>LT669794.1:42750413-43350413 GCA_900128785.1 Arabis alpina
CAAGATTAAATCAAGAGTTGATGATCTTTGATTATCACTGACGACACTTTAAACACAAGGTATAATCATGTTTGTTATGAATATTTTGTAACTATAGTTATTATTTTTGTTTGTTTGTAATGTGTTTTGATTCATCATGTTTACAATATCTTACTGATAATTTTTGGTTAGTAAGTAATATATAGTTTTTGGATTAATGAAATGCCAAGTTTAGGGGATTTCTTCAAAAATATGGTTCTTTGGATCATTGTAATCCCTGGAATGATTATGGATTTGTGTAATGTTTTACTAGTCTATGAAGATTTATATATACCATTACTCAGTAGACTTTGAACGCAACTTCAAAATCGAATTTTTTGGTTAGTCTTCGAATGTCGAATAATGAATGATGAATATGGTCAAGGGGATTTGTTTAGTGATATGGTTCTCGGATCATTGTGATCTATATAATATGCATCTACAATGGTATTGGTTAGTAATTGTTCTTTAGTAATGTTTACTAGCTAGTCTATGAAGATTTGTTGTTCGTGTCACTAGAGATCTTCATTACACTTTGAATGCAAACACAAAATCAGATTCTTTTGGTTAATCGTTGAATGTCGAATAAAGAATGACGAATATGATCTCTATGTAATTATCTATTGATATGCTCAAATTTACCCTGAGCTACTCTCTCAAATTAAGAGGTCGTCGTAGTAGGGGTCGAATCACTGGGAGTCAAATAAAACGATAGGAATATTGACTTCAAATTCGGCTAAGTAAAATAATGTAAAATAAATAACAAAAGCAATTGGTAACAGGAAAGATTGTTGATTTAAAATTCAATTAAACAAAGTGCTAGGCTTTTGGGTAATTCTCATGATGAATCAGAATTGCAGGTTAAACAGAATCAGGATTTAATTAAGAACCGTTCTAGAACTTGGAACACTAAAATATAATTAACCAACTGTCGTTGCGAAAACTAACTATGTCTAAACCCTAGAAAACCAAATTTCTTTGCGAATTCAATCAATTTAAACAAGCATTAAATTCAAGTCCAATTTGTTCACAAAATCCCTAAACCAAATTTCTTTGCGAATAAGTAATTTTGCTCACCTAAGATCTAGTTCTGGCTAATCAATTACACTTTCGTGTCAATCTATCAACCTAAGATAGCTAATTTAGAGTGATCAATTCTAAATCAGAGTTCAAGCAATCTAGGTGAAGAACCTAACAGATAATCCTAACAAGTGAGTTTACCCTAACAATTCATCATCATTCCATTCGAACTACCCTAAACCTAACAAGCAAACTACTCAGACATGGCAGCAAAGCAAATCATAACTGAATAATAATGCATAAAGAAAGAGTAAAAGAAGAATTACAATAGGGTTCGAAGAATCTCAAAGAACAAAGTAAACTTGTCTCCCTAAAAACCCTAAAAATCTCTCTCTAAACTTTGTTAAGTAAAATCTGAAGTTCTGATCTAAAAACCTAAAATAAACTATTTATAGAGGTAAAACTCGTGGTGGGCTTCTATGACGGTCTATTGGTAACTTCTGGCCCGAAAAGGAACAATTTTCCTTCTTTAAAACGTATTAGGTTGGCTTCTGCGAGTACCTGTCGATCGATCAACAATGTGTCTGTCGATCGACAGGTTGTAACGTAGCTGTCGATCGATCGATGCCTTTGTGTCGATTGATCGACACGCCAATCTGACGGCAATTGAATTTCCGTTCTAGCGACTTCAACTCCTATTTCCACAATGCTCCAAAACGTTCCATAATCATCAATGAAGCTCCACACGTACACAAACCTGCAAAGACTCTAAAACACTCGAAAAACACCGAAAAGACTCGATAAAACCGGGTTAAATCATGGTCAAAAACGGGTAAAAACCATGATATATCAACTCCCCCAGACTTAGCTTTTGCTTGCCCTCAAGGAAACTAGAGACTAAAACTGAAGTCGAGGTTTGAAAATCGCGAGAACTTACTTATCTTTTGGAACATTGCTTTCGCTTTCTTGACTCTTTCGCTGCATGTAAACAAAGTACCTTTGGCGGTCACGAATCTCAACCATCATAGGTTGGGCCTCAAATATTAACCTGCAAACCCATCAGTTTCACATTCTCCTAACCGTCGCACACTTGATCAAAGTGATGATGGAATTCCCTCCAATGATATCAACCAAGTAAAAGGCTAGGTGCGATGTTAAAAGGCTTTTGGTGTTTAAGTGGAGCTAAGAGTGTTTAGGGTTACCAGATTTTATTTGGTGGATGCAGACATTATGCATAATCACAAGAGAGAGTCGGGTCCAGTTGATGTCCACAGTTTCTCATTCACATTGCACTCTCCTCCAAATCGAAATCAGGAACCAAACACCATTATATAGCATGTTCCACTATCCACATCCAACCTCTTCATTCTTTGGGACTTTTGTTGAAGCTAGAGACTTATAAAGATGATCATTTCCATTTCCCTTACTTATTTTTCGAAATAAAAGTAAATAATTTTTTTATTTTATTTTTTTTTTTTTTTTTTTTTAACTCTAAGGGGGGAAATGATTTTACAAAGATATTAGTCTCGAAAATTACCATTGTTGTGTATTAAATCCCAAGGAATGCTCAGCATTTCTGCTCTCTTTCAAGTACTCCTACCAAATCCTTTTCCTGTGCAATTTTTTGTGAATGAAAAACTACGTCGGACCTCTTTCTCTCCGGAGTTTATACACATGCCTGCACATAAAACAAAAGGAAAAGAGACTGCATGAGGTTTGAACAAAAGGTTAAGGTTAGGGGTTGGGTACCAACTAAAAATGAGCTGGCCATTCAGGATCAATAAAGAGTGGTAAAGAGAATAAGGAGTCATGAATGTTTTACTGTCGTGATAACATCAAAGAGAATATAGCGAAATGGAGATCAAGTGTGCTAGTCTGGAGTTTGATCTACTTCGTTCTGCAAATCGCGATAAGAGGGGAACCTGTATTATCATCTGGTTTCGAATACGTTCCATCCAAAGGCTTAATCGCAACAGCTAAAAGTCTTAAAAACTAAGCTTTGTTCCTAAGAAAGATCATTATTCCCTACATTTTGACTCAATAAAACAAATTTTGACTCCAAAATAGAAAACAATGTTAGCAACTACCTCCCCCAGACTTAAACAACACTGTCCCCAGTGTTAATCAAGTCTGAAATTGGTGAAAAAAAAGAAAAATAAACAGTTAGAAATTTTTTTTTTTTTTTTTTTTTGTGCTAAAATCCGAAAATTGAAGAAAAATCCTAAATAATTAGACTTACTAGTGGGTTGCCTCCCACCAAGCGCTTGTTTTCAGTCATTAGCTTGACTGCGGATGATGTTCAGGCTGGAGGTGGATCTCTGAAGTGCACTCCCCCAGACTTGCAATGAATAATACCAGGAAAGAGCTTCATAGTATTATTTAGCATCTCTTGGACAACTATCTCTCCCTTGTCCCTCAACTCCAAAGGAATGATAATTCTAAACTTGGAGAATGCTTTAGAGGTCTTTCTGCGCTTCACCTCGGGGGACTCTTTGCACTTGAGACTTGCTGGACTGTTGATGTCATGACGTGGAGTGGGAGGAGCCAACTTGAGAACGTTTTGAACCTTCTTCGTCTCATTTTCAAAACCCAGCGTATCTCCAACATTGACACTCATACAGGAAGCTGATGTGACAAGAACCGAAGGATAGAAGACATCCTTGTTGATGTTTGAGAAGGAGATTCGCTTATTAGGAAAATCCACCATTGCTCCCACTGTTGCAAGGAACTGTGCACCAATAACCAACGGTTTACAGATATCATCATTTCTCTCAATGATGTAGAAGTCCGTAGGAATAAGACAATCTCCTATTTGAATCAACACGTCAGGAATGAAGCCTTTAGAAATTATACATGATCTATCTATGAGCTCGATATAAGTCCTTGAAGGTTGTAACTCCAAGATTCCTAGCTTCTTTGCAACAATGCCACACATAACATTCACATTAGCTCCTGTGTCGCATAGAGAATCTTTCAATTCTACACCATTGATCGAACACGGAACCACAAACATCCCCGGATTCAACAACTTTGGTATCTTCCTCAACGATGTTGGAGCTTGTTTCCCTTCCTCCTGAGGTGCTTTGTCACTGCCTTGGTTGATGCATGAAGGATATAAACTCCTTGGGTACGGGATCTTGGGCTTGTAGACACTTCGAATGGCGATTTCAGACTGATTTTTCAGGTTTTCTGCGTCTGTCAGTGTTGTCGATCGACACTCACTGTGTCTGTCGATCGACAGGGCAGATGAATTTGCATTCGTACAGAAATTTCCCGTGGCTGTCGATCGACACTCATTGTGTGTGTCGATCGACAGGGTCTGTTTTTCGATTGCCGTCAGATGTAGGTGTCGATCGACAGCAGGAGGCCTGTCGATCGACAAGCCCTCTGAAATCTCAAAATTAAGGTTTTCTTCCAGAACCACGAGCAAGGCTTCATCTTCGCACTTCTCAATAGTTGGAAACAGTTGTTCTTCACTCTTCAACGTGATAGAATTGGAGAAATTCCTTGGGTTCATGTCAGTTTTCCCTGGAAGACAACCTTCTTGTCTCTTTACATTTTCAGCTGTCTAAGCAACCTGAGTATCAAGCTTCTTCAAGTGAATGTTGATGGCTTCTATCTTCCCATTGAGATCAGTGTAGAACCTATCCATCTTCCCATTGAGATTAGCGTAGAGCCCGTCAATCTTTCCATTGAAGTTCACTGTCTGAGTTTGTTGCCCCTCAAGAAGCTGTTCAAGCATACCCTTCATGTCGTTTTCTGAAGACTTAGCAGGAATCGGTTGATACGATGAAGATCCGTAGTTCCTCTGATTGCTGCTATTGTATCCCTTGTTCTCTGACTGATGCCCATACCGCTGATTTTGGTAGCCATTCTGGTTGATGTAATTAACCTCTTCCTCAACAATCTCAGCTCCATTTGTTTGACCAGCTCCTCGTCTCCTTTCCTCATCAATCTTCTTTGTACTATTGCTAGTAGACACGTTCTTGATGAGCTCAAGGCAATCAGCGGGGAACCTAGTTTTGAAATTCCCATTATTTGAAGCATCTAAAGTCATCTGATGTCTCCAATCCATTCCTCTGTAGAATATACCAAGCAACTGAACCTCCGTAAACCCGTGATGAGGACAATCTCTCTGATATCCCTTGAACCTTTCCCACGCAGCTTTGAAAGATTCCGTCAGATTCTGAACGAATGTTTGGATCTTAGCCCGTAGATCCTCTGATCGCGACTCATCGTAGAATTGACTCAAGAAAGCACTCTTGGTATCTCTCCAAGTAGTCAGTGAGCCTGGCTCTAACTGCTTCAGTCAAGAGGCTGCCTCTCTAGCAAGAGAAAATGGGAAGAGCTTACACATAATGTAGTCTTCCGATACGTTGTTAGCCTTGATGCTAGACGCAAGATCCTCAAACATCTCAAGATGATCCATGGGGTGCTCTGATGGGTGCCCATAAAACTGATGTTGAGCCACAAGAGAGAAGTACGCAGGCTTCAACTCAAAATCCCTCCGCTCAAATCTAGGAGGTCGAATCGCTGCCCTGTTGGCATAATGTTCTTCAGGACGGTAGTAGTCTCCCAAAGTGCGTTGGTTAACTACTGCCCCCTGAGGTCCGCGATTCGCCTGAGCCAGATGCTCAATCTCAGCGCGCCGGCGCTCTAGCTCAACCCTTTGACGATCTAGCTCAGCACGCTCTGCTGCAACTGGATCCATAACCTCAATGATGTTACCAGCTTCATCAATGGGATCCCCCAGATCGTTGTACCGATTACCATGTCTATCAATATTCCTCCCTTCAGCATTCCGAAAAGTTACTACAGCTCGATTAGCCATCTTAGCTTACTGAAAAACAAATACAAAAGAAAACGCGTAAAAACGAACAAAAATAACTTAGTAAGAATTCTAGAATCAAAATCCTATGGAAGATTTTGACTCCCCGGCAACGGCGCCAAAATTTGATATGCTCAAATTTACCCTGAGCTACTCTCTCAAATTAAGAGGTCGTCGTAGTAGGGGTCGAATCACTGGGAGTCAAATAAAACGATAGGAATATTGACTTCAAATTCGGCTAAGTAAAATAATGTAAAATAAATAACAAAAGCAATTGGTAACAGGAAAGATTGTTGATTTAAAATTCAATTAAACAAAGTGCTAGGCTTTTGGGTAATTCTCATGATGAATCAGAATTGCAGGTTAAACAGAATCAGGATTTAATTAAGAACCGTTCTAGAACTTGGAACACTAAAATATAATTAACCAACTGTCGTTGCGAAAACTAACTATGTCTAAACCCTAGAAAACCAAATTTCTTTGCGAATTCAATCAATTTAAACAAGCATTAAATTCAAGTCCAATTTGTTCACAAAATCCCTAAACCAAATTTCTTTGCGAATAAGTAATTTTGCTCACCTAAGATCTAGTTCTGGCTAATCAATTACACTTTCGTGTCAATCTATCAACCTAAGATAGCTAATTTAGAGTGATCAATTCTAAATCAGAGTTCAAGCAATCTAGGTGAAGAGCCTAACAGATAATCCTAACAAGTGAGTTTACCCTAACAATTCATCATCATTCCATTCGAACTACCCTAAACCTAACAAGCAAACTACTCAGACATGGCAGCAAAGCAAATCATAACTGAATAATAATGCATAAAGAAAGAGTAAAAGAAGAATTACAATAGGGTTCGAAGAATCTCAAAGAACAAAGTAAACTTGTCTCCCTAAAAACCCTAAAAATCTCTCTCTAAACTTTGTTAAGTAAAATCTGAAGTTCTGATCTAAAAACCTAAAATAAACTATTTATAGAGGTAAAACTCGTGGTGGGCTTCTATGACGGTCTATTGGTAACTTCTGGCCCGAAAAAGAACAATTTTCCTTCTTTAAAACGTATTAGGTTGGCTTCTGCGAGTACCTATCGATCGATCAACAATGTGTCTGTCGATCGACAGGTTGTAACGTAGCTGTCGATCGATCGGTGCCTTTGTGTCGATCGATCGACACGCCAATCTGACGGCAATTGAATTTCCGTTCTAGCGACTTCAGCTCCTATTTCCACAATGCTCCAAAACGTTCCATAATCATCAATGAAGCTCCACACGTACACAAACCTGCAAAGACTCTAAAACACTCGAAAAACACCGAAAAGACTCGATAAAACCGGGTTAAATCATGGTCAAAAACGGGTAAAAACCATGATATATCATCTATCTTCAAGGTCAAATAGATGGCTAATAGGGGAGGTTCTTGGTTATTCACAGGGGTCCCTTCATTACGCAAAGTTGAACCACTAAAGTTGCAATTGAAAATTTCTATACTCGTGGTTTACTGGAACAAAGGACAATCTAACATTGAGTCATTCTGACTACTACGATGCAACACAGAGATGTTAATCACACATTTTGGCGTTATTGTATTTTAACTTTGAAAATCAATCTTTTAAGCAAGCGATTGATTGCTTTTCAAACAAACCTTGAAAATCTAACGATTGATTGAATATGCAAAGATATAGATAGAGATTTGCACATAGAGATTGTTAACCAAGTTCACGCTTCGATGTGAGGTAGTTACGTCTAGGGTTTGATGGCACAAGCAAAGAATCCAATAGAACAAGAGGATACACCAAAATCTAAATAGAAAAAACTCAACAAAGCATTAAGAACTCTCCAAGATTTCTCTTCTCTTTTTTTCCTCTCAACCTAAAGCCATCTTTTCCCTCTCAACCTAAAACCATAGGTTTCGAGCCGTTGCTCTTTCACGTTAATTCTTCTAGGTTAAGTTGACAAACTCCCTTCTTCCTCAACTGTACTCAGTTCAGTTCTAATAATAAGTGTGACATGTCATACCGGAATCAACAAATCTCCATTTTAACATTCACACTATGAGTTTGTCCCTTGTTCCCGTCAAGCATAGCCAATGACTTAGCATTTACCTACTCTGAGCATAGCCAAAGCTTGCTCAAACTTTTGAGCTGGAATTGCTTTTGTAAGCATGTATGCAGAATTCTTTGAAGTAAAAATCTTCAACACTGCAACCTCTCCATCTTCAACCAAGTCCCTGAACTTCACAACCATATTGGTGGTACCGGATTTAACACCCTTAACCATACCCGAGCCAAATTCAATCTGACACAGAGCTTCGGAAGACATTTCAAAGGATGGGCCAACGATGATCCATTAACAACAATTCGGTCTAATAAATGTACCAGCCGATCTAGGCGAATACTAGGCCTAGACAATCGGATCTACCTATCGGTTACGGGTAAAAACTGATCGGTAGCGGGTATATCGGAGTTATGTGTCTTATACCCATATAAACACCGACGTCAGAACGGTCGGTATCGGTAAATAACCGAATACTTCCAAAACCGACCGGATTGCCGAAATGAGGAATAAATCATTCGAAATTTATGATTAATGGGCCTCAAGGAATAATACTTTAGCATCTGTTAGATTAATATACATTATCTAAATGGGCCTTTGTAATATTAGAAATGATAAACTACTCTCCTTATCTATGTCGTGTCGTCTTTTGTTCTCAAGTTGAGAAAAACAGAACATAAGTCTCAAAAACAGAACATAAGTCTCAGAAGATAGCACAAAGCCATAAAATAAGTAAGAAACTAAGAAAAACAGAACATAATCTCAAAACATATGAATAATGAAGAATACTGCAATTGAAACTGAATCAAGTTCTTAAAACCGATTGGGTCTCGGTCTGGTAACGGAAATAACCGGTACCGATGGCTATTAGGATTTATACCCATTGGTTAATTTAGCCTTAACCACAATCGATATGTAACGGTTTTGTCGGTCAGTTCGGCTAATCGGAATCGATTCTTTTCCAAGGCCTATCGAATACAAGCAAAAAAGAAATACTTAGTTTGGATAAAAAGAAATACTTAGAATTAGTATATTTTCTATTTATTTTTTAGGAGATTTTCTATTTATCTTCTAAAATTATTTCGACCGACTTTATACTTGTATAAATACTTTATGTATTCCTCCAAAATTTGGACAACGAATTCAATAGAGAATTCTATACACATCTTTTTGAGCCCTTGTATCTTGATGATTTTATCTTTAAACCTAATTACTCAATTCTTTGGAATGATCCCATAGTGTTGCACAATCCGACATCACCAATGTGTATCAATTTGTGGGGTCTAAAAGGTTAAGGTTTAGGGTTTAGACTTGTGACTAACGAAATAAGAGTCACAAAGTAGTCTCGAATTGACTATTTATTTCATCACATATGTGTGACTAATTTGTTAATAATTGTTAATATACATTCGTTTTAAGAATAAATATTTCTAATTGTATATACATTTGTATATATATAACGCCCCGACCGCCCACACGGTACTGGAAATGACTTCCCAGTAGGTCACCCATCCTTCGATTGCTCCAGCTCAAGCACGCTTAACTCTGCAGTTCTCTCAAGATAAGTCACCGAAAAGATAAGTGCACTTTGGTGACATAGGTAGCCAAGTTAATTCTTTTAAGTCTCTCCGCATGCACCACATATCCTCAGACAATACACCAAGCATTTCTAGAATCTGGGGTGTTACAATCACCCCCTCTCACAGCGCCCAACGTCCTCGTTGCGTACCAAGATCGTTACCCTGACAGTATTATACCCACACTCGTCAAGGTTCGGCTCTGATACCACTTATAACGCCCCGACCGCCCTGCCAGTGGGCCACAAGCCCACCCTCGGCTCGCAAGTCGAAACTTCTCGACCCGTAGGCCCGAGACTTCTCTGGCGGTCGGTGGGTTAGTCCAGGAGGCTTGAAATGCATGTTTACTGACCCTGCAATCACCACACGATTTTTTTCCGAGTTTTGGCCTCACTCGCACGGTACTGGAAATGACTTCCCAGTAGGTCACACATCTTCAATTGCTCCAGCTTAAGCACGCTTAACTCTGGAGTTCTCTCAAGATAAATGACCGGAAAGATAAGTGCACTTTCGTGACATAGGTAGCCAAATTAATTCTTTTAAGCCTCTCTGCATGCACCACATATTCTCAGATAATGCATCAAACATTTGTAGAATCTGGAATGTTACAATATACATTTGTTTTAAGAATATACATTTCTAATTACCAATTGTATATACATTTGCTTTAAGAATAAATATTTCTTGAACCTTTAGTTAGACTAATATGATAATCATATTAAAAGAACAATCTAACAAAATTTTCTGAAATTTAACATCCATAACATAAAGTTGATCTTACATAAGGGTTCAGTGTTTTTATTGTAAAAGTGTAAAACATTTAAATTTTTCTTTATTTATGTTATTTACCACTGTATAATTAATCATAGTATTAAAAAGTGTAATAGGAATTATTGACCAAGAATATGTAACAATATTTCACGTCTAAAAAGTTATGGTTTAGGGTATAGATTTGTGACAAACAAATTAATGTCACAAAATAGTCATTAATTTGTAACTACTCCTCTCTATAGTCACATAGTTGCTACTATCTTGTAACTTATCTATTTTCTAATTGAAATTGAAAGAACCAGTGTGCAGAAAAGAAAAATGTTTTACCTTTAAGATCTTTATATAACTTCGTACATTGTTTCGTAACTAGCTGGATTTCTGCTCTCTACTCTATTCTTCTCACTTTAAAGTGGTAGTGTCGAACTAGGATAAATCCCTTGAAGATTTGGAGAAGATACACATAAATCATAATATTTCCTTTTTCTCGAGTTGGTGATCGATCGGTCAATTTGTCAAAGTGTGGATTCATCAATTTCAGAGAGTTGGTGATTGATTGGTCACCGGTGAATATCGCGGAGCCAACTTTGTCTTGGAATATGCTCGAGCAGTTTCCAAATATTTTGTAATTATCTTGAGATCTAACCGTTGGATTTGGGCGAGTGAACATTCATTGTGAATCTGAGATCAACCTCTATCTTGTATTAAAATTTGGGCTCGATCCATCTGTGTGATCATCTATACCTATCCTGCAACATTTGGCGGAAGAAATCTGACTTCCTGGAAAAATGCTTGAATTGCTCCATTAAGGCCCAAAATATTCCAATTTTCTAATTATGATTAAAACCAACAGAAAAACACTTTTGTTTGTAATACTTGATTAAATATACATAAAAACTAATAAAATATAGCTTATATCAGCCGCCACAAAGCAAACTGCCACTGAGATGAAGGTTGTCTTATCTCAAATACTTCGCGTGACGAGAGCCCCCTGAGCTGGATCAAGAACTCAAAGAATCTCATAACACACCCTTCACTACCCGGATAAGGAACGCTAGAGTCTCCGATCCTAGAAAGATGAAGATATCTTCAAATGAAGGAAAGAATGATCCAAAGGATCACAGGAGAGTTTTTGCTATCGTGATGGGACGTGCTAATTTCATAGAAGGCGAAAAGTGTTGGAACCAATTTTTTGGTTAAACAAATGGGCTTTGTATTGAGAATTTGTCTTATCCAAATTTGGTAGAAAAGTAAATGAGAAAAGTCTTTTGGTTTAAGTGAGTGACATGTAAAATATCCCACATCTAAAGTTTGAGAATTTTTCAAGTGGTATATAAGGAGCCACACATATACTTTTGTTCAAAACATAACAAAGGCTATATACCATGAGAGAGAGGAGGGGAATCCCACACGCGCGACCGACCGAGCCGTTGCCGGCCCAATTAAATATATTTTTGGACCAACTAAATGAGCAGATAAAAGCCCATTCGGGGCAAAACGCTGCAGTTTGGTGCGGTTACAACCGACCAAATAACCTCGTCCCCTGAGATTCATGCCGAGGGCATGAGGCTGTGTGAAACCTATCAGGTTGCTTGTATGATCGAGAAGCTTCCGCCAGGATTCACGGATTTCAAGAACTACCTCAAGCTGAAGAGGAAGTGGATCAGCATGGAGAACTTGATCATGCGACTTTGGATTGAATCCACAAACCGCATGAACCTCGAAGCTGCAAGTGCTCAGATTCATGAGAATAATGCGAATTTGGCTGAGCACCAGAATGCTAAGAAAGGAAAGTGGCATAACAAATGGAACCAAGACAAAGGCAAGGGAAAGGTTGCTCCTCAAAACACTCAAAAGTTCAAGAAGAAGGCTAGTGGTGAACCTTCAAAGCCGAGGTTTTCTGGAACATGTAACTAGTGTCACAAGGTGGGACACAAGGCATCTGAGTGTCGCAGTAAGAATGCGGACCAAAACAATGCTAAGTTTGAAGCTAAACTCACTTCCACCATCACCGATGCTGACATGTGTGCGGTTATCATTGAGGCAAACGTTGTTGAAAGCAACCCAAAGACTTGGTGGTTTGATACCGGTGCAACCAGGCACATATGCATGGATAGGGAAATGTTCTCCACCTACAAGACGAACAAAGGGAATAAGAAGCTCTGCATGGGTAACTCTGCTACTTCGAAGATTGCTGGATATGGAAAGGTTGTTCTGAAACTTACCTCGGAACGTGAGCTGAGCTTGACCAATGTGGTCCACGTGCCAGACATGGGTAAGAATCTGATTTCGGGATCTCTCCCGAGCAAGCATAGATTCACTGTCAAGATGGATGCTGATAAGCTCGTGCTGTCCAAAAATGGAATGTTTCTCGGTAAGGGATTTGTTTGTGATGGTTTGTTCAAAATGTTTGTTGAAAATGTAATTCACTCTTCTAACGTTGGTGTCAGTGTTGTAACTGAGGCTTCAACCTCGAAGAACAAGTTTAATAAGAATCCTTTTGCTTATGTTATGGAGTCTTTTAATTTATGGCACGAACGTTTAGGACATGTTAGCTTTAAATCTATGAGCATAGTACGAACGTTTAGGACATGTTAACTTTAAATCTATAAGTAGATTAATGACCATGAACTTGATTCCAAAACAGAAAATAAGCAAAGATAAATGTGAGATTTGTGTTCAAGCCAAACTCACAAAAACTCCATCACTAAGCGTTGAAAGAACAATCGAACCTCTAGGATTGATTCACACAGACTTGTGTGATTTAAAATTTCTTCAAACTAGAGGCGAAAAGAAATATTTTGTAAATTTCATGTATGATTGTACAAGATTCTGCTATGTATATTTGTTACATAGTAAAGATGAAGCTTTGGAGAAATTCAAAGAATACAAGTTGGAAGTCGAAAATCAACTTGGAAAAACGATAAAAATGATCCGAAGTAATAGAGGAGGAGAACATGGTGAACCGTTCAATTCATTCTGTCGAGAACACGGAATTATTCACCAGACAATTGTTCCTTATTCACCGGAATCTAATGAAGTTGCGGAACGAAAGAACCGAACTCTTAAAGATATGATGAATGCAATGTTGCAGGAATCTGGGTTAGCCCAGAACATGTGGGGGAAGCTTTTGCTTACCACAAATTACATTCTCAACAAAATACCTCATAAAGTAACTGGAAAAACTTCATATGAACTTTGGAAAGGTAATGTACCTTTGTACAAATACCTGAAAGTGTGGGGGTGCTTGGCAAAAGTAGCAGTACCACTTCCAAAGAAGGTTACAATAGGCCCAAAGACGGTAGATTGCAATTTCATCGGATACATGCATAATAGTAATGCCTATCGGTTTCTGGTTCGTAAGTCGGATATATCAACTATCAAGGTAAACACTATAATGGAGTCATGAAATGCTTCATTCTTTGAAAATGTGTTTGCATGTAAAGATAGGCAAAGTAATAAATGGACTCGTGAACAACGAGATGCGGGTATCCCTGGAAATGAAGAAGTAGCTCAGGAACTGCTCTGAATGATGAAATTGAAGAAGCAAAAGAAACTAGGCGCAGTAAAAGAGCTCGTAAAGAGAAAGATTTTGGCTCCGAATTCTTGGTAGTGTTTCTAGCAGAAAACGAGCCAAAAACATATAAGGAAGCGATGTCCACTCCAGACGCGCCTTCTTGGAAAGAAGTGGTTAACAGTGAGATGGATTCCATCATGCAAAATAATACTTATGAAATAACCGATCTGCCACAAGGGTGCAAAGCCCTTAGCAATAGATGGATTTTTCGAACAAAAATGAAATATGATGGAGCAATAGACAAGTACAAAGCTAGACTTGTGGTGCAAGGATTCAGGCAAAAAGAAGGCTTGGACTTCTTTGACACTTATTCTCCGGTAACGAGAATAACCTCTATCAGAATGATCATTAGTATTGCTGCATTACGAGATCTTGAAATTCACCAAATGGATGTAAAAACTGCTTTTCTAAATGGTGATTTAGAAGAAGAAATTTACATGAAACAACCAGAAAAGTTCATTATCCTCGGACAAGAACACAAAGTGTATCGACTTGTGAAATCTCTATATGGTCTTAAACAAGCTCCTAAGCAATGACATGAAAAGTTTGACAACGTAATGATGTCAGATGGCTTCAGCATAAATGAATCTGATAAATGCATATATTACAAGAATACTCCGACAAAGTATATCTTGTTGTGTTTATATGTAGATGATATGCTTATCGTTGGAAGCAACAAAAATATATCAATAAAACAAAAAACATGCTCAAAGGAAAATTTGACATGAAATATATGGGATTGGCAGAGGTAATTCTAAGAATACGAATCATAAGAACTTCTGAAGGAATTACATTATCCCAAGATCATTATGCTGAAAGATTCTAGAAAGGTTCAAAACTTATTCAAATGGAACTGCAAAAACTCCAATGGACTCTCAAATTCATCTGACCAAGAATTCAGGTAAACCAGTGTCCCAAGTGGAGTATGCTAGAATAATTGGAAGTCTAATGTACTTGACAAACTGTACTAGACCCGATTTAGCAGACTCTATAAACGTCCTCAGTCGTTATACGAGTAATCCTGGCCATAATCATTGGAAGGCTATAATGAGGGTATTGAATTACCTTCGATACACCAAAAATTACGGAATACACTACGGTAAAGAACCAGCGGTTCTAGAAGGCTATAGTGATGCCAATTGGATTTCGGATTCTAGAAACTCGAAATCAACAAGCGGATATATCTTTACGCTTGGCGGTGGAGCCGTATTCTGGAAATCTTCCAAACAAACTCTACTGGCTAGATCAACCATGGAGTCCGAGTTCATAGCTTTAGACAAAGCTGGAGAAGAAGCAGAGTGGCTTCGCAACTTCTTGGAAGATATCCCAATGTGGGAAAACCCAGTGCCAGCATTACGTGTACACTGTGATAGTCAATCAGCGATACCAAGGACACTGAAGAACTGATACAATGGTAAATCTCGTCACATCAGAAGGAGACACAAAACCATTTGGAAACTGATCTCAACTGGAGTACTCACGATAGACTATGTCAAATCGGCAGAAAACTTAGCTGATCCATTCACCAAAAGTTTGCCTCGAGATCAAGTTGTTAAATTATCAAAAGGAATGGGTTTAAAGCCTATAACTTAAGATGACGTTTGATGGATACCTCACCTATGTGACTGGAGATCCCAAGATCTAGGTTCAAAAGGGACAACAAAATCAAACTGATTCAAAATTGTACACTGTAAAGACTATGTCTATACCCAATTCCTAGGATAATGAACAGTGTTATGTGTGTGTATGTGTGTGTGTAATAAGGTTAAGATGTGGCTTTTAATGATTCATTAACTTTGAGATATATGTGGAATGATACCGAAACATCTTAGAACAAAGTTAATGGCATATCACCTAGTGAGTGTGAAATGGGGCCGTTTCTAGGAGAATGAAGGTCAGGCTATATTTTCCAAGTTCACTTATGATAACCAGGACATATTCAAGGCCGAAATGAACACAATAGAGAAAACTGAGCTCTACGAGAAAATGTCGCTATGCGATTTCTGTTGTCTAGGTTCAAGACAGCATGTTCATTAACTGGCCAAGTAAACCCGACACATATCAAAGATGATTGGTTCAAAGCCGGTCCAATTAAATATATTTTTTGGACCAACTAAATGAGCAAGTAAAAGCCCATCTCGTTGGCCCAAAATGCATGAGCAGATAAAAGCCCATTCGGCCCAAAACGCTGCGTTTTGGTGCGGTTACAACCGACCAAATAACCTCTTTGCGGTTTCTCAAAAAACCGCTCCTCTTTGTCAGTTTGAAAAAGGAAGTCGTCTTCTTCCTTTCTCCACACGTTCGTTCGAGTGTCTGCGAACACGATTAGTTTGTGGTTTTATCCTGGGACTCGGAATCTCATATACCCGTCACACTGCGGGAGATCTTCTTCTCCCCTACAAACCAATAAGCAAAAGAACAAGTGTTTAGAAAAGAAAAAGTGTTTATGCCTTTAGAGATATTTGTAAAACTTTGTAACCGGAAGAGGAGTAGCTTGTCAGGCTTTCTTGCTGTGTAGGTGTGTGTTGAAAAATGTGGCCTCCTATCTTCTTCTATAGGTGTGGTGGGCTAGAGCAAATCCTTGGAAGATTTGGAGAATATCTGATGAATACACAATATTTCCTTCTTTTTTTCTCGAAAGGGGTGATCGATCGTCACCTCCTGTAATCGATAGGTTACCTTGTCAAATGATTTCTCCTTGATTTTCAGAAGGTTGGTGATCGATCGGTCACCTCCTGTGATCGATCGGCCACCACTTGATAAAACTGAACCAACTTTGTCTTTGGATAAGCTCAAATAGTTTTCTGTGATTAGCTTGAGATCTAACCGTCAGATTTGGACCAATGAATAATCGTTTTGAAGCTTAGATCCGTCTCTATCTTGAAATTTGGGCTTGATCCAACGGTGCGATCTTGACCTATGGGCCGCAATATTTGATGATAAAATCATGTTTTTGTCCAAAAGGGCTTGCTTTCTCTAAAACGGCTTGCTTTCTCCATTTTGAGCTAATTTCACCATCTTTTCTGTTTAAAGGTTAAGAACACGAAAAACACAAAAAGACATTTTTATCTCTAACACTTGGGTTATTATTAATAAATATAAAATATATAGTAAAATGTAGTAAAATATGACGTATATTAGTACTACAATTGATAGGTTGTGCACTTGCAACCTTCTGTCATTTTATTAGGGTAAAACTTACATCTCATCACCAGCCCAGTCGGCCTATTCGAATTCAAGATGTAAACAAGAGACGGAGACAAATCAAGGAAGAAATGAAACAAGATTCTTGACAAAAAATTTACTAAAGTATTTTATTTTAATTACGATGGGACTTGCTCCCTACAAAGTGTACGTATGCAGCGTAGGCAGCTCATTTTCGGATGGATTCAGTTGCTCCCCTCTGCAAAAAAAAAGAGGAGGTGGGTAATGATACTCCCATCTCTTGAAACGCAATCTTCGACAAACTTTTAAAAGATATCATACATCTCAAAAACATCCTATACGGATTACTAAAGTCCTAGCAAAACATACATCTCAGTCGAATCTAGTGGCGGTTCTATGGCCAAGGAAGGTGGGCACGTGCCCTATACTCATTTTACAAAAAAGTTAATTAGTATTACTATTACCTCTAGGTCATATTAGCTCTCTAAGTATAATTAGTCACAGCTGTTTCTCTATTTCTATTGCATATGTTTTATTTTAATCTTTCTTTAGACTTAGTTCATGATTTAGTTTCACTTTTTAATATATAAATTTCTAGAATTTGATTCTTTTAAATAATACTTATCTTATTATAATCTATATAATTTATTTTAAAATATAATTTACATATTTCTTATATATCTAAATCTTCTTAGAACCAATAAAAATAGTTCTTTTTAAATGCCATTTTTAAAAAATGAGACTTAAAAAATCAAAATACCACTAAAATTATATCATTTAGTCACAATATCATTTAGGTATAACTATTTTATATTAACGTTTAGTTTTTAGAATTTATGATTTATTAAGGATCAAAAAAGTTTTTTAAAAATTTATTAGTGGTATTTTTAAAAATAGACAACTCGTAATGGTATTTTAGAAAATGGATATATCAAAAATGGCGTTTTCGAAATTATTCCACACGTAAATTTATTTGTGCCCTATACATAAATTCTTTCTGGATCCGCCCCTGGTCGAATCCTTTATGGATTACTCACAATATTAGCAAAAGAGACATATCCTAGAACTTCCTTCTCAGATTAACCAAAGCCTTAACTAAAACAAACATCTTTACTTTATTATCGTTGTTGTTGGCCACGATAACGAATCATCACGTATATACTTTAGATCTGACTTTTATATCCCTCACGGGATTCAAAGCGCGTTATATAAATTTCTATGACCATTGTACGAACGGTTATGTTTATGGTTTCGTAGCCGTATACCTTGAACCATTTTTTGAATTTGTTTATGTGGTTGAAGATGTTAAAACCGCAGACATTCGAGCAAAATATCTTTGTCCACATAATTAAACGGATGCTTTGAGGCTTTTGCCTCTCATCCTTTTCGGTTGTTTCACATCAAGCTTCTTATACATTGCTTCTCCTTCACTATTACTTGATACAATATCAGATGAGTCTGGCTCTCAATGTAAGGTTTTGATTCTGAGTCTTCCTCACTGATTTGACTAGTATCCTCTTGAATCATAGTAGTTTCACCATGCTTTTTACTCGGCCTTAGACCACTAGACTCACCAACTATATGATTCTTTGGATCTCCTAGAACTATTCCTGAAGTAGAACTAGGTGAGATGAAAGTGGTATTAGAGTTACCTTTTTAAAGTGAAAAAAAGAATCCTTTTACCGCCTTGGCCATTTGGTGAAGCATATCGTAATGGAGTTCTTAATCTTCTTCTGCGTTGGGTTCTAGTTTGTTTGGGTCATTTTTTTTTAGGATATTGATCTTCTAATTTACAACTTAAAGTCAGTTGTGATTGGATCATAATATCGTTATAGACCTTTAATTTATATCGATCTGGATTACCAAGATTTCAAAACCAAATTGGTCCGAATGAATAAAGCGTATCAAGTGGTACAAATCAGGCGAATCAAGCGGACGGAACTGAACCAACGCGGATCATGCCGTATGTATGCATATATCATATATGGTGGTCTAAAATGTATGTTGAACGGTGAAAATGGATAAAAAACGATCTCAAATATACTTAAGTAATATGGAGTGGAGTGAGTGGTTCATTTTGATCCACTTTTCCAAAATAATTATTCCTCATATTTGGACCGCTTTTTATCCACTGTATATATTTCAGTGTTTTGAACCGTTTTTTATACGTTTTCGCCATTGAAACATATATTTTGTACTGTTGATATACATTTGTATCGTTCGATCCGCTTTTGTTCTGCTTGATCCGTTCGGTCCACCTATTCTGCAGTGCCTTATACGCTTTTTCCATTTGGACCCTTTATATGTTAGGTAGTACAGTGTAATTTACATTGACAATTGAACCGTAATAGCACCATTAATGGTGAATTTTTAGGGGGGGTCTTTAATTAAATAAATGATAAATTAAAGACAAAAAGAGGAGAGAGAGAGTTAAGAGGGTCAAAAATGCCTTCTTATAGAATCGATTAGCAAAAGTGTCTGATGTTATTTTGCCAAGTGTCACTATTTCATTAGTTAGCTTAATTTTTAATTAATTAAAATTTGAATAAATAAGAAATCTGTTTTTAAACTATTAATTTAAAGACACAACCAAAAACTCACCATTAATGATGCTCTTAGAGATTAACTATTTTCTATAATTGAAACAAAATGTTGAATGGAAATGCGAATGTGTTTCCTCCACCTCACGTCTCGTCTGTGGGTTCGCACGCTCCCCATTGAAGGCCTAATTAGTGTTCTCGAATCTCTCACATGTTTTACTTATAAAAGTCGTTTATATTAGGCTTTTTAAACTCATGTCCAATTCTTTCATTAGTATGATATTATCCTCTTTAGGTACAGAGGCAAAGCCCATACGGATTTGTTTTTGGATTCCTTCCCAAAAGGTGTCATATTAATTAGGTTGGACAACTCTTATATATTACACCATTCTTTTATAATCTTCCGATGTGGGACTTAGATTGATATCCCAACAATCTCCCCCTCATACCAAGTACCACATCAATTCGTGGACTTCTACCTCTAGCGAAACATGACACTCATCTTGTACCTTTCGTAAGGTTATCTTAAAGACTCTTCTTCAACAAGGAATATGTCTAACCCACTTCTCCAGATCCACTTCTCCAGATCCACTTCTCCATATCCACTTCTCTAAACCTAAGCTCTGATACCATTTATTGGGGATTTTCAACCCTATGTCTAACTCCCCCATTAGTATGATATTGTCCGCTTTGGGCTCAGGTGGCAAAGCTCGCATGAATTTGTTTTTGTGCTCTTTCCTAAAAGGTCCCATATTAATTAGGTTAATTAGGTTGGACATCTCTTATATATTAAATCATTATTTTATAATCTTCCGATGTGGGAATTGGATTGTCAAATACTTTAATACGTTTGCAAATTGTCAAACAAAAAAACTTGCAAGTTAATGCTCTCCCACAACATATTAAATAAACATATACAATACTATAAAACTCCCACTTGGAAAATTATAATAAGAGTATTAAAAATATACAACACTATATAGTCCATATAGAATTGGCTACCAAAACAAACAAACACCTAGTGGGATTGAGACAACATGAAAAGACATATGAAAATAATAAATTAAAAGTGAAAAACATATATAGTCCATATAGAAAAAAGATAAAATTTCATATTATGTCGTTTTGGAGTTTTAATCTCAGAAAATATCACATATAAGTTTGTTTATCAAGAAATGTCACTTACACACAAGTATTCCAAATTCACCCTGGCATATGTGTGTATTAGTCTGATTTTGATGAGAGAGGGAGAGAGTTTGGTGTCAGCTTCTTCCCTTAAAAGCGTCGTCAGAGAGTATGAGAAAGAGTAAACATTAATGAGTGATGTTAATAAAGTTTAGTGTAAATATGTACACTTTATAATATACATATATATATATATATTGTTAAAAAGTTGTATAATACACAAAAAGACTTGGAAGGTTGATAATAGAGATATGGAGGAAGACGATGCGGTTTGTGTACGTACATAAATGAGTTAAATGATATAACGTACATATATGAGGTAAATGTGTACATCGATTACTTTAATTATGTTTTTGTTTTACACTCAAATGAAAATCACACATACTACACCAAACCATATACACGATCATAGTGGTCAAACATTGTATATGGTAGTGTGCCGGCGGTCGGACAGTGTACACGATAACGGTGTGTCGGTGGTCGAATAGTGTACAAGATGACAGTGGTTAGACTGTGTACACGATGACAGTGGTTTACACGATGACGGTGGTTGGACAGTGTACACAATGACGGTGGTTAAATTGTGTATACAATGACGATGGTTAGACTGTGTACACGATGTCGCTGGTTAGAATGTGTACATCGTAGTGTGCTGATGATCGTATGGCGTACACGATGACATTGCCAGACGGTGTACATAGTGGTGTACTGGGCGTTGGATAATGTACACGTCGGTACCCGGATGGTGGTGTACGAGTTTTTAGATAGTGTACACGATGGC
Source organism: Arabis alpina (assembly GCA_900128785.1). Classification (NCBI taxonomy): domain Eukaryota; kingdom Viridiplantae; phylum Streptophyta; class Magnoliopsida; order Brassicales; family Brassicaceae; genus Arabis; species Arabis alpina. The sequence goes on from LT669794.1 coordinate 42,771,923, forward strand.
GTACATCTTATTTTCACTGTACATCTCCATCACTATAACATGTAGTTGTAAAAGTTAACCATTTATGTCTAGTATATATTGTGGTATCAACTAAAAAGAGCAATAATATACCTCGTCTAGATGACCAACGTCTTCTCCAAGTTGTACATGAGCTGCTACGCCGAACTGTACATCATGGATATTCATCTCTAGTGGTGTACGTACCTCTTCACTACTTTGTATATCCAAATTTTTGTATCGGACCCTTTCCCAAAGAGAGAATTCGTTGTTCTTCATCACCTTCCTTAGTCGTAGCGATTTTATTGATTTTGGATTGCAGCGGATATTAACCGCAAGAAAAACTCCGTAACGAGCCATAAATTTCTTAAAGAAAACTTCAAAAAATTTCCGGTGAACATCATCTGGATCTTGGTCGGGTTTGATAATGGGAGAGAGATTTTTAACAAGCTTTGGTGTTTGAGAAAAATTAAACTTTGGGGTTTTAAAGAGAAAAAGTGTTTGATGAGATATTGTTGTGGTTTTGTTAGTATTTGATGAGAGATGGAATATTTTTTTTTTAAGCGTCTGGAATAACATTAAAAGTCAAAACAAAAATCGAAAACAACCGAGTTTAAAGAGAGACAAACCAAAGAACATGAAAAAGAAAGAAAAGCAAGCCACAAATATCAAACCCAAAAGGAGGGGATAAAGATACTTCAACTTGCATCCCGAGCAATTATAGTATGAAGCCATGATGGTCCACCCAAGGCCAGGTAAGAGTTATACCGCCCATCCCGAGTGACACTCTTCGCGATCTTCCGCACTGCTTGATTCGCCTTCTGTGTCTCAATCTCAAATTCACAATATTCAAAAGCAGAGATGAGATGATGAATATGCTCCGTGAAAGCTCGATATCTAGGCCAATCCAATGGTTTTGTTATAGCCTCATATGCAGCTTGATTATCCAAAGCAATCACCACTCGTTTGAATTGAAGATCTCGGAGACTTTGTATCGCCCAAATCAGACAACGTAATTCAGCTACCAGTCGATTACTAGACTTTGTGAAAGCTTCCCGAGCATGGATAAGTACCATTCCATGATGATCTCTTACTAACCAAGCTCCTCCGCTATGTAATTCAGCATTCCTCCAATTACTATTGACATTGCACTTGATTATGTCTTGAGATGGTTTCTGCCATCGCACCTCTCTAATACGACCAGGAAGAAGTTGTGTGGAAGTACCTTCTGATGTACAGTTCAGTTCTCTCCAACACTTAGCCCCGGCAAGCGTTTCTTGCACTAAATGATTCAATGCAATCTGCGTTTGAGAGTAAAGGATGGAGTTGCGATTTTTCCAGATATTCCATAAGATCCAAGGAACAGAACTACGAAGATGTACGTTAATCGATGCCGACTCCATTATATCAAAAACAGACTTCATGTTTTCCTCAATAGAATTCCCGAAACCACTTGTAGGCAAAGACATCTGAGTTTGTCTCCAAAAATCTTGAGCCTTCAAGCATGTGAAAAGTACGTGGTTAATCGTTTCTGTATGAGAGGTACATAATTTGCAAGTAGGATGAACATTCAAGCCACGTGAAACCAGACGATCAGCCACCGCAACAGCTCCCGAGAGTACTCGCCACAGAAAGATACGTATCTTCGGTGGAGCCTTGATTTTCCACACACTTTGCTTCAGCTGTACCTGGTTAACTACGGCACTGCCCGGTGGTGGAGATGGCATTAATGGGTGATTGGCAATGAACCAGTAACCACTTTTAACGGTATACGACTCGTTATCATTATAAGCCCATATGTCTTTATCTTCAAGGCCACCCACCTGCAGATTTTTAATCTTTTGCACCTCTGTTTCATGAAATAACTCTTGTAATATCTGTACATTCCATTGTCTATCTGCATTTAACAGAGCCGAGACTGGCAGATTAATGTCAATCAGCGTGTGCTTGTTAAATGGGGGTCTTGGTTGCTTATCAAATATCCAGTTTTCGGACCATACTTTGGTTTTGTTGCCATTCCCAATGGAACGTATAAGACCTCTCTTTAAAAGCTCTCGACCATGTTGTATACTTCTCCATGCGTAAGATGGTCGATATCCTTTCCCACAAACTAAGAACTCACTGGAAGAATAGTAACGACCCTTGTACACCCGAGCTAGCAGCGATGACGGTTCGTTGATCAATCTCCAAGCTTGTTTAGCAAGTAACGCTTGGTTAAAGTCACTAACATCTCTAAAACCAAGGCCACCATTCTCTTTGGACTTGCACATATCTTTCCAAGCCACCCAATGAATCTTCTTCTTCTTTTCACATGCATTCCACCAAAAACTAGACATCGCACTAGTGATCTTTTGACAATGATGTTTTGTAAGGCGGAAACATGACATAGCATACACTGATAAAGCCATCGCAATTGACTTAAGGAGGACCTCCTTTCCCCCTAGGGAAAGCGTTTTGGCATACCATCCACTTAGTCTTTTGTTAAGCTTGTCACTAATGAAAGCTAGTAATTTCCGTTTAGAGCCACTAAAACACTCCGGTAAGCCAAGATACTTACCCTCACCTCCTTCTTTTTCAATTCCCAACAGATTAGCTATCAATCTTCGCATGTATGGATCGATTTGCCGACCAAATGTTATAGCTGACTTCTGGAAATTGATAACTTGGCCCGAGGCATCTTCATATAGCTTAAGACAGTTCAGAAACATCGAACATTCCTTCAAAGTAGCTTTACAGAGGAACAAGCTATCATCAGCAAATAATAGATGTTGGATCGAAGGACTCTTCTTGGACAAGCTCATACCCGTAATGTTCCCATCTTTCTCCGTTTTGTTCATAACATGAACTAAAGCTTCCGCACATAGAATGAAAAGAAACGGGGACAATGGAACTCCTTGCCTAATGCCACGAGTAGGCACCACATGGCCATGTGATTCACCATTTAGTAAAATGGTATACGTAACAGATCGTATGCAATTCATAATCCAAGAGATCCATTGGTGGTTAAATCCCATTCTTGTGAAAAGTATCTCCAAGAAGTTCCATTCGACGCGATCGTATGCTTTAGACATGTCCGTTTTTATGGCGATGAAGTCTTCTTTGCATCGGGGATTTGTACGTAAACCGTGGATCATCTCATGAGCAATCAACAAATTATCCGATATGAGCCTACCCGCCACAAAAGCTCCTTGTGTCTGAGAAACCAACTGAGGCAGGAACCTCTTCAGACGATGACAAAGGATCTTTGACACGATTTTATACGTCACAGAGCATAGACTGATTGGACGAAGATCAGTCATTGCATTAGCATTTGGTTTCTTTGGAAGGAGACAAAGCTGTGTGAAGTTCCATCCCTGTGGTAAGTCTCCTTGATCAAAGAATTGCTTTACTTCTTTCACCACTTGCGGACCAGTTATAGACCAATAACTTTGAAAGAATTTACCCGAGAAACCATCTGCCCCCGGAGCACTATCACTTTTGATACTCTTTACGGCTTTTCTGATTTCACCCTCTGTCACAGGTTTAGTGAGCTCCTTATTCATATCTGGCGTAACACGGACTTCAAAGCTGTCCAGTAATTCATTGAAGTTTGTAGGATTTGTGGTGTGAAACAAATTTTGAAAGTAGTTGACAGCAATGTTTCCTTTAACCTCTTCCTCAAACTGTTCAATCCCATCTTCATCCATTAGAGAGGTGATTTGGTTTTTCATTCTGCGGGTCTTAACACTGTCTTGAAAAAACCTTGTGTTTTGATCACCCTCAGTTAACCATTTAACCTTGCTTTTATCTTTCCAGTATTTCTCCTCTTCTCGGGAGACTTTTGTAAGCTCTGTTTTCAAATTATTCAACCTCTGAAAATCAGGATGTAGCTTTGATGATTCTTGATCCAGATCATGTTGGAGCTTCTGTAGTGTTACTTTAGAGTTCTGAGGTGATCTTCTCTTCCACTTTGCTAGTTCCTTTCGACAATCAACAATCCTATCAGACACACTCCGATTTACGTCCTGCGGAAATTTGTTCCAACCTCTTTGGATCACGTCGAAGGTCTCCGGTTTGTTACACCATCTTTTATCAAACCAAAACCGTCCTTTTCTTCCAGCTGAACCAGATACAAGTTTAATCAGTATTGGCCTATGATCAGATCCCCATCTTGCAAGATATTCACATTGTACTCTGGGGAATAATCTAAACCACTCCGCATTACCAAACGCTCTATCCAAGCGACATTGTATCCAAACTGTTTCTTTCTCTCCATTTAGCAATGTAATTTCTCTATTTCCTGCCCATGAGAGAACATTACCAACACTCGGGAGGTCTTTGATCCTACAATCACGTAACAAGGACCTAAAGGAATAGAAAGTCGAGTCAAGTCTTGTGGGACCTCCAAGCTTTTCTTGATTATTTAAAATTTCATTAAAATCACCAGCTAGGAACCAAGCCTCGTTCCTCTGTAATCCAATGGTAATTATTTTATCCCAGACAATTCTCCTCCGCTGCCTCACTGGATCACCATAGACAAACGTGATATAGTATACCACTGAGCCAACCTTCACCTCTGTATCTATCAATCGATTATCTGAATATAACACCTCAACCTCATGTGTATTTCTCCAAAACAACGCCAAACCTCCACTAAGACCCACTGAGTTAACCAAAAAATTGTGATCATAACCCAACGATCTTTGAATACCCAACACGTAATCACTAGAGTTTTTAGTCTCTAGGAGAAACAAAAAATCCGGAAAATGTTCACGACACATTTCCTCTAGGCGTCGAACCGTCAGGCTGTTTCCCAATCCCCGACAGTTCCAACAGAGCGTCGTCATATATTCGCACTGGATGGTTTCTGGTGAACCATCGAACCCGCAGCTTGTTTAGACATTTTAGACGATACCTCCGAACGATCAGACGCTTTTCGCTTACTAGGTTGGTCTATGGCTTGTTCCACTTCCGCATATGTTTTGGTGTGTATAGTGTTCTCCGTACCCTGACCTTGTACCTTTCTCTGCGTACGAGACCATGAGGATTTCCTACTTTGGGATGCTCTGTTTCGAGTCGACGATGATGAAGTAGTAGGAACATTGCTTCCAATATGGAATCCTTGGTTGTCTGGATTGGGAATAAAGGTATTCATACCTTCTCCTGCCATTGTTGGAATCATTTGATTGTTTAAAATAGGAGTTCCAGTTGGTGCAAACATCGTTGTAGTAGCCCTATTCTCAGGCTGTTGACTCTGCACTGGTACTTGCAGCTCTGTATCGGCAACCACTGCACTTTGGACTACCGTATTTGTGGTTGGTTGAGTTGCTTGTACCAAGGCTGTATCAATAACTCCTTCAGCTACTTGTTTTTTAAAATCAAAGACCTTGCCTTTGCCTTTATTCAGATCTGTAGTAATCAAAGGAGCTGCTTCCAATCTCAAAACTGAACGTTGAGTAACTGGATCTTTTGATAGTTCCTCTAGTGTCTTTCTCATCTTGAATTCTCGAATGCGTTTTTCCTCTGGATCCGTGCAATTCATATAGAATTGCATTTGCTCAAAGACTTCATGATTCACCAGGGAGTGGTGAGGTTCAAATCCTGGTGGAACTGTTGGAGATAATAACGGCATGATCTTTTCCACAAGATCAGTATGATGTTGTTGCTGGTACGAAGGACGAAACTGGGGATCACTCCTTCGGTTGTTCATATTGTTGGTGCGGTTCTTTTGTCCAGCCAACAAGGGGCACTTTTGTTTTTCATGAGACAGCCTCATGCACTGGAAACACTTCTTACGTACTCGTTCGTATTCAACCTCCACCATAATCGTACCACCGTTCTTGATATTTAAAGATTTGACATCTCTAAGAGGCTGAGACAAGTCTAACTCCACTAAGATTCGTACAAAATCATGTAGATGAGGCTTTTCTGGGTCATAAGCGATTTCCTTGACTACACCTATCGCCCCAGCCACTCGATCCATAGTTTTCAAGGTAAAATAGTTCACTGGGATCTTGTGCAGACGGATCCAAATCATCGCCGTCTGTAGAAAAGTTGTAGGGGGATTCTCGATCCATCGAGCCATTGCCATGCCCCAGTCATCAAAGGTCCAGAAACCACTGCGTAAGACTATAACCAAATCAGATTCCAGGTCAAAGATGAACTGGAAACTATCTTTCGTTAATGCTACCCCTCGAACTCGTTCATACACCTTCCATATCTTTGGCATCGTTCTCAACATTCGTGACATGTTTTGACAATCTGGGTTAAGTAGACGGCCAATCAAGCTTCGGGCGTTCCTCTCCATCGAACTGAAACCTTCGTCATCAGAAAGTTCAATTGGTAGATCTTCCTCAATATTCATCGCCTGCATCGCTTGATTCAAACTAGCATCCATGAGTAAGAGAAAAAGTTGATGTTTACCCAAAATCTGTGGTTTTCTCCTAGGCGGCTGTGTTTGGTATAATATATAGCTTAAGAACCCTAGAAAAACAGTGTAAACCCTTGAAGATTTAAGGAAAATTGACTGAAAAACAAGAAATTCCTCAATATTTGGTGAGGAAAAAAGGAAACATTCCTGAAAGAATTTGTGAGCGGCAAGGCACCGAGCCTTCCGAATGTTTACTCTACTATGATTGGCCAGAGCAAAGCCTCTATCACACAGAGAGAGTCCTAAGCGAATAAACATCTTTTGCTGAATCAACCCCGAGATGGAATATTTAGTGTTTGAGAAAACGAGGAAAATATTAACAATAAAAAAAAATATTTACACTTCTCGATGATCTGACTAATAGAAAAGTACAGATTTGGAAGAAGATAAGAAACATAAAGGTATTACAAGTGAAATGTAGAAAATTACAATGCAGAAAAGACTACAAAACGTAGACAACAAATCACAGACGAAGGTGGCAAAGCAGCTGCAATGACACTTACTCAGTCACGGCACAATAATATGAACAAAATGCCATGTTGTTCGTTTCGAAAAGTATTTTGTGTGGACATCGGTCTTCGTCACACTTAGAACCATAGCAAAATGGCCGAGACATGGTATTGTTGCGTAGAATATGAGCGTCCTCACCATTAATATCTATGGTTTGGCCATGTTTCATATACGGCTCTGTCCCAAGCAGACAATGAACATGCAAAGTGGTGCAGCAGTAGTCATCGCACGCATAGAACCCTCTTCAGTGTTCTAAAACGCGGTCTAGGCGGGTGCCTAGGCGGCGCCTGGACGCTACGCGGATGCCGGGCGCCACGATTTTATATTATACGGTGATTTGTGCGCTTATTAAAAATACGGATGTTTATGCGGATGTTTATGCGGACGTTTACGCGGTCTAGGCGGACGTTTATGCGGCCTAGGCGGATGCCTAGGCGGCCACATAGAAAATAAAAAATCAGATATTTTTTTTATCATATTGTATACTAAAAAAATTTCAAAAGCAATATTAAACTTATTAGTTAAATTCATTTAAAACATAAGTTTAAAAATTATATATTTATCAATATATATATATATATATATTATGACTTTGGTTTTTGAAATTATATTTTGAGATTATATGTATATTAAAAATTATATGTTTTTTATTTAAATTTTTATTTAATTTTATATTTGAGACTATATTTAAACTCTTTTATTTCTAAATATAACATATATTCATGTTTATAGATATATATATATATATATCTAATATATAACTATCCGCCTAGGCCCCGCATATACTCCCGCGTATACAGTTAGGCGCTAGGCCCTCATTCGCCGCCTAACAAGCGCCTAGCGCATTTTAGAACACTGACCCTCTTGTTCTTGAACATACTATTTTCCTTTCGCATACCTCGCACCAGCATGATTCACCACTTTCCTCATTTCCTTCTTGAAATGTGAGGAGATGTTTGTCATGCTTATACCTTGCCTTGTATGGTAAGGTAACACACCTAAAACATATAATATAATTGCATTTGATGCAATTTAGCTTTCTATGACAATAAAGAGTAGCACCAGTATCATGGCAGATTTGACATATCGCCGATTCTTCTTCTTCTAGCGTCACAGCTAGGAATAAAGGATGCTCATGGCCTTGATATTTAAACGGTTCGGAAACAGAGGCACACCGTAAATCTAATTTGAATCTCCAATTTGGTACGGGACTTTCATAGACGAAACCACAACTTTGACGCCGACAAGCACTACAACTGATGTAACCATATCCATCATTATATCCATTAGTGACCACCTTTTAGCGTGAGTGAGTGAGCATGCAACGGATGATGTTTCTTGAGAGGAGAATTTGCACATGTTTCATGTAGGATGAAGTCACATCGATCCATACATGAATAATAGTTATCCTCGTAGATTGGAAGAACGCATGCTTGACATAACTTGCCATCGTCATAAAATCTACTGATCTCAAGGTTTAGATGATGGCCATGAGAAAAATGAAGTATGATTCCATCAGCTATCCTCTCAAATGGCTCAACAACTATCTCATGTTCTTCAGCTACTCCTTCGAGTTCCTCCCCATCCCACAAATCTCTCCGCAGAGCACACCTTGAATGAACAAAATAATCATCGCACTTTTTGCAAGAATACGCACCACAATCGTTGTCAATGTTTTGCCGACAAACTCCACAAGACCATTTTCCGGATGGAAGAGAGGAGGTAAAAGAGATACGGTGCTCGTGACGAGATATCCTAATGACATAGGGGAAATAGATACAAGCTTGATGGACTACGAAGACACATCGAGCACATACATATATGGGAATAAGTGCTTTAATCACACCACAAACATTGCACAGTAAAGAATCCTGTTTAGGGAAGTAGGTGAGAGGATGGGGATGCCTTTTTGGGTGGTCTATGAGAATTGGTATTGGTTGCATCAAACAAACTTGATGCATACTTACTTTGTAGATGGGACAATGATAAGCCATGTCATATTCAGGCAATTTACAACAAACGCACCTCCAAAACTCATGTTGAGAACGGGGAGGAGAGTAAAGTTGGAGAGAAAGAAAAGGATAGGAAGGGTGTTTGATGAAAAGTGGAGACTCGACACATTCTTTGTGGAAAAAACTATCACATGTGACACACAAGTAATAGTCTGTGCCAATCTTTGGGTTTGCGCATGCGCGGCAGTTTAAGTAGTAATGGTCATCATCATTAGGCTTTTCATTGTTGCACCAAAAGAGTGGAAGTAGAGGGAGCTTACAGATTTTATCATCATCATCGTTGTTGTCTGAATCAAGCAAAGATTGGACTTGTTGATCATCAACGCGGCTTCTTATGCTGGGAAAGTAAGGAGGAGTATTGAACGGAAAAAAGTCGGTGTCGCTAGAATAACCAAGCTCCTTTAGTTTTAACTCTTCAACTTTGAGACGAAAAAAAGGACAAAAGAAAAGAGGTTGAGGTCGAAAGAGGTCGTTGTCGCCACTAGAATCTATGGTTGCTTCAGAGGAGGAGGAAGAGGAAGAAAGGTTGTCTTTTTGAGGTAATAAAGTATATATGTGAAATGGTTTTCCATCGATTTCTGTCTCAAGAAATCCACCGACTGAATTCATGACTACTACAAAGATAATAAAGTGAATATGTGAAATGGTATTTGAGATAAAAGTTGTGTTATTCTGGTATATTTTGTCTTCTCTTCTTCCCCTTCCATATATAGAACTTTACAAATACAGCTAAGCTTGATTAATAATTTAATATGTTGTGAAAGTCTTTTTTTATATTCATTGTATATGGAAATGTCATTGATTACTTCATATTAGTAATATACTAATATTTGATACTATTTCAGTTTAAAAGAAAAATAGGTAGGTCTGACTCTCTCACATGTTCTAGTGTCTTACTCCTTCCGTTTCATATTAGTTGTCGCTCTACGTTTTTTTTTGTATCAAATTAGTTGTCGTTTAACATTTTCGGTGCATATTTTGGCTTTAGATACCAGATTTGACCTTAAGTCTTATGAAGAATGGCAAGAGTCAAATTCATTTTTAAGGGTAAAATAGAAATTCTAATATGTTTTTTTTTAATACACGTGAAATCATCTATAATGACAACTATTTCGCAACGGAAAGAGTACTAGTTAAAAAATCACTAAAATATAAAGAACTCCCACTTGGAAATCATAGAATTAAAATAGTTAATACAGACGTGAAAGACAGAGAGTTAACACTTAACACCTTCAAACCTATGTTGCATGGAATCGAAAACGGGTACGCCGAAGCGAAACGTTACGAAACGCGGAAACGAGTTTTTCAAAAAAAAAAGGAAACGGGTACGTTTTGGAAACGTCTATATATATACAAATATATATATATATACTATTATCATGAAAAAATTATTAAAAATCAAAAGCATATTAAAAAGTATTTGAAATACAAAAATCCAATACATAGATATTAAATAGTTTAATTAAAAATTAAACAAATATCATTCAAATTCAAATATTTAGACTATCATCTTTATTTTTGGTTATCATAATGAACGATTATAAAAGAAAAATAATATAAGTGTTTCATAATATGTTTTTAAACTTATTAAATAAAAATATATCCATATATTTTTAAAATATTTAATTTATTTTCCAAAAATCAAAAATCGCGTTTCCAAAAAAAAAAGCCGCGTTTCCAAAACGGAAACTCGCGTTTCCAAAGTGGAAACTCACGTTTCCAATGCGTTTCCAAATCAATAATTTTAGGAAACGCGTTTCCACCGCATTTCCTCGCATTTCCATCGCGTTTCCGATTCCGAAACGTTTCCGAAACGGGAAACGCTCATCGGATGGAGTTTCCGTGTAACCTAGCTTCAAACTAGGGGCACTATTGGCCGATGCTTAAAATTATTAAGTCAAAAAACAAAGACGATACTATTAATTAGTCTTCTCTCACATGTTCATAAACGTCTTTTAATATTAACAATTTTCAAACAAATAAAAACACTTACAGTTAATGCGTTCCCACTTCCCCCACAACATGAGGTTAAATACGATTCTAAATAATATTCCCTCCGTTCTTTAAAGATTGATTTTCTAGAGTTTTCACGCATATTAAGAAAACAAATTAATGTTTGACTAGAAGTGTATTGGTTTTTGTACTAAACAATTTTTCATTAGTTTGACCCAATAACAATCCAATAAAATCAATTAATATGTCTTGAAATCTACAATTTATAATTATGATTGCATAGAAAACGTAAAAAATCAATTTTTTAAAAACAAATTTTTTTTAGAACATCAATCTTTAAAGAACGGAGGGAGTACTAATTATAAAAGAATTCCCACTTGAAAAAACTTTAGTAGTATTAAAATCGGTAATTGTTGAGATCTTGGAAAGGTAGATAAGTCAGTTAACAGACATGAAAGGAACCTCCAGAAATTAATACACTATAAATTACTAATCACCATAAATTAATAAAATATTTCGGTCCCGAGTTGAGACAATGTAAAAAATAGCGAAATTCGATAAAATGATAAGATAATAATTTTTTTGAAACTCCTATGTAAAATATGATCTCAATAATAATATAAATTAATAATTATATATAATTATATATTTATATGATATACTCCCTCCGTTTTTTAAAGATTGATGTTTTAGAAAAAAAATTTGTTTTAAAAAGATTGATTTTTTACATTTTCTATGCAATAATAATTATAAATTGTAGATTCAAGACATATTAATTGATTTTATTAGATTGTTATTGGGTCAAAGTTATGGAAAATTGTTTAGTACAAAAATCAATACATTTCTAGTCAAACATTAATTTGTTTTCTTAATATGTGTGAAAACTCTAGAAAATCAATCTTTAAAGAACGGAGGGAGTAGTACTAAACATGGTTTTAATAATTTTTGTTTTGACAATGGAAATCTCATTAGACTTTATCTTTAACTCTACATATTAAATCAAAAATTATAATTGTTTTTTTAGTCTTTACCATAAACTTGTTAAAAATTATAAGAAAAAATAATTGAATCTTTATACATAACTCTTTCTAAATATATCCGTCGACATTAGAAATAATAACCATGTTTTTTTCTAAATTGTATTGTTTTTCTAAATTGTATACATAGTATACCATTTTAATTTTATCGTATATTATGATAATATCATTCACTATATTGTGATAATCAAAAATTTTAATCAAAATTTCATGTCATTTGGCAAATAGATTTATTAAATTCCATAATATAACATCATTCGAAAAATAAATTAAAAAAATATTATCTAAAAAAAAATTCTTTCCATAAATTAATATGTATTAATTTGTCGATAAATTAATATTTTTATAATAATATTTTTTAAAAGTCCTAACATTATTAATTTATAGAGGTTTTACAGCTGATGTATTTCACGGGCCGCTGATGACAATGTGAAACACTCAAAAGACAAAATAAAAAATGTACAAGATATAGAATGGGCTGAACCAAAGAGAAGATCATACTACTATTTAACTCAAATTTCAATTTGACTGAAAAATATGGTTAGTAACAAAGATTAACTATTTTTCACATATATTTGATTTAGCAGTAAACCATTTGATTCCTACCTTTAAGCTTTGGAGTAATCTTTGTTACTAACCATAATTTCCATTTGATTCCCAAGCTTTGGAATCAAATGGTTTTCTAAAATCAAATATTAGTTTTTATCTATCCAAAATACTTCAACAAATAGAAAATTCATATGTAGAATTCAAAAAGTTAAAAACTACAAAAATAAAATTAATTTGTATAGATATTTGAAAACATTACTTATTTTAAGATTTAAAAAAAAATGTCTAAAACATCACTTAAAGCAAGCAAACAAATGGAATAGTACTCCCTCCGTTCTTTAAAGATTGATGTTCTAAAAAAAAAATTGTTTTAAAAAGATTGATTTTTTACGTTTTCTATGCAATCATAATTATAAATTGTAGATTTCAAGACATATTAATTGATTTTATTGGATTATTATTGGGTCAAACTAATGAAAAAATGTTTAGTACAAAAACCAATACGCTTCTAGTCAAACATTAATTTGTTTTCTTAATATGCATGAAACTTTAGAAAATCAATCTTTAAAAAACGGAGGGAGTATTAGTTAGTCCTCTCAATTTACATGAGCTCACATGTTCATTAAAGTCGTTTAATATGTTTACAAATTGTCAAACAAAAAAAGCCTTGGAGTTAATGCTCCCCCATAACACCAATTAAATGCAATTCTAAACAGCATTGAAATCGGTAATGGTGAGATTACTGGAAAGCTGGGATAAATCAGTAACGGACGTAAATTGTGAGGCAGACACGACATTCTTATCCCGGACCCCAAAAGTCCATTAAAATTAACCTAGTCCGATAGGATATCAGGCTCAAATGTAGGAAAAGCCTAGGAAGAAAGAAACTCAACTAAAGATAATGTGGACATTTCTCCATGAAACCTAAGATTTCCTACGAGGGACTTACCATAATCTGACCATTTTGTTATCTAACAAAAAAAAAGAATAAAGAGAGAATGACACACAACCATACTTTCAGAGAGCAGCAGAGATGTACCAAATGTTTCATAAAAAAGTTTTAAGGCAATACTTTGTTTCTAAACACTTGTTATTTTCATGGGTTTGTAAGGGAGAAGAATATCTCAGCTCTTGTCTTTATTTGAGACGATTTATAAATCATATTTTACTGTTTTTAATGACAATGATTTCGTTCATCGCTATTATGCTTGAGTAGGTCTTTTGTTGGGTTCTAAAGAGTTCAACTCAAAGGGATTTATTGTTCAGTAGATAGATTGTAATTCATGGTGATTCTTTAGATTAAGTTTGGAGAATTCTTTGGCTTAGATCTGATCTTATTGCACAATTTAGGGATTGATCACCTTGAAACTGATCTTAGATAACTCATGAGTGCTAGCCGCTCCGTTGATTTGTCTAACCGATATACTAGTGAGTTTGGAACTTGTGACTATGAGAGATGATTGCTTGAGTCAAACGAACAATTGAATTTGATTATGAATTCTTGTTACTTGTGTCATGGACTGCAATAGCTTATCCTTGGGACATTATAACGCCCCGACCGCCCTGCCGTGGGCCACACGTCCACTCTCGGCTCGCAAGCCGAGACTTCTCCGACGGTCGGTGCGTTAGTCCGGGAGACTCGAAATGCATGTTTACTGACCCTGCAATCACCACGCGATCTTTCCCCGAGTTTTGGCTTCACTCGCCCGGTACTGGAAATGACTTCCCAGTAGGTCACCCATCCTTCGATTGCTCCAGCTCAAGCATGCTTAACTCTGGAGTTCTCTCAAGACAAGTGACCGAAAAGATAAGTGCACGTTGGTGACATAGGTAGCCAAATCAATTATTTTAAGCCTCTCCGCATGCACCACATATTCTCAGACAATGCACCAAGCATTTCTAGAATATGGGGTGTTACAATCACCCCCTCTCACAGCGCGCAACGTCCTCGTTGTATACCAAGATCGTTACCCTGACAGTGTTATACCCACACTCGTCAAGGTTCGGCTCTGATACCACTTATAACGCCCCGACCGCCCTGCCGTGGGCCACACGCCCACTCTCGGCTCGCAAGCCGAGACTTCTCCGACGGTCGGTGCGTTAGTCCAGGGGACTCGAAATGCATGTTTACTGACCCTGCAATCACCACGCGATCTTTCCCCGAGTTTTGGCTTCTCTCGCCCGGTACTGGAAATGACTTCCCAGTAGGTCACCCATCCTTCGATTGCTCCAGCTCAAGCACGCTTAACTCTGGAGTTCTCTCAAGACAAGTGACCGAAAAGATAAGTGCACTTTGGTGACATAGGTAGCCAAATCAATTATTTTAAGCCTCTCCGCATGCACCACATATTCTCAGACAATGCACCAAGCATTTCTAGAATATGGGGTGTTACAGTTAGCATAGAAAGTATAGCTCCGAGAGTATGCATGTTTAATACCATGTTCATGTTTATAGAATACGTTTAACCTAGATTACCTTGCATAGTTCAACCCATAATCCATGTGAATGCCTGAAAGTCCAACAATTTTAATCATATTGTTTTCAAAACCACAATCACAACGTTTTCTGAAACCAAAACGACAACCAAAATCCCATATTTGATTAAGCGTATTTCTTTAATTTATAATTTTATTGTATGGTTTGTTATCCATGTATGTTCGATCCCTAAGTACTACAATTGATTAACTATGCACTTGCAATCTAAGTTGTTAATTATGGGTAAAAATTTACACCTCATTAGGGTCGTATGGTTGCATCGACCTACACCTTGACGTTCGATAGGACAAACCCCTTTCTTTCTAGCACATAAATGGAGGCTTTGGCACCTGTCGAGGCCCACGTTGACAGTTTTCGACGAGTCTTAATGACTCGGAACGCCGAGATGAATAATGAAAAAAATTGTGAACATCTCAACAATCGAGAAGAGAGTCGGGATAACACCTTGTCGAGAATACAAAATTATCAGCTAAGTTTACAACAACAAGTTAAGAAATCTTTTTTTTTCAAGTAGGCAACCTCGTCCTCCGCAAAGTTTGTAAGAAGAAAAAAAGAAGCTCGGAATTGAGTGAGAAAGAGAAGCTCTGAAGCCCGGAGTATATGAACTCCTCGAGATGAATGGAACTAAGATCGAGAATTCGTGGAACGCTTGGAACCTTGAGCGATATTACTATTAAAGAAATAAAATTAAAATTAAAAAAACCAACTTGGCATAACGAGTTCCATTGTATTTGAACTACTTAATCTTTCCTCTAAAAAGGAAGGTATGTTGGCAGCCTTTTTCTAAAAAGGTGTAGTTGCAACATTAATAAAAATTTACCCCACAAGGATTCGGCTTAAGTCGAAGATTAACACTTTGATTAGCACTACAAAAATCAGCAGCTCACACCTAAGTATTACAAGAAAAAAGTTTAGAATCACTTTTTCAAGTAGGCGATCTCGTCCTACGCAAATTTATATAAGAACAAAAAAGAAGAGAACGCAGGTAAGCTCGGAATTAAGTGGGAAAAACCATACTTAGTATCCAAGGCTGTAAGGCCCGGAGTATACGAACTCCTCAAGATGAATGAAACTAAGATCGAGAATTCGTGGAACGTTTGGAATCTTAAACGATATTATTATTAAAGTAATCCAAAAAACTAACTCGTCATAACGAGTACCATTATATTTGAACTACGAGTTACGTGATCTTCCTATATAAAAGAAGGTGCGTAGGGAGCCTTTTTCTAAGAAGGTGTAGTTGCAACTTTAATAAAAAATTACCCCACAAGGGTTCGGCTTAAGTCGAAGATTGTCACTTTGATTAGCACTACAAAAATCGAAAAGATTTATTAAAGTCTTTAACTTGAAACTCAATCTGATTAAGTCGAGAATTAAATAAATGATTCCACAAAACAGCTCGGTATGACCAGTTCGTCTAGTTTTACACATCGGTGCTTTGGCCAAGTACCCGTGATATATTCATATATTTACCGTTTCTTATGTATATTTGCATCTCTTTATCATCCCTTATGCATATTTTATCATCATTTAGAGTGCATTTAGTATAGATTGGCTTAGATTCGCATCTTATGACCTTAGAATAGGTATTGCACATATTTTCTTCTCTTTTACCCTTTTCCATGTGGTATTTGTGCATATTTAGTGATATGTGGCTAGCTAGAGCCTGGAGGAGTGCAGAGGATGTAAATCTGGAAGCAAATGAGCGGAGGAGCTTAAAGAATGAAGAAGATGAGTAGTTATCATGCGCTCAAGTATCGGTTGAGACCGATAGACCGTGCAATGAACCGTGGTACGAAGGACATGAGTAGATTTACTAACCATGGTATGATGGATGGTTATCGATGAAGACCGATAGAGAAGACACATGATACCTCATGGTACCGGTGAAGACCGATGATCAAGACCGATAGACCGCTCCAACCATAACACATACCGGCTACTGACCGCCTGGACTGAAGGCGGACTGCGCAGCTTATCGATCACACACCATGTCGGTTACGACCGATATCTTATGACTTTTGTTGACTTTTTTGAACCACTTTACTTTGTTGACCCGTGTTGACTAGGGTTGACTCAACTATTGTTCACAAGGCAGTATAAGTGAAGAACAAGCGGATTCTCTTAACCTTAGCTTTCCTTTTAGTTTTTTTTAAGAATTTTAGCTTCCTTAGTTCATTTGTAAACATTGAATGTCCTAAGTACTTCCCTTTTTACTATTAATCTTGTTTAAAGTTTCCATCTTTGCATTTACTTTACTCGCATTTACTTCCCTTCAAGCTCAATCATGGCTTTTCCCATAGTCATGAGTGAGTAGTCTTCTTGTTGAGCTCAAGGGTAGTAGATTAGGACTTATAAAGCTTGTTTAAGGTTGCAGGAGCTTAGGTGTCGGTGAGCTCAAGGCCTGAACCGAGACTGATCACTCGAACCTTGATCTCAAGTAGCTTCCCGCCCGACAGGTGTTTGTGGAAATGCTTGACCGACTTTTTGCTCGACATAATTTCCTCGACCCCGACAGTGATATAGTTGCGCTATGTGGGCTCGATTGAACCTTGATCTATAACGCTTGGAGAGTTTCTGAGTCTCGCCATGACAGTGAAGCAGGAACAGAGACTCGGCAAAGGAGTATTACGCCATGAAAGTGGGTGTGCTTATCTCCATGGTTCATGCCCTAGGTGGAGCTTAAAGAAGAAACCTTTAGCTTCCTTAACCTCGCCTTAAGAGTCTAAATCAATTGCTATCCGAAAAGCTCAACTGTTTAGTTGCTCTGGAACAATTAGGAGATTGTCTAGAAGAAATACGGGGTTATGGCGGCAACATCCTATGGGGGGTGATAATGGGTCCAATCAATACGTTCTAAGAAGATAGGTTCCATTAGACGAAAAAAGGCTTGAATCCCTTCACCATCTCCATGGGGATGGTCGACAGTGTTCACAACTACTCCTCTTACTACAGGACATGTTTTATCATCATTGCATCTCGAAATCGTATCTTTAGCTTTTAAAGTTCTTGCCTTTTCTTTAGTTTATAATTATGGTACTTGAAAACAAACCCTCTTATCGATTGCTTTCGCTTATTTTGAATTTTGGATGACCTAGTACTCTGTAACCATGCTTTCTTGTGTTCGATCCCATCTTTGCTACAATTGAGTCGTGAGTTAAGTTGTTAGCATTGCATAGGTTTATTTGTGACATTGATTTCTTCTTGTATTTGCATGCATTGGTATGAAAACAACTCATCAAATTGGCGTCGTTGTTGGCGAAGCATTGCGCATATAGATATTAAGTTTGAGCTATTAGATTTAAGACTAAAGTGTTAACTTATTTCTGCATTTACTTTCTGTTACACTTGCGTTGTCTGTTTTGCAGTGTATAATAAGAAGAAGCCAAAGAAGAGAGATACTTGATTTGGTGACTGATATTCGTAGGCTTGAGAGACTAAACAGAGAAGACTTACTTCATCTAGCGATATGGAAAATCGCACAGCTAATCCTACTGTTGCACCTACAGCTGGTCAGAACAACCCAATCCCACCAGATGCACTGGAGGCTGCTGTTAACAACAACAATCTTAGGATTCCTAGACCACATAATCCAATCCTGCAGCTGAATCAGAACTTAGGAGTTGGCCACCAACCAAGAGCACCACCCACAACTCAGGGAAGACCTGTAACTGCTATGAGGCTAATAGAAGCTTCTTGATGATGTTCGCTGGTGGTGGAGGTACGTCGGCGTCTCTGAATATCAGTCGTAGTATCCGATTAGAGTGTACCCGAACACGAACCAAGCTAAATCTGAAACACTAAAATTTACGGTTTTCTTGATTGTTCTAATGGCATTTGTGAGCCCCATCCGATTCGATTTATGAAACCGATGTTACAATCTTCGTTTTATTTACAACCAAATGGAGATACACCGACTAGGAAAGCTACTTTCGATGGAATTATACCTGAATGTATACCGAGTTTTTCCAAAGATCAAACTGTAAATGCAGTATCAGTGGCATTTACCGGAATCGGAATTTTTGAAGTTTTCGGTGATGATTCCTAAAGAAGATATTGTGTTTAGAGGAGTTAAGAGTGTTGATGTGTTGATGAGTATACCTAAAGAAGAAGTTGTGAGGATGAGAGTAAAAGTTATTGAGATTATGCATAGAGTTATGTATAGAAGACATGGTGCTTCATTGGGTTTGATGAGTAAGAAAGATGCAGTTGATATTGCTATTGATGGTGTTTGAACAAGATTAAATCAAGAGTTGATGATGATGATGATCTTTGATTTCTTCACTTGGAATATTTTGTAACTATAGTTATTGTTTTTGTTTGTTTGTTTGTAATGTGTTTTTGATTGATTATTGTTGAAGGATATCTTATATGGTTTGTATGTTGGATACTAAATCTTACTAAGAATTTTTGGTTAGTAAGTGATATATTGTTGTTTAAGTTAATGAAATGGCAAGTTTTGGGATTTCTTTAGTGGTAATTTGTGGTAATGATTAGAGATTAATGTGTAATGTTTTCACTAGTCTATGAAGATTTGTTGTTTGTGTTACTAGAGATCTTCCATTAGACTTTGAATGTAACCATAGACTCGGATTTTTTTGGTTAGTCGTTGAATGTCGAATAATGAATATGGTGTAGGGGATTTGTTTAATGATATGGTTCTTGCCTCATTGTGATCTATGTATTATCCATCTCACTGGTAATGATTAAAGAATAGTGTAATGCTATCACTAGTCTATGAAGATTTCTTGTTTGTATCACTAGAGATCTCCATTACACTTTGAGTGCAACCATAAAATGGGATTTTTGGTTAGTCTTCCAGTCAAATACTTCTTCTGTTCCTAAAAGATAAAAACTTTACAAAAAAATTTTGTTCCAAAAAGATAGAGTTTTTACTGTTTTTTATGCACTTTTACAAATTCCAAAACAAATATTGAAATACTATTGGTTAAACTTTATTGAAAACTGTAAATCGTATAAATCAATGCGTTTTCTTAATAAGTGTGTATAACTTTAAACGTCTATCTTTTTGGAACGGAGGATATGGTCTAGATACGCTTCTCGGACGATTGTGATATACAATGGTCAGAGAGATGGCTAATAGTAGAGGTTCGTAGTTGGTAGAATTCTAATCATGTCCTAAATTCACACACAAAAAAAAGTAAAAAAAGTTAGTGGGAAGTCTGTGTAGTCGATTTTGGGATACGCGATTGAAATCTTTTTAGAAGTCTGTTTAGCTTGGTCTTGATAGTCAGTACAGCGAAGAAATTATATACGTAAACTATGGGCTGAAGCCCAATATTTCAATAGAATATTGGGCTTATCATACACACGAAAAAACGTGTATTTTCGCAAATACATAACTACAAAGGCAGAAAGTTAATACTCAGAAACACGGGAAAATGGCCAATTTGGATTTGGATTATTCAGAATGTGCCGTGTTGAACCTGGTCTTTTGAATAAGGCCAATATCACTCAAACACAAAATAAATTCAAATTCTATACCCAAACTCTTTTATTTTGTGTCAAAAGGGACTTTGACTAACTTTTCGTTAGTCAACACTAACGGAAACTCGAAATTTGGATACTAACGGAAATTTAGACCTTGACTAGTACATCTCGAACACAAAATAAATTCAAATTCCGTATACAAACTCTCTTTTTTGTGCCAAAACGGACATTGACTAACTTTCCGTTAGTCAACACTAACGGAATAATGACACGGCCGACATGTTAGTCACTTAAAAAACCACTTGAAAAATTTCTAAATTAATTTTATCGATCTTCTTCTCCTCCTCTTCTCTCAAAATACGAACTCAAAACTGTTGAGTAACGGAAAGTTAGTCAATGTCCGTTTTGACACAAAATAAAAGAGTTTGGGTACGGAATTTGACTTTATTTTGTGCTTGGGTTGATATTAGCATTATTGAAAATATTATGTTCAAAACGGCACATTCCGAATAGTCCAGATCCAAATTGGTCGTTTTCCCTCTAAGAACACATCAAAACTGAAATTGAATGAAATTATAAGACTACAAAAGGGGTGCATTGGTAAAATGATGAAGAACACAATAAAATTTGTGTCTAACCATGTTTTTAGAGCTAGTCGAAGTAAAATCAGCTTCATTCGAGAAAAATAAAATGAAAGCTAAAGAGTACCAACATTTCCGGCGAAGAGAAACCTCCAACTACGAGAAACTTCCAAAAACTAATCAAAACAAGTCGCACGACATTTCATTTTTTTTTATTTATCTATTATCAATTTAAGTAAAAATATATTAGTCTTTAACTATAAAATTATGATAAAGTTAGAACATATGTGTAATTTTTTAATCAAATTTTGATTTAATACTATTTACGAGAATTTCCTATCTTACTAAATCAAAATAAATTCAAATAATCGGTCATAGCCAAAATTACTGCTTGTGTAAAAAAAAGATTAGCTAATTATAACAAATTAGAGTGAAAAATATGTGGTCATATTCTTGGATAATCATTATTTACGGAACATTTTTCGTTTTACTTACTATTTTTAGAACATAAATATATATATATAGGTATATATAGCAATTGGATGATTGGATTAGGCCTGGGCATAAAACCCGTAACCGAAAACCGAATACGAACCCGACCCGAAAAAACCAGTTCGGTACGGATACGGGTGGAGTCTAATAACCGATCGGTTATGGTTTTTGATTAGATCGGATAACCGATCGGGTTCGGGTATTAACCGAAACCCGAAGCCAAACCGAAGAAATCAACCACCACCAGAGTATTGTCGATCTTGATCTTTGCTCTGCATATTTTTCTTTGTCGTTATTTGCAGAGGAAGGAAACCTTTGTGCTTTGGTCTGAATTCTTAGCCTTAGATTTACAATCTCGTATGGGCTTAACATCATGGCCCAATCTCTTCTTTTCTTCTTCTGGTCCATTACCCAAAGCTATGTCGTTTTATCAATTGTCTTCATCTTGAAACCTTCGGATTTTGTACAGGTTTCTTACTCATCTCAACACCATCTCTTCTCCACTAAACAACAACGAAGACGAAGATCCAGGTTTGAAAATGAGACAGAAGATAGCCGAAAACAGACCGGAGACAACATATCAAGGTTTATCGGAAGATAAAGACGATGGTTCATTATCGGAGGTAACACAATCGACACGAACGACGATGTTTGGACTTGAGGAACCAAAAAATATAAATCTTCTGAGACAACATAGCATCGATAGAGGGATTTGACATCGCCGAATTTGTTCAAAATGAGTAAGAGAATTGAGTCAGAAAGATGATTGAAGTGGTTGATTTCTAGTGGATTTGAAGAACAGAGGATGAAATCCAACAAAGATGAACCAAGCGATTGTTCGGGTTTCTCGGGTATATCCGAACCCGACTCGAACCCGACCCGTATGACTATATTATCCGATCGGTTTGTAAAGCTCTCTACCGAATCACCCGGAATTTTTTTTCAACCGACCCGAACCCGGTTGGGTACCCGATCGCCCAGCCCTAGATTGGATACATATATAAATATTCCAAAAAGAAAAACTAATAAATCAAAAGCAAACATGATTAAGAGTGTGAATGTTGTTGGTTTTATTCAATGTTTTTAAAACCGGACCGGACCGGCGGTTGATCCGGGTTCAACCGCGAACCGGTCACATGTCCGGTTTGGGTCAATATAAAAACCCAAATGTAGTTGAACCGGGTATCGAACCGGGTCGGACCGGCAAAAAACCGGGAACCGGCGAACCGGTTGACCCGGATCAAACCGGGTTCAACTGTTTTTTAATGAAAAAAACATATTTTAATTTCATTTCTTTAATTAATATTTTTATCAAAATTAAAATTAGAAAAATAAGGTTTGTAGATAATGAAATAGTAATAAAGGTTTAACATTTTCTCTAATATAATCACATTTACTGAAAAGAAAAAAACATTTTCCAAACAATTGTAAATTTTTTTAAAATTTTAGACAAAAAAGATTAGTTATGTATTTACGTATCATCATTTTCTTATTTAATTTTGTTATAGCTATTGAAGTTTTTTTTGTTTTTCTAAATATTTGTACTAAACTTAATATTTTGTTTGATATTTGGATAGTTATGCACATATATATAAAGTACAAATTCTATATGCTAAATATTTTTAAAATATTATTGAACCCGGTTGAACCGGTTAGACCCGGTCGGACCATATTAACCCACGACCCAAAAACAATCCGGTTCGGTCGCCGGTCCGGTTTTAAAAACATTGGTTTTATTGCTCTTTTGATGATCTTCATGTCGGTTTCGTTAGGTAATGTGTGGGCTTTCTAAGCCCATGTCCAACTCTCCCATTAGTATGATATTATCCGCTTTGGGTCCAAGGTGGCAAAGCCCGCACGGATTTGTCTTTGGGCTCCTTCCCAAAAGGCCTCTGATACCAAATAATGTAGCTATAAGCTAAACTCAAAGAACTTTTAAAGAACAAACTTTTCTTTATTGATTTAGAAACTCTTTCAAAACTAAATCTCTTTCTTGAGTCTTATGGAACAACTCTCCATAGATTCTCTATATATATAATTTAGCTACACCTAATTTCCATATTGATTATGACAAGAAAAGGATAACTCCTATTTCTAATAAAACTCTTCTTTTACATAGAAATAGCTTATTTCCTTTTCTTGTTTGTAGTTAGCTTCTTTCTCAAGCTTTGGAATTTCCAATATAATGTACATATAGTAAACAAAATCATAAAAACAAGTGTATTTGCTGTTTGTTTTCATGATTTTAATTTATGTTTGTATTTATTTTTCTTAAAAAACCCATAACTTTATTAATTTTTCACTCAAAAAAATCAGTTTGTAATTTAAATACCAAACACGAATAAATAATAATTTTTTGTTTGAGTTTGAAATTTTTGTTAAAAAAATAATATATAAAAAACATATTTTTTGTCATCAAAAAATTTTTTGTTTATAAAATAATATCTAAAAAACTTTAAAACTTTTTTTTTAATCGTCTAGATTTATGAATTATTACAAATTTGAGAACAGTTCTACGGACGATTATACAACGGACAATTTTAGATTTGATATGTGGGATCCTCAGCTCTTCGTGCACCACGTTGGAAATCTCTTCTAAATTATTCTCCAATAATTTGTATTCTCCGGGACTCGAACTCCGTACCTTTTGTGTAGAAGCTTTAAAACTCTTAGTCAACCACTGGATCAAGAGAGCTTTCACCTTAAAAAAACTTTTAAAAACGTGCTTTTTTGTTTTCATTTGCTATACCAAATTATAGCATGAAAATAAATAAATCGAAAACCATATAAATTTCAAAAACAAAAAACAAAAAAACAAGAACCATTATGATTTGTGAACTTTCTAAAAATATGTTTATCTTGTCATATCGAATTGAAACTATAAAATATGCATCTGAATCAAAAAATTGATTGAAACTATTTTTTGTTGATTGGTCATTAACTCTTTTATGAATACCAGGAAAACCTTATCGTAGAGCTGATTTCTGTGGAAGTAAGACTGTGCCACCTAGGACTTGTTATGTATATCGTTACAGAGAAGGCCAAGTATGTGATCGCGCTTGCAAAAAGGAAAAATATGCAAGAGGAGGTTGTTACAATTTTCGAGACATAGGACACCCGGAGCACAAAGGACACCCGGAGTGCTTTTGTGAAAAACCTTTGAATAAGAAGTGTAATCCCTAGTAAGTAAAGAGAGCATAATATTATAATAATTATCCTATTAAATTATTATTATTATTTATTTCTTTTGTAAAAGAATTATCATCAACTTCATACTTAATAAATTTGATAATAAAAGTTTTGATTTCTCTAATAGTTTAACATTTATAATCAATATATAACAACTAATTTTTATACAAAAAAATATATACAACTAATATTGTAATTTAAAGTGAAATGATTTATTTTCTCTTTTTTGTACTGAATAAAAATAAAAAGTGATTCTGAATCAATTCTTCTCCATAAAAATTCGTGTTTTTTTCGAGATTGTACATGAAAATTATCTCTTGAATATTAAGGATTGGACAAGTCCGACTGGTCCACTGAAAATTATAAATGTGCTACATCGTCCGACAGTTTTTATATTGTCTAAAATGTTGGAAAATACTAGGGGGTTTTGGAGAAGTACCCTAAATTGTTTTAAAATTATTTGAAAACTATCCCATTTTTAGTTTGAAATGATATTTTTACTATTAGTTAATTCATTAATTATTCTAATAATTAGGAATTTAAATATTTTAATTTAAAATTAACTTTATAATTTACATTTTAATTAATTTAGATATTAATTTGTTAAATCCATGAACATGTTAATTAAGTCAGTAGTTTAAATAAATCAATAGAGCAAAAAATCAACAAAGAAAAATATAAATCAACTGTGTAAAATAAATCGACTTACTTAATTATAATTATAGTTGCAAAAATTATGATTGATTAACCATATAGTTTTTTTGTTTTAAAAAATAAATATGAGTTGTTAATAAATTGAACTTAATTTTATAATTTACACTAAACAATTTTTAATTGTCAATATATTTATATGATAATTTGTTCAATATTAAGGGTAGTTTTTCAAGGTATACTTTTCCAATATTCAATAAGTTTAAGGGTATACAATCCAATTTTCTCAAAATACTATCTATAACAGGAAGATATACTTGTCTAGTTCCTAATTCCAATCGAATCATTTAAACTGGACTTCTATAGAAAACGTTATGTAGCAATTAGTAATGCCACTGGCTGCTGAAATTTCAGAAGAACGAAATTCATGATTTAGGTGTTTGAATTCTTATTATGGGCATCAAATGATTTTCGGTTTGTTTCAAGGTGAGTTCTAACTACTTTATATATATATTAGATTTGGTATACTATTTTAGGAAAAAAAGAAAAGGGGTTGAAGGGAAAACTATTTTGAATACAAACTAATTAAATTAATTTGGACATAAAGAATTAATGAATAATTAAAATTATTTAAAAGCATGATATTGTAAAGTATAGGGCATCTTGTTTGAGAATTTGTTTTATCATGATTTTGGTAGGATATATTCTTGATTATGTTAAGACCGGTATCAATATCTCTATTGCGCAATTCGTGACAGGCGACACTCCCACACATGTATGTACTCCTATCTCTATTGGGTTGTGTCTTGTGATTATATAATCGTCCAGAACCCTATTTCTTCTTATACACAATGCGAACCCTCTTCCTCATTTAGGTCGGCTTGACATTTTGGAATTTTTATGAAATGCCACAATCCAAATGTCATTTGTCAAAAATGATACACTTTAAAAATATTTGCAAAAATGTTATTTTTTTAAATATCATTTTGAGTTTTTAAAATTTAGGGTTTGTTAAGGTCGTAACTTTTTTTAAAGTTTAAAATTCTATGGTTTAAGATTTTATTTTTTTCTAAATTGGTGGACAAACAACAAGTTAACTAATAAAATAGAAGTGTATACATATGTGGCACTCTACCATGATGAATTGGTGTGTAGACTGTTGCGAACTTAATTGGGTTTTTTTACAAACAAATTTATTTTTAAGGTGAATTTTAAATTAATATAAATTTATTTAAAATACAAATTTTTAACTCTGAAAATGAAAGACATAATAAATCTTCAATTACTACAAATCTTTAAGATCACTAACCTCATTAAAAATGTTAGTGGTTTTATATGGAGCACCTTGATTTGCGACAGTGTCTAAACATTAACTTTTCTGGGGATTTGGAGACGCCCCAACGATTCAACTGCTGATTATCCATATTATGCCGCCTTTTACAATTTTGATGAGCAACGGGAAAATTTATACCAGGAGATTAATGTTGACTATGATATCTCAGAACTATTACTGAAACTGAATGAGTCACAGAAGATGTAGGTATTTGTTTAGCTGGTCTTCTCAAGATCAGTTGCTAGTGGATATGACTTATGAACTCGTTCGTGTCCATTTTATTCTCTATTTTCGTAGCTTCATGTCTTTTTTTTACTTCTCTTTGTTCTTTGTTCCAGTGTCTCTATTGTCTTTGAACTGACAAGAACCTTTAACGCGTTATTGTAACGATGTTATTAGGGCTTTAAATGGTGACCACAAAAAGGGAAAAAAATTATATGGAACATTGAATTCCTCTCAATTCCATAAAATTTACAACATTTATAAGGAATTTTTGTTACCTATGATTCCTCTTCATTCCTCCTCGTGCAGAAAAATTATAGAACAAAAATGTTCCTTATCATTTTTTTAAGGAACAAGAGGAACAAAAAAAAATTACAATTCCTTTTCATTCCTCAAATTTTTGTTCCTTTCAATTCCTTTCATTCTTTTTCCTCATCATTCATGTTGTTTCTCTACTGGTCACCAGTTAGAGCCTAGGGCTTTCACTCTTTTTTCAATGTGTTTAAATTAATTTTGGAGTACGCATTATGCTAGTTTGGAATATCTATTACCCGATTCAACAGAACTTGAGGATCCTATATATAAACACGTACCATTATCCTATATATTCGACTCTTCTCTTCATTATATAACCAAAACTATATAAGGTATCAATTTTTAAAACATACTATGCTTGAATTCAATTCAAAAGATTATATTATATTATTTTATTTATTTTTTTGTAATGTGTTTTGATTGATCATGTTCAGAATATTTATATGCTGGATACTAAATCTCACTATAGATCTCCATTAGACTTTGAATGCAACCACACAGGGCCGGTCCTGAGTACAGTCCAAGGAGGCGTGGGTCTTGGGCCTCCGAATTTTTCCAGTTTATTAGTATTACAAAAAAGTCACCAAAATTTTTTTTTTGCAAAAAAGCCCATAAATTTAAAAATATCTTTACAAAACCTAGGAAAAATAACAATTTTAGCTTTGGGCCCCCAAATTTTCAATCCCGGCCCTGCAATCACATAATCGGATTTGTTGGTTACTAGTCGAATATAATAATGAATGATGAACATGGTAACTAGAGATCTCTATTAGACTTTGAATGCAACCACAAAATCGATTTTTTTTTGTTAGTCGTCTATGTCCAAAAATGAATGATGAATATGGTCTAGATATGGTTCACGGACTATCGTGGTCTATGTAGTATCTATCTACAATGGCCTAGATTCATAAGTTGAAATTTTGTATACTCGGCGGTTTACTAGAACAAATGACAATCTAACAATGAGACATCCTGGTTATAACCATGCAACATTTACAAAATACCCCATTCTTGTTAGATGTTAATCTTACGATAGCTAGATTTTTCAGCTTTTCAGAAACATATGCCAATGTATTCGTGGCTAAAGGGTTTGCGTAAAAGCCAAGTCGGCCTAAGACTAATAGATAACACTAAAGCCATCATTCGAATAAGGAATCTACTCATCTATTTGGGCCTGTTATGTTTGCGTTGCCTTTTATCCTTTATTGGTTGTGTGTCTTTAACATCATTACATCAACCATATGCCTACGATAAACACAACTTGCTTTTCTATTTTAGTACTCTGTTGTAACAAAATATATTCTTAGTTTTAAAATTAACATTATTTATCTTATGCATATGTTTGAACCACTAGCTTTTTATGAATCCAGAAAATACTCTATACTATTTACTAGTAATAAATTCTACCGAATAAATAGATTTTTTCATTAAATTAAATAGATCATATGGCAGGAAATTGACAGAAAAAGAATAATATAGCACGAAAAATGTTAAGGTAAAAGACTTTGATGATGTGAAAAGGATAGAAATAAAATAAGGTTAGTGGGAAGAAGACTATTGGGTAATGGCACACAATTAACACTCGTCCACAAAAAATTAAGATACTATTGTGTCTAATTGATTCGACGGATTATAGTACAGTCTACAATATCTTACCAGTTTACCACTTTAATCTGTCCTTTTTTAGTTAATCGATGCCTTGTTTTCTTCAACATTAATTCTATCATTTATTTTTGGTTTAAGAGTTTTTTTATGGTTAATTAAATTTAAGAGTTTTAGGTCAAAAGTATTTTTTTCTCCTATCTGTATAAAAAATTTATCTCAAATGAAAATCGAACTAGGAGCACCAAACAATTCGGCTTTTAAGGCATGATGGTTGGTAAATTTTGTACCTTGTGATCTATGATTTTTGTAATGGAGACTAAAACGAGAAAAAGTATTTTGTTAAAATACACTACGTGCCAAAAATTCAGAATTTGATATTGTTTCTCCCCCAAAATAAATCATTTCAACTGCCAGAAATGTTCAAAATTTTAATCTTTATTTTTATTTTTTTATACATAAATAGATTATAATAAAATAAGAAATATACCATTTTCGTACAAAAGTAAAAAAGTTGAGTCACAATATGCTTACCAAAAGTGGTCATATGAAATCTAGACATCATCCAAATCACGGAATAAAAAGAGATTCGCCTACTTTTGCAGCTACAATATTGTTGATGCAACTAATAATTTATAAAAATTCATGGAATTAATATTATTAATGCATGTTGTATTGTAGTAGTATGTAGATAACTTATGAGATTCTAGGTTGTGAAGATCTTATTAAAATTTAGACGAATCACAATATTGGACATCTTTGTCCCAAATTAGATTTTGAGCATGTTTCTATAGATTCAGTGCAATAATTGATGAAATAGACAGAATAAGAAACGAAAAGACTAGTTAAGGGGTAATATTGGTAAAGATTTAAATTCGAATTGACGAGTGGCCTATCAAAATTCAAAAGGTGGTGAGCTTTTTATCTTATTCTAGACCATGGACAGACCTAATTAAAAGCATCCAGCTAAAAATATTTAAAACAGATCAAATGAAATCTAAAATTAGAAAAAGAAAGAAACATCGCTTTCATTTCTACGAGTTACTGTTCAGAATATTTAAAACTTATGCAGACGCTTAAAAACAAAATCTATAACAATAGATTTGCCCACTCTAAAATCCCACTTGGGACTTTGTGCAATGAAGTGTGTTTAGATACGGGAGTTAGGCAAATCTAATAGGCTCTTTTGCTCGAAGTAGTTGATGATATTTTTTAGATTTTCTGTTTGACCAAATATCTGATTTTGAAAAAGACAAATCAGTTAAGCTACAAAGATATATAGAAATGAATGAGGGAAATCAAATTTGAGTTTTGTGTTGAGTTTCTATCGTCGGACAAAATTTGATATCACTCTTGACGAGTGACGACCATAATATTTGCATATATATATATATATACCATGCATTCTTCAAAAGATGGTACAAATTTCCAACATACGTGCTTCTATCCACCTGATGTATTTTACCTACTCAAAATTCGTATACAAATTTGTTAATACCATAAATTTTAAGACGTATCAAGAAGAATAACCGTTTGAATCAGATATTTTGTATAATATGTCTATCATGAATTACTCCCTCTGTTCTTTTAACTTAAATGTTTTAGATTTTTTACACAAATTAAAAAAAACCAATTAATGCTCAACTATAAATGTATTATTTTTTGTACTAAACAATTTTCAATAACATTTAACCTATAACAATTCAAAAATTTCATTTAATTTGTTTTGAAATTAACAATTCACCATAATTCTTTCATTAAAAACACATTAAAAAAGTTAAAAAAAAATAATTTTTACAAAACAAGAAAAAAATATAGAACATCTAACAATAAATAACGGAGGAAGTACTTTTTTATTGTATAAGAAACGACATGCATGAAATTATTTTAACCTAATACTCTCGATAACATTCAACCAAATATTTACCTGGTACTATATGTATCGAAAGTAGAAAAGCTCAAATCACACTTACTTCGTTTTCCAAGTTGGGTTTGTTAACTACTCCCTCTCCGTTCTTTAAAGATTGATTTTCTAGAGTTTTCACACATATTAAGAAAACAAATTAATGTTTGACTAGAAATGTATTGGTTTTTGTACTAAACAATTTTCCATAAGTTTGACCCAATAACAATCCAATAAAATCAATTAATATGTCTTGAAATCTACAATTTATAATTATTTTTGCATAGAAAATGTAAAAAATCAATCTTTTTAAAACAATTTTTTTTTCTAAAACATCAATCTTTAAAGAACGGAGGGAGTATTTAATTTCTTCCATTCAACGAAAGTATAATTGGAGAAACTCTAACCACAAAATTTATTTTAATATTTAAGGAAAACTAAAACAAGAGATAAAGAAAAGGAGTTTTAAGTTTATTCTAAACTTCTGATCTAGACGATAAGATAATGAAACAGACCACTTGTCTCTTGCAATGCTAAGCTTTTTGGATTTATTTTAATTAACACGAGCCATGTTGTTTTGAGTTAATTACAATTGGGACAGTCGAATGTTTTTACGACACGTATAAAGCCTCGATTTCATTTCTATTAATGAGAAATAGATATGTACGAAAACTAATTTATTTGCATTTATATATATCTTTTATTTGAAAACGAAATATATTATTGCATTTGATTTTGGTTGGTATTCGGTCAGATGTTTATGATGAATTTTGTTTTTATATTTAGAAAGCATTTTTGAACTTTCATCTTGGAATATCATTTCAAGTTCTGCATAGAAGATTACATAAAAGTTGTATAGTATGTAGTGGTCAAGTTAAACTCCAACTAATATGCGATCTTTAGTGAAAAAGTTCAAAACAAATTGTGTGGATGTTGGCTAGTTAATTTAAAATTGATAAAATCATACTAATAGATAGAGTTGATAGGTTTCCAGAACCCATTTACATCAACTTTTATTTTGAAATATTATTTTTGGATTCCACATAAAAGATTAAATTATATGGTATAATATATTAGTCAAGTTCAACTCCAAGTATATAAGGCTGTTTGGAAAAAGTCTAATAATAAACTAGTGTAGGTTTAACTAGTTGGTTCAATAAGACAATATCGTACTAAAAGAGTTTGCAAAACCCGACAATTGGTATCCAAAACCAATGTAAAAAAAAAGAAGATTTGCAATAGTAGATGTATGTTGCATATTTAATTTGAAATAAGAGTTCCCAGTGTGACCTCGCGATTAAAAAATGCTTGACTATAGAAAATGTTAGATGAAGAAATCTGTTGGTGACTATGTCCGCTCAAAATGGATGCTATGTTTTGGTGGAGGGCCGACCAAAGTTTGTGTCTTTAATTTGTTTTTGGTTTGTTGAGATATCAATCTAAATCCCATATTGATAGATTAAACAAAAATAATATAAAAATAAATCGAATCCAACTCCAGTTAGTACGAAGTATTTTGGAAAAAGTCTTACTAATTACCTTAAAACATACAATATTATACTAACGGATGAAATAATTGGCTTGACGAGCCCAACACTTCAATATTAATACGATATAGATATCACACATTGCTATTTTATAACTGATGTATATTTTAACTAGTTGTTATAAATTTGACATTTGTAAATTATGTAAGAGATTCAAAATTTTATGTAATTGGATTACATACTGAAATTACTTCATAAAGTTCTTTATGTTGAATACATTTAAAAACCCACTATATTTCATGTATATATTATTAAAAACATAATGCAAATGATCATCCATATGGCTTAAGACCAATCATATTAAATCAATACTCAAATCCTTCTAAATGGTATTATGAAACCTTGATGGAATCAGTACTATACATTTTATTTTACTATTTAAATTAATTGATATAAATCTACAGTACAGAAGATTTTAAATATTTTTAAGACTACATATGTTTTTTTTTCTTATCTCATTGGCTTTACAGTTGTACACAGATATTTGAACACATTTTAAGCACATTGCATTTTAAGCACAGAGAATCTGAGTAAAAAGTTTACTATTAAGATATATAAATAGTGGTAAGAGAGTATAACGTCTTCTTCATTTTCTCTTTCTCTCTCCAAAACTCATTGAACGAGAGAGAGAAGAGAGAGTTTTCCTTCAGAGTTTTTCTTGATTTATTATTATTTTGTTATCGTTTGAAAAATGTCGGGAAACAAAGTAGAAGAAGATCCTCGTATCAATGGAATCAAAACTAAGATCCGTGTCGTTCCAGATTTTCCCAAGAAAGGTAACATTTTTCTTTTCTTCTTCTGTTCTTGTTTTTGTTTTGTTACATGTTCTGTTTTAGTTGCGTAGAGAATGTTGTTTTTGTTTCTTCATCTGAATTCTCTAGATATTTTTACTTGCCGACAAAATATAATGTTTTGGAGGTTTTTTACAGTTCTATGTACAATCTTTCTTGGTTTCCGAAATTTATTTAAGCACATATTTTACATAAGAAAAATGTGTAAAAAGGGTAATAAAAGAATGATGAAATTTGTAGGAATAATGTTTCAAGACATAACAACAGTGTTGTTGGATCCTAAAGCTTTCAAAGACACAATTGATCTATTTGTTGAGAGGTACAGAGACAAGAACATCTCAGTGGTTGCAGGTAAAATTATCTCTTTCTCTATTTAGTATTTGTAAATTCATAATTTTATAAAACATATAATTTCAGTGGACTTACTATTGGAAAGATTCGATCTAATTGAGTGAAGTCGCTTTTTTTATTGTTTTGATGATTTTCCGGGGAAAAAGTGGGTGTGTCATGATTTAAGTGATGTATAAATTTATTTTTATACAGGAAAAAAATCCATTACTGAAATTAATCATTTAGGCTAATTTATTGTATTTTTGAACGGGTAAATAGTTGATTTTTGGTGTGTGTGTGTGTGTGTGTGTGTGTGTGTGTGTGTGTGTGTGTGTTTGTGTTTGTGTAATTAGTGGAGTCGTAAAGATACAATTTACGGTGTAAATTTGTACTCTAAAATATTTCTTTACATTGTAGTTTGGTGGATAATACTTGGTAGCTTGGTACATACATCTCAACTTGCTTATTCGAAGTGGTTGTTGTACTTAGTGTTCAATTGGTTTTTTATTAATTAAAACTATATACTCTTTGTTTATGTGGTTGTTTGTTGCATTTATATATGAATATTTTAATCATTTTGTCGTTGTTGGTTTACTCGAATTTATTATTGAATAAATATGTGTACATATATATTTAGCAAAAAAAAAAATATGTGTACATATATGATTAAAAAAATACAATAGTCCAAAGTATATTTGGAAGTAAGATGCAAAAGAAAAGATTATGCCATTCGTGTTTAACGTTTGCGTTTGTATGTACATTTTATTGCTGTTAAAAAAACGTTTTACTTGTCTTTTTTATTTTTTACATGGAAAAGTAAATAATTAAATTTTTAATATCATTCACTCTATAAAGGTTTTTAGTTGAGACAAGACTCTCTCTTATCTCTGAAAATATAATCTTTGTGTGCTATTGAGTGCTTGAATGAGATTGATTGCTTCGATCATTCTTTCTCCTAAATCATATAAAGAAAAAGTTTGTATTTCTTTCTATATATTCTTCTTACTTTTAAAAAGCTTATAATTGTTGATCTTGCTTATGTGAAAAGTGTTTAGTGTGTGTGTGTGGTGGGTATTGTTTGGATAGATGAGTAGTTGAGTGATGGATGTAACCTTTTTAAAATAGTTGGCCCCAAAAAAATAAAACTTGATTTGGGTTTTCTTTCTTTTTCTACAATCATTATTTTGGTCATTTCTTTTTCTTCCATCTTTCTCTTTTTCCTCTCCACTTTTATGTAAGAATGTGAAGTACAACAGCTTTTTATAATTGTTACTGTTGTAAGAATGTGAAGTATGATGAAGTACATGATTTCCTTTTAACTTTTGAATCTGTATTTATATACTTTTACATTTGTCTTTTCAAATGGATACAATTTTGCCAAGAATAACATTATCAAAAGTGACAAAAACAATACACACTAAAATTTTGTAGTTATTATCAGAAAACCATGAAAACTGGATGAAGATTTAGTGTTTTAAACATTTGTCATGAGGACAAGTTAAAGGAGGTGTTTCTATGTGCATAGCACATGGTATGATGGTACATAACATAATTTACAAAAAGATTCTTATTTATATATCAAAAGTATATATATATATATATAAACTTGAATAGACTCCACAATAAATATATATATATATAAACTTGAATAGACTCCACAATGTTTTTGAGTATTATTGAGCCGGTCTTGATACACATACATATATAGACTACTTTTTGTTTTGTTGGTAAGCACATATGTAGACTACTTGACTTGTAACATTGGACGGAATCTTTTATGCAATAGTGCTTTAGAATCTGTCTATTGGGTTTGTTGTTGGGACAAAGGGTCAATATTTATCTTTGCCGTTTCTTCTACATCAATGTTCTTAGTTGCAGTTGCGTTTATTGAATAAATGACAAAAACTATTGCAATATACGCTGCCTAAATATACATCTTTGCACTAATTGACATAACTGAAAAAACCGCATTTGCGATTTTGTATCGTTTGTTGTTATTTCAGGAATAGAGGCTCGTGGTTTCCTGTTCGGTCCTCCAATCGCGTTAGCCATTGGAGCGAAATTCGTTCCTCTTCGCAAACCCAAGAAATTACCTGGTTCTTAAACTCTTATTCCTTTCATATGATTTTTATTTACGAAATAGTACACTAATGTTTAATGCGTAACAAAATGTTTATGGGTTGCATTACTTTAAAATGGAACTAGGCGAAACAATATTTGAGGAATACGAGTTGGAGTACGGAAATGACCGGCTAGAGATGCATGTTGGAGCTGTCGAAGTAGGAGATCGAGCCTTGGTCGTTGATGATCTCATCGCGACTGGTGGTACTCTCTGCGCCGCCATTAACTTGCTCGGTAAATTCCCTAAACTATAAGGAAATTCAATTGAGCTATTAAATTTCAAACCTAACCAATTCAAGAAATTCAAAAATGTATTCATTACTCTCTGGTGAATTGTTTTTGAATTTTGGGACCATGTTAGAGAGGGTTGGAGCAGAAGTTGTGGAATGTGCATGTGTGATCGAGTTACCCGAATTAAAGGTTTGTTGTCATGAAAATTTAATACATTATATTCGAAATAATAAAATGAGATCTTTATATTGGTGTGACATTAAATATTTTGCAGGGAAGGCAGAGACTCAAGGGGAAGCCATTATGTATGCTTGTGGAGTACCGATGATCATTTTAGCTGTGAGTTATTTGGATACATTATTCGATCGCTTAATTTAATTTTGGTTATGCACCGACAATTCGGATTATGCAGACTTGTTATTGGAATTGGATTTTATAATGTTTCAATTTAAAAATCTGGCGGATTAGCTGGAACAAATAATCCTACTTTCTTTGTTGTTACTTAAAACTAGCTAATATAGGAGTATATAAGTTACCGGTATACAAATCATATAAATTAGTTATCCTTTAGGGAGTAACTTTAAACATAGCAGGTATGATCAATGTGAATGTGTAGATTTAAACTATCATGGTTATGGTATGGACATAGGTGAGTATCATAAGTGTTAATTAACCTCTTTGTTATCCTGATAAGCTATGTTGTTTGTATATTAGCAATGTTTTGCACCCTTCGAAATCGCTCCTCTTGTCAAATGATCGATAGTAAGTGGCAATCCAATGTGTTCAGTGTTATGTAAGTAGTAAGGAGGTTATCAAAGTGATATATACCTCGAGGAAGTCAAGGAAGATCCGCTTCAGATTTTGTCGAAAGCTAAGAAAAAACTAGAGATATGAAACGATTACAATTGATATAGGGATAAACCCTTGATCCACGGATACAGCTGAAGGAACAAACCTCGAATTTGATTCGATAAATCCCTTAGATGTGGAGTCAGGAACATACCGAAAATAAAGAACGAAATTGACTCAAGAAGCAAAAGGACTGAACGGAAAAAAAAAATTGATTGCAAGTATCTTTCGTCTTTAATAGTAGAACCAAACAAACATAGATGAAAGAATTCAAACCGTTCAACTGACCTAGTAGCTAACTAGTAGTGTAATTCACTTGTGCCAAATATAGATGAAAGAATTCAAACCGATTTGAGAGAAAACTG
This sequence comes from Arabis alpina, assembly GCA_900128785.1. NCBI lineage: Eukaryota > Viridiplantae > Streptophyta > Magnoliopsida > Brassicales > Brassicaceae > Arabis > Arabis alpina. Next base: position 42,808,860 of record LT669794.1, read on the forward strand.
TTATTTTCTACAATTATAAACATAGTATTTGAACTACCAACATTCTTACGAATCTTTTAGTTTTATCATTCAACCATAAACAAGGAAAACGAGTATTTAGTAGATAAGTAAAACATTGAATTACTCTCGTGTACCTAACATTCTTTTTAACATTATATAGCATTATGTATATGCTGTTTTATATATAGCATTATATAATTAAGAAACATAATTATAAGAGACAAACGAAGTATTTACTTAGGTCAAGAAGACAAGATCACTAGCTATGATTAGGATCTCTCCGAGTGGTATTGTAATCATAGATCATCATATTTAGTCTTCCACCAAATTGTCTTCGTCATGATTATGTCTTTCCAATCACATTTCTGAAGTCAAACTAAAACACATACTTACATTAATCCCCACGAAAACAAAAAGAATAGAAAAATTGGCCGACGTACATATATACATAGTGCATACCTAAATGTTTCACTCTATGACAATTACTAAAACGTAAGCCATGCCTATTTATTCTTTCTGAACATTTTAACGATATACTTGTTAGGTGAAATAAATTCATATTTTGATTAAATTAAAGTGTGATTTAGTGGCTTATAAAATAAAAGAAATGTACTGGAGAAAAAGACATGGACAAGCAACTTAGCATGTAACACACAGAAAATCACACTAGTGCTACCGAAAAATACTGACGGTGATCAAACTGTCTTTTGTGCTTTCCATAGCGACCTAAAATGCTAAAACCCAAGTATTAAGAACTAGTATTTTGGAAGACACCAATGCATGCATGAATTAATATTTTCGTTTGAAGTTTTCAATTGTTTGATGCTTTAAAATAGTGTAATTAATATTCATCAATAATTTACTTTTCAAACATTGACACGTAAAAACTATCTATATCTTCCCTAGTCATCTTCAAAATCATTGACCGAGACATCCGCAACATAATCACTTCTAGGAGACACAAGAAAACGTTGGAAGGACCTCATGACTCACTGAATCAATCCAAAATTGTATTGTACTTTTATTTTTAACTTTTTTGCCAAAATTACTCTATCTTTTTTTGCTAACCTTTCATCTATGTTTGTTTGGTTCTACTATTAATTTACTCTATCTTAGGTCAATGCATTTGTGTTACAATTTAACAAAACAAAAAAAGCCTATATATCTTAAGAAAAATCAAATAAAATTACGACAAAAAAGATCAACTAAAATTCGTTCTATTAATATTTACATACAACTTACCAAAACCAAAATTATCAGCATATGCAAAAAATATTTATTATTTTTAAAATAAAAATATTTTTTACAATCTGAAAATGATTAAGAAGCAAGGTAACACCGCACGTGTATCAAAAACAAACAACTCGCCGTTACGTCCCGTTACCGAATCCGACCCAAACCCAACTCTATCATCAACCCGACCCGCTATAACCCGACAAATTAACATAGCTCTTCTTCCTCCACCGCCAAATCCTCCACTCGCATACGCTTCACCGCTACCGGAAAACGTACACACCGCCTGACTTTTCCCGCCACCAAAACCCCACGCGCCACCGTTAATCCCGTCGGAAATTTCTCCGATCGGATAAAACCTCATCATCTCATTACCGTCAGCTAAACACCGTGTATCTTCATCGCACGTGCCGTTAAATCCTCCGTTTAAACCCGCACGTGACTTTACAACTTCCCTGTATTCCTCGAACCGGGTCACAGTTCTTAACCCGTTTTCTACTTTGAATATCATTTCGATCCGACCCGGAAACTCACCGGAGCTCCAGCTAGATTGGAATATTATCTCCACTACGTTTCTTGATGGGTGACCAACGGGCAGCTCGGTCAACGACGCGTCTGATGTTCGGGCAGATTTGCACCGTCGGGTTCGGGTAACCGGGTCAAGCTCCGATTCGATTCGACATGACTTTAACCGCCTTAAATTCGGGTCGGGTTTTGGGTTTTTCTTACCTAATCGGGTGTTGATTACGTCTTTGACGCAATGTGAGCTCTTTTTGCTGCAACTGTAATTGTAAACATCATCGAAAGCTTTGGATTTGCATTGTAGTGATTTGATCCACCCGTTTGGCATATTCGGGTTATCGGATCGGTATCCGGATCTTTCAGTCTCTCTGTTCTTAGAAGTTATGTGATTATGAACAATACTCGCGGGTGGTTTATTCTAATTGCTGCAATGACGATTTTACCCTTATTCTTTTGCTATTGGGCCTGGCCCATTTTACCTTGCGTTAATTTTGTTTCTCTTTTTTGGGCACATAATAAATCTTCAATTTTTGTGATTGGATGATATAATAACTAAAGATGTATATTTTGGTTACGAAGAAGGAATTTAAGATTGAAGTAAGAAAAAAGGAAGAATGAATTTATGATAAAAAGAGGCAAAGTGATAAAAGAAGTTAGTTAGGTGAAAGAACAAAAGATTTCGCATATCATTTAATGAGCAAAGCAAATTGACGATGTGTTTCCTTTTAACATATCAAAAACTGAAATGAATTAAGTTTATTGTCGGGTGTTATTTATTGAGGTATGACAAATTATTATGAAGAAAATAATATAAATAGGAATTCGAGTTTTTTTTTGGGTTAGAAATAGGAATTCAAGATGTTTTACTGTAGTGTAACTATAATGTGAGGGAATCAGTAGGACCGGGTTTTTTAGGTTTGTTGAATATATCTTGAATGTTACTTTTTAGTAACATTGAATGATTAGAGAGTAGAGAAATAGCTTCAAAACCCATAAAATTGACTGAGTTGATTGATATCTCTTTAAAGAGATTTGTGAGAAATTAGAGAATATATATACCAGAGTTGCTGTCTTGCAAGTTTTATCTCAAACCGATTTTGTGGGAATAAAACTTTGTTGATTAAACTTGCATGTGTGAGAACTGAGAATGAGATTTATAAATTTTGAAAAGATTATATAATTAGTGACGATATCAAACTGTTGATCAGATGCTCATATATATCCTTTTTGCCTCAAAACTTTTATTGATTTTTTGATTGAACCAAGAGAGATAATCAATCCATGTGTTATTGATTTTCGCTTTTAGAGTCTTTGTTTTCTTTAGCTCAACTCCTAGTCTCATAACCTCCTCATACGCCCATTCGTGTAATGCATGTATCTCTCTATGCACTGGTTTTTCCAAAAGAGGGATAAAAAGTAAAAGCAAAAAAAGAACTTAGAGAAAGCTCTCAAGAAGATGAATAATACTTGTTTTATTTCATTCAACTTATCTTTTACAATAGCTCCTTTGTCTATTTATACAAAGGCTGAGTCTTAGCTAAAACCCTAGCTAGCTGGCATTAAGATGATAACGATGCCAACGCATCAAACCGATTTTGGATTTGAATGGGTTTTGCCTTTTCCGTACTGGTCAACACGGCTTGCTCTGTTTTGTCATTTTTGTCTTCTTGTTCTGTTTGAGAGGAAGATGACCGTTGTGGTGGCTGGGCTTTTGTTTGTGTTTTGGGCCTCCACACACGTTGGTTTTGTTGCTTAATTGATCCGTCTTCAATACTTTGTTGTTTTGATGAGGTTTGAAACTTGAGTTGTTAATATCCCCTCTCAAACTTGGGGTCGAAGGACAAGAGACGCCAAGTTTGTCTCTGAGTCTTGAGAACGCATCAGCACCGAGGGACTTGGTGAAAATGTCAGCCGTTTGATGATAGGCCGGAACATGAGTGACAACCAAGGCACCGAGGGCAACACGTTCACAAACATAGTAGTAGTGGTGAGCAAAATGCTTTGTTCTTTTGTGATAAGCTGGATTAGCAGAGAGTTGGATCGACGAGGTATTGTCACCAAAGAGCTCAGGTATTGGTTTGATAGGAACACCAAGCTCTTGGAGAACCATACATAGCCAAGAAATCTCAGACGCAGCCTCTGACAGAGCACGATATTCAGCTTCAGTGAAGCTTTTAGCAACAGTGTCTTGCTTCTGTGAGGACCAAGAGATGAGGCTGGTTCCAAGAAAGGTCCAATAACCACCAGTAGATCTGCTTGTATCCGGACAGGTTGACCAGTTGCTGTCACCGAAGGCAGTAAGGGTACAATCAGTGTTCTTGTGAAAGGTCAAACCCATAGAAACTGTACCTTTGATGTACAGGAAGATACGCTTGAGATTGTTGAAGTCAGACATAGCCGGGGAATGCATCTTTTGACATACATAATTCACCGCGAATTGTATGCCAGGTCTGGTCAAGGTCAGGTACTGAAGCTTCCCTGCTAGGCTACGAAAGTAAGTAGGATCAGAGAAGGGTTCATCTTGGTTTGGAACCTTGTGGAGCTCTAGAGGCAGAGGAGTAGCGACTGGAGCACAATCAGACATTGCAGCGATGGAAAGGATATCCAAGGCATACTGTTCTTGGGATAGAAACAGACCATTTGAGGTAGACTTGACCTGAATTCCCAAGAAGTACTCAAGCTGACCCAAATCCTTCATCCGAAATTGCTTATTGAGCTCAGCGAGAAGTTGTGTCATGACCTCTGAGTTGTTTCCGGTGAGAGCCATGTCATCCACGTACAAGAGAAGCATTATGATGTTCTTGTTGTGTTTGTAGATGAACAAGGAAGGATCTTTTAAGCTGCAAACAAAACCAAATTCAAGCAGAAAGGTACTAAACTTGTCATACCAGGCTCGGGGAGATTGTTTGAGACCGTAAAGACTTTTGTGTAGACGGCACACATGTGTGGGCTTGGTTTTATCCACAAAGCCTGCAGGCTGCTTCATATACACTGTTTCGTTCAAGTCACCATGAAGAAAGGCGTTCTTGACATCAAGCTGCTTGAGTTCCCAATTCATGATTGTTGCAAGATGTAGAACTAACCTTACTGTTGGAGTACGAACCACAAGGTTATATGTCTCAAGGTAGTCAATCCCCTCTTCCTGATTGAACCCTTTAGCCACAATGCGAGCTTTGAGCCTGTCAAGTAGGCCTGAGGAGTTCAATTTGGTGCGGAAAACCCATTTGTTACCCAAAACATTCATACCAGGTTCATAAGGTACAAGAGTCCAAGTTTTAGCTTCACTGCAGCTGTCCATTTCTTCTTCCATAGCACTAGTCCAACCAGAGTGTTTCAAGGCTTGGGTGACAGTTTTTGGTTCTGGTGAAGTAGTCTTATGAGTAAGAAAGGCATATCTGGGATTCGGTTTCCAGATGCCATGTTTCCCTCTTGTTTGCATAGGATGACTAAGAGGGTCTTCATTTGAAGAGACATGATCCATAGGACTATTGGTGCTAGATGAGACTGGACTGGTGTTGCCTGACAAGATAGGAGGAGAGCTAGCCATTGAGTCCTGTGAGGACCTTATAGGCAAGGAGGGAGTACCTGTCCTGGAAGTTGAAAGAAGTGAGTTGTCGCCAATAGCACTGAATCTATAGTCAGACGTATGCTCAGGACTCACTTCCTCAGAACCAGTAGACACTTCCCCCACAGCCTCAGGTGTTGATGCAGACGGATTAGCAGGAGGGATAGGAGGGCTAGCTGGAGTTGTTACCACCAGGACAAGTGAAATTGGAGCTAAACCAGGATTAGTGTTGAGAAAAGTCTTCTGCCATGCCTGCAAAGAAGGAGTAGTGGCAGCAGGATGAAGGTGACTATATATTTCAGCAAAGGGAAAGGATGTTTCATCAAACAACACATGGCGGCTTATGTAAACTTTGCCTGTTGGTGGATATAAACACATGTAACCTTTATACTTATCATTGTAGCCAAGAAAGACACAATGAAGAGAGCGCGGATCAAATTTATTTGCTGCGTAATCTCTGAGAGTTGGATAGCAGGAGTAGTCAAACACTGTAAGAGCTGAGTAATATGGTGTTTTCTGATGAAGCACTTCATAAGGGCTGAGCTTGTCTTTATGAGCAGAAGTAGGGAGCAGATTTATAAGAAAATTCGCTGTATAGAAGGCTTCAGCCCAGTACTTAAGGGGAGATTTGCTATGAAATAACATAGTCAAACCAAGCTCTGTCAAGTGACGATGTTTTCGTTCTGCCATTCCATTTTGTTGGGGAGTGTAGGGGCAGCATATGTGTTGCTGAATACCACAACTTTGCAGATGAGAGGTGAAAGCCTTACTTGTAAATTCCCCTCCTCCATCACACTGAAAAGTACTGATCTTTGTTTGAAGCATATTCTCAACCATTTTTTGAAATTGAACAAACACAGAGAAGAAATCAGACTTTAATTTCAGAGGATAGAACCAAGCAAAATGAGAGTAATGATCTATAAAGACAACATAGTATTTGAAGCCTTGAGTAGACATTACAAGAGAAGGACCCCAGAGATCACAGTGAACTCTCTCTAGCGGTCTAAGAGCAACAAAAGTAGAGGAGGCAAAAGGCAGATGACTGCTCTTCCCAAGCCGACATAATTCACACTTTGAGGTTGTTTTATTGAAACTAATAGACTTATTCTTGTGCAACAGGTGAAGAGTTTCCCGCTGAGGATGTCCAAGCCTCTGATGCCACACTTCATCACTGGTTGAGGTTTGATAAGTGGAATAGAAAGCCTGAAACTTAGGGTCCTCAAGGAGGTAAAGACCATCACGAGTTCTTCCTAGAGTCAGGAGCTGTTTGGTGTGTTTGTCCTTCACACGAACATCATCAGAATCAAATTTAAACGAATAGGGATAATCTGAGGTGAGCTTGGAAACAGATAACAAAGACCTAGCAATATCAGGACACACCAAGACATCTTTGAGAGGGAGATTACCTGACGTAGAAGGAAGAGAGGTAGAGCCAATGTGCGTTATTGGAAGGAAGCTACCATCTCCAACTACTACAACATCATTATCTTGATAAGGTTGCGACAAGCGTTGTGTAGTGTTAGTGATATGACATGTAGCTCTAGAGTCAGGGTACCACTCATTTCCATGGTTAGGAAGCTCTGTAATCCGGAGAGCTGACAAAGCTTGAGGGTTGGAGTCCTGCTGAATGTTCTCATTAAGGAACTAGCAATGAATAGCAGTGTGACCAACTCTTTCACAGATTTGACAGACTGGTCTTTCACTGGAGGAGGATCCAACTGAACCTGCAGAAAACTGTTGCGAGAAACCACGACCTCGAGTAGTGAAGGAACCCCCACGTCCACGACCTGACCTCTTGTTTTGCTGACCACGACCACGGTTGTTAGGATAGCCTGAAGAGCGAGAGGTGTTGAACGCTAGATGTGGACTGATATCAGATCCAGCAGATTAGCGAAGAAGCCTCTCCTCAGCGCTAATATGACGGTGACTAACAGTAACAAGAGTAGGTGCGACTAGAGATTCCATGAGACCTTCAATATTTGTCTTTATAGGTTCATACTCACTACCTAGACCATTTAACGCAGAAAAGATCTTCATTTGTTCAGGGACAGAGTGACCTACCAAGGCAAGCTGGGCGCATATGGTGTTGATTTCATTGAGATAAGTCACCATTGGCTTGTCATTCTTCACAATAGTCTGAAGACATCGATGTAGTTCATACAACCTAAAGGTGGTGACTCTGTTGAAGTGATTGGCAAGACAGATCCAGATATCCTTAGCAGTAGCACAAGATGTCACCAGACCAAGTGTGTCTTCAGAGAGAGAGCCAATCAGCCAAGACTTGACTGTATGGTCAGTCCGGAGCCAAGTTGAGTAATCTGGATTGGGGGTTTCAGCAACCTGATTGTTAATACCAGGGACCAGAATAGACGCAAGAGGCTGTGGAGTAACTCCATTGATGAAGCCTAACAAGCCGTGACTGGAAAGGTAAGTTTCGAATTGAAATTTCCACAAAAGATAGGTGTTTTCAGTAAGCTTGACTGTAACACAAGAGGAAATATTTAGAGAAGGAGCGGAATAAGGTGGCAGAATTTGATTTTCCATGGCGATGATACCATAAAAGCAAAAGATGAACTTAGAGAAAGCTCTAAAGAAGATGAATAATACTTGTTTTATTTCATTCAACTTATCTTTTACAATAGCTCCTTTGTCTATTTATATAAAGGCTGAATCTTAGCTAAAACCCTAGCTAGCTGGCATTAAGATGATAACGATGCCAACACATCAAACTGATTTTGGATTTGAATGGGTTTTGCCTTTTCTGTACTGGTCAACACGGCGTGTTCTGTTTTGTCCTTTTTGTCTTCTGGTTCTGTTTGAGAGGAAGATGACCGTTGTGGTGGCTGGGCTTTTGTTTGCGTTTTGGGCCTCCACACACGTTGGGCTTTGTTGCTTAATTGATCCGTCTTCAATACTTTGTCGTTTTGATGAGGTTTGAAACTTGAGTTGTTAATAAAAAGGTCGCTAAGAATAGACTTCGACAAGTAAAAAATGTTAAACTTTAACATGGGATTACGGTACGATAATCCACCTCTCCAAAACTTGAAGCAGAATCTTAACATATTAGACTATATTACTAATGTCATCACACAAAAAGAACATCGATTCAGCTACATATATAGAGTGAGAACTCAACTCCTAAACGATCTCGTAAATGGACGTATACAACGCATACAGTAGAGGTAGATCTTTATTCCATCACTTCATCGTCCATCTAGACAAAAAAAATCTGAAAAATACTTTCCAATTTTTAGGTTTTTTTTTCCATCTTGGTACGAAAAGAACCCTAAAAAGTGCCGTAATAAGAAAGCAACGCTAGTTCTTCTTCTCTTTACACGGGCCTAATAAAAAGGCCCAAGATAAATTATGTACACAATTAGCTTTTCATGAATAAAGCGACGTCGTTTCTATAGATTGGAATTATAATTAAAATCCGTCCCGTTTTAACGGCGTCAACCAATCTAAAGACTCAGATCTCTAACGACAGTTATGTCTCCGTCTCCGTCTCCGCCTCTCATCGGTCCGATCTTAGCGGTGGACGCCGCCGTATCTCGAGCAATTCACACGGCGGCGAAACCATACCTCTCACCAATTCTCCTCCTCCTCCTAGAAATCTCCGCCGATTTCCGATTCTCCTTCCCAATCTCTCTCTCCCTCCTCCTCTCACCTTCTCTACGTCCATTCCTCATCCCTTTCCTCCTCGGTCTCCTCTTCGATCTAATCTTCATCGGAATCGTAAAACTCATCTTCCGTCGTCCTCGTCCTTCTTACAATCATCCATCAATGTCCGCCGCAGTACCTGCAGATCACTACTCCTTCCCTTCAGGTCACGCATCACGCGTCTTCTTCGTCGCTGCTTCCGTTCACTTCTTCTCTTCCGCTTCAGTAGATCTAAGCTACTCTTTCTTAGATGGATGGATTAGAGATCATGGAGATGGTGAAGTGAAAGGAAACGTTGTGGTTGTTGTTTGGATCTGGGCTATAGTTACTGCGATTTCGAGAATTTTATTAGGGAGACATTATGTGATTGATGTTGTTGCTGGTGCTTGCTTAGGGATTCTTGAAGCTATATTTGCTTTAAGGTTTCTCAGATTTTATCAGTTCTTCTTTGTGAGGTAATACACAAAAGTATCCATAATTGTTGTTGTTGATTCATATGAGAATCTTAACATTGAACAAGGATTCTATGTTGATGAATCAAAGATTGTTCCTATTTGTTTCACTACATTGCTCTTATATGAAATCTTGTGTTATACAATGTGAATCATGAGAGATTCTGCTATACTCTATGAATATGGCAAGAAGTTGTATACTTGCATCGTAATCGAGCTACGCATTAATGCTATTGTGTACCTGAATATCGTCGGTGAATCATCTTAATTGTTTGAAAGAATGATGTTGTGGATGAATGTAGTCTCTTGGACAGGTTTTACCATTGTTGTTTCTATGTAACTTCTGTATGTGTTGTTGTTTCGAGTTTACGGAAAGATAAATTGAGGAAAAAGGAACACTGGCATGTGGAATGTTGGGAATTGAGAGCATGATTGATTGATTAGATGTTTTTTGCGTTACTGTGAACATGTTATGCTTTGGCTAATATCTGTGGTTCCTCTTCCTCTGCGTTTGTGGAATATTTCCTACCTGTGAGTAGGTCTTTCTTTACCTATCGCTCTCTTTCTTAGTGTAGCCAACATGTTATGTACTATGTTACAGAGACTTTCTGTAATCGTCAGAACTGAAAACCGTTGGTGATGGCTTCTACATTCTTTGATAGGGATTTACTCGCGAGATCGGCTTCAGGTTTTCACTCTAAATCATTCTCTGGTTTGATAATCTTATATTTTTGTTTTAAGGTTATGCATAGGCTAATAGGTAATAGTTTCAACAGGTACATCAAAGGTGCAGTAGTAAGTTAGAATGTTTAAGGTTGCAGAGAGATGATTCTGAATTTGGACCCACCTCTGGTTTGTGTAAGAGACTGTCTTCTACACTCGTGGAGCATACTGTGTGAGATATATTATTATATTTTTGTAAATATAGCTATGATTGAAGCTGGAATGAAAGGTGCATGATTGTTTCTTTCTTGAATTTAACCTTTTTCACCTTCTAAATATTTCTCCAAGCTCAGTATTATTGTGATTGATAATCTTGGCTCTGATTGATTGTGACATCATAAACATGCTAAATTATTGCTGACAGAATTTGTTATGTGTCAGCTGTTTCTACAGCAATTCCTGCAGGAAACTCAGTGGATTTTCCTGCAGGAAATTCAGTGGATTAGACTGAGAAAAGAAAACACAGGACACAAGCTTCGATTCGTAACGAGATGTAAAGCTTCGATTTCAAAACTCATCTTGATATGACCTTTCTTTCACATGGTAACAATCTCTCTTTCTTAAGTTTTAACCACCATATTGCTTCTTGGACTGATTCTTCGGTTAATGGAATAAACCCGATACTGAAAAACCACTCGGTTTATGACTTTGAGTGATGAGAGGTCATTTATGAGGGGTGTAGTCAATTATGGGATTGGTATTTGTTGTTTTCTTTGGGTTTATGTAATGCTGCAAAAGTAGAGGCACACAAAGTAGGATGGTACATGAAAGAACAATGCCCACCAATGGAAAACTCTTTTTATCATGAGTTCACATGGTTATTTCCTGTAGATTGAACAAGGACATACCTTGTTTCAACCTTAATGATCACTTTAAATCTGTGGCTATAAAAGCCAAACCCTCTTTTTCATTTTCAAGTCTCCTACTCACTAGACCCTACCACTGTTGTAGTTTTTTGACAAAAAAAGTTTGGAAGAAGCTTAGTTTTATGATTAGTAAAAGAGAGGTGATTAGGGAACACTTATAGAGAGAGAGAGAGTTAAAATGAAAAAGGAGTGATGTATATTTTTGAGTTGAGAGGTGGTGATGTAACATAGTTGCAGTGAATCTTCTTGTACATCTGAGTGGCAGAGTTGAATGGGTATGGTCATCTCTTTGTTGCCATTTTTGAGGTGTATTATTGTTGTACAATCCTTTCTTATTTTTGCCCTAAATTTTGCAAGTCAAGAACTCCTGTGACTGTGACCTAGCTCAGGTAAAAAAAAAGATCTAAAGCTAGAGAGAGAGAGAGCGGTCTGATGCATTGTTCTGAGTTCATTATTATCATGTCCTGCACTAACATCCCAAAAAAAGGAAGAATTTTGTTTGAATTTACAGACTTGTGAGTACCTTTTTTATATAAAAAAAAAAGTGAATAGAAGAGGATAGTACACAAAAATACACACCTAGAACAAATAACTTTATTCTGATGTTTTTCTTTTGAGGCTTTTGTCTGATACCTTTTTGTGAAAGTTTGAATTGAAATAACATGTAAGCTACGAATCTTTAGTTCTTTAGTAGTATTTTTCTTAAATTTGATTCTAATTTTTGGAGTTTTGATGGACTTAGTTTGCATGATAATTACAGGTTAGGCAGAGGTTAAACAGCATGAATATGATCCTGCCCGTCCTACATTTATCCCGCCCCGTCCTGTTCCGTTCCGCACTGTCAGGATTGTTATGGCTTATTTATTTTTGGGGGTTATTTGTGGGTTGGCTTCCACCTTCTAGTTTTTGTAGCAATCGTTTTCTCATAAACTGTGCATATATAGAGAGAGAGAAGGGGAAAAAAGCAGTATATGTAATGTTGATAATGAGAAAATGTGGAGATAATTTGTTAAAAAGGACCACTGAAAGAGATTGGATTTAACTATAGCAGAGAGAACCTGAAGCACCGAATGGTCAGAAGTGATGACAGACATGTATATTGCTCTTGAACTTTAATTTGTTAAATTGCATTTCTTTGTCAAAAATTTATTATGATGTCTAAAAGATGAAAACAAAATTGGGTTAAATATGGACTGATATATATATATTTATATATGAATGTAGAATAAATACATAAAAAATGTGGAAATTCTCTTTTTCTTCTGCCAATCTTCTCTGCTCCTCCACAAGATATATGATTAGATTAAAAAGCTCACAATAAAAAATGTTTATCAAAACTCACTAGTCCCTAAGCTCACAACAATCTATGATCTACAAGTCGTGAATAAAACTATCAATCTTATTATCTTAACATAAATGTGGGAGTTTGAAAAATGTAAAGCTTAATTAAGATTGGGATCCAAAAGCATATACCCACATTTTTTATATCCCAGTAAATATCATATGATTTTAATATTCGAATTTTAGAAATGTAACGTATTTCTTAAGAAAAGTGCTCTGGAGAACTTTAAAGTTATCGATTTTTTAAAAAAGTTAATCAAATGCATATTTTATTAGAAAATGGTAACTACAAAACAGTTTCTTATTCACGGCTCAGTATTGATTTCCTTCTTCAGAGGCACGCAAGTGGCAATCCGTACATAAACAATAAATATGAGAATCTTTTTTTCTCTCCTAACATTATATATTTTTCAACTACTACAGTTTATAATTCTGAAACCATTTGGATTTTGGATTAATGTTGCAAGACCTGATTATATAATGAAATAACACAAACTATTCACCAAAAAAATGAAATAACACATAAACCAACGCTTTTGACATAGTAAAAAATCTAGAGAGACATCGTCAACTTGCTCCTGCTTCGAATTCGTTTTCCATTCCAAACTCTTTCATTACCATTTGGTTAGTCGAAATAGTATTATATTTTAGATTACTAAAACGTTTTGTAAATGGATTACTCAACAATTACATTCACCAAAAGATTAATCAGATTTTGACCCGAGTTACCCTAGTTAACCAAAAAAAGAAGAAGAAGCTCTAAGTCATATGTGACTGAATTAAACGAAGCTAAAGAACTTTTGAATGAAAATTGAAGCAAAGGGTCACGAGAAGCCTTCGCAAGTTGTAAGAAAACAAATAAATTAAAATTGTCTATGTTGCTTTGTAAGTTTTCAGCTATTAGTAATAGTTTAAGATTATATATCTCTGTAATTTATGAGATTATAATACTACATCTTGGAAGTTGTAACACGGACGAAATACGATTGTAGAACATTTCATTGGAGAAAAGTAATCGTAAAGTAATGCTTTTTATATATATATAAAATAACATTTATTTTACTAGAGCTAAATAATTGCAAAAATAAGCTGGTTACAACTTGGGAGGTAATTGAATTTTAAATAGATAGTTGAGTGGGGGTGGATGAGTGTGTAATGTTGAGTACTTATGAAACATGGATTTGATATGCAAGCTTTTTTTCGTGAATGTTTCATTTTCTTCCATTGACTCACGTTTTTGCTTATTAGTTGTCTCAATAATCCCTTCTTCTCATTGTAATTTTCTTATAATTTGTTTCTTTCACATTTGTAACACATGACTATACTTCATTGGATTCCCTCTTTATAAAATACTAATAATAATCAGATTTATGACCTTTAGGCTTTAGTCATTCGATGTCTTGTTTTGGACTTCATTTACATCATACAACATATTCATAAAATTATTTTACAACTAGTTTTAACCCAAAAATCATACTGATATTAATTTCTTCCTAAAAACTTTATACCAATTCTCATGATAGAATGAACAACCAACTACGAAAAAAACGGATTTGAACCAGCATATTCAACTATGATATCAAGTTAGAACTTTTGTAATAGACTTTTAAATTACATGACGATTCACTATTGGCATTGGCAATAATATTGCCGCAATATGATCAGTAAAAAGAGCAAATGTTCACTTTGTGCATAGAGTAGCAATTTTTTCAATTACTTGGAAGACAATTATATCACTTTCTTTGTTTTTGAATTTTTTATCAAAAAAAAAAAACCACTAAACCAGTCAAAACTAAAGTTATCGTAATTTTTTTTTTTTATCGTAATGGTCATTTGAAAACGTTAATGATTCAAAACTAACACATGATAACAATTAATTTTTGGTAACGAAAAAATATTGAAATAGGAGTATCTAGTTTGATAATAAATTATAAAATCTGTTAGGTAATACTGTATTTTGTGTGTGTTGGTAGTTGCAATATTTTTCTGTAAATTTAGTCTTTAATTTTCTCGAAAAATATATATTATTTAAGATGATATTTAATACATGTCATTTTGACCATTAAAATGTGGTCCTAATTCTTATAGATGGCAGTTTTTTTTTCTGATGAAGGTTAAATTTTCCAACATTGTTTGGCAATTAGATGGAAGTATGGTTGGACATTTAGTCAAAGGCCTTTCTGGATACAATTATTTGAAAACAATGATATTTATTAGACATTTTATCTTCTAATCTAAAGTTAGATAGTACTTGATTAAAAAAAATATCTAAAATTTCACATAAAAAAAAAAGTTAAAAAGAATTCTATTTATTTCCAAGGCTTTAGAAACTTTCTTATTGTCTTTAATTCCCTTTTTGGTAGGGTTTTTTAAAATGTTTTTTTCTAAATCTTATTTAGACATTTTAATATAAAGTAATGTCCGAATATAATACAAAAACCTTATTCGGACATAGTGTTATAATATGATTAAATCTTATAAAAAACATTTTGCATTGCAATGACTCATCAAATATTCATATTATGGCCTCTTGTCATGTTTGTTAGCATTAATAATAAAAGACTCATGAACATTAGAACATACCACCAAAATGAATAAGAAATATAATAAAAAGTCATCAGAGGAAATTATAAATATCACAAAGCAAAGTCTAATGCAATCAATTTATAGCATTTTGTCATTTTTGTAGCATTATGCACATGGCAACATATAAATGTGGATCCCCACATTAAATCGAGTCCATCACTTTCCATGGAAAAAGCACCTCTCCCAAAATAAAGCTTGATATCAATTATTCAATTTTGACGTTAATTCTTATTCAGTTTTCTTTTTCTATTTATTTTCGTTTATGAAAACTTAAAAAGAACTCATTAAATTGCCTAAATAATTTTGAAAGTATAATGTTTTTTTTTTCTAGAGATTTAGTACTTATTTCATCCAACAATTATATGTTTACTAAAATATGAAATCTATGTTCATTTTTATTTTCGGATCCGATAGAAAGTTCTTTATCAAATATAATAAAACTAAGAAAGCTAGAAGCCTAAATGGCTGGATGATTTGGTGTAATTTACTTATGTTCTTAGATTTGCAAATTGGCATGTGAGGTGTATCATTTTTTGAAAATTCTTTAAAATTAAAGGTATTTTTTAAATTACCAATTTTTGTAACAAAATTACCAATTTCTTTAAAAAATGTAATAAAATTTAAATTGATAATTTATGAATTTTTTTTAAAATTTATTTAAAAAAAGTCAAAGTCAAAGTAGAAAATTGGTAATTTATGAAATTGCTTTAAATTATATTATAATTAGTCAAAGTCAAATTTCTGAATATTAAATAATTATGCAATGTATGTTATTAACAGTGAATGTACATTAATTAGAAATTCTAACTATATAAGCTACATAGATCGCAAATTTCTAAATACAAAAATCTAAGAAAGACAAAAGTGAGAAATATGAATTATCTCTTTGCTTTTTTCATTGTTATTTTTTTGTATGTCGGATCAAACAATGCTGTCACATTGATACCAAAAAATTTAGTGGTTATTAGGAACTCTTTTAGCCGGAATGATGATGTTCTCACAGTTCATTGTAGATCCGAGAAAGACGATTTTGGGCTTCACTATTTGCATCCAAACTCTGTATACAATTTGGAATTCAGAGATGATTTTTGGGGCAGAACAAATATCCAATGTCTTCTAATACATGGACGTTATAGTCAACTAATTACAGCATATAAATCTTCTATTTTATTTACAATTGGTAAACAATTCTTATGGGATGCAAAAGATGATGGGATCTATTACGCATATAATGGTGATGAGGAAAAGTTTAAGCTTGGTTGGTAAACTATTTGTCTGTTTTTCTTGACGTCAATAGATTTCAAAATATAAATTATATGAATAATATTTAAGGCTTGATTTATATATTTGGATTTATGTTATTATATTAAAGAAAATGGAAGACCCTATAAAAAAATAGTTGGTAAAAATCATGTCATTTTACCAATCCTGATTCACAATACAGCATATAAGCAATACAGTTGTTTGATTACCCGTATATTTACCTTTAAATGAGATTTGTCACACATATATATATATATATATATATAGTTTTTTATTTATCTGCAACAAATAGCGTATTCGTTTGAGATTTTTTTTTCTAACCGGAAATACAAAACATAAATACAAATGTCATAAGCAATAAAAACACAAACAACCAAAAACATCTTTTATACAATAAAAAATGATTTAAAAATAAAGTGAACAAAATTTTGGTATTAATCAAAATCGTAATTGGTATGAACAATATCAAGTTCTTATATGTTTGTGTTTTTCCGGAAACTTGTGAATGTTACTACACCTTCGAAATTTGATATGGTAATGTTGCCACCGCCGTTAGTAGCCGCCGAGAGCTTTACCGAACACGAACACTTTGTTATACAAATATGTACACTTATGTTGTTGAGTTAAGTGTAGAACAAATTTAAAATTCATTAAGAAAAAAACTAATATTTTATGAAGATATGAGTAGATGAAAATTCTGTTGGCAAAGATTCTCAAATATGTTTAAAAATACATTGGTGATATTTAATTAATCAACATTGTGTAATTTTGAACTGATTTAAAGAGATTATTAACGAAAATCTGGACACATCATAGATTTTCCAAATAATAGAAATTTATATTAAACATGTCATAAACTTGGTCATAAATGTAAATTTATTTTCAAAAGATGATTGTTAATATTTATGGTGTTTCTTAATTATTTTATATTAAATTGACTTCATAACAGATTCTAAATTTACGTTAAAGATGCTAATATTTTAGTTATATCTTTAATAATATGGTATTATAATAGACTTTTATAAGTAATGAAAACTTATCTTTAAAGATTGTAATTTGTCAAATTTCTTTAAAAATTATTACAAAAATCATTTTTTAAGGAGCTATGTAAGGAAGTTTACTAAAGAGAGCTATTAACATTGACTAGAAAACTTAAATCTAACGATAAGTTTATTAAAGATATCTATTAACATTGACTAGAAAACTTAAATCTAACGATAAGTTTATTAAAGATATCTATTAACATTGACTAGAAAACTTAAATCATAATCATTTCAGTTTGGAGATCGTTTTATTGGTGGAACTTATTTCAACGGCGATTTAACACATGAAATTAACTTTACATATTTTAAAGATTTCATGGCATATGAAGAATCTCCTTATGTTCTTAGATTTGTTTTTACTCATTTATGCTAAATGGGATTGTGAAGGGATTTGCTACACCTAGTAGGGGAATCAGATAAAGAAATTCTTTATCTCCTTATCTCTTCATCCTATGTAGTGAAGGGTTATAATGCATATGCAGGAAAGCTCAAGCCAAGGGAAACTTATATGGGGTTAAGGTTGCTAGGAGATGTCCAAGTATCAACCACCTCATTTTTGTTGATGACACCATGTTCTTCTGTAAAGCAAATATACAAAATTTTCAGTCTCTTGTGAAAATTCTAAATAAGTATGAAGCAGCATTTGGACAGAAGATCAAATGTCAAAAATCAGCAATCACCTTCTCGGCCAAGACTCCTCAAAACATAGAACAATGGTGAAGGAGAAGTTATCTATTCCGAAAGAAGAAGTAATATGTAAGTATCTTGGATTACATGAACACTTTTGCAAAAAAGAAGAAGATATTTTCACCAGCATTGTAGATAAAGTTTGCCAAAGAGCCATCTCTTTGTCTTCCAAGTTTCTCTCAACAGCTGGGAATAGGGGTGGGCAAAAATACCCATAACCGAAAAACCGAACCGAACCGATGTTATGACTATTGGTTAGATCCAATACCTACTTGCGCTACCTATTGGTCATCTTGAATCTTAGTCCATAGGTACCAGTTCGATTTTGGTTTAAACCCATAACCGAACTTGAAACCGAAACATAGAACTACATAGTATACCTAATATTTATAACTTACCTTATACAATATACAGTTATACACCATTTACATTAAATCATTTTTGTATTTTCATGGATTACAAAGTTTGAGTTTTTTTCCAGGGATTAATGCTCCAATATCACAGTCGTTCTTAGCTTATCCGTTACTAGCAATTGTCTATGGAAGTACTATGATGTATCGAAAACACCCAATAAAAGTCACTGACTATGTTATTATATGTTGAACATTGTGTTTGATACATTTTCATTTCGGTTTTGGTTTGAGTAATACCCATAACCGAACCGTACCAAATATATGCCAGTTCTTATATGGACCTCATTATTGTCAAACAGAACAGACTGAAACCAAATTGAACCAAAATATAACGGACCGAAACCATTATGGTACCTATATGGAGCCTTTCTTCGAGGAACCACGAAAAATCGAACCGAACCGAATAACCACATGCCCACCCCTAGCTGGGAAGATGGTCCTTTTGAAGTCTGTATTGGTCTTAATGCCAACCTACAACATGTCCTGCTTCAAGCTCCCAGCTAGTCTCTGCAAAAGAATCCAATCAACCTTGACTAGATTCTGGTGGGATAAAAATGCAAACAAGAAAGGAATGAGTTAGGTAGCTTAGAATAAACTCACCAGAAGTAAACAACAAGGGTGCTAGGCTTCAAGGACATCCAATGATTTAATGATGCCCTTATGGCAAAGGTGAGTTGGAGGATCCACACTAATCATGAATGCATGTTGGCCATAACCCTCCTGGGAAAGTATTGCCATGCTTCCTCCTTCATGGATAGCCACACACCAAACTTAGCATCACACGACTAGAGAGGAAGCATGATAGGGAAGAAGCTCCTAAAAAGAAAATTAGGCAAAGAAATTGAGAATAAGAACTCAACTAAGGTCTGGCAGGATCCATGCATCCGTTTGGCCCACCTACTGAGGAAAGTGTAGACATGCTAGTGGAAGAATTTCTCTTGCCTGGATGCAAAGCATGAGACCAAGAGAAGATTGACAAGTTGCTTCCATGGTACAAGCAAGACATATAAATCTTAAACCAAGCCTGACAGAACAAAGGACAAATACACTAGGCTAGGCTATTCCTCATGCTTGTACTCATCAAGGTCTGGATACCACACAGCCAAAGAACTGAGTGAGCTACCACTGGATCCTACTCCTCTGGTTTCAGTTGGTCAACCGACATATGAAATATCAATATATCACAAAATCTATGAAATTTATGCATATGCTCTTAATTACATTAACGCTACTATTTAGAAAAGAAAAGAAATTAAGCTCTACTTTTTTAGAATATGACTATTAATTTGGGTGAAGAGTTTAACCAACGAAATATTATTTCGAAGATGCTTAATAAAAGAACAATTCTTAGGTTGAACCTTCCTCATTCGTCCCCTTTTCGTTAACCAATCACAATTTAGTTAGAAAAATCAAATTAAATTAAAACACTAAAATAATAATTAATTGTGGAGACCATTAATTCTTTCTCTCTCCTCTCTCTTTTACAATATATAAAAAATAATTTTTTTATTTTATTCTAATATTGTCTTTCTTCTTCTTTCAATGGAAAAACGAGCAAACAAACATAATAAAAACTTTAAACCCCAAATAATAAATATTAAATATTAAACTCCAAATATTAAACCATAAATCCCAAATACTAAACCTGAACCACAAATACTAAACCCTAAACTCAACATACTACAGTAAAAACTTTATAAAGTTATTATTTTATGAGTAATGCTAAAAATAAATTTAAAAAATTGATAAATTCATACTAAGACACAATTTAACCCCTTATAAAATAACATACATAATATAAATGGTTAAAAACAATAAAAAAAAGTTTATTAATTATTTACCAAAAATTAAAAATATAGTATAGTTTGAAATAATTTAAATAACTTCCAAACATCTCTCAAATTAGATATGGTATAATTTTATATACTAATAGTATAACAAGGACAAATATTTTCGACCAAAAAAAAAAGTATAACAAGGACAAATGGTTCTTAGTTGGTTCACCTATATATACCAAATCGGTGGAAAATCATGTTAATGTGCGATATATATACAAATTACGATCTAGAGTCTAGATATGATATATGCAAAACTAGATATCATCACTATTGATATACTAAAATTCCATATACGTTAGCCAAAAAAAACTAATTCTACGAAGTTACAAAATCAAAACTACATAAATTTATTATTGGCCGGTTTGAATTAAATTTTGGTAGTTCTAGATTGAATCATATAAATTTTGGTAGTTCTAGATTGAATCATATAAATTTTTGTAGCTTTAGATAACAGTATTAATCCATATAATTTAGCAACAAGGGGTCTAGATAGTTTTACTTTTAATCGACTTCTGTTAGTATTATTAACAGTTTAAATAGATTAGACATGTGACTAAGACTAACTATATTAATAATTTATAAAGAGTGCACAAACTATTTGGGAACAATCCTATTTATAAGGGACATATAGCTTTTTATGATGTTACCTAAAGATCATTTTGGTCTCAGAAACACAATGACACAATGACACGAAGTGTTACCATTTATTATTGATAAATTTTTGGAAGTTAGTAGGTTCGAATTGATTCCATTTTGGTTTCGCATTAGGATGACAATCAGTTCTTTGTTTTTATTTTATTTTATTTTATTTGTAAGTTATATAGTTTTCCGCTTTAACCATATTATCATCTAATTAATATCATATTATCATCTAATCTCTCGTGAATGATATTTTAGTATCATTTTCTTACACTAGTTTACCAATATGAAGACCGGTGAGTCCGTTCTTTTGACTTGCCCTACCACAAAATTAATTTTTGACATACACAATATTGTCAACTTTTATACAATCAAATTTCGTTAGATGGTACAATTGACTAGTAGTATCCATAGATAATCACTTATTCGTGCGTAAGACATAAAAATGTTGTTATGTTCATTTAAAAAACCTAAATAGTGAACATTGTTAAAAGTGAATCATTTAAATTTCTTTGATTGTTTTAATTTAGCTAGTATAAAAAGTAAATATCATAACTTTATTATTAATTAACCTCACGTACACATATATACACATGATATGATTATACAATGTAGAGTTAGTGTATATTTAATTGTATACTTAGTATAAGAAGATAACCAATTTTTCTGTCTAATTGGTTTTAAACCGAACAATATAATTTCAAATGATGTTTTTTAATTGTTCGCTTTAAAATATTGGTTTAAGAAAGTGATTGAAAACACACACGAATACAATTAGTTGTTAATCCGTACCTTACAGCACATGCTAGATGATATCATTGATTTGTTCTAATCAGCTAAATTACCGAAATTGACATTGGCCAAAATCCGACATGACTGAACAACATCAATCCGCACTTCACGTTCCCATTCTATAATTTTTCTTGTTTCCTTTCTCAAAATGTATCACAATCTTCAACTTATAAAAAGTAATAAAATAGTTTAGATATATTTAGCTCGAACATTCAATATCATAATTGTTTTTAAGATTATATATGTGATTGTTTAAAGCTGTAAGTACTCACTCTCCACAACCAAAGGATTTCTAGAGCCATTTGTTTTTACTAATCACACTTAAGAAAATTATAGAAAAACTAACAGCCAGAGAAATTATGTTTTTATTTTATTTTATTTTTGGTTGTATAAACTCTCCAGCTCTATTTTTTTGACTTTTGAAATGACATCTGTCCACGCGTTATCATGCACTCAAGCATAACATATGATTGTCAATCGTTTTCAAAACAACAATGACAATTATCTCGGATAATAATGTCAAGCCTTTGTACTGTTTTCAATAGGCGAATACTGATATTTTCCGGTAAACAATTGCGATCATGTAGCATGTGATAATTAGTATCATAATTGATAGACTAGTAATCTGTACCTTAAAGTCTATCAGTTATCTATATCTTTAGTGGTTAGCACATGTTAAATATTGGTATATCCGTATACAGTTAGTAATACCAAGAGTGTAATATGCTAATGGTTACCAGTTGAAATTAGTTCCTTTCTGCCCTTATTTTAGTCTCTTTTTGGGAGAAAATGTAATTCTCAAAAAGAATCTCATTTATGTGGCAGTAATGTAAAAACTCATTTGATAACATTATATGTCTACATAAAAAAATCACATAATTTGAAAGAACTGTGTTTTAATTGATATGAGTAAAAAATTATAAGATTGTGAGGAGAGAGAGTGCATTTCACGCGTTTCCTCAAATTCTCTTAATCCACCTCCCTAAAACCAGCGATCTCCATCCATGGCTTCTCGAATCTCATCCTCTTCCACCGAGATCTCCATCTGAGAAACCATGATCATGACTCTTGGGATCTCACCGGTTATCAATCGGAAACTCCTCTTTTCAGTGGAACATGGGTTCAAGAGGCTATGTAGATCGCGTCTTTCGTTTCGTCCTCTCCCTCCACCGCCTGGTTCTGTTCAACCGGAGAATCGTCTCCGAGGTAGAGCTATGACTGCCGATCTCTGTGTGGTGATGAAGATCTCGACCGCACCTCACCCAAAACCACCGGATCTGTTCCTTCCGGAGCCGGGCGAGCCTCCTCCACCGAATCCTCCACCACATCCACCTAATGCTTCTCATTTTCTCACCGCTTCAAAGAATAACCACTTAGTTCCACAACTTCCTCCATGGCCGAAACATCAAAGCGAGGGTTATGGTTTATCCAAGCCGCTTCGGTCTCCGCGACCCTATGCAGAGTTCGTTGGTTGCGTCTGCAAGATTGGGACTATCCCGGACATAAATCAACCACATCTTTGGTGGTCTGGAAGCTCGTCGTTACTGCCAGTGAGCCGTGAGCATCTCCTCTGTTTCTTACCCATAAGCCGCCTCCCCAATTTTATATTGGGCTTGTTAGCTTGGTTAGAGAACTCGGTCCAATTTGTTAAGTTAGAAGGTTTAGCACATCTCTTTTCTTTGTTGGATTTGAAGGCCTTGTTTAGTCTAGAATGGTTAAATTATCTAGTTAAGGTAACTGTTATATCGACATTAACGATAGATGTAGCTGTGTATGAATGTCAAAGGATCCTTGAATCCTTGGTGGTTCGCCCTCAAGCCCATGCGGTTTTGGCACATGCTCACGAAAATAGTATAAGGACAATTTCGGTGGTATCCGAAACCTTACAATAGGTTTGAGCTTTTCCATTAAGCTCGATGTTTCCCAAACCTCATGGTATATTCCATGACCCTTTACTTCTTTTCCAAAGATTTGATGTTATATGCTTTAGTTTCATCTTGGCAATGTTTGTCGTTGTAACCGCAATGTTTGTTGTAACCAAAACATTTCCTTAAGATTAATGAAAGTTTGATGTTGCTAAAAAAGAGTAAAAATTTATAAAAATATATTGAATAAATTAGATTTTTGAGTGGAAAAATAAAGTATAATGGGGAAATATCACTTATCATGTAACAATTAGATAAAAAATATTGGGATATCAATCCAAGTCCCACATCGAAAGTTTAGACATGGTCTAATATATAAGTAGTGTCCAACTCTAATTAGTATGAGTCCTACATCGAAAGTTTAGACATGGTTTAATATATAAGTAGTGTCCAACTCTAATTTGTATGAAGCCTTTTGGGAAGGAACTCAAAGACAAATCCGTGCGGGCTTTGCCACCTATGTTCAAAGCGGACAATATCATACTAATGAGGGAGTTGAACACGGGTTTGAAAAGTCTAATAAATGGTATCAGAGCCATGGTTCAGAGAAGTGGACCTGAAGATTCGATGTGGGAGGAGAGAGCCCTTAAGATAACCCTCAAGATAACCTTGCGAAGGGTACAAGATGGATGCCATGTTTCGCTAGAGGTAGAAGTCCACAAGTTATATGGTACTTGGTTTTATGGGAGATTGTTAGGATATCAATCCAAATCCCACATCAAAAGTTTATAAAAGAATGGTTTAATATATAAGTAGTGTCAAACTCTAATTAGTATGAGACCTTTTGGGAAGGAGCCCAAAGACAAATTCATGCGGGTTTTGCCACATATGCCCCAAACGGACAATATCATACTAATGGGTGAGTTGGACATGGGCTAGAAAAGCCCAATAAAAAATATAAAATGGCTCTACTAAAAATTAGAAAAACTAGTTTTTATACTTTTCACCAAATATGAGGGAAAACAAATCATATTATTTGGAATTCTTCTTTAAAATTTTCGTTTTTTCCACATTATGTTTTTGTTTATTTATAAATTTCCTTTTTAAATTATTTATAAATTCCTTTGTTATTTGGTGACAATAATCAACATATCTAAATATCATTTTTGTTATAAAAGCAAAGATTTCAAATATGAAAGTAAGTTTGTTTTGCGTATCATTATTACAATAGACAAGTAATCATTTTTATTTGCATACTATTTTCTTAATTGCTTTTCAAAATATTTTTGGCAAATATCTAAGAATATCTATGATGATTTTAATTTTTTAATAGTAAGAAACAAATGAGTGAGGAAAACAAGTAAGCGTGGGAAGTTGAAAACCGAGCCTTACAGAATCACTAGAACCCGAGTGTACGTCTAAATATATACTCTTGCGATAACTACATTCACACCCTCTTATTTTAGTGAATTTGGTTACTTATATCACTGCATTATCGTTTCTTTCACTAGTCTTCACAGAATTCCAAAGTTAAGTGTATTTTGAGGTGAAATAATTTCAGAATGGGTAACATACTAAAAAGTTACTTTCAATACCGTGTAAATGAGAAAAAGATGCGAAAAAAATCATGTGGTGATTTACAAAATAGTAAACAAAATTTTCGAGGCTCCTGGACTAATACATCGGCCATAAGACAAAAGTGAAATTTAGGAACCGAAAATGAATGCAAAAGCTCATAAATGGTAGCAATCGAGGCGTTGTAGAATCTATGCATCCCCTATAGATCATGTATTCATTTCTTAATATGATTTTTTTTTGTGTGGATAAACTTCTGACATTTGTTCTATCTTTTTAGAGCATAAAAAAAAAATCTGCAATCCATTTATGAAGAATTTACTAATTGTAACATAAAAATGGAAGTTTCTAGTGCAATAGAAAATCTTGAAACTCAATCAAATTCAAAAATGTTTTTAATAGATATTAAATTTTAGACATACTTTATATTATGAAGGACAAAAAACTCATACTGGTGATAAATAAAATTCTTTAAATAATTTGTTTAACGAGTATGAAGATTTATAATATCCTATCTATAGTACTCGGTATTAAGCATTCAAATATTCGTTATGATGAATCTAGTTTTTGGTTGAATCATATAAATTGAAACTCTACATAAACTTTTATGTTGCGATCGTGAAAAAAATGAAGGACAGTGGCTGCTGGAATGTCAAAGCAAGAAGATTCATGACCTTAGTGTTTAAATTGGTATTTGTGGACTTCGTAGGATTTTTGGTTTTTAATCGAACACAAAATACACCAAAAAATTGTTTTTCGAAAATACATAAATTTTATAATTTTTGTAACAAAATCAAAATGAAATTTATTATGAAACGGATAAAGTATTAGTTTAGATAAAAAATAGAGTTGAAAGGAGAAACAAAAATTGAACTGTGACACGTGTGAGACAGTGGGACAGCAAGCCAGTACCGGGTCCTCCACGCCACGCCGGTCCACTGCCTCAAACATCCCACGGTCGATGCTATTTTTGTAATAAATGAGAATAATAAACATTATGCTATTACACATATCTGACATCAAAATTATTATTTTACTGTCTTCTTATATTTTTTACTTAACAGCTTTTAAATTTATGAATACTTTTTTTCTATTAGAAAATTCAAATTGCATATGTACATTAGGTATTGTCATACGTTGTAACTTGTACGCAAGGATGATATGGTAGTGGAACTTACAATTTGAATGACTGTATTCTTTTACCGTTTGAATTATTTCTCTCTATACATTTATACAAATAACAAATGTAAGAAGTCTAGATATTTAATTTTTTTTTTTTTTACTATTTAGGTTTAATATTAGGGGTTTAGGTTAGCACATACTTTTAAAACTATTTTATTAATTTCAAAAACATATTATTATGTAAGATTTAGATTTTTTAATTAAATTATATTTAAATAAATTAAATGTACTTTAAAATGAAATTCATATATATATATTTTTAAAATGATAAATTAAAATTAATATATAAAATATACAAAAATTTATTGCTAAATAATAAATATCAATGGGATATATGTAATCAAAAAGTTGTTTTCTTAAAAAAAAAATTTGTATAAGCGTTCACAATATATATTTTCAACCAGAAAAATCTAGTAATGGTTTTACCATTCCAAAAATTAAGATCAAAAATAAAAATAAATCTATAATAAAAAAATTGATAATCAACCGTTTAAGTATGAAATACATTTTTAGATAAGAATCATTTGAATGAAAGCCTTAATCTGGGCGATAGTATTGAAACGTCTTTTAAACGACTTAAAAGAATCTTTTATAAATTTAAAATGACTTATAAAAGAAAAATCTTTCATAAAACTTTAAAATGACTTATAAAAAATATAGTGAAGATTATATTCAATATATGGATATAAATAACAATATTAAGAAATAGCAAAACCTCTATGTACATATGTAAATAAGAATAATAAGCATGAAGTGAATGTTTGGCTTAAAATAATGTTCAAGTGGAACTCTTTGAAGATGCTATAGCTTACAAATCGGAGACGGTATATGGTAGATAAGACTGTACTTTTAGGGGCTCAAAATATACGACATCAAAGATCCCATCTATCAAAGATGAAAGCTTTAATTTGAGCGATGTCATGTATGTTGGAAAATAGGTTGTAGTATTATGATTTTAAGACGGACTGTTTCAAATTACTGGATGTCATCCGGTCTTACGAAGAGTGGCATGCCTTATCCATTCTTTCATCAAGGTTTCGAGAATTTTATGGCCAGTTCATCCGATTCTCGTTTTCGTTCAGTTAATTTAAAGGTAGACTGCTTGGTTCATTCTGTTCGTTTACGCGCTTGTATTTTCGTTTATGTAAACATATGTCCATCTAATTGGATGCTTGGTTACCAATTATAATTATGGCATATTTTGTTAATAATACTTTGGTTAAAGAATAATAATAATAATAATAATAATTAGACAAACAAATCTTATATATATAAGAGCAAAACAAATTCTCCGTTATTCAGCTTGTTATTAGACTGCCTCCTCTAAGTTTTGAACACTGGTCCACTGGATTCATAATACCAATGAAGTACTATCTATTATTTGAAATATTATTTATTTGTTTCGTCTAACACTAGAACAATAGTAGCATTTTATTCCGAAAACAAAAGTGGGCTTTTCCTTGATGTACGGTTTGTAATTAACTACGTGATTTATTTTTCCTCACTGACAAGTCATTTTCGCCAAACAAAATACGAGAAAAAATGATTATAGTCTTCCTTTTTTTTTCACTTGAAAAAAACTGTTCCCAGACTTACCAATTTCATTTTGGAGCTTATTTATTACAAACATTTTAATTATTTTTATGTGTTAATATATACATATATATTTAGTTAGCTACCTTTTCTAGAATTAACTTATACTATAACATTTATTTGAACATGTTATTGTAAACTACGATTTTTTAAAAACTATGTCAAATTTCATTACTTCTAGAAAAATGATATCTTTGGAGATAAAAACATGAGATCTTTGGGAATAAAAACAATGTAAACAATTACAAATTTTATTTGCTATATATATTTTTTTATAAGTGTGAATTTATTATTTGATACAAATTGTGAGGATTGTTATGAAAACGATTCTATCCCTGATAGTATTTGTGACGCCCGTAAACCATTTTTTTGAGGAAATGGAGGGGCTGTCGATCGACACACTTAGTGTCTGTCGATCGACAGGGCTCTTAAGGGCTGTCGATCGACATACCTAGTGGTTGTCGATCGACAGGTGTTCGAATTGGCTGGTTTTCTGGTTCGATTTAAGTTGTTCAATTGGACCGGGCCGGTTTGGGTAAACCCTAGGGCTTCGTATTTAAGGGTTTTTGGCCGCATTTGAGCGAACCAAAGTCCCAAAAATCAGAAACAGAGAGTTTGAGAGGAGTTTCTCTTGTTCCTGATAGTTTGTGGATTAGGGTTTTGTTCTTGATCGATTTGAAGAGGAATTTCGTGGTGATTGTAGCTGAATCTGTTTCTAGCCTCATAATCCAGCAAATTCTATTCGAAAATCTAAGGTGAGTGCGTGACCATGGCTTCTGGGCCGGTGGATTCGTTAGGGTTGTATGGTGGTAGGTTAAAACTGATTGATTGTGATGATTGATGTTGAAACTGTTTGTTTTGTTGCTTGTGGATTGCTTGGTTTGTGTTTATGTGTGCAGGTTTCGTGTTAACGCAGAGGAGGAATCGATCCGAGAGGATATTGATCGATTTCCCATGAATCTGCGACGACCTGTCGATCGACAGCACTTGGGTGTGTCGATCGACAGGGGTCACACGAGAGCTGTCGATCGACACTTAGAGGTTGTGTCGATCGACAGGTGATCGAGGAGTTGTCGATCGACACCTAGAGGTTGTGTCGATCGACAGGGTCCTGTGGAGCTGTCGATCGACAGGCACCGTGGGTGTGTCGATCGACAGGGTCCAGTTGAGTTGTCGATCGACAGGCACCGTGGGTGTGTCGATCGACAGGTATGAACAGGGGTGTCGATCGACACCTAGTGGTAGTGTCGATCGACAGGCCGCCTGTTGGGCTGTGGTTGAGCCGTGTTGTTGTGTTTGTTTTGTGTGTTGTTTGATGCGTGTTTGCCTGAGCGGATCCATCGCGTCTGTGTGCGCAGTCGTAGATGGGAGGATCGTCTCACTGGGTATTTGTGATAATACTCACGCATCTCTTTTTTCCATGTGATGCAGGTAAAGGCAAATTGTGATCGTGGAATCATGGCAACGAAGAGGGAGATGATCTAGGGTCTCGTGTTGGGTGTTGCTGTGTGATTTCATTTGTTTCCATTTCTGTTTTAGAACTCCGCTAGGTTGCTGGTTTTGTTTGGAATTTATTATTGAACCGGATTAGTTACATTTAATGGAATTGGTTGATTAGTTTAAGTTGTTGGTTATCCGCTGTTGATTGTTTTCTTGAGTTGCTTGGTTGTTGAGGATAGCATTTATGGGAATGCTGATCCGAGACCAAGGGTTAATGTTTTTTAAAAAAAAAAAACGGGTCGGGTCGTTTCAGTTTGGTATCAGAGCGATACGGTTTTAGGACGGGCTAGAACTGCTAGGATTGAATTTGGTAAATTGCAATTCTGTGAGTTTGGGGGTTCTAGATCATCTTCCTTCGAGCCTTTAAAGAGATTCCACGGTAAGTGTTGATTGTTGTGTTTTGAGTCTTTCTAGTTCTTAGCTGGTCTGTGTGTGAGTGCAGTGAGATGGCTAGAGGAGCTAGAGGGCGTGGTCGTGGGGGCCGAGGAGGCCGAGGCCGGGGTCGCGGACTCGTTGAGGAGCCAGTCGTGAGTGAGGTTCAGAGTTCCGCGCATGGGCCTGCGGCAGGTCAGCAGTCGGTTCATGATGGGCAGACTGCCAGTGTGACTGCCAGTGTGGGGGCCAGTGTGGGTCCTGTAGGGGCTGGTTTGGGTCCTGTTGAGGCTGGTGGTGCTGGTGGTGCTGGTCCAGCTGTGGGTGCGGTTACGGCCGCGGGTGTAGCCCAAGCTAGAGATGATCGTCTGGCTGACCTGCTGACACAGTTGTTGGAGCGGTTACCGGGTGCGGTGCCAGTGCAGGCTCCAGAGGTGCCACGAGTGGCAGAGGTGCAGCCGAGGGCTGCGGTTGCTGAGGAGGTTCCGTCTTATATCCGTATGATGGAGCAGATGCAGAGGATCGGTACGGGTTCCTTTGCGGGTAGTGTGAAGCCTGAGGAGGCTGACGAGTGGCGGATGAGAGTGGAGCGGAACTTTCGTTCGATTAGGTGTCCCGAGGGATACAAGGTTGATTTGGCGGTCCATTATTTGGACGGTGATGCACATCTCTGGTGGAGGAGTGTAGCGGCTAGGTGGGCCGGGACTGCGATGGCGTGGTCGGATTTTGTGACGAAGTTCAACTCCAAGTTCTTTCCTCAGGAGGCGTTGGATCGTTTAGAGGCGAGGTTCTTGGACTTGACTCAGGGCACGAGATCGGTGCGGGAGTATGACGTGGAGTTTAACAGACTCTTGGGTTATGCTGGTAGGAGCTTCGAGGATGAGCAGGCTCAGGTTCGGAGGTTCTTGCGAGGACTTCGACCGGATTTACGGACTCGGTGCAGAGGCATCAGGTTCGCGAGCAGAGTAGAGTTGGTAGAGGTGGCTGCACAGATCGAGGAGGATCTGAGGGAGCAGGCTGCGATCGTGGTTCCAGCTGTTCAGCCTCGGAGGCCTCAGCAGCAGCAGGTGCAGCAGGCAGGTCCGGGCAAAGGCGGCAAGCCTGCGCAAGGGCAGAAGAGGAAGTGGGAAGGCGCTTCGGGATCGGGCCAAAGTGGCCGAGGCTGTTACATTTGTGGGAGTCTAGACCACCAGAGGGCGAGTTGCCCGAAGCGGAGTGAGGTTCGAGGAGTTCGGACGTGCTATCAGTGTGGGGAGTCGGGGCACATCAGACCGAACTGTCCGAAGTTGCAGCCGTTGGCAGTGGCAGTGGTCCAGCCAGTAGCTCAGTATGGGCCGGTGCAGCCTTTGGATCAGATCGCGGCGATGGAGAGTCCGCCGGCTATTGCAGCGCCGGGAGAACCGAGCTCTAGACCGATCACAGGTAACTTTCTAATTCAGACTTTGTTAATTCAATAGTGTAGAATTCTTGGTGCTTGTTTTAGATTGTTTGCCTGTGATAGAAAGTTAGGTTGCTTAGCACTTGGGAATTGTGTAGGGACCTTGTTTGTAGGTGGGTGTGAATCCCACGTGTTGTTTGATTCGGGAGCATCGAATTGCTTCATTACTCCGGACCATGCCGAGAGAAGTGGTATCCGGAGTGACGCTGGTGAGCGGACTGGACCGGTTATGGTTGCTGGAGGTGAATTTCTAGCTACGCATGGCCGGGCGAAGGAGGTGGATATTCTGGTAGCGGGAGAGTTAATGCCAGCTGACTTAGTGATTAGTCCGGTGGAACTGTACGATGTTATCCTTGGTATGGATTGGTTGAATCGGTACAGAGTCCATCTGGATTGTCATCGGGGTCGGGTGGTATTCGAACGTGAAGGTGGCAGGTTGGTTTATCAAGGAGTGAGACCGACTTCAGGTAGTCTTGTGATCTCCCTTGTTCAGGCTGAGGCGATGATTGAGAGGGGTTGCGAGGCTTACTTGGCCACGATTGTAATGCCGGAGGCTGTTGGTGGGGTTGCTGTGAGAGATATTCGGGTCGCTCGGGATTTCGAAGATGTCTTTCAGTCGTTGCAAGGATTACCGCCATCTCGGTCGGATCCTTTCACGATTGAGTTAGAACCCGGAACGACGCCGTTGTCTAAGGCGCCTTACCGAATGGCTCCAGCAGAGTTAGCGGAATTGAAGAAGCAGTTGGAGGACTTATTGGAGAAGGGGTTTATTCGACCAAGTACTTCACCGTGGGGAGCACCGGTGTTGTTCGTGAAGAAGAAAGACGGTAGTTTCCGGTTGTGCATCGATTATCGAGGGCTAAACCGAGTCACTGTGAAGAACAAGTATCCTCTTCCGCGAATTGATGAGTTGTTAGATCAGTTGAGAGGGGCTACTTGGTTTTCTAAGATTGACTTGGCATCCGTTTACCACCAGATTCCGATCGACGAAGCAGATGTTCGGAAGACGGCTTTCAGGACTCGGTATGGGCATTTCGAGTTTGTAGTAATGCCATTCGGGTTGACGAATGCACCTGCGGCGTTTATGAGGTTGATGAACGGAGTTTTCCGGGAGTATCTGGATGAGTTCGTAATCATTTTCATCGATGATATTCTGGTCTATTCGAAGAGTCTGGAGGAACATGAGGTTCATTTGAGGAGAGTTCTAGAGAAGTTGCGGGAACAGAAGCTGTTTGCGAAGTTGAGTAAGTGCAGTTTCTGGCAGAGAGAGATGGGATTTTTAGGTCACATCGTTTCTGCAGAAGGGGTTTTTGTGGATCCGACAAAGATTGAGTCTATCCGAGATTGGCCTAGGCCGAGGAATGCAACTGAGATCAGGAGTTTTCTTGGGTTGGCAGGCTATTATCGGAGATTCGTCAAAGGTTTTGCGAGTATGGCTCAGTCTATGACGAAGCTGACGGGAAAGGATGTTCCTTTTGTGTGGTCGGCTGAGTGTGAGTTGAGTTTCGCGAAGCTGAAGACGATGTTGACTAGTACACCAAAACTGGCGTTACCTGAACCGGGTGAGCCTTATGTGGTGTACACAGATGCTTCGGGAGTTGGTTTGGGTTGTGTGTTGATGCAGCAGGGTAAGGTGATTGCTTATGCTTCAAGGCAGTTGAGGAAGCACGAAGGCAATTATCCTGTCCATGACTTAGAGCTGGCTGCAGTGATCTTCGCGTTGAAAATCTGGAGGTCTTACTTGTATGGTGGCAGAGTTCAGGTGTTCACTGATCATCATAATCTGAAGTACATTTTTACTCAGCAGAATTTAAACGTACGACAGAGGCGATGGTCAGAGTTGTTGGCTGATTACGACTTGGACATTGTTTACCATCCGGGTAAGGCTAACACTGTAGCTGATGCTCTTAGTCGGAGAAGGTATGATTCATCTCAGGAGCGGGATGTGGAGAATCTGGTGAGTGTACTTAGTACTTTGAGGTTATGTGTTACTTCAGAGGAACCGTTGGGGTTAGCGGCGGCAGATCAGGCGGATCTATTGAGCAGGATCCGAGTAGCTCAGGAGCAGGATCCGGTGTTGTTAGATCTCTCCAAGGCTACTGGTTCCGAATATCAGGTTTCTGCTAACGGGACTATCTTAGTGCATGGACGAGTCTGTGTTCCTAAGGATGAGGACTTGAGGCAGGAAATTCTGAGAGAAGCTCATGCGAGTAAGTTTTCGATTCATCCGGGAGCGACTAAGATGTATAGGGATCTGAAGAGGTACTATCATTGGGTCGGGATGAAGAGAGATGTGGCAGATTGGGTTGCAGCTTGCAATGTGTGTCAGTTGGTGAAGGCTGAGCACCAAGTTCCTAGTGGCTTATTGCAGAGTCTACCCATTCCAGAATGGAAGTGGGACATGATTACCATGGATTTCGTAGTAGGGTTGCCGGTTTCTCGGACCTATGACGCGATTTGGGTGATTGTGGATCGTCTGACTAAGTCAGCACATTTTCTGGCCATTAAGAAGACAGACGGAGCGGAGGTCTTGGCTAAGAAGTATGTGAAGGAAATTGTGAGGTTGCATGGAGTGCCAGCGAGTATTGTGTCGGATCGAGATCCGAGGTTTGCTTCAGTGTTCTGGAGAGCTTTTCAGGCTGAGATGGGCACTAAGGTGCACATGAGTACAACTAATCATCCGCAGACGGATGGTCAGTCCGAAAGGACGATTCAGACACTGGAAGATCTGTTGAGGATGTGCGTGCTAGATTGGGGTGGTCATTGGGCGGATCACTTGAGTTTGGTGGAGTTCGCATATAACAACAGTTTTCAGGCGAGTATCGGAATGGCTCCTTTTGAGGCGTTGTATGGGAGGCCATGTCGTATTCCGCTATGTTTTACCCAAGTGGGGGAGAGGAGCATCTTTGGGGCTGATTTTGTTCAGGAGACGACGGAGAAGATCCGTGTTGTGAAGCTGAACATGAAAGAAGCTCAGGATCGGCAGAAGAGTTATGCAGATAGAAGAATGAAGGAGTTGGAGTTTGCAGTCGGAGATCGGGTGTATCTCAAGATGGCGATGATGCGGGGTCTGAACAGGTCCATATCCGAGGATAAGCTGAGTACGAGGTACATGGGTCCGTTCCGGATGGTGGAACGGGTGGGACCAGTTGCTTATCGGTTGGAGCTGCCTCCGATTATGGAGAAATTCCATGATGTGTTTCACGTTTCGAAACTCAGGAGATGTTTGCATGCTTCTGAGGAGGTAGCAGTGACGATTCCTGCGGATCTTCAGCCAAATCTGACTGTAGGGATGAGGCCGGTTAGGATTCTTGAGAGAAGTATCAAGGTTCTGCGCCGGAAGAGAGTGCCGTTGTTGAGAGTCTTGTGGGACTGTGACGGTATTCAGGAGGAGACTTGGGAACCAGAGGCAAAGATGAAAACGAAGTTCAAGAAGTGGTTCGAGAAGCAAGCAGAAGAGTGAATTCGTTTTTCTTTGTGGGTTTTCAGTCTCGGTTTTTGTGTTGTGTTCACCGTGTGTGGTGAGGTTTTGGTTGTGGATTTTTGTATTTTCATTAAAGTTGTAATGATTATGACATTTTTCCAGTGAATAAGAAAGTGTTTTTCTTATGTGTTTGACTTGAGAGT
Source organism: Arabis alpina (assembly GCA_900128785.1). Lineage (NCBI taxonomy): Eukaryota > Viridiplantae > Streptophyta > Magnoliopsida > Brassicales > Brassicaceae > Arabis > Arabis alpina. Next base: position 42,843,635 of record LT669794.1, read on the forward strand.
CATGTGTTTGTGGTTAGAGAACCCCGAAATGGAAGTTTTATTGCGGATAGAACTTGCCAGTTTCGGTGGAGACTCTAGCGGTTTGTGTGTGTGTGTGTGAGAGAGTCTCGGAATCGAATTTTTACGGTGGTTAGAACTGTCTAGTTCCGGGTAGACTCTGCGGGGACATCCGGGGTGAGGGATGGTCCGGGTGATCTGTGAGGATCACGTTTGTGATGGTATTCCGGGAGGGGAATATCATGTGAAGACCTTAGGAGGTAGTTTCGGTCAGAGGTGCATTATAGACGTTAGGAATTGATTGCGTAGCTCAGAGTTAGACCTCGGTCTTTCTTGGCAGATCTTGAGAGATGCGTCTCTCCGGGGGACAGTGGGTTCCCCGCATACCGATCGTTCGTCAGGACTGCGCGGACTGAGATCGTGAGGGTATGGGGATAGTTTGGGAGGTTGCGACCTCTGGCAGATCTTTGCATACCGAGAGCTTGATAGACTGTGTGTCTTGATGGATTGAGGTGTGTGGAGATGATTGAGTATCGAACACCGTCAGGACTGCGCGGACTGAGGTGGTTTGATACTAGGCACCTAGAGCTGAGGGGTGACGATCCCGAAGCTAGATGGTGGTTATGAGCTATGGGCAATCAATGTCTGAGACGGGTCTATGTGCATAGGACGGATGTGAACCTCGGGAAGGTCTGGGAGATGTAGTCTCCGGTGTTGCTGGCGGGTTAGGCCAGGGTAGATTAGTGGGTAGTGTTAGAGGATTCGAGGACGAATCCAGTTTTAGTGGGGGAGAATTGTGACGCCCGTAAACCATTTTTTTGAGGAAATGGAGGGGCTGTCGATCGACACACTTAGTGTCTGTCGATCGACAGGGCTCTTAAGGGCTGTCGATCGACATACCTAGTGGTTGTCGATCGACAGGTGCTCGAATTGGCTGATTTTCTGGTTCGATTTAAGTTGTTCAATTGGACCGGGCCGGTTTGGGTAAACCCTAGGGCTTCGTATTTAAGGGTTTTTGGCCGCATTTGAGCGAACCAAAGTCCCAAAAATCAGAAACAGAGAGTTTGAGAGGAGTTTCTCTTGTTCCTGATAGTTTGTGCATTAGGGTTTTGTTCTTGATCGATTTGAAGAGGAATTTCGTGGTGATTGTAGCTGAATCTGTTTCTAGCCTCATAATCCAGCAAATTCTATCCGAAAATCTAAGGTGAGTGCATGACCATGACTTCTGGGCCGGTGGATTCGTTAGGGTTGTATGGTGGTAGGTTAAAACTGATTGATTGTGATGATTGATGTTGAAACTGTTTGTTTTGTTGCTTGTGGATTGCTTGGTTTGTGTTTATGTGTGCAGGTTTCGTGTTAACGCAGAGGAGGAATCGATCCGAGAGGATATTGATCGATTTCCCATGAATCTGCGACGACCTGTCGATCGACAGCACTTGGGTGTGTCGATCGACAGGGGTCACACGAGAGCTGTCGATCGACACCTAGAGGTTGTGTCGATCGACAGGTGATCGAGGAGTTGTCGATCGACACCTAGAGGTTGTGTCGATCGACAGGGTCCTGTGGAGCTGTCGATCGACAGGCACCGTGGGTGTGTCGATCGACAGGGTCCAGTTGAGTTGTCGATCGACAGGCACCGTGGGTGTGTCGATCGACAGGTATGAACAGGGGTGTCGATCGACACCTAGTGGTAGTGTCGATCGACAGGCCGCCTGTTGGGCTGTGGTTGAGCCGTGTTGTTGTGTTTGTTTTGTGTGTTGTTTGATGCGTGTTTGCCTGAGCGGATCCATCGCGTCTGTGTGCGCAGTCGTAGATGGGAGGATCGTCTCACTGGGTATTTGTGATAATACTCACGCATCTCTTTTTTCCATGTGATGCAGGTAAAGGCAAATTGTGATCGTGGAATCATGGCAACGAAGAGGGAGATGATCTAGGGTCTCGTGTTGGGTGTTGCTGTGTGATTTCATTTGTTTCCATTTCTGTTTTAGAACTCTGCTAGGTTGCTGGTTTTGTTTGGAATTTATTATTGAACCGGATTAGTTACATTTAATGGAATTGGTTGATTAGTTTAAGTTGTTGGTTATCCGCTGTTGATTGTTTTCTTGAGTTGCTTGGTTGTTGAGGATAACATTTATGAGAATGCTGATCCGAGACCAAGGGTTAATGTTTTAAAAAAAAAAAAACGGGTCGGGTCGTTTCAGTATTTATCATGATCCTTATAGATTCACCATAAACGATACATTTAGTTCCACATTCATGACGAACTCGATACTTTCTATTTTTAATGCGAAAAATCATGGCGAATAATTTTACTTGCACAAAGTTAGACATCCAAACATCCATTATCCATCATCTCGTGTAAACCGATATCCAAACATCCATTATCTGTATAATTATTAATAAATTATTTATATCTAAGAATCACACCCTAAACTTCATGGTATAAAAATATTAATTAGTTATTGGTGAACCATTAGACCAAAAGAACTTCCATCTATTTTTTTTGGATCACTTATAATATTCTATACCTATTTTATAAAATTATTACTGAACCCATAATTTTATTTTTACATACGAAATATTAAATTAATTTAAGTGAAACTGGTAAAACTAATCATAGAATGATTTTTATAGTTCATCACTTGAAAAAAAAACAATTGTTAAAATATTTTTTATATAAATTACAATATATTCTAAAATACCACACACTTACACACATGTTCTTCTTTTTCCTCTTTATTTTTTTTTGAGAATTTTCAAAAAATGTCATAGCCCAAATACCATTTTTCAAAAATGCCATAGCCCAAATACCATTTTTCAAAAATGCCATATCAAATTTTTGCAAAATTATCATTTAAAAAAATATAATTTATTCAAAATATAATTTATATTTGGGCTACCTATTTTATATTATAATTTAATTTTTATAATTTAGGGTTTGTTAGGATGAAAACCATTTTTAAAATTTAGAATTCTGGAATTTAGGGTTTTTGTTTTTAATTTATAATTTTTAAAAAATAATCAATTCATTGTAATATTTTTGTAAAAAACTTAATTTAAATATGGTATTTTTGAAATTCTCTCATATTTTTTTTCCCTTTTCTCTATTGTTTTTTTTTTTTTTTTTTGATAACTCGGGTGATCCGGTTCAATGGACACCATGAGCTCCGAGTTAGGTCGCGGGGATGTTTATTCCCTAGGTAATTCTCTGGTCAACGGGCCATGAGATCAGACTAATCCCGGGGTCCGGAGAGCGATGTGAATTCTCCGGTGGCCAAATGGAAATGATTAGATAATTCCACGCTTGAGGGGGCTTGAGGGGAATCGAATCGATCACTGGCCTGGACCATCGTCTTAAATTTTCAACTTCGCTCCCAACCTCTTTCTGATTCATCATCATATACACATATATATACAACATATATATAACTATACATAATACATATACACATATATATATATAGTGTTTATATAAAGCCTTTATAATTGGGTTCAAGCTTACGCAGTCTCACATTTAAGCAACCTCTCTCTCTCTCTGATTCTCTTCTCTGTTAAAAATCTCAGTTTCAGAGCTCAGGGTTGTTTTCTTTATTCTTCGTCTTCTTCTTCTTCAATCTCTGCATGCTCGATCTACTCATTAAATTTTCTCTAATTTCCCCACACAAAAAAAATGAATTTTCTTCGTTTGTGATAAACTCAAAATGCGTGTAAAGGAGTTACATCCTCTCTGTTGTATCACTCTAGAGAGTCCACACGGGATTGATAATCACGAGCCACCGGTAACGAATTTAACTAGGTCAAGGAGTTTACCAACAGTGAGATCTAACCGAAAAAAAGTGAGATCGGAGACGGAAACTGTAGCTGGGATATTGTACAAGTGGACTAATTTTGGTAAAGGTTGGAGATCTAGATGGTTTCTTCTTCGTAATGGAATTTTATCTTATTCTAAGATCCGTAAACCAGAGAATTTGAATCTGATCTCTGATTCTAATGATGTGAAGTTAATCGGTGATATTTCTAATAATCGTCTTACAAGAATGGATAGTTGTAGTGGTCGCCGTAAACATCAGAAAACTGTCGGCATTGTTCATCTTAAGGTAGAGAAATCTCAAAACCCCTAATTTGATTTTTGCAAAAAAAAAATCAAAACTTTTGTTGATTTTTGAAATGGGTTTTTGAAAAAATTAAAACTTTTGGTGATTTTTGAAATGGGTTTTTGATTTTTTCACCTGAGATTATCAGTTTTCATGATGTATTGAATTCTGGTCATTAAATTTTGTTTGGGTTGCTTTGGATTCTGTGGGAAAGGAAATGACTTTTTTGTTCACTCATAGTTAGAGGAAATACACAGAGGTTTTTGTTATTGTTCATTGTGTTGTTGAGGAAAAAGATAAACCCTAATTTGTGATTTGTTTCTTTTTTTACCTTTGTTCTATGACCTTTCATAATCATCATTCACTTTCTTCTTGACTAGTTTTGCTTTTTCAATTTTTTGTTTTGGTTTCTGTGTTCTTGAGTTAGTAGTATTATATTAATCTTATTATTTTGGTTTGTATTTTCCAGCTTTTAACTTGGTGTTAATCTTCTAGTGGGTCACATCAACAGGTGCTTGTTTGTTTTCAAGATTTTAAAGATTTTGTTATTTTTGTTTAGTAATCACAACAATCTGGTTTTTGTAAGGTTTTAGGGTTTTGTTCAGTGGTCACATTGCTTTCTCTTTAAATTTGGTTTCTTTTAACATTTTTTTCTATTGGTTTCAAGATTAACTCATTTGCCATCCGTCAATAGAAAAAATTTGGATTCTCTTTAGAAATTTTGGGGTTTTTTCTTTTGAAGAAAATGCCAAGAAGAAGCCTATAGATATGTCAATTTTTGTGACTAGAAAGAACTTGTTTCAGTTGTTTAACTAAAACAAGTCTTTTGAAATTTGGACACTTTTTTTCTTCTCAATCTTGTTTCTTTGGTTTGCTTTCTCTTTGCATGTGCTTGCTTTGATTAATTTTGTCTTGTTAGTTATAAGCTTTTTATTAAAGTAAAATTGGGTATAAGCTTTTTTCAACTTTTTACATTACCATGAAGTCTCCTTGGTTAAGTAGGGTTAAATAACTATAGCTAGATCTGTATAGATTGTTTCATTGAAATGGACTTATGTTTATAGTATTATATTCTATTGATTTCAATTATGTACATATATATAGTTTTCTTGTATTTTGGACATGTTTGGTGTATAGAATTAGTTTGTTGGAAATAATAGAGTGTGGGGTCTTGCCAATTATAAAACAAAGACTTGTTTTTGACATTTGAGAAAACGATGGTATTTTTTTACAGGCATATTCTTTGTTGAACTTTCAAAATTATATTTTGGTTAATCCAAAAATACTTCAAAGCTGATTCAGACATAATTTTTTGTTTGTTTTGCTTACAGGTAATAAGCTTTTGTCTTTCTCACCTTAGATCTAACGTGCCTTATCCAGTCTAAAGTAGTTTCTTCATATGGGCCCATCTTGATTTGTTCTTAGTTCCAATCTGCATCTTCAAACTTTTTATAGAAGTTCAGTATATTCTTTTTCAAAATTTTAGGGTCCATTTTTTCTCTTTATATAGGTTGGAAACTTGAGATTTTTTGATCAAGAAACTGATTTTCTTTTTCTAGTTGGGGAATATTTGTGGTCTCCACTTTTGTTGTTGTTTGGTTTTGTAGTTGGAATGGATTTTTCTTCTTGTTATTGGCTTGATTTAGTACTTGAGAGCTTGTGATTAGATGTGTATGTTTTTCTTTAGCAGGTTTCGTCTTTCAGAGAAAGCAAGTCTGATGATAGAAAGTTCTATATATTCACAGCAACTAAGACTCTTCATCTGAGGACTGATTCTATAAGTGATAGAGCAGCTTGGTTACAAGCTTTAGCATCTACAATATGCATTTTTCCTCTCCGGTCACTTAACGGGGATTTCTCCTTCTTGCCACCAAAGGATTTGTCCATATCAACTGAGAGACTAAAGAAGCGGTTGCACGAAGAGGGAATGAGCGAGAATCTTGTGAAAGAGTGTGAACAGATCATGGTATCAGAATTTTCTGAAATGCATGGACAAATTCAGCTTCTACATGAAGAACGGACGAATTTGCTTGATGCATTGAGGCAGCTGGAGGTAAAGTATTCTAGCTATTTTTATGTTTAGTCTAGAGGATTTTTGTGTTGCTTTCTAAATCTATATTCAAAAGTTTCATAGTACATGATTCTGCATATTGATATCACCTTGTATAACTATAGGTAGACAGAAGGGATTGTTGTAAAACTTTTGGACAAATACGAGTTGATGTCTGAGTGTCTGGTTCACATTTATTTTGTCCATCTTTCATGTGGATGTGTAGGCCATGGTGTTGATATATTTTGAATTTTATACATCTTGATAAAAGCCTATTCATGTTCATGTGTCATTTATCCTGTGTCTTGAATGTTCTATGGTGTGATTTGCAATTGGAGTGCCACTTTTCAGTATTTTATCCGTATTGGCTACTGAATGATGAGTGTTTATTTTTTTGTACAGGCAGCTAATCTCGAAGCTGGATCATCAAGGATTGATGACAATGTCTACCAATTAACAAAGCATGAATTTTCAAGCCTAGGTCGTGGCAAGTATAGTGGTACATACTCTTAACGCTTAATATCACTTCCTCTCTGCTCCAATTTGGTTTGCTTTGAGTTCTAGCTAGGATCGAATGATTTCAGTTTTTTACGCTATTTTGTTAAATTGCATAGGCTTCCTTTGTGTGTTTGCTTGACATTATTTGGTTTCTAGAATGCAGCACAACTGCTTCATCTGATGACAAACAAGAGTTTGAGGATGTGTCTGAGGAGGATGAGCCTTCTTTCCATGACACAAAAGAGTACTTTCGTGAATCTAACGTCGGTTCGGGATCCAATCTATCTAATTCTGGATACACGGATATCAAGAGACGAGCGAAACTTCCTGATCCAGCTGAAAAAGAGAAAGGTGTTAGTCTTTGGTCTATGATCAAAGACAACGTTGGAAAAGATCTCACACGAGTTTGCCTCCCGGTGTATTTTAATGAACCAATATCATCCCTTCAAAAGTGCTTTGAAGACATGGAGTACTCTTATCTTCTGGACCGAGCATATGAATACGGAAAATCTGTAAGTGTTGGAAATTCTGTTACTTATATTATATGATCCTGCAAGGTGATGATATTGTCTATTTTTATAGTATATTTTCTTAATCTTGAATTGACTATATAGCCTATTGGATAATTAGGGGAACGGTCTCCTAAGAGCCTTGAATGTGGCTGCTTTCGCGGTTTCTGGATATGCTTCCACTGAAGGCCGGCACTGTAAGCCCTTCAACCCTTTGCTTGGAGAAACCTATGAAGCCGACTTTCCTGAAAAGGGAATTCGTTTTTTCTCCGAGAAGGTATTTCTTCTACATTTTTAACTCAAAAGTTAGAATGTGATGAACAGAAATGATTATAATTTTTTCCAAGACTATGGTATATCATTCTTTTGGTATTGTTGTTATAATAGGTCAGCCACCATCCAACGGTTATCGCGTGCCACTGTGAAGGTAAAGGGTGGAAGTTCTGGGGTGACACTAACCTGAGGTCCAAATTTTGGGGGAGATCGATTCAAGTCGAACCTGTTGGAGTTTTGACTCTGGAGTTTGATGATGGAGAAGTATTCCAGTGGAGCAAGGTATATATCAAGCTATAAACTGCTACTTTCGAGTCACTTATACGGAATTTTGTCCCTGAAGTAACGATAAACTTAATTTTATTCTTAGGTCACATCAACTATATACAATATTATACTAGGTAAACTCTATTGTGATCATCATGGGGTGATGCAAATCCGTGGGAACCGTCAATATTCTTGTACACTCAAGTTTAAGGAGCAATCCATTCTTGAGAGAAATCCTCACCAAGTGAGTCACAATGATATGCTCTGTATATAAACAGTGAATCTTAGACTTTCCAATAGATGTGGCAGCTGAATACATGAAATAACACATGGTCAAATATGCATATAGGTAAATGGTTTTGTAGAAGACGTGGCTGGGCAAAAAGCTGCAATGGTATTTGGTAAATGGAATGATAGCCTTTACTATGTTGCTGGTGATGGCACTAGCAAAACGAAAGTTAGCGATCCCGCATCAAATGGCTCGTTATTGTGGAAAAGTACCAAGCCACCACCTAATGTCACTAGATACAACTTAACCTCATTCGCCATTACCCTGAACGAGCTAACACCTGGTTTGCAGGTATGTTCAGATACATTAATCTTTGTTTTATTATGTACATGGTTTCTTGTTTCTTCTAGCTATGTCGCCTAATATGATCTTGTGTTAATTTTGATCATGGATTTAGGAGATACTTCCTCCCACAGACTCTAGGCTCAGACCAGATCAGCGGCATCTCGAGAATGGTGAATATGAAAAGGCAAACTTAGAGAAACAACGGTTAGAAAGAAGGCAAAGAATGGTACGTCACCCTAACATTTCACTTTGTCCATGAACTTGCAATTGTCATTTGAAAGGTCTGAATGGATTAACTTTCAGAGAACACGATGAGTTAAAAAGTAGAATGAGCTTCTGTATGGAGTTTTGCATGCTTTGATATCGATTTTTGTGGTTTCATAATATGAACTCTTTAGGCTGATCTTCTAGCTTGAACTACCGTTCTTAGTCTGTTACATTTGTGAAAATGTTCATCGTTTTACAATGACGTCAAATGTAATTGTTCCTTTGCAGTCGCGGAAACTTCAGGAAAGCGGGTGGAGACCGAGATGGTTCGAAAGACAAGGAGAAAGCGAAACGTTCAAGTACACGGGTGGTTACTGGGAAGCACGAGGACACAGGAACTGGAATGATTGCCCCGACATCTTCGGGGAATTCACAGAAGAGCTAGTGGATGCTGCTTAAAACTTTTCGATTTCATTCAAGGTAAATACTACCTATCCCTTTATGTCTTAAAAGTGCACCTAAACTACCAAAACCTAATTGCAATTTCGAAACAAGAATGTCACCTTTTTGATCAGTTTCTTGCATTGCATTTTCATCTTTGACTATTACAGAACGAAAATGGAGTTGTTTTACACACAGTAGAAACGTCTATCGACACGGATCAAAAGCTTTTTCAGCTTGAAAGAGGACATAGAAAAAGATCAAAGAGACTTTGGTTATACTTTTGTAACCATGTAGTAATCATATGGCTCCTCCTTTTCAGTCTTGATACTAGTGTCACTGTAAAGTCTTCTCCTTCTCTCTCTATCTCCTCTTTCATAAATAGTTGAGATTAATGTAGGTTGGTTCATTGTGATCCATTTGTATTTAATTAAAAAAATATATGTGATGAGGAATAAATAAATTCAGGCAAAGACTATTTCCTTCACAATCCTCTTGATTATCAGTAACGTAAAATGTTGTACAACACATGGTCATAAAAGAAAAACTAAAGAACAAAAAGATGCAATATGCATGGCTAGTACTTGTCAAAGTTTATCGCATGACCAAACAAAAGTTGCGTTTTACAATTCTTTTCATTAGCTTGTACCGAAGACTCAAATAAAACGAAAACCATCCTCTTCTTCTCTATTAGAATCAGAAATTTAAAAGAAGAAGAAGATGCACTCGCAGTACAAAAAAATGTCAGGAGTTTACGAAGCTGATATCTATCTACTTGTCCCGCCGATTGATACTCCAAACTCGCCGCACTCTCTCACCATCACAGACTCGCTTGAGATACCGGTTCCGGAAACAGTTGAGTATGATTCATCTATACAAAAATACAAATTTTGACAAAACATTGTTACGAATCTTTAGAAATTTTAAAAAAATAATTTTTTTGACAAATAATGAAATCAATCTCTGAATGCGGTTACTTTACGAAACTGCGTAAATCATCTACAGTCAAAAACCGACCAAACAACATAATATAATAAATCTAATGTCATGTAACCATGAAGACCATTCACCATTTAGTGGAGACAAGCTTTCACTGTTGGAATTATCCAATCAACTCCACTCATGTAATTTTATTTTTATTTTTATGTATAATCTTATTCCCTTTATAAATTCCTATATAAAAGAGTTTTTGTTTCATTTAAAAACTAAGTTTTTATTTTTCACATTTTCTTTTTTCATCACTTACATTTTGTTTTTGTCATATTCTCTTCTCTTGTAACAATTTTTTATAAATAAGTTTTTGTAAATTTTATATCCTCATATTTGTTGTCTTCAATCTTATTTCTTAAAAAATCAAATAGCTAGTTTAACCGTTCAATTTTAAGATGAATTTTGAATTATTTCCGTTTAAATAACTGGTTTAACCGTTCATTTTAATTATATGAACTATGGTATCAGGTCGAGTCAAGAGGAAGTAGCAAAATCGGATTTCACAACCATCGTCTTCTTCTCTATTAGAAACAAAAATTTCAATCCAGAAGAAGAAGATACACTCGCAGTACCCAAAAAAATGTCAGGAGTTTACGAAGCTGATATCTACTTAGACGCACGTCCTACTTATCCCACCGATTGGTACTCCAAACTCGCCGCACTCTCTCACCACCACCATCTCGCTTGGGATGCCGGTACCGGAAACGGTCAAGCCGCAATCGGCGTATGTATCTCATCCCCTCTCTTTCTTCTTCTCCGATCTGAATGTTAACAACACGATCTCTGCTTTCTGTTGCCAGATCGCGGAGCATTACGATAGAGTCGTTGCGACGGACTTAAGCGAGACGATGATAAAGCTAGGGAAACCAAATCCGAAAGTAACTTACCACCATACTCCATCGTCGATGACGGAAGACGAGATCGTAGATCTGATCGGAGGAGAGAATTCAGTTGATTTAATAACGGTTGCTACCGCCGTACACTGGTTCGATCTACAGAAATTCTACGCGATTGTGAATCGTCTCCTCCGTAAACCAGGAGGAATCATCGCCGTGTGGAGTTACAACACAGACATGGTAGTGAGTCCTGAGTTCGACTCGGTTATGACTCGGTTTAACAATAAAACGGTGCCGTATTGTAAGTTTCCTGAGTCGCAGTATTTTCTGGACGGGTATAAAACGTTACCGTTTCCGTTTAAGAGTGTGGGCTTGGGCTTAGAAGGAAAGCCCATTGAGTTGGAGATGAAGAAAACGGTGTCGTTTGAAGGGTTTTTGAGGATGTTGAAGTCATGGTCTGCGGTTGGGGCAGCTAAGGAGAAAGGAGTTGATTTGTTGGAGGAAAATGTAGTGAAAGAGCTCGAGACGGCTTGGGGTGGTTCCGAGCTGGTTCGAACGATTGTTTATAAGACGTTTATGCTCGCAGGAACCGTTAAAACTTAAGCTTAAAGTGCTCAAATTGTCATTAAACGATTGGAAAAACATGTAATGAAACGAACGTATCACTGTATCAGTATAGTTTTTAGGTATATATTATTGATAACTGTATTTTGTTTATGCGAAAAATTAGACTTCGATGTTACTTTAGAAAAATATTGTGTTAAATGAAATTCGATTATTGGATCATTGAAAAATATTTAAATTTTACATCGAAAATTAGTGTAACGTTTGATAGCAAAAGATAGTTTAAACATAAAGAGTTTGTATTCATAATTTAAATTTACATATTGAAAATTTGAAAGTCGAAAGAAGAAAAGATAAAGCTCAGCTCAATGAAGTATTGTAAAAACATTACTTTTGTTTGAATAATTTGACATTCAATACAAAAAATTCTTGAGGAAGAAAAAAACAAGCATGATTTCTTGAGAAAATTGATCTTTAGCATCTAACACATCTCTTTTGCTTTGAAAAAGCGGTTTTGTGGCTAGATTTGTATATTTGTGTATGTATGAGCACAAAATAAAGAACACATAGGTTTTTTCACGAGGTTCAGTTTTCCTACATCCCCGGGACCTAGTCCAGAATCAATCGATTAGAGAAGGCCGCAATGTACAATAGCTATATGGTGACCACCACTCTTTTCTATAACATGGATTCAAACACTAAGAGACATATCTTTTTTTATGTGATCTCCTTTCTAGTGACGACGCCACACACGTGTGCCTCTCACAATAAAACCTTAAGTGTGTGATTATTTTTATCACCGTATATTCCTATTTAACCTACCACCACAAAACCCTACGTTTCATGTTATATAGGCTTTTAACCTTTTTCATATTTGGGCTTTCTAATTCATTAAGACCTCAACTTCTCTTTTTTCTTTGTATTGGAACAACTTCCTTGTTGTTCTAACATGATGCTTCAAAAACCTCTCTTTCAAAAACCTCTTTGTAACTCCTCATTCCAAGCTTTTTCATCAGCCTCATCGGTTGGTTTCTTGAAGACATTCATTTTAATATTATAGATTGCTTCATCAATGCAAACTCGAACCAAATTATATAATTGAGAAATTTATATATTAAGTTACACAAACCAAACTCGAATTATACGAAACCAAACTGATGTAACTGAAAAATTACTCTGTTTTGTGTATATTATTATAGTTTGTCAACTCATTAGATGATTTTATCACATAATTAGCTGATTATTATTATTATTTTCACTATTTTTTTTGGTATTTCATATACAACTTTTTCAATTTTAATGCTAACCAATTTCATAAAAATTAACCAATATTTATGGAGAAAAAATATTATCTTCTGCAGTTACGTTAGGATTTGCGTTGGTACATATATGTTGTTCTTGATTCTTGAGGTTTATTTTAAGCTCCTTGAACAAAGAAGACTAGCGAATGTTCAAAACTACGTATTGCAATGTTTTCTTGTAATGTATAATATAACAAAACTTTTTTCGTCAATAGTAGTATCATTTTATGCTTCTAATTAAAATTTGGATAGATAAAAAAGCCAATACTTCGAAGCAATGCTTCCTTTTAACATCTATTTGGCCCTTGTCATTCGGTACTTGATGTTGTTATTCTTTGATTGATATCCTTGTTTACAACTCTTTTTCCAAGTTCTAATAATATTTAGACCTTTTAAAAAATAAAAAAGCAAATAGCAAAAACAGCAGTTTCAAAATGATATAATAAACCCTGCTTTAAAAGAGCCATAGTTTAGGAGCATTCAAAATCATAAAAAAAGGTAAAAATACATTAATCTTCATTGAAGTTTCTTGAATCAAATCTAGAAGGAAAAAAAAAAACACAGATATGGTTTCTTGATAAAATTAATCTTTAGCATCTAATCTTCTCCTCTTATGAGTTCTTGTAAACCTGCCTCTTTGTTACTCTCCATTTCAAGCTTCATCATCCATTGCACCATTGTTCCTAGTTTCCACAACATCATCAGCCTCATCCTTTGATTTCTCGAACACATTTATTTCAAGATTCTTGATTGCTTCATCAACAATCTCCTCCTTTGGTTTCTTTCCCTTATCCTCCAATTCTCTTATCTCTTCCTCGGTGAAAACCTTGAGAAGCTCTGGTGACATTGCTGCTGGATCAAGCTCCAAGCAACCTTGAGGAGCATTCACACCTTCTTGACCTGTAAGCAAATGAGAAGCTACCTGATGAGAGAACCTGAAAAGCTCTTTCGTCGGGAATGTCTTTGGATTCTGATGGCGATGGAATACAGTTTGAAATCCCGGGACTTTAACTAGCGCCGCAACCGTCACGCCTCTTTCTTCATCAAAATCTTGAAGCACTTCAACCATTTCATACTTGTTCACAACTTCTTCCGGAGTTGAAAAGTCCCAAGATGGTGACCAGTTTGTATATAATGCCCAAACATCGCCTTTCTTCGGATAGATGTACACAAACCCCTTGGAACCTTTTGTCCACTGGATTTTATGTGAGAACGAGTTTAGAGACTCGTCGATAATGCATCTCCCAATCAAGAAGCGTCCACTCGTCTTGCAAAACCCTGAACCAATCCACTTCATTGGACCAAGTTCTTCATTGTTGTTGCTAGTTAGCCAAGAAACACACAGCTTGAACGGTTCTTGCGAAATAACACTCTGGACCAGTGCATAAATCCGAGGCATTCCATCAGTATCATAAGCAGCCCATACCTGGTTTTCTCCAAATGAAGCTTCGGTCCTATCCTTATCAAAATTGTAGAAATCAGGATCTTGAACACTCATAATCTTAACATTAGGTTCCTCCTCTATAAACGTATCAGCAATGTGTGTTGGCTCACACTTAATTCTTTTTGATGCTTTTCGGGTTTTCGAATCTTGAGGGATTTTTTTTTCTTCAGCAGAAACATACCTTTCAAGAGACAACTTGATCATACTCTTAGCCTTTTCAACCAAAGCATTTCGAAGCATAATACCAGTAAGCACAGGCTTTCCAGCTTTGATCTTCAAGCCTTCACTTGCCGTTATTAACTGGTTAACATCAAACAGAGGACCCTTTCCTTTGTTCTCTCCTCCGCTAGCTCTCATTAATTGGTTTCTAGGACCGGTAATTCTCAAAGGAGGTTGAGCCAAACCACGTCCCTTAACATCTTGCGTTTTAGGCTCTGACAAAACATACGAAATGTAAGTTGAAGTCGAAAGATGAGCCGCTTTCCTTAGCTGTTTCTTTCCTGAACTCATCGATGGACCCGGATACTCAAAAGCTTTAAAGGCCTTTCTACAATGAGCACAACAAACTGATTGATTCTTGACGCTCTTTGGATATTCATACTGCATGCTACAAGAATGGCATATTGTCCAAAAGGTGCTAGCTTTTGATGATGATGCATTAATACCAGTGACCGTCATTTCTTGGTCATAATAGCGCCACACGATCTTTTTATGTCTCCTAGTTTAGATCCTGCAAGATAGAGAGCTAATATGAAACAACCCAAAATTGCAATAGTGTAAGTTCCAATTATTAAACAAATGCCCAAACACATATATGGAAGAAGCTGATCAAAATACTAACTTTTCCAAACATTTTCTTAAACACTTGAACAGTTGTGAAACAGTAAACATGTCATTCAACGATATCCTAGTATATTTTAAAGCCACTAAACCAAGATTATCCACAAATCTCAATGATGTTAACAATTTCAAATCAATGAAAAATACATAAGTGGTATAAAGAATTAATATCCCAACTAACGCAAAACCATTGACTAAAGTACAAGAAAACGACCACAACGAAACATAGAAGATTAACATGATCCTTGTGCAAGGATGATATGCAAATCGAATAATAGCCCAAATTTTCCCTTATAAAAAATTACAAGAAATCTAAGGAGAAGAGTATCCAACAAGAAAAAATCAAAACTTGAGTTGGGCCATTTCGATTTCTTTAGAACAACAAATTCTTATTTCTCCACAATCAAACTAAAACTGAAGAATAAGGCCACCCATGCAAATTAAAAGATACGGTTAAAGAAAAGAGACACAAAACACAAAATAAAGAGAAGAAGTTGATGCAACGTAAGGTAAGGTTATAAAAATATACCTCTCTACGTAGAGAATCAGAACGAACAGTTTAAGATTTTTCCCCTTTCCTCTTTGATATAATTGTTCTTATGCAATTTCTTTTAACAGTAGTGACAATATTGTTTTATAAACCTGTGTCTGTGTGTGAAAAAAGTGTCAATCTTTTGTTAAAGAAATTAATGCAGAAAATCTAGTCTTACACATCGACCAATCAAATTGTTTATTTTAGGCCTTAATTAGTGATAAGATACATTGAAAGTTTTTCATATATTACTAAACAAATTTTTTTTTTACCATATGTTGTTTGAATTACCGTTTATTTCCCGCGAATACCGTTGGCTGTTATTTTATATCTTTTTTTTTAAGTATACATACATATATACATTGCATAATTATGTTAATATTTTAGATATTTGCATTACATATGGCTGAAAATTTATTATATAAATTCAATTAAAAAGAAAATAAGCACTAATTGTTACATATCATATTTGGTCTTTTTTTAAATTATTGTTTATTTCACAGGAATACTACTGAATGTGATTTTTATATCTTTATTATCTTTCCATATTGCATAGTAAGCTATCTTTTTATTGTCATTTACTATAACTGATTTTTTTGGTAATAAAATAAAATTATTTTAAATAATATTTTGTTTTAATTATTAGTAAAGCTTTCAAAGTTTAATATTTGTAAGACCAATATGTATGGGTTTTGTAAGTTTTGCCTAATTTTTTTTTTTTTTGTATTTCAATAATATTGTTACTAAAGGATAAAAGTTGAATATCGATTTTTTCTTTAATATATTTCTAACTTTTATTCGGTAAGTAATTTATTGTTTGAATGAGATGATGTGTATTGCGTAAGCATACTAGTGATCATAAATCTTTTTTTTTTGTAACTCAATAAATCTATTTTTAAAATATACAAAACAATGTCTCTCTTACTGAAATAAAAAATTTATCCAAAAGTACTGAAGTTAAAGAAAATAATTTGAACCAAAATTAAGACAAACTCATGTTCTTCTCTTTGTTACTTTCCTTTTGAAATAAAATGATTTGATTTAATGTGGCGGAAACAATGAACAATATTCTAATCTTTTATATATTAAAGGAGAAGCATTTTGGAGATGAAGAAAACGGTGTCGCTCGAAGAGTTTTTGAGGATGTTGAAGTCATGGTCTGCTGTTGGAGCAGCTAAGGAGAAAGGAGTTGATTTGTTGGAGGAAAATGTAGTGAAAAAGCTCGAGACGGCTTGGGGTGGATCCGAGCTGGTTCGAACCATTGTTTACAAGACGTTTATGCTTGCAGGAACCGTTGGAAACTAATCTCAATTGGTCAAATTGTCATTAAACGATTGGAATAGTATGTAATGAAACGAACGTATCACTGTATCAATATACTTTTTACTTTTTTGGCATATATTATTGATATCCGTATTTTGTTTATGCGAAAAATTAAGCTTAGATGTTACTTTGAAAAATATGGTGTTAAATGAAGTTCGATTATTGGAGTATTGAGAAAATGTTATAAAAATATTACATAGAAGATTTTGATGCAAGTATGACCAAAGTTTTCAAGGTTGATCTTGTTTGAGATGGAATCTTCAGTTTTCACAAAATAGTAAGGGCTTATTCGTTTGTTCATCCGGCATTTCCATCCAAATGGTTTATCCAAGTGATCCTTATTCTCAATACTCCAATTGAATGAATCAATTGTCTTGAGTTTCCATCCATCTGGATGTTGTTAATTTATGACACTAATAATCGAACTTCGATTCTCATTTTCATCTTCCCTTCTTTTTTCTTTTTTTCATTTTCATCTTTGGATAATTTTTGTGTTAATGCACAACTATTAAGAAGTTTAATTGCGCCCAACAACACTACTGAGCCTGTAGACAGAGCCGTGCTTATAGGCTTACAAAAAAGGCTCTTGCCTCAGGCCCCACCAAAAATAGCAAAACTTAGGGCCCCGTTTTTGTGTTTTACTAGTTTATACTCTTAAATTATGTTGGAGTATTTCATTATTTAGGGCCCCATTTTTTTCAAATATGGAGTATTTGATTTAGTAAATAACATAACTTATATTTAACATTTTATCTCTTAGTAACAACTTTTTACAAAAATATTTGGACTAATTCGTCTCATGTTTAACCTCTTAAACGGGCTTTTCAATTCTAGAAGTAGATGTCCACTTAACACTATAACTTTATTTTATTTGTTTACTTTCAATAATTTTATTACAAATTTTCTTAACTAGATTAATTTTATAACTTTTTGCAGTATTTTATAAATCTTTAACTTTATAGTTATATTTAATCTATTCAAATCAACCAAAAAAATTGAAGATGCATATTATACAACAATATATTGACTATATTTTTATGCGTTATATAGAATATACTTTGTTAAAAATCATTAAAATTAGAATTACACATTATGTAATCTTCTTTTTTAAAATGTGCTGTCAAAACCACCTTAGGCCCCGAAAAAGCTAGGCACGGCACTGCCTGTAGATATTTGATCTCCTAATGGAATTTGAAACGTCCTGGAATAACAAAAATATACAACATATATGATATATATATATAAAGATAAATATGTATTTTACACTTTCATCTTAAACAAGCGATACAATACAACATAGAGAAATCTTACTTGAATACGAACATGTGAAAACCCCATTAATGGTTTCACTTTATTTTAACAAACATCATATATAGATCGTGCTAGGACACATATAGTTATTAGAGAAAACATAATTGCACCATATTCATCCGATAATACGGGACTATGATGTTTATTTATAGTCTTATTCATGAGAGGATTACGAGCAGCGGAAACCAGCTGGTGGTGTGACATTGCAAAGTCGAAGAACCTGATCAGCTCTAGCCGTGGCCGTGATAACGATGATATTTAAGATTGAGATTCTAACGGCATTGCATATGCAGACTGATGCCTCAGCGGCTGATAGCCCAGCCACGACTGTGCAGCATGGCTCCACTATTCGACGGGTAAGGAACAAGCTGAGGCGAAGCCTGACAACACAAGTTTGGAATTGGACTGAATTCCTGGCACAAGTTGGAGGTTGAGGACTAGGAGCTTGGGCCACAGTGAAGCCAAAGAAGACGAGGTTGATGGTGAGGAAAAGAGCTATAGTTGTTGTCGTCATCTTTTTTGAAGCCATATTATGAAAATGTTTTTTTCTTTCTTGGTGTGTTTGGGTAATTCGTTTGGGAGGTGAGGGTTTGTATTTATAGTCTTTAATTTACGTTAGTTACTTAGTAGAGAATATGTGATTCAAGATTTTTCTCTAACATCTAAGTAAAAGTCAGCTGAAATTATTACACATGTAGTTAATGAACAAATCTAACTTTTGGTGATACAACTTGTTTGTTTAAAACTCTCAAGATTTTTAAACCCCATCTAGTCATCTATAGAAGAGGTTTGGCAAGGAAATTTTGGTCAAGCCTCAAAATTCTACGAAACTCAAACAAATTTTTATTCTTCTAAGTGTTTGTATTTTATAGTGTTTTCGAAGCTTAGGATGTGAGTTAAATTAAAATTCTCTAACGACGTCTAATCAAAAGTCAAATGAAATAATTACACATATAGTTAATGAACAAAGGTAACTTTTGGTCCTATATGTAGCACGAATTGCAGCTTCACGAAGTATTCACACTCATCTATAGAAGAGTTTTGGCAAGGAATATTTTGGCCAAGGCTCAAAATTCTACGTACAAAACTCTAATAAAGTTGTTATTCTTGCTGGACATTTTTTTAGGGTTACATTGCGGTAACAATTTTTTTCCATTAGTCTGAACTTTGACATAAGAATTGATGACTAAGAAAAGAGAATCGGTATTCATAATGAGAATTTACCATATAGAGACTTGACCGGTAGCTAGGATAAATATGGGTTTTAAACTGAGTTCATTACATTTAGAGGCATTTTTTTTTTTGCCAACTAATTACATTCATAGGCATTTTCTATAACCAACACACTCTTATCTTGTTCTGCTTCTATTTTTTGGCCGAAACAAAACTTTCTCGTATTGATCTGGTTGCTTTTAGAATTTTCAATTCAACTCAATAAAATCTCTAAATAACTAGCCTATAGAGATTTGGCGGCCAAGGTAACTTGAAAGTGTCTCCGGTCTACAAATAAAAGGTTTGGCAATTGAACTAATGAGAAACGCCCGCTCAATAAAAGTTAAACTCCAAAACCCAATAACTTACTTAATCGGTCACAAATTTGAAATAGAATCGACATAAATAGGTCCGTTGCTATATTGCCAAGAAAATTCAGACTTCTTTCTTTTTAGTAATTTATACATCTTGATCACTCATATCCAAACTTCTCTACTTTTCGTTTTGAATACTAAGACTTCTGCACCTAAGTCCGTACACATTTCCAGCCCAGGGACTATAGTATTTTATATGGTCCCCTCGCAAATGCACTCGAACTAGCGATCTCAAAGTTTTGCCTGAGATATTTTACTAATTCATAGGTCATTGCCGTCAAAATTATTGAAAACTTTGGTTTAGGTTTCGTGGATTTACTACAGCCTGATTTAGTCTTGACTCGGTTCAAATGACAAGAAAATGCCTCCGAAGGTTTTTAGACAATGCAAGACCAATCAATTGAGTACATTTTCCAAAGATCCCATTGGCCTGTTTCTAGCATGTCTTAAGTTTTATGTTGAATTAACTTTTGACAGTTTGATGTTAACTTGTGTTCTACTAGATCTTAGATTTGAGATCTTACAACGAACGTGTTAACATTATGAAAAGTGGCATCAACAATCCCTTAATCTTTGGTTACCAAGAAAAAAACAATCCCTTAATCTTAGGACTTTAGGGTCAAGGCGTAGATTGAAGCCCATATTGAAGCCTACATGAAGAGGTTTGGCACATCGTATTCAACATTTTTTTAAAACCCTATAAATATGCAACTCCCTCATTTCAACTCAGATCACCAATATCTATAACATTAGTCCTCTTCTGAGGATATATCACCTTATAGAAAATGAATCCCAAATGTTCGAAAACAACCCTATTTCTCTTCCTTGCATTCACCATCCTCATCGGCTACAGCGACGCCAATACACGGCCTCGTCTACGTCTACGTCCACCTCGACCACCAAACCGAAGAAATCCACCAACTTCTCTTCCACGTGCACCACCAATATCTCCACCAAGAAATCCACCTACGGTTCCTCCACGTGCACCACCAGCATCCCCGCCAACGACTCCACAAACTTTTCCTCCGCGTGCACCACCAACGTCCCCGCCAAAGATTCCACCAACCTCTCCTCCGAGTGCATCACCAATATTTCCTCCAAGACTTCCACCAAGTTCTCCGCCGCGTCTACCACCAATATCTCCTCCAAAAACTCCACCTACCGCTCCTTCACTAGCACCCCCAGTTTCTCCTCCAAGAACTCCACCAACTACTCCTCCGCGTGCACCACCAATGTCTCCTCCACGTGAACCACCAGTATCTCCTCCAAAAGCTCCACCAACCACTCCTCCACAAGCACCGCCATTTTTTCCTCCAAGAACTCCACCATCCGCTCCTCCGCGTGCACCACCAATGTCTCCTCCAAGAACTCCACCAATTTCTCCTCCGCGTGAACCACCAGTATCTCCTCCAACAGCTCCACCAACCGCTCCTCCACAAGCACCACCAATTACTCCTCCAAGAACCCCACCAACTGCTCCTCCACAAACACCACCAATTACTCCTCCAAGAACCCCACCAACTGCTCCTCCGCGTACACCACCAATGTCTCCTCCGCGTGAACCACCAGTATCTCCTCCAAAAGCTCCACCAACCGCTCCTCCACAAGCACCGCCAACTGCTCCTCCGCGTGCACCACCAATGTCTCCTCCAAAAACTCCACCAATTTCTCCTCCGCGTGCACCACCAGTATCTCCTCCAACGCCTCCCCCAACGCCTCCACCGCGTACACCACCAGTATCTCCGCGAAGAACTCCACCAACGCCTCTTCCACGGACACCACCAGTACCTCCACTAAGAACTCCACCACCACCACCACCTCCCATTAGTGGCACATGCCCTAGGAATATCTTTCAACTACGATTATGTGGAACCATCGTAAGTATTATCGATAGTATCCTAGGACCTGGAAGGGTGCAACCATGTTGTTCCCTCATCCGTGGTCTGTCTGATGCTGATGCACTTGCTTGCTTGTGTGAGTCAGTGAGAGCACCACGTCACAGTCTCTCTTCTAATATCATCAATGTTAATAGGATTTGCGGTCGCAGGGTTCCCCCAAGATTCACTTGTCCATGAGCTCATTTCTTCTCCCTCATTGAACTTAAATTCTGTTCACTATATATACGCTACAACTGTAAACTCCTTATTCATACCTATACGTAAGCTCTACGCACTATACACTGAAAATGTAACCTCCTATTATACGTAACTGAGCTTTTTGAGTGTTTATTTCTTCCAATAATGCAATAAAACATCAATAAAGTTTGTATTGGATATTCCAAATTGTCTTTTTTTTTTGTTATCCAACCATACTAAACATTATGTTTCAGATACTGCTACGAAAAAACAAAAACATAAAAAGAAGTTGATACATTATGTTAGAATAGGAATATAGAATATTTCCTTATTATTGATAATGACAAATATGTATTGATAATGACAAATATGTATTGAACCGAGTTTCATCGAGGATATCCGTGTCTTGATACTAGTACGAATCGTATTGTTTTATCTCGCCATGTTACCTTTGATGAGACTCGGTTCCCATACGCCGATGTCACTCCTCCTCGTATTGCTTCTCTAGCCTCGGCATCACCTCCATCTGTTGTTCCTCTCGTACTTCCTGTACCAACCACTGAAGCAGTTCCTGTACCAAACGCTGAAGTAAATCCTGTACCAGACCCTGGCATCTCCTGTATCAGACGCTGAAGCATCTTCTGTACCAATTGTTCCCACAGCTCGGGTACATCGTTCTACTATTGTACCCATTGCTCATTATATGGCTACTCGGGGAAAACATGGCATTGTCAAGCCCCTCGTCCGCATGTGTCTTCACACCACATTTGTCTCTCCATTGCCATCATCCCATGTTCAAGCTGCAAAAGACCCTAACCAACAATGGATGAAGAATATAATGCTTTTATTAAAACGAGAACGTGGTCCCTGGTGCCACGACCCAAGAATACTAATATTGTTCGTTCTATGTGGTTGTTTAGGCACAAGTTTGATGTAGATGGGAAGCTTGCTCGATACAAAGCTCGTCTTGTCGCAAACGGGTAATCGCAA
This sequence comes from Arabis alpina, assembly GCA_900128785.1. Taxonomy (NCBI): domain Eukaryota; kingdom Viridiplantae; phylum Streptophyta; class Magnoliopsida; order Brassicales; family Brassicaceae; genus Arabis; species Arabis alpina. Next base: position 42,866,337 of record LT669794.1, read on the forward strand.
CAACTAGGAATTGATTGTGATGATACCTTTAGTCCGGTCGTGAAACCTACAACCATTCGCGTTGTTCTTGGTGTTGCTATCTGCCGTGACTGGCCCTTACATCAACTCGACGTGAAGAATATATTCTTAAATGGAGAACTTAAGGAAACATTGTACATGTTTCAACCACCAAGTTATCAAGATCCCTCTAAACGTGATCATGTATGTCTCCTTCACCGTTCGATTTATGGTCTCAAAAAGGCACCTCGCGCTTGGTACACTCGCTTCGCTGTTTTTGCTCGTCGCATCGGATTTCGTCAAAGTCTCTCCGATTCATCTCTCTTCATTCTCCATCGAGGCACTGATACAGCCTACCTGTTACTCTATGTTGATGACATCGTGCTCACTGCCTCAGCTCCGTCTCTCCTTCAGTCGATCATTGCTTCTCTCCACTCTAAATTTGCCATGACTGATCTTGGCCCACTTCACCACTTTCTTGGCATCACAGTTACACGTAACAAACAAGGTTTGTTTCTGCATCAACAAAATTATGGTGCTGATATTCTTCATCGTGCCAAGATGACATGTTGCAATCCATGTCTTACTCTTGTCAATACAAAATCCAAGCTTGCTACAGATGATACTCCTCCCATGTCTGATCCTACCTTGTATCGTAACTTAGCTGGTGCTCTTCAATATCTTACTTTCACACGACCTCACATATCCTATGCGGTACAACATATTTGTCTCTTCATGCATGATCCCCTAGAGTCTCACTTCAATGCCCTGAAATGTATCTTGCGCTACATCAAGGGTTCTATCTCTCATGGACTTCAACTGTATCGCACCTCTCTCACCAATCTGGTTGCAAACTCAGATGCTGATTGGGCTGGATGTCCAACGACTCGTCGTTCCACTTCTGGCTGTTGCATTTTTTTTTGTGACAGTCTTATTTCGTGGTCCTCTAAGCGTCAACAAATTGTCTCTCGTTCTAGTGTTGAAGCAGAATATCGTGGTGTTGCTAATGCTGTTGCAGAACTTACTTGGCTTCGCAATCTGTTTGGTGAGCTTGCTCTTCCACTCAATCGCGCTTCTGTGGTATTTTGTGACAATATCTCTGCTGTCTACATGTCATCTAATCATGTGCAGCACCAACGTACTAAACATGTGGAGATTGATATTCATTTTGTTCATGAAAAGGTGGCTATAGGACACGTCAAAGTACTTCACATGCCATCGCCTCGCCAATACGCTGACATATTCACCAAAGGACTTCCAGTTACTCTGTTTGAAGATTTTTGGTCCAGCCTGAGCATCCGGAAACCTCTAGCTCCGACTAGGGGGGGGCGGAGGTGGGTATGTAAAGAGAATACTTGTACATCAGTCATGTAATGCCTTTATAAGGCTTATGTTAATATCATAACTCTCTACGGATCTTCATATTCTTACACATTATACATACGTAGTATCATCTCAAACATACAAAATGAATGCAAAATCTAATGTTATTGTTATTCTCTCTTGATCCTCGCTTCAATAAACCTTTGCAACTCTTGTACAGCACATGAATCTGCAATGTTTTAGGAAGTAAACAGAAACATCAATAATATAAAAAGAAACAGAGTAGCTAGGAACAATTTTAAAAATGTCATTTTATTTTGTGTCCATTTCCAGCAATGTTATCATAAGTTGTTTATTTTAAAATTGTTACTAACTAAGAATTTTTTATACTTTAATTAAACTCTACAATTTTAACCCTCAAAATTTTAACTCATGTCAAGCCTTTAGATTTCTAAACTATGTGTGATGCTTTTTCTGATTCTGAATGATATAATTTTAGTGGTACTTTTAAAATGTTTTAGAAAGATGGCATTTAGTTGAACAAAAGAGAAAGAAAGATGACATTTCAAACGTGCCATTTTTCAAAATTTCTTTGCTTTTCTTTTTACATTACCTCAAAAGTATATGATGTTGTTAACTCGACTATCATATATAAATTACAAAAAGTTATAGACGCAATAATTGGTCTCTTGTTTTCGGCCCATTTGCACCCGAAGAGAGAACCAATCTGTGGGTTGCACCTTCCTAGAGATTAGTCTGAGCTTCTTCATAGATATGGAATTTATCATGAATTATAAAAAAAAAAGTTCATAATAGCATATTGTTTTGGTAAAATATAAATCATTTTTCACAAGAATAATCGAGTAAGTTACTGAAAATTTCATAAATATCGTTTACAAGCAGATTTATCTTCTAAATTTCTTGATAAGAACTCATATAAACAGTTTGGACCAATAAGAAAAACTAATCTAAACGAATTTTGTTGTGCAGAAACAATTTTTTAATTGTTTTATATTTAGAGGAAATAAAATTAAAAAAGATTATAGATTTTTAAGAAAGCATTTCTTTAAATTATTTATTCAATAAATAAATAAATCTATAAATTAATAAAATATCATAGTTCCGACATTATAAATTTATAGAATTTTTACTATATATATAACCAATATCAATACTTAAAACAGATTTTGTAAATAATGTCAAAAATATCGCTTCAGTTATTAACTTATTATTAAGGATATCTGCTAAATACTTAAAACATATTTTGTAACTGATAGTACTGTAATTTAGGTTAGACTCTTGAGTCAAAGAAAGAAAAAGGAATTCTTTGGATGCCAAACTCGGAGATTTGGCGGCGTGGAGATACATAAGAGAGTCTGCGAGAGGGCCAACTATTTGCCTAACTCGCTAAAGCCTCATCTAACTACACTGCAATTAGTTAGGCAATTCCAGGTAAATAATAATTACACAAAGTTTTATATCCAACGCGTTTTATGGATCTATAAATACCCACACAACCTCACCACAAACATCCACACTTCATCCACAAATAAAAAAATGGCTACAAAGAGCTCAATAACCACCCTCATCATCATCTTCCTCACGGTCAGTTTCGCTGAAGCCGACCTCTTCCTCTCACCTTCAAGCAACAACTTTGGCACGTGCCCTAGAGACCCATTGAAACTAGGTGTATGTGCAAATGTCCTTCGCCTAGCCAATGTTACGGTCGGGGACACAAGGGCACAACCGTGTTGCAGTGCTATCAACGGCCTCGCGGATGTTCAAGTAGCGGATTGCCTCTGCTTCGTCTTCAGGCCACTTCCTTTGGTTTTTGCTCTCGAACGAGGGTTCCTACTAAGTGACGAATTCCTCGAGGGGTGATTTGCGAAATTGAAAGTCTATACTTTGCTAGAAGCTCGAGAATCACATACGGAACGGGAAACCACAAGAAGCACGGCTCGAGAAAACTCTCGTACAAGGTAAAATACCCCTCTGGAGGATCGTCAGCTGGTTCGTAAGATTCCGGAACCACCAGCTCTATTTCATCAGGGATGCTAAGTTTCTTTCTCAAAAGAGAAAGTGACATTTCCGTTGATAGAGTGGATCCCGGCGGGTCCGGAGGTCTGAACTTTCTAGCACGACGCTCTCCGCAAGTCAAAGTTTTCTGCTTTCGAAGAAACAAAGCTAAGTCAAATCTTTCATTTATCTCATCCTCGTCCTGTTCCACCTTTACGTCTGGGGAATCGCAAGTGTGGACGACTTGCGCATCAACGAGAGGTGGACTCTGTGCATTCGCCGCATCAATTACGTCTGAGACCAGGACTCGGGTCTTTTCTCTATCTTTATAAGGACGGAGCCAGGCACTAGACTCTGCGTCGGAACAGTTTATTTCGAAGCTCGATCCTAGGCTCTCCAAACTGGTCGTTCTTAGGTTCGAGATGGATCCTAGAAATCTTTCGAAAGACGACGTGGTCAACAAGCGGTTTTGAGATGAATTGGTCGGAAATTTCTCAAAAAACGATGTCGGGCTAGACATGATGACTATTTCGAAGGCTCTCCCAATACGTCGATTTCCACAATTGCCAATTCGTAACGAAACCAGTTCTCAGTTTAGATGGTAAAATAGGAACGAAGACCGATCAATGAAGAGAGCTCGTATCCGTTTTATCCAACAATGTAAATCATCAACGCATGACTTTTTAGCAAGCTCTCGAACACGTGACACCAAACCGGGGTCTCACCGTGAACCGGGAACTCCACCGAGCAATGACGTCACCGTCGTTGAAGCTCTCGTAAGAACGAAGAAAGCTAGTCAGCGGTGGGAACACGACTTGACTTCAGAACCGGCGAGTCGACGAACACGGTCCTCCTCGAAACAGTCACCGGAAATAATGGTAGATCACGACGTTGACGGAGAGGAAACCTTCCAGATCTGGATCTCGAGTCAAAGAACGATGCAAAGCTGAACCGACGGTGACTAGAGTTCGCCGGTGAAGGAGAGTCTTAACGTCGGCAATTGCAGAGCAAGCTCTCGCCGGGAAAAGGCCGGAGACGAGGATTCAGGCGACAACGCTGTGACCCTCCCTCCGTCTCTCGGTAAACTACTTGTAACGACGAGTTGCCTAGACGACGATACAGAATCAGAATCCTAAACCGGCGGAGCAGAGACGAAGAACGGAGCTTTCACCGGAGGAAACAGACCGTCGACGACTAGGGAAACGAATCTCGTCCTTTAGCTAGTAACGGAGAGGAAGGAACGTCGGCACGAAACTAGGAAGATATGGGATCTCACCGGAAAAGGGGAGATGAACCATCACCGGAGGTAAGCGGCGGCAGTGAGAACTCGATCCATGAACTAAGAGGCGAAGAGGAAGTGAAACTCACAGGAAAACGGAGACGAGGACTCGTCGGAGTAGGTAAACGGCGGCGGTAGGACCTCGTCGGAAAACCAACGAAGTAATGACCGGAGAAGACAAAACTTGTTGACGGCGACAACAACAAAAATAAAAAAGAAACAAAAAAAAAACAAAAAAAAAGTCTTTGTGTTTTCCCAAAACCCTAGATCTAAAACAGAAAATTGAGAGAGAAGAGAGGCTACCTTTCTTTTGGAGGAGTGAAGTTGTGAAGAGAAGAAAAGGAGAAAAAGTATTTATAGTGTTACTGTCAAAACCCTGGAGTGGCACGTTTCAGTAGCCAGCGGGAACCACTTTGATTTCTGAAATGAGTCAAGCGTTTGGTTTCCAGCGGAAATTGACAACTCTAATTTCTAAAGGAAATTTATATTTCCAATTTTCAGCGGGAATTAGATTTTCAGCTTCCGAAAAACAGTATCTTTACTAAGTCCGGAAAGCAACTAAACAAAAACATAACGTCCAACTCAGCATTAACGTGAACATGTGAGAGTTGGACAAGATAAAACAAGTTTTACGAGCTTTAACGAGAACAAGCTCTACAAACTTTGCAGGACCAGTTCCTCTAAACTTTATAACACAAATTCAGAAACACAAGTCTATTGAAAATTCTTATTGGGCTACGCGTTAAGCATGAACACGAAAGCTCAGTAACATCGGCAGGTCCTCAGAACAAGTTTTCACAATCTCGTCTCGTTAGACGCAAGCCAAGCAGTACATTTTCTTGAAAACCTCACTACGACTCTTTTACCTCGGCACCATCAGAACTGATACTACCGAGCTGGGGGGCTAACTGTTGGGGCCAGATCTCACTCCGGTAGAGATCGTCAAGAAAATGACTAAGTACCAGAGGTAGGCGCGCAGTTATCTGGACCAGCTCTGTCTTAGGGACCAGCTCTGTCTCTGGGACCAGCTCTCCAGAATAACTAGGACTAGGACCTCGGCACCTTTCCAGGACGACGTCTGTAGTAGTCGTTTAGACTCCGAGAGACCTTTGCGACCATTTCACTTCAAGACAGGGAATGGGCCGAGGTCAGAAGGCCCGCACTGGAGAAAACGAGTCGGAAGCCCACGAGTAACAAGTCACGCCGACCTCTACTGCAAGACTGGGCCTGGAAGGCGAGCTCTCGGATTTGGGCCCATGATGAGGACGAGGTCAAAACCTAAAGGCGGCGCCGCCTATGCTGAGGGAGAATCCCGAAGATTGAGGGATTCGAGCTTATCTCTTTAGACGGAGACTTAGGCCGACTTAGACTTGTATAAATAGACCTAGGATACCTGCAAAAAGGGGATCCGCAAATTTATACAGAAATCACTTGTAACGATTGCAAAAGCTTAATAACTAACTCTCTTGAGATCTTCGCTAAGTATTTCTCATCTCAGAGCTTTCAGACCTAGACTATTGACTATTTCAATTGTGCAAGTTTCCACCACCACACAGTGTTGATGATGTATTTTGTTGTTAAAGGACGTAATAATTAAGGAATATTGATGTTGTTATACAAATCTATTATGTGCGTGAGAATAATGATGAAAAAACTGTTACTTTGGTCTTTTTGTCTCCCATATCGAATGCTAAAAATGCAGACAGAGCAAATTGCGATAACACCACTAATCGTATATATTTTCCATAACACATATTTTATTGAGTTATTCAAAATACGTATTTTACCATCCAATATGTAGATAACACCACTCATTAACATGGACAGCTTTTACATATATATTCCTTCCGGATTTTTATAATTGATGTTTAAAAATCTTTTTTTTGTTTTTCTAAAATTGATTTTCTTTATTTTCTGGTCCCTCTGTTCTTTTATATTTTGATGTATTAGAAAAAAAATTGTTTCTAAAAGATTGATTTTCTCTATTTTCTATGCATTTTTTATGAAGTAATAATTGTTAATTGTAATCTTCAAAACCTATTAATTAATTTTTTATTGAATTATTATTGGTTTAGAGTTTTGGAAAATTGTGTTCTACAAAAAATAAGACATTTATAACTAAGCATCAATGTGTTTTTTTAATATTTGTGAAAACTCAACAACATCAAACATTAGGGAGTATACATTTTTTTATGAAGTAATAATTGTAAACTTCAAGACTTATAAATTGCTTTTATTGAAATATTATTGGTTTAGAGTTATTGAAAATTGTTAAGTGCAAAAAATAAGACATTATTAAGCATTATTTTTTCTTCTTACTCCCTCCGTTTTATTTTAGTTGTCGTTCCAGGTGATTTCACGACAATTAAGAAAACATTTAAAAATTCTGTTTTCCCCTTAATTAATTTGTTTTTCATTTGATTTATATAATTAATAAGTTAAAAGAGTGAATAAAAATGGAAAATCAATCATAAATTTGCATTGAAAATGTAAAATGCCAACTAATTTGATACAAAATAAAAAGCGTAAAATGACAACTAATATGAAACGAAGGTAGTAATAAATAAAAATGGAGGGAGTACTACATTAAAAGTTTACTCATCAGTGTCGTTTAATGAATGATGGCCAGAAGGAAGCGATTCCACACTCTCGATTCATGAATGAGGCATGGGATTTCCAAAAATAAGAAAAGAATCATTTGCACATTAACGTTCAAAACTTAAGTGCTTTTGTGGTCCATGAAGTTAATAGATAATGATCACCATTTTCTATTTAATGCATGTCGAAACAGATGCTCCGACTTTATATATTGTAAATATTTGTGTGAAAAGCATACTGATTCTGATTTTGTTTGATTGAGCTTCGTATGACATATCAGACTTGTTTGTTAGAATTGAACCGGATATCATTTTAGTTTTATTTGTGCAAGAGCTGGTTGGAAATAATCGGTATGGTTATTAGATATATTCAATTCAAGATGTGTCGGTTTCTGATATATATGAGGAAAAGGAGAGTTTGTCACGTTAACTTAGAAAAGAAGAAAGGAGACGATTCAATTAGACTGCTACATTCTCAGTGAATATAAATGGTGACTTGGAAGGGTTTTTTTCAAGCTCAAGAGGTCTAAGGCAAGGGTGCTCTTTATCTCCTCTTCTCTTTGTCATTGCTATAAATGTGCTATCTCTTCGACTTGATAAGGCTGCAAAAGAGGGACGAATTGCATACCATCCCATCCGAAGTGCAAGGAAGTGGAGTTTACACACCTTAGTTTTGCTGATGATATGGTCATTTTCATGAATGGAACAACCTCCTCGCTTCATGGTGTTGTGGAAGTTTTAAAGGAATTTGAGAGAGAATCAGGACTAGCAATCAATATGAGTAAATCTGCTCTGTTTCTGGCAGGGAAGATAAGGCAAGAAATGCAGGAATTGGCGGTGAATCTAAGTATTTCCATTGAGCAGCTTCCTATCCGATACTTGAGATTACCTTTGACATCCAAGAGTCTGACCAAAACAGACTATGAGCCCCTCATTGATAAAATCCGCAATAGACTCCTTTCATGGTCTTCCAAATCGCTTTCTTATGCGGGCCGTCTCCAACTCGTTCAATCAATGATTGTGAGTACAACAAACTTTTGGTGCTCTGTTTTTCGATTACCAAAGAAATGTCTAGAAACAATTGAGCGCATGGCAGCAGCGTCCTTATGGTCTGGCTCTCCACATAAAACGACTAAGACCAAGGTTGCATGGGATGATGTTTGTAGTACTAAGGAAGAAGGAGGTCTAGGTATTAGAAGACTGACATACTCCTCCATTGTGTTTATGCTCAAGCTCATTTGGGGACTCTGTGCTCATACTGACACGTTATGGGTTGCTTGGGTGCATAAGTACCTTCTAAGGAACTCTACCTTTTGGGAGATTTCTGACACTACAACTCGAGGCAGTTGGATGTGGAAAAAACTATTGAAGCTCCGACCTATCGCAACAAAGTTTCTCAAAACTGAGATTAAGGAAGGGGTTAACACTTTGTTTTGGTTTGATACCTGGTTAGGGAATGGGTCGTTTATTGAGAGAGTTGGCGATGTGGGTACTCGTGTGTTGGGAGTACAAAAGCAGGCTAGAGTCGCTGATGTAGTGTCTCAATCAGAGTGGAAGCTTCGCCGTTGTAGAGGCCAACAATTTCAAGAGTTGGTACATCAAATCTATGAGGTCCTCATCCCCTCGGCTAATGCATGCAAGGATCTAGTCTTGTGAATGCAACAACCAGGTGAATTCAAACCTCTTTTTTATCCTCTAGGACTTGGGAGATAGTGAGACAAACCAGAGATCATGTTGATTAGCATTCACTGGTTTGGTTTCCTCAAGCCGTTCCTAGGCAAGCCTTCATCGTTTGGCTAGCTCTCAGGAATAAAATGGCCACTAGAGATCGATCACGGGCATGGGGTGACATTTATTCTTGTCTCATGTGCGGAGAGCCGAGTGAAATGCGTGATCACTTATTTTTTGCGTGTCCTTTTTCTTACACGATTTGGAGTTCTTTGATGTCGCCTATTCTCGGTACAAGGCTCAACCCAGAATGGACGAATACTATCAACAACCTTCAGCGAAATAGTCTTACCAAGATTGATGCGAAACTTAGTAAAATGGCCTTCCAGACTTCGATATACTGGATTTGGAGAGAGAGGAATAGTCGTTGTCACCAACGAGCCTCCTCAACTCCCTTGGCTCTTACCCGCGCTATACACAAAGAGGTGCTATTCAGGTTATACTCTTTGCGGCCGAACACCTCCACTGAAGAGGATGACGAGATGATATCATGGTGGATGCAGATCCAACCCAGATAAATAAGAATATAACTTTGTGTTTAATCTCTTAATTTATCTTAGAATTGTTATGCAAGCTTCTTTTAGGTCACTTTGTACACTAAAAGATTGGAACCTTTTTTGTTGATATATAATTTTAATATTTCAAAAAAAAAAAAATTAGACCTACGGTTTAGGTCTGAAAGAGACAAAGAGAGGATTCAACCAGACCATGTGATATACTCATAACTATAAAAATTATTATTTTTGAAAAGACACAAATTTATAATGGATTTTCTAGGATTGTTATTATAATTGGATAGATACACCCGCAGTTTACTACTTGCACTACAAGAAAACACAGGATTTGCTACGCCCAAAAGCGTCGCAAATCCGTCGCAAAAGTCGAATTTGCGACGACTATGCGACGAAATTAATGCGTCGCAAAAGTATCGTCGCAAATTTAAAGCGTTGCAAAATCGTCACAAATTTGTGACGACAGTATGACGACAGTATTAGCGTTGCAAATTTGTCACGCTTGTGCAACGCTTTTGTAGCGTCGTAAATTTGTGACGCACTTGTAACGATAATAGGTTGTCGTAAATTAGCAACGGATTTGTGACTATTTAATTCGTGGTAACTGTACGACTCGGTTGCGACGACTGGATTTGTCGTAAATTTGTGACGAATGTGTAACGTTATTGTACAGTCGTAAATGAGTGACTTATTAGTGACGAAGTTTGGAGTCGTAAATTAGCGATGGAACTGCGACAATAGATGTCATCGTAATTTTGTGACGAATTTGTAACGACCTATATGTGTCGTAGAAGTGTGACGCCATGTACAGTAGCAAAGTCGTGGCAAATTAGTGACGAATCTACTACGAAAATCGTTTGTAATTTCGTATTTATGTTACATAGCGTAGCAAAATCGTAACAAAATCGTCGCAAATTCGTCGCTAATCTGTGACGGAAATGTAACAGTTGAATATTTTGCTACTTTTCCTAATCAGCCTATTATGCTCTAAATTGAAATTGGTTTTGCTTTATACAAAAGACATTGAAATCATTCTGAAAACATAAATACTTAAATACAACCGAAATAAGTTAAAGTTATGGAAGCTTAGTTGCAAAAATACTAGCAATACAAAAAAATAACAAGTTCTTAGAGTAGAAGCACTTAGGGATTAGAAGGAGGTTGATCAGCAGTGGTTGGAGTGGCTGCAGGTGGGTCTTCGGTGGTTGGCTGTTCTTCATCCATAAAAGCTGCAATGCGGGAATCAGACTTCTTGAGGTATGTAAGGAGCTTCGTCATTTCAGCGAGCTGCTCTTGACCCTTGCGGTGCTCCTCATCGCGCATGCGTTGCTCTTCATCTCGCTTGCGTTGTTCCTCATCCCACCGCGCATTAGCAGCTTCCTGAGCCTCAAGCAGACGGTGAGCTGCATCAAGCTTCTCTTGCATGGCAGAGAGATCAGGCGTAGAGGAGCTTGCATAGGACTCTTGCCTCTTTCTTTTCCCTTGCAGCCGAGGCAGGTCACCAAGTCCAAAAGGACTGCCCTTGTGATCAGTGACTGTACACTGATGCAGAAGCCAAAAAACTAGATGTTAGTACTTAGTAATTCCCTAGTCAAGCAACCAAATTGATTAACACAGAAGGTAAAAGTAATTAAGCATTGAGAAAGCAAATTACCTTGAGGAATATTTCATTCTTTTGGTCAATGGAGAGGGTCCTCTGAGTTGAAATCTCTGAAATGGCAGAGGCATCTGCGTCAGACACAGCTTCTGCAAGCTCCTTCTCATAAGCGTCTGCAACTTGTTTGGATTTGCAGTCGACAAATGTTCCATCTTTGTTCGTGTGTGTCCGCAGAAACACCTCTCCCCATGAGACAGGACGACCTAACTCCACTTCCTGCAATAGAAAGGAATCATGTTAAACATTTGAAGAATGCTAAAGTAAGAGAACAAAGATATCACTCACCATTTCTTGTTGACGTCGCAAGAAGGATTTCTGGCCAGAATTGTGCTTTGCGATTCCTAGACCTCCACGAGTGGATCTGCGGCAGTTGGAAGCCGTCTCACTCTTTTCCTGCGCCTCAGGAGTTGCCCAAAACAGTTGCATTTCATCCCAGACAGTCTCTTTGATCCATGTAGGCCTGCCGGGACCGCGTCTAGCCTGGCTAACGATTCCTCGCATTCTCCTTGACGCAATCGCAAAGAAATTGTCCCTCACAAGTCCAGTAATGCCTATTTCCCAGTTGTACTTCCCCTACATTAAACAAAGTTGTTAGTATGGTATAATGACTAAGAAACTTGATTACAAACAAAGCATTAATCTAAAACATTACCGCAAAGGTTTCGAACATGAGTTCTCGTGCTTCAACAGGGGTAGCGGACCAGTTATACCACGGTCCATCGAACTTCCGCCTCATAATGTTGCAAATCACCTTAGCCAACACACCGTTGTCCCTATCAAACCTAAATTAGAGGATGAAACACATAACAATTTAACAAAATCAGTTTACTGTGTAAGGAATCATAATAAAGCAATGTCTATATTACATAAATCCATTGTAAGAGACTCTAAACCCTATCTAACCAACACAGTCCATGTCATAACACATCCTAATATGAACATATACACATATGTATATGTTAACAAACATAAGTGTTAAAATTAAGAAGATAGAGTTCAGAAGTGTTACCATATGGTGTGGATGTTTGGGATTGGGATCGGAGACAAACGGAGCAAGTTTTCACGCCCAGGCAGTCCGAGGAGGTAGACCAGGTTCTGGGCATACTGTATATCTGCTAGGGAGCTTCATTCATGTTGCCATCCACAACCTGAGCTTCAACGAACGGAGCATCAACCTCGTCCTCTTCCTCTGATGGAGGGTCTTGCTCGGCAAATTCAGCGTAGTAGTCTTCTTCTTCTTGTTGTTGTTGTTCTTCTTCTTCTTCTTCTTCTTCTTCTTCATCTTGTTCTTCTTCCACTATCTCAACAGCTCGAAGGTTTCCTTGGCGGTGCACCGGAACTTCCAGACGAGAAACAGGAAGATCGTTGAGGTTGAGGGACTGCCTTTGTTGTCTCGCTTGAGGATACTGAGCCGGAAGACTTGTTCTGGAAACCGAACCGGAAGCGGTGCGTTCAGAGGACGCCGATAAGCTTCGACGTTGACCGCTTGGACCATCGATTTCGAAATTTCGTCTGCCTGACGAATTCTCAGCAGTTCGAGGCTGGAGTTCACGAACCGGTGTCCTAAACCTATCAGACCTGATGGAGGATCCACCAGAGTCAGCACCTGTGGGGCCAGGGACTACTGGAATTCCTCCACCAGACGGAGGGTTTGTGAAGCCTGCAGCGACGCTTTGACTCCCTCCACCAGAGGCAACGCCTGTGACCCCAGGGACGCTTGGACTTCCTCCACCTTGAACAACACGACGGCGTGAAGTCGAAGGGACACCGCGAGTGGTGTTAGGGTTTGAACCGGCTAAATCCTTCGGTCCACCACCGCGTCCACCGGTTTTGGATAGACCTCCGCGAACACGAACACCACCACCTCTGACGGTTTGTCTTCCGCGACCACCGGCGGTTGATTTACCGCCTCTTGTGTTCGCCGCGACAGTAGCCTTCGCGGCGACACTAGGCTTGGTAGCCGCAGGACCCTTACCACTAGGTTTAGGTTTCGATTTCGGAGGCATGTAATCTGAGGAAAGAAACGAAGAGACAGAGATTAGGTTTCGCAGGAGATAGAGAAGATCGAAAATGAATCAACGGAGAATAGAGAGAGAAATCAAAGGAAAGAACTATTGAGGAGAGATTGAAGAAGGAGAGAATCGAAGGAAGTTAAAGGTCGGAGAAGATCGAATCGATCGAAGGTGAACGGCGCGAATCGCCTTTTCGGTGAGAGAGAATGAAAAAATGAGGTTTAAGCGTGAAATGAATTAGGGTTACGAGTTTTGGGTTTTTGTTTCCACGGGCGTCACAAATTCGTGACAATTCCGTCACAAAAAACATGGGCCAAGTTAAGCCCAATGATTCATCGCCTTCGGCCCAACAAGTTTTCAAACCCAAAACATGATATCCGTCACAAATCGGTGACATTTTCGTCACAAAATACATGGGCCAAGTTAAGCCCAATGATTCATCGCATGTGGCCCAACCAATTTTTAAACCCAAAACATGATATCCGTCACGAAAGTGTCACAATTCTGTAACGACTTTGTCACGAATATATGGGTCACAACATCAAACCCTATACCCTAAAACTTATGATGCAAATTGTATGCCAATATGATGATCAAACTAACCTTCATATGCCTTTCTATCAAAAATTCTATTTCAATTACACAATTCAAGTTATTTCCTTTAAAAGTAACACTAATTCTTATATATACAAACTTTAACAATTCCATACACTTTATGTTGATGTTTGGGGTTTAAATTAAAATTCAAAATTTTTGAACTTTTATAGGTTAGAATGTTAATTACAATGTAATTCGTGATATTGCAAAAGTGGAACTTCCAATATATACATTCTTCTACTTGAATAGGTTCATAATTATGACAAAATCAAAATTGGAGTTGCAAAATCGTCACACATTTTGTCGGCGCGTCACAAATGCGTCACAAATGAGACGCAAATTTGTGACTGTTTTGCGACGCTTTTTTTGTCACTGCTCTATACCCTAAACCACAAACTTTATAACGCTAAATTGGAGTACATACTCCTTACTAAACTACACTTCATATATTTCTCTTGTATTGATTAAGAAAAAGAGTTATTTGAACTAAAAATTTTGATTTTGGAAAAAATATTTCATTTTCATGGATTATAATGTGTAATCACATACATTTATGGATAAATTTAATGATTTGGGCCAAATAGTAAGAAATTTGTCATTTTCAAATTTGTAAGTGCTAATTGCACTGTATATACTCGTTTCTATAAGTTTCCCTTCTAAAAATACCGCCATTGCCCTTAAATACTATTTTAGTAACTTTGGAAAACTATACGCGTTACAAATGCGTTACAATTCCGTCACAAAGTTAGGTGAGATGTCACTAATCCGTAACACAAGCGTCGCAAATTTGTGACGTCTTTGCGACGGTTTATTTTTCGAAATAAAGTTTGAAATTCGTTACAATTCCGTCGCAAAGTTAGGTGTACCGTCACAAAGGCGTCACAAAGTCGTTGCAAAACCTGTTTTTTAAAAAAGGAAAAATATTTCCGCAGGAGGAGGTCGAACCCGAGTCGCCTAAGTCAAATGTATTGTGTTATGCCACCACGCCAAAGTGATTTATGTGTATCCTTCTCGTTTTACTGTTATTAAAAACTGATATTGCAAGTGTAATAAATGCAAAATTGTAAACGTTTATATGCACATGGTAGGGTTCGAACCCATGACCTCTCATACATCATCGCCAATGTTTGGCTAGTAGGATAGTTTGTATTATACGTCAAGTGTTCAGATCTATCACAATATATATACTTAGAGCTGAATATAAATATGGACAATATTAATTAATTAATTAATCTTATTAAGTGCAATTTATTCTTTAAAAAACATTATAGATTAATGATATTATAAATTGAAATCAAATTATTCAAAATCATCATCATCTTGGCCACCATCACGATCTTCATCGTTATCTTCATCGTTATCTTCCTCCGAAGACGATAAATTACAGAGAAATTCATCTTCTTGTTCATTGTCTTCAATTTCAAAATCAATTGTTTGAATTGGGTTGTTTCCTTCCACCAAGGTAGGTACGTCTATTTCATCCACAATTTCCGTCACAGTATCATCGTTTGTTTGTTGCAAAATAACCAAGTCTTTGGTACGAAATTTGCCTTGTACACGATTCCTCGGATTAACTTGTAGTACTGTAAGCCATGGTTTCAGAAGACGTTTAGTAGCTGGATATGGAAGATAACAAACTTGATCAGCTTGAGACCCTGCCATTAGTATAGTATTTAGATAAGAACTTTCAAAATATTTTGAAACCATATATGTCTATAAATCTAGAAGATTTAATAAATGAACAATTCATACCTAAAATAAAAGGTTCATTAATATTGTTTTGATATCGGCCTTTAACCAACACATCCACAATACCTCCCTTGCTTTTGCGGGTGCCTTTTCCGATCGTAGGGTCGAACCATTTACAATAAAAAAGTGTTACTCTTAACTGAAAAATTCCAGGGTATTGGAACTCCATGATCTTTTGCACTTTGCCATGAAAGTCGTCTTCTTTACTTGCGTCAGAATATTGTTCGCCTCGGACAACAACCCCATAATTCATAGTTTTTTTCCTCTCTCCATGACTTTCCGTGTGAAACAAATACCCTCTCGTATAATACATGGGCCAAGTTCGAATTTGATTTTCAGGGCCTTCAACAACATTAAAAACCCAAGGAGGAAAATATTGTTCATCCTTAGTGAAATGTACCTAGAAAAACAAAATATGTGTTAATTAAGAACTGACAAATTACAATTGACAAATTTACAGCTTAATAGTGTACATACGTATTGGCGGATCCATGAACGAAAATCTGCATCTCTTTTTGCCATCACCTCCTCATCTGTTAGGTCAGGGTCTTCATCTCGGATTTGCGTTTCCAAAAGTCTGTGATTAATTCAAAAAAACATGAGGTTGAATAAATTGCTATAGTAATAAAATTAGAGTATATTACGTAATATGTAGTTTGACTAACTTCTCATAGGGCCGAAAGTATTCACAATTTCGTAGAATATATGAATGTGCACGATGATAATCGTCGGCGCCTAACCAGAATTCTTCACATTTCCCACTTGGCCGACCTACAGCCGTAAATATATCGGGTACGTCAATTGGATATTTTGGTGCTTCACCTTCGTCATACCGACTTGTCCTGGACAATTTGTTATTTAACATTAAAATAAACATAGTATATATATATATTAAATAACAAAGATATTTCTATATGATCACGTCAATTTACCTTCTTCTTATAGCTGTAGGAACATGTGATCCAAAGTAGTATTGTGAAAAGTAAGATATCTCATCATTCATATAGGATTGAACAATTGATCCCGCTGGATATCTTTTGTTCTTCGCTTTTCCTTTCAAATGTTTAAAAAACCTTTCGAACGGATACATCCACCGATATTGTACAGGACCTCCAAGCTCTGCTTCGTAAGGCAAGTGGATTGGAAGATGCTCCATCACATCAAAGAAAGAAGGCGGAAAGATTTTTTCTAAATTACACAAAAGCATGACAATGTTCGACTTTAGAAGTTGGACGCGGCTTGTATCCAATGTGCGACTGCTAAGGTCCCGAAAGAATGCTCCAATTCCTACGAATATTTGTTTTTATTAGTTATTAATTTATATAAGGTTTAAAAATATCAACATAAACATGAATTGTATAAAGATGTACCTGATATTGCTTGGTGCACGGTACGAGGGAGAAGTTCTGCAAATACGAATGGAAGTAATCTCTCCATAAAGACGTGACAGTCATGGCTTTTCATTCCTGAGAAATTTCCGTTATTGATGTCTGCTGTACTAGCTAAATCTGCAACATAGCCATCTGGGAATTTCACTTCATTCTTCACCCAATGTAGTAACGCATCTTTTGCTTTCGCAGTCAATCTCCAAATCGGAAATGGTGCGTTCCCCCGAGCATCGACATGCAATTCTTTTCGAGCGCAATATCTTGCAACATCTATTCTTGACTTGATGTTATCTTTAGATTTGTCCTTAATATTCATAATAGTGTACATGATGTTATCGAAAAAGTTTTTCTCAATATGCATCAAGTCAAGACAATGTCGTAGATTCAAATGAATCCAATACGGTAGCTCCCAAAAAATGCTTTCTTTATGCCAGTTATGCCAATCTCCATATCCGTCCGGTTTTGTTTTATGTCCATTTCCACCACAATCAGAAGTTTTAGGTGCCTTGGCATTCCGTACGTACCTCAAAACTTCTTCTCCACTCAACGAGTCTGGTGGGTTGTCGTTTACTGCGCTTTTTCCTTTTATGAAATTGACTTTATTTTTCCGCAAAGGATGGTCGGTAGGCAAAAAACATTTGTGGCAGTCGAACCAACAAGGCTTCCTACCAGACGGCAACTGAAAAGCATTTGTATCACACATACAAATTGGACAAGATAATTTTCCATGCGTAGTCCATCCAGACAACATACCATACGCTGGAAAATCGCTAATCGTCCATAACAGAACAGCTTTAAGGTTGAAATTTTGATTTAAAGAAATATCATACGCCTCAACTCCGTTAATCCATAAATCTTTTAGCTCCTCGATCAGGGGTTGGAGAAACACATCTAGACTCGCACGTGGATGATTTGGACCAGAATTCAAAATTGTGAGAAACAAATACTCACTCTTCATCGCCATATCAGGGGGTAAGTTGTAAGGTGTCATGATCACTGGCCACAACGAATGGTTTTTTGACATCCCAAATGGATTAAACCCGTCTGTACACAATCCTAGGTAAACATTTCGCTTTTCCTCTGCAAAACTCGGATACATTTCATTGAAATTTTTCCACTCCGCACCGTCAGATGGATGATACATAACTCCGTCTTCTGACTCGTGCTCAGCATGCCATCTCATCCATGATGCAGTCTTCTCAGATTGGTACATCCTCTTCAATCTGTCCCCAATGGGTAGGTACCACATCTTGCTGAACGGTATTTTTGTTCGTCCTTGACTCTCTTTATATCTCGGTTTTTCGCAAAATTTACAATGCTCCAACTCCTCATCTTCTTTCCAGAAGAGCATACAGTTATCTATACATACATCATATGTATGATACGGCAATCCTAGCTTTCGCATCAACGTTTCCGTCTCGTAATATGAACCAGTGGCCTGATTAGGTTGTGGTAAATACTCAGAAAACGTTTGCGCCCAATCATCCATGCAATTTTCAGACTGATTATGGTCTGTCTTGTGGCTCATGAACCGCGCGGCTAATGATAATTGTGAATGACCTTCCTGACATCCATCATACAGCGGGGTATTTGCAGCTTCTAGCAAGTCGTAGAATTGTTTCGCCTCATAGGTAGGTTCTTCATTAACATGGTCATTACCACTCTGACCATGTTCTTGATCATGATCATGATAAGCATTAAATGGTGTAGTACCATGAAATGCATCATTGACCATACCAGCATAAATATCCCCCTCGGTACCATAATCGAATTGTTCATTACCCGTATTAAAATATTGTTCATTACTAAAATCTACATTTTCATAATGGCTACTAGATCCTGCCCCACCAACATTATAATCCTCTCCATGTTCAGACCATACATAATATCCGGGCATAAACCCTTTACTAAGCAAATGGTCTGACACAAGTCGAGCGGGTCTTATTCTACTTGCGTTTTTGCATTTAGAACAAGGACATATAAACTTACCATTATTCCTCAAGGCGAAGTCCTGGTTACTCGCAAAATCGATGAATTGTTGCACTCCATCCAAATAGTCCGTTGATATATTGTTGGTGCGTGGATCGATCCGGTTGTACATCCATTCTCGTGACGAATGCCACATTATTTTTTCTTTCCAATTTTTTTTCCTCCCGAGTATTTTTTTCTCTTTTTGCTCTCAAATATTTTTCCCTCCCGGATATATTTTTTTTTCTCCCCAATTTTTTTCCTCTTCTTTTTTTTTCCCCCGTTTTTTCTCTTCTGAATTGTGAGAAATTTGAGAGAGGGACTGCCTCTATTTATAGGCTGAATATTTTGTCACAGATTTGCGACGCCAGAAAATTCGTCACAAATTTGTGACGAATTTGTGACGGATTTGCGACGCCAGCTGAAAGTTAGGTGGAAGTTAGGTGGGAGTTGGGCACGTGTTGGATGACAGTTAGGTTGATTATAAAAATCAAATTAAACACGTTGCCAACCACTTTTTTCAGGCCGACAGTTTTTGCGACGCACCGAAAGAGTCACAAATCCGTAGCTAATTTGCGACACCGGAATTGTCGTTGCAAACGTGTCACAAAACTGTGACGCTTTAACGACAATCTGTTTCCGTCGCACATTTGCGACGATTTAGTGACGGTGTTTTTAGGCGTCACAAATGTGTTACAAACTCGTTGCAAAAGCGTCACAAAAGTATGTGACGGAAAAAATCGTCACAACTTGGCGTCACAAATTCTGTGTTTTCTTGTAGTGTTGCCTGTTTAACTATTTTTTTCCGAACCAACATGAGATACGTACATGTAACGTGAAGAACATAGTAATGGAACAGCCGAGCATGTGAAACACCATCCAAGTTTCATTTTATATCAAACATAAAATAAACACATATATATATATAGTTACTTTAAAACACAGATTAATTTGCACCATGAACCAATATTACGGAACGTAGTCTGCTTATTTTCGTGATCTTAATATTATATAAGATTCTGCATGTTGTATACTTATTAGTTGCAGATGAAACCAAGTGGTACCGTCACACCAGGACATAGATTGACGAGCTGACCAACCCTCACAGTTAAAAGTCCGTCGAGAAGACTGAGTCTAGCTATATCGCAGGCACATACAGCCGCAACAGGACGTTCAAGTGTACGTAAGACATTGCAACATTCTTCGACACCTTGGGTTGGGGAGAGAGTAATCCTGAGGAGGTTAAGTACGTCGACGCAAACCCTGAGGTCGTCCGAGGTAAGAGTACACCTTGGAGGTTGGGCCGAGGTGAAGCCTAAGAGGACGAGGTTGAAGGTGAGGTAGAGAGCCATGATTGTCGTCATGTTCTTTGAAGCCATATTGTGAAAATGCTAAGTAAGATTTTGATGATTTGTAGGTTGAGAGATAAGAAGAGTGAGTTATTTGTTGGAGGTGAGGGTTTGTATTTATAGTGTTTAGAAGTTTTCATTTAAATGGTTACAATGTGACTCGTTGAAGAGTCTCTAGCAAAAAGTCCACTGAGACCATTATGGTTATTTGTTTAGCAAAAAAAAAAGACAATTATGGTTTTAACTTCTAAGGTAGAATAGTGGAATTGTTGAAAATAACTAAAAAAATGTAAAACTATTCAGAACGTGGTAAGTGAAAAATAAAACTTGATTTAGTTAAGTTTCTGTGAAATTGTGGTTTGATGGTTATACCTTTTTCACTAGTTTTCAGTCATAGCGTAATTGATGGATGAAAAAAAATTGTTGTAGTCAACTTAAATCAAGATGTAATGTTAATTTAGGGGTCTTAATCGAGTCAGGCCAGTTCTACCTATGTGCAACTGGTGCATTTGCATTATGTGCACTAATTTTTTTCGATTTTTTTGGGTCTTATAGTATTTTTAAAAACAATTGGGGTTTTTAATAATTTTACTAAAATGTAGGGTATGTTTTGCAAATTGTTTGCACTATGTCAATATTTTCTTTGAACCGGGCCTGAATCGAGTGAGAAAATGAATGCCACAATACTTTTCTCACGTTTGAATGGAATTTTGGGACTTTATGAAAAGTGTTGTAGGGTTGTATGTACTACGTACTTCATACAGTTAGTTTTTTAAACCCTAAAAAGAAGATTTACTTAAATTTCGTTCTTTTCTTTACATTTTACAAGTTCATCAAAATCATAAGAAAATATGATTCAACTAAAATCTGAGATACAAAATAACATGTAGATTCACCAATTCATTGACCAATTCAGCAAATCCAGCCAGATCCTATACATACAATTGATGAAATACGTAGCCACCGTTGTAGGCTTGTAGCTTTTGGTCCCTCTACATTACATGTAACCTGAGTTGCACCTTCATTCATTCTAGAGGAGAGGTTTGGCAAGTAAATTAATTATACGAACGAACCTTTCGTCAAGGGCCAAAACTCTATATATAAACAAGTTGACTCATTGATTTTAACATATAAATAAAAAAATTAATAGTTAAAAATGTATAATCAAACATCTGATTTTAATATATATAAACGTAAAAATTGAAGCGTGGGGAAAACCAAAATAATGTCCGTTTTTTTTCTCTCTCGTTGAGGCAATAGTAACGGCCATTTTTTGAATTTTCTCAATGTCCAAGTTCGTCGGAAAACGCTGGCTCCGCCCATGGATAAGAACTGGACACAACGGCACGACATTAGAGGTAGGGGATCCCATGGATAACTAGGATCCATCAAGCATCGCAAGACCAAGATCTTAAGATCTGCAAAATGGAGTGGCACAAATTACGGGATTCCTTTACACTGAGGTAACAGATCGGATCAAATCATGGGATTTGCGAACATTGAGATTGAGATCTTTCCCCGTCAAGACAATATCCATTTTTGGTAACAATCAATCATCAAGTGTAATCCATGGCCTCAATTATAATTAGATCTCTCTCATTATGAGACAATCCCAATTGATGGTGTGGAAGCCCTATGATCCCTCCATCCTGTTATATACTGACTTACAGGAAACGTCAAACACACACATCTCTAGCTTTCTCAAAAACAATTTTCGTTTTACCTTTCAATCAGCAATGGCTTTCTTTAGCAAAATGATTTCCTCGGAAAGGGATATCAAGAAGGAACAACCAATCAAACTGCCTCCGATTGACAAGACCCAAGTGCTTAAGCGTTTTGAACGCACATTGGTAGGCCGTCCTTTGCTTCTAGAAGTGCAAGACCACAAGCTACCATCAATGATTGGGTTCCTCCCAACGATTTGGAGATGTGAAGGCAGAGTTCAAGGTTTTGAGATGGAAGATGGTAGAGTCCATTTTTGATTTCAGAACGAAAAAGACCTATTGGTGGTGTTGAAAAACCGACCTTATCATTATGATGGGTCGATGATCGCTTTGGAGAGGTGGGTTCCCACGGTGAGGAAAGACTTTCCGAGCACCATTCCATTCTGGATTATCATCAAGAGGCTACCGGATTACCGTTGTGAAGAAGCTTCGGTGTAGAGTATTGGTGAAAATTTAGGTGAATTCATGAAGGTTGATGTCTCTGAACCTATTCCTAAGGTGCGAGTGACCCTTGATTGCAACTTGCCTCTCATCAAGCGAAGAGAATCGGATGATGCAGGGAGATTTGTGTGTTGGACTTCCAATATGAGAAGCTCCATAAACACTGTACGAGATGTCTTTGGATGACACACGAAGCACAAGCTTGCCCGGACAGACCACAAGAATCCCAACAACTGAGGGAGCAACACCGTGAACCTGCAAGGAGGAGAGAAGAGAAAGAAGGGAAAGGCATGCAAAGAATTAACCGTGAGAATAGAGAGATGGCCGCAGCTCCTCCGAGGGTCAGCCGTGTTGGGAGAGAGCAGGCTGATAGTTCGGTGGCGTCCGTCTTCCAAGCCTCTACCGGTGCAACGAGACATACTTGCAGAGCTTAAGAATAGTGTGGTGGAGCCTGCGAAAGGCAAACCGAGTACCAAAGATTGGGTGCGCCAGTCGTTTGGTCGAACGGAGAAGACGGGTGAATCGTCCAAGGCTTGTCGCGCTGTGAAAAGAGGATCACCGCAAGTGGAAACTAAGAGGTCAAGGCTGCGCGCCCCGTGGTATCGTGATACAGAGGAGCAAGCTGCAGTGGCGAATGCACGGTGGGTGGCGGTGAATCGCGCTCCGGTGGTGGAAAAATCACAATCTCGACCTCGACCGGAGGACAGTCTCGACCTCGACCGGAGGACAGTCTCGACAGACATGGTTGGGGGGGGGGGGGGTAGGGTTTCTTCAGAACTTGGAGATGGGCTGTGAATTCTGAAGCCCAACAGGCCGGTGAGAATTACTATCTCTTGGAACCAGGCCTGGAATTTCAAGCAATGGGCCTGAATTGTACTTTAAGCCCAGCAGAATTGATATATCGACTCCAGGGATTGGTGACTAAGGATTAGAAGCCATGGCGACTTACCCAGCGGATTTCGAAGGCACTTGGAGTCAAAAAGAAGATCGAGCAGAGTCCGTTTCCGGGAAATCGTATCCACAAAACATATGGCTTTAGCTTGTTTGAATCCGTCTAAGGAATCAACAGTTTTAGCTGATGTGTTGAACCCGTCAGCCTCAAAGACGGGCCCGAATAAGGGAAAAACTTCGAAGGAATTTAAAGACCCGGTGGTTGATGAGGAACCACCAGCATGCGTGTAATATGATCATGAGCTGGAACTGCTAGGGGGCTGGAAGCTTCTTGACAGTTCGACGATTGCATGAACTTCGTAAGAATTTTTTCCTGGGATTCTCTTTCTTATGGAGACTAAACGTGATCATTAATTTATCCAAGATTTACAAGTTGAATTCGGTTATGATTTTCTTTTTACAGTTGACCCTTGTGGTCGTAGTGGCGGCTTAGCCCTTATGGCGAAGTCCGAATTTCAAATTCAAGTACTTTTTTCCAACAAAAATATTATCGATGTAATGACTACTATTCATAGTAATAAAGTGTTTTCGTCGTTTGTTTACGGTGACCCTGTTATTTCCCACAGAGGAATTGTTTGGGAACGTCTAACTCGTATTAGTTCTACACGTTTTGAACCCTGGTTTATGACAGGAGATTTTAATGAGCTTGCGGGTCATCAAGAGAAAACGGGAGGGCGTCGGAGACCGGAGAATTCGTTCCTCGATTTAGTCTTATGCGCCAGAGTTGTGGGATGGTCGATTTTCCATATGTGGGAAATTGCCTTTCATGGGTGGGTAGTCGAGGTACTAATGTTATCTGATGTCGACTGGACCGTTCGATGGGCAATGAGGGTTGGTATATGAGCTTTTCTTGCACTAAAAACAGGGTTTCTTCAGAACTTGGAGATGGGCTGTGAATTCTGAAGCCCAACAGGCTGGTGAGAATTACTATCTCTTGGAACCAGGCCTGGAATTTCAAGCAATGGGCCTGAATTGTACTTTAAGCCCAGCAGAATTGATATATCGACTCCAGGGATTGGTGACTAAGGATCAGAAGCCACGGCGACTTACCCAGCGGATTTCGAAGGCACTTGGAGTCAAAAAGAAGATCGAGCAGAGTCCGTTTCTGGGAAATCGTATCCACAAAACATATGGCTTTAGCTTGTTTGAATCCGTCTAAGGAATCAACAGTTTTAGCTGATGTGTTGAACCCGTCAGCCTCAAAGACGGGCCCGAATAAGGGAAAAACTTCGAAGGAATTTAAAGACCCGGTGGTTGATGAGGAACCACCAGCATGCGTGTAATATGATCATGAGCTGGAACTGCTAGGGGGCTGGAAGCTTCTTGACAGTTCGACGATTGCATGAACTTCGTAAGAAGTTTTTCCTGGGATTCTCTTTCTTATGGAGACTAAACGTGATCATTAATTTATCCAAGATTTACAAGTTGAATTCGGTTATGATTTTCTTTTTACAGTTGACCCTTGTGGTCGTAGTGGCGGCTTAGCCCTTATGGCGAAGTCCGAATTTCAAATTCAAGTACTTTTTTCCAACAAAAATATTATCGATGTAATGACTACTATTCATAGTAATAAAGTGTTTTCGTCGTTTGTTTACGGTGACCCTGTTATTTCACACAGAGGAATTGTTTGGGAACGTCTAACTCGTATTAGTTCTACACGTTTTGAACCCTGGTTTATGACAGGAGATTTTAATGAGCTTGCGGGTCATCAAGAGAAAACGGGAGGGCGTCGGAGACCGGAGAATTCGTTCCTCGATTTAATCTTATGCGCCAGAGTTGTGGGATGGTCGATTATCCATATGTGGGAAATTGCCTTTCATGGGTGGGTAGTCGAGGTACTAATGTTATCTGATGTCGACTGGACCGTTCGATGGGCAATGAGGGTTGGTATATGAGCTTTTCTTGCACTAAAAACAGGAATACCTTCGGTTCATGGGTTCAGATCATCGTCTTGTCTTGCACATTTTCAGGACAACCAAATTGTAGGCACAAAAAAATTCAGATTTGATAAGAGATGGCTCTCAAAACCTAATTTTGAGGAGGTTGTACGAATGAATTGGGTGAATGGGGGTTACGGGGAGTGAACTGACGCTGGGAGACCGCATAGCCAACTGTCGTAGGACCATTTCTCGATGGCCCAGAAAGGACCAAATTATATTTTAGGAGGAGATAGAGGCTTTAAAGTTTCGTTTAGAAAAGGCTTAGAGTAATGATGTTACCACGATCGAGGAAATTGCGGCAATACAAGAGCAATTATGTACGACCCTGAGGGACGAGGAAATATATTGGCAACGAAAGAGTAGGGTTACGTGGCATCAAGAAGGTGATCAAAACACAAAGTTTTTCCATGCATCTACGAGGCATCAGAGGGCTCGCAATAGGATTACTGGTATCAAAACTGAGTCAAGAGAGTGGACGAAAAAGGACGATGTCATAGAGATGACCGCTACTTATGATTTTGCAGAAATGTTCTCATCTTCCACAATCTCGGATTTGGAAGTGTCACTATCACATATCAATCGATGTGTTACCGGTGAGATGAATAAGGTCCTCACCCGCGAGGTCTCGCCAGCTGAGGTTAAAGCGGCAGTGTTTGCTATTCACCTGGAAAAGGCACCAGGTCCTGATGGGATGACAGCGCTGTTTTATCAGAAGTTATGGCATCTTATTGGGGGCCAAATGGTGGAGATGGTCCAGAGCTTCATGAGGACCGGTGTTCTGGACCCTAAGAGCAATGCGGTTAATATCTGCCTGATTTCCAAATCTGAGAGACCAAGGATGATGAAGGAATTTCGACTAATTAGCCTCTGCAATGTGAGCTACAAAATAATTCCAAGGTGCTATATCAGCGGATTCGAAGATTTCTGCCTAATTTGGTATCTGAAACTCATTCAGCCTTTGTAGCAGGAAGACCGATTACGGACAACATTCTATTAGCCTAGGAGGTTATCCATGCCCTTATGAATAATACAGTAGGCAAACGGGAGTGTATGGCCATCAAGAGAGATATGAGTAAGGCATATGATCGGGTAGAATTGAGTTTTTGGAGGCACTGATGCATAAGATGGGCTTTGCGGACAAATGGATAAATTGGATTATGACGTACGTCAATTCGGTGGCTTATAGTATCCTCCTCAATAGAGAGCCAAAGGGAGCAATCACTCCTTCGCGAGGACTACGACAAGGAGATCCGCTCTCGCCATATCTGTTTATCCTATGTACAGAAGTTCTTATTGCCAATCTCCGAGCGGCTGAGGCAGCGAGGAATATCTCTGCCATCAGGGTAGCCCTCACATCTCCTCCTCTATCACATCTGTTGTTTGCTGATGATAGTCTTTTTTTCTGTCAAGTGTCTGTCGAGCAATGCGATAGCATACTAAAGGTCTTTCAAATTTATGGAAATGCGTCAGGTCAGTGTGTCAATTTCGATAAATCTGTGATAAGTGCATAAATTGCCCTTTCTTAGCATGCATTTTAGTTATATTTTGAGACATTTAGCTTAGGTTTTCACATGTTTTAATGCATAATTCGTTCCTTTTAGATTTTATCGAGTCTAGAGTCCAAGTTCTTGTTTTCTTGCATTTGCATGCATATTTCTTGCATTTTAGGTACAAAAAGCAGTCTTGGGTCAATGGTGGAACCAAAGGAAGAAGGAATCAAGCAAGTAGATGAAGAACAAGAAGATGAAGAAGGCCTATGGATCGGCCAGAACTCGGTCTCTTGGTCGATCCATAGGAGGCCCCGAACTCCAAAAAGTCCCTGCCCCATTTTCAGCATGTAGACTGGTCGGTCTCTTGAAGATCATGTCGGATGGAAGCCTTATATTAATCCAATGGCGGTGGTTTCAACTCAATAGAAGCTATATTGAAGGCGTTATGGTCTATTTACTGAGCACATATCAAGGCTGACGAAAATGAAGAAAAAGTGTTGACCAAATAATTAGGGTTGACCCGAGTTCCCTTGCTTCCTCTACTATAAATAGCTTGTAAAAACATATTTTTCTCTAAGTTTCCTTTTCTCTAGAGATGGCTTAGATCCAAACTCTTTTCTTGATGATTTGGATATGATCTTCATGTTCATTCCATCCTAGAGAGGGATTCTTCAACCTTTATCTTTATCTTTAAGTTTATGCATCTTTTGTGTTTTTGGATGATTTGAGATTAAAAGTCTTTACATTTTATGTTTTAGTAATCTATTCTTGATAGTCTTTTCATTATGCATCTTAATACTTATGCCTTTGTTGTTTTAATCATGATTAGTGAGTAGTTCGTCTTTTGGATCTTGGGTAGAGTAGATTAAGGTTGATTCATGTTTGATTTGTGATGCTAGGTTGTTTATCTTTACATTTCCATTGATTAAAATGTGTTCAATGCTAGATTTAGGAGTAGCTAACTTAAATCTAGATCATGGTCTTTTCCTGCCCGGAAGGTGTTTGTGAAAATGTCTAGGAGAACTTTAATCATGCATTTCTCATCTTAGCCAATGGAAGTTAATGTTTAAGGAGATTTGTAAGCTTTTATGAACA
Source organism: Arabis alpina (assembly GCA_900128785.1). NCBI lineage: Eukaryota > Viridiplantae > Streptophyta > Magnoliopsida > Brassicales > Brassicaceae > Arabis > Arabis alpina. The sequence goes on from LT669794.1 coordinate 42,894,150, forward strand.
TTTGCATTAATGTTTCTTAATTAGTGATTAGCAAAATGGAAGTTTGTGTTAATGGTTGATTAAGGATATGATTAGTACCATGGAAGTGGGTTAATCTAGATTAAATGGATTCATGCTTTGGAATTAGCTTAATTAAGTTGTTATGCCTCACTTATCTCATATGTTTCACTCTTAATCATTCATCTCTACTCAAAATCCATGCTTTTATCATATTGATCATCTTGCTTAAATTTGTTGACTTTTGCATTGACTTTCGTTCACTTTTTATAAATTGCATTTCTTGTCTTCATTTCCATTTACTTATGCTTTGCTTTGTTTCCTTTTAGTGTTTTGTTTCATTTAGTCCTTGCATTTAGATTAATTTCATCATTTACTTAGGTTGCTAGATTGTTACTAAAACCAAAATCACTTGAATAAATTTAGCTTTTGGAGTTCTTTGCATTCTTATTGTCCTAATCAATTTCCTTGTGGATTCGATCCCTAAATGCTACGCGACATTACCATGCACTTGTGGTTTGCATTTAGGGTTAAAACTTAGTTGGTAGTTTTGCTCTCATAAGGTTTTTGGCGCCGTTGTCGGGGAATTTTGCATTAGGCATTAGGATTTGAGATCTTTGAAAGACTAAATCACTTATTAGTATCTATATATTTTGTTTCTTTTGTGTTTTCTTTCTTTGGATTTGTAGGTACCAAATTACAATCATGGAGAGGGAAAATCGACACTATAGATGAATCTACGATAAGCTCCAAAGAGCTATGATTCCACCACCTTTTAATGAAGATGCAACACTTGAAAAGCTTAATCTTGTTCTTGAAGGCCAAGAAAGAAGCGCTCTTGAAGTAAGAGAAGTGATGAGAGGGATGCAAAAGAAGTTCCTTGAGATCAGTAATCAAATTGATGGGATGTACCAAGAGTTAGATGGCAAGATCACAAGCTTGGCTTCCCATGTGAAGACCATTGAATTGAAGTTAGCTCAAGTATCTCTAGCCACTTCTAGTTCCAAGACACCAAGTGGTACATTTCCGGGTAAATCCGAACCAAACTGCGAGTCTTTTTGCAATGTTGTTATCTTGGATGAGAAGAAGGTCTTGGAAGTTCATCATGAACCAAATGTTAAGCCACAACATGAGAAAGATGTGGAAGAGTTAGCCATGCTTCTTGGTTTTGCTAATCTTGAGGAAGTAGATAAAATGGTTGAGGATATGGGTTTGTCAACTAAAGCTAAGGAGGAAGAACCTATGAAGGTTAAGGAGAAAGAAACTCATATCCAAGAACAAGCTTCACGTGTTGAAAACGTGGTCAAGAGTGTTGTTGTGCTTAAGCAAAGTGCACCCAAGGAAAAGGAAAGGGAAGAGGTTACTACTTTTGAAACTTCACCGTATGAAGCAACACTTCCATTCCCACGCCGAGTTTACACCAAGGCTCAAAAGAGTATTCTCTCCAAGTTCAAGAAGGGCATGAATGACATAGGGATAACATTGATAAATTGTGGTGAATTAGCTCAAGTTCCCGCCCAAGTAAGGTTCATCAAAGATATCTTGGAGAATCAAGTGAAGGTTATGGAGTTGATGGGAATCCTTCAAAAGCCAAAAGACACCTTTCTTAAACCAAAGTCCATTCTCTATTCCATGCTCTCTTGGAGATTTGGTATTAGAAGATGCTTTGTGTGACTCCGGATCAAACGTGAATGTGATATCATATGAGATGGTGAAGGCTCTAAATATTGAAGAGCTAAAGGATAGCACTTGGACTCTAACATTTGGTGATGTTACTTCTAAGTGTCGACTAGGGGTTCTTGAAGATTATCCATTGAAGATTGGTGATTGTGTTGTACCAACGGATTTCATGGTAATGGGGATTGATCCATCCAAAGGGTTGCCACTCGTTCTTGGTACCCCTTTCCTAGCCACGACCGGTGCAAGTATGGACTTTCACAACATGAAGGCCATACTCTACAATGTGGATCCTTATACTTCTTACTCCATTGCACATTCTCAAGCTACCATGTGTGGTGTTGTCTCTTGTGAGCATGAAGTTGATGAAATGATGAGTATTGAAGCTAGTGAAATTGTCACTCAAGATGTGAAAGAGGTACTCAAGGATGAAGCTTATATGGATGATCTAGATTCATTTGATGGAGTTGGTATTGGTTTGATGTTTGAAGAGAAAGAAGAAATGGTGAAGCCAAGAGTTAAATCACCCAATGAAACCAAGACTGCTAGGAACTCCAAGATGTCTAAAGAGACCAAGAAAGAGCCACGAGAAAAGATCAAACGCACTCTCACCTTACGCCCTATCAAGAGAGTTGAAGGAGGAATTGAGTGCAAGGCAAAGTGGACTGGCGGTTTTAGACATTTGTCAAAGGCGAAAATCATTCTTCCCACCGGTATGACTCAAGAGCAAATTGATAAGTCTAAGAGAGCCATGAAGGAAGCTTTTGGTGTTGATATAAAAGATTGGAGACCAAGTACTATGGATAGTTCCTTTTCTTCCCCCAACTACAGTCATCTCCAACCGTCAAGCTTAAAGACGTTAAACAAGCGCACTTCGGAGGCATTCCCATGGTATCCTTTGTATATATTTCTTATGGTTTTCATATATGTTTTGTGTGGAAGCCGAAATTCGCACAATTAGATTTGTAAGGGTTTCGAGAGGAAGCAGAGATTTCTATGTTAAACTACGAAGTAAAAACGATGAGCAAAGAGAAATCGGGTTTGTAATGGCTTTGTATTGCTTTTGTGAATAAATTTGTCGATCCCTTTCCCAAAGGATGTACATCGATATATATACTCGACTAAGTCGGTTTAGGGTTACAACGAAACAAAGGAAATTATCCTAATTCTTCGGGATTCACCTTGATCCTCTTTCCTTATTGAGTTGATCTTCTCGAAGAATCCGGAAGTTTCCCTATTTCGCCGATGATCTCTCCTTCTGAAGGCGGCTTCCCTTGTGGGCTTCCCCTGATGGGCTGGACTTGATCTAGACTTGTCGGCCCGATGGACTTGCCACGCTTAGCGACTAACCTGCTCTTCAGAAAGGACTCTCCTCGGCGAAATGTAGTTGATCCCGTTTAACCAGAAATATGCAAGGCTTTTTGTTTAGCAGATTTCGCCTAGGCGGTTCAGCTTGCTTGGCCAAACTGAACTGAGCGGTTCGGCCAAACTTGGCTGGGCCGTTCGGCCAAACCTTGGCTGGGCCGTTCGGCCAAACCCGTCTGAGTGACTCGGCCAAACTTGGCTAGGCCGTTCGGCCAAACCCGTCTGAGCAGTTCGGCCAAACTTGACCGAGAGGTTCGGCCAAACCTGGCTGAGCCGTTCGGCCAAACCTGTCTTAGCGGTTCGGCCAAACTTGGTCCGGCTAGGCCAAATTTGGCCTAACTCCTCAAATTTTGGAGCGATAGCGTACTGGGCTGCTTGGCTAACGAATCAACCATATCACATCGCTTTTGTCGTTACCGACTGTTGTTCTCGGGGGAGGGACTTCCGACCCCAACAATTAGACCCCAAGCCCGTTAGTATGGTAATAGTAGCGGGGCGGTAACTTGTCCAAATAAAGAGAACAATAGTTATAAATTTTTACCAGAGTAATTGCCTCGAAGAGATCGATGTGATGTTTTGACCGGGGTCCCGTTCTGTTTGATGAATATTTCCAGCATTTCCGAAAATAAAAAGACATTGAGATTCTTGAAATGTACTGGATTTCACGCTTCTCGAGGTAAAACAGTTTCTTCTATAAAACCAACTTTCTTCTCATTTTTACTTTATCTTTCATTTCTCCATCCTCTCTCTAGAAGGTACCCTTCCCTCTCTCTCTTAATTTCCGATAGCTTTATTTTTTTTTTATTTTTTTTTTTTTTGCTTGTGAGGGGAAATTGACCGAACGGGTCAAGCCTTAGTCTATTACGGGTAAGGTTCGGTTAAGGACTTGAATCCACCGAGGGGGTTCCAGGTGGTTTCGGATGCGTGTTCGGCTCGGCGAAATGATGAAACAGTTTCGCCGAGGAGGTCCGTCCAAGTCGATGAATTTCCTGGACCGGTTCTGCCGAGGAGAAACCTTCTAGCCAGTTTCGCCGAGACAAAGATTTTGCCGAGGAAACCGAGAAATTGGCCGAGCTGGAGAAACCGAGAAATTGGCCGAGGCGGAAAAATTGAGAGGTTGGTCGAGGGAGATTTTGGCCGAACCGGTTTTTTTTTTCAAAACCAAAAATTTGGCCGAAGAGGTTCAGAGGCCGGTTTTTGGCCGAACCAGACTGGTTGAGAAGTTTTGCTGAGGAAGGTTCCTCGGCGAATTTTTGGCCCAACCGGACCAATTGAGGCGTTTTGGCCGAACCGGTTCCTCGTGAATTTTTGGCCGAACCGGACCGGTTAAGAAGTTTTGCCGAGGAGAGTTCCTCGCAAAGTTTTGGCCGAACCGGACCAGTTGAGACGTTTTGCCGAGGAGGGTTCCTCGGGAAGTTTTTGGCCGAACCGGACCAGTTGAGACGTTTTGGCCGAAACGGTTCCTCGCGAATTTTTTGTCCGAACCGGACCGGTTGAGAGGTTTTGGCCGAACCGGTTTCACTGCTTTTGGCCGAACCGCTTTGAGGAGTTTTGGCCGAACCGGACAAGTTGAGACGTTTTGGCCAAACCGGTTCCTCGCAAATTTTTGGCCGAACCGGACCGGTTGAGAGGTTTTGGCCGAACCGGTTTCACAGCTTTTGGCCAAACCGCTTTGAGGAGTTTTGGCCGAACCACTTTGAGGAGTTTTGGCCGAACCGGTTGAGAATTTCGCTGACGGAGCCTCTTGGATGGAACCTTACCCTGTTTAGCCAGAGTTTGACGAGATTCTTTTCGTAGTTAAGTCTGAAGGATACGAGTGGCCTGCAGAAGCAATCTTGACTCAAGAACAAAAGAAAGAATTTCTCCACGTCCTTTTTGCAGAGAAGAAAGCGCGCCGAGAGCGACAAGGAATGAAGTATAAGAAGCGAGGGAATCCCGATCCCCCAGGTTCCACCTTATGCTCAGCAGAATCGTTAGCCAAACTCAGGATCGAGTTCAAAGTTCCCAATGAGGTTGAATTTAGTCTCCCAAGGTCCTCCGATCGAGCCGACGATCCTCCCCCTGGCCATTTTACCATGTATGAAAATTCTATCGAGGAATGCTTCCTCACTTTCCCTATCCCACCGGTGATCCTTGACTATTTCTGGAGACAATAAATAGCTCTCGCTTAAGCGACCCCTCGAGGTATTCGACACTTAGTAGGAATACTGGTTCGTGGCAGAGAATGTCGCCAAGAAGTCACCGTCTACCATTACCTGAATCTATTGAAGATCGGTAGCAGGGGCATGGTTGGGAATGATATGATCGTTGCCATCGGAGCTGAGGTTGGTTGTCTGGTTGTCGATGATCATCCTACCAAGGACAGGCATTCGATCAACTACTTCTTTTATGTCAAGATTTCCGAAGCGTCTGTGGGTGATCAATGGCATGAGAAAATAGTTGCGCGATAGAGATATCGCGGTAGCTAGTTATTTTTCCGTCTTAGTCTAGGACTTTCCTCCTGCGTGGTGTCTTTGTTTTTAGGAAACACTTGAATCCTAACCTTGATCTTTGTTTATGTTTCGTGCAGGTCCGTCCGGGTTTCCACCCTACCCAGACGGTTTGTTCACTGAATTCCTTTATGCGGTTAGATTTGAGCGGCATCTTTGTTTTTGGGAAATGACTTTTCATTTTCAAAGAGTCAAACGAGCAATGGGATACTTGTCTTTTCGTGAGGAGATGGCAGCTCAAGAGCGTGCGCAGGCTGAGAATCTGACGGCCGACGTCGAAACGAACCCTGCTGGAGGGCAAGAGGGTGGAGTCCAAGATCAGCCGATCGTTGGCGGTGAGATCTCCGAGGTTCTCCAGGAGAAACTGAAGAAAAGTAGGCGTTCAAAGAAACCCCCAAGGGTCCCTGTTTCCGACGGAGTCATCCCCTCCTCCGAGGTAGGGGCTTCCGCTTCAGGTACTGCTCTTGAGCAAGACGAGGAGTCTCACAGCACTCGGCGAAAGAAAAAGAGATCTCGTCGGAGTCCGAGCGTTGGCCGGGTTCCGAGCCCAGTTCGTGCGGTCATCACCGATGGGATTTCGGAGAGTGTGATTGATGACTCGAAGACGGCCGCATGGTTTGCGAACATCCAGTATCACGGTAATGATGGACCTCTCCCTGCCGAGCTAGTCGCAGATCCCGACTTTGGGTTGATGTCTCGCCATGGATCCAGAGTATGCCCGTAACACTCTTTCTCCTTATCGTTTTTTTTTTTTAAAGAAATTTTTCTAAGTGTTTAAACCCTTTCTCTTTGGTCCCTCAGCACTTTGCCGCCGCGAACAGGCTAGCTCGGAAGATTTACGATCGTGGAGAGCTTTCTAGGAAATCGTGTTCAGATGCTCAGACTTGACTAGGAATCGAAATGGATCATAGGAAAAGTGTGGAGTCCGAGTTGCAGGCGTATCAGCGGAGGTGCGTTGAAGCGGAAGAACGTGCCACTGAGGAAAGTGCTAAGGCATCGATACTCCAGCGGCAATTAACCGAGGAGAAGATCGGCATAACTTCCAGGATCAAACGTGCGACTAGGGCTGCGATGCGCACTTTTGCCACCAAGTTCCAAGGCAAGATCGACCGTGCCAAAGAGAAGATCAGGACCCTTGGCGGGAATCCAAAGAAGAAGCTAGTGCAGCTTGCTCAAGTCGAGGCAAACATTAAATTTGCTAGACTCCTGCGCGAGGCCCCGACTCGTTTGACGCTGAGGCAGCCAGAGCCGAGGCTTGGCTGCCAAATGTTGCTGGCGGTGATGTGGAATTTGACAGTCTTTTTGCTGGATTAGATTCTGACTTGGTCATATCGCCGATTTCTTCTGACTCATCAGGTACTGTTCGGGACAATGTGTCACTTGAGACTTTGGCCACGGATGTGGGTGTATGGGCTTTCGATGGATCGATGACGGATGAGCTCAGAATGAATCATGACGATGATGAGTACGTCAACATTGACGACTAGTGCTTTGCAGGATGATTCGCCTCTTGTTTCGTTGTTGTTTCCTTTGGTTTTCAGCTTTGCTTTCCTCTCCCTAAAAAATGCCCTCGTGGCAATGTCTTTGCTTCTATTTTAGCTTTATGTGCGCCTCTCCTTGTTTCGTGTCTTGATGTAAGACGATCTATGTATGAGATTTTTATGACGTGTTATCATTTCGTTTATGATTTAGACCTTTATATCCTCGATTCTCCGCGGAATGGTTTCAGCTTGTAAACCTTTGATCTAGTGATCTCCTTCCGTTTAACCTTCAAGGCTGGCTTGGTCCCAGTTTGGCCAATGTGAGTATCTGCTGCGATGATGCTCATTGGTTTCGACCAAAGTTGTTGTTGGGTTTTTTAGAACGGCGGCGCTTTTCGAACACGTCTGCCCGGAAATGATCACGCCTTTTGACTTGACCAACGCGTTGTTGGGTTTTCTGAATGATTATTCGGTGTATAAACCTAAGTAATCATTGGCAGCTGCTTTGTACCAACGGCGTTATTGGGTTTTTGAATGAACGTTCGTGGCCAAAATGGCCACGAACCGAACATCATAATCAGCCAGAGTCAAAGGCCCTGAAACTGATCGTTATAACTTATATAGTGCGCTCAAGATCCGACGGTGGATGTCAATGTGTTCAGGTTCACACATTGTTGCTGTGGCCAACATCAACGACAGTGGATAAAACTTGCTCAAAAGAGGCTTCGAATAATCCATAGAAGATGTAAAAGTTGAAGCGAAGAGCTTGATTGAAAATGGGAGTATACGAGTATACATACCCCACTCCCCCCCCCCCCCCCCCTTTTGACGGAGAAGGGCAACTGAACTCGTCCGGAGACAAGCTGCCTACGTACCCTTTGCAGGGATCAAGTCGCCCCGTAGTTTGTTAAAGCACTTACTCCCCCCCCTTTTGACGGAGGAGGACAACTGAACTCGTCCGGTGACAAGCTGCCGACGTACCCTTTGCAGGGATCAAGTTGCCTCATAGTTTAGGAGAGGACTAATGATAGTACCTCTTCAAGTGCTTCGCGTTCCATGAGTGGAGTATTGATTTGCCGGCCATGGTCGCGAGTTCATAGACGCCGGGACGGACCACGGTGGTGACTCTGTAAGGTCCTTCCCAGTTAGCTCCGAGTTTTCTCGCATTTCGTTCTGCTGTATTCTGGAAAACTTCGCGTAAGACAAAATCGCCTTCGCGGAAACGTCTTACTCGAACTTTAGAGTTGTAGTTACCACGCCTCTCGTTAAGGAAGTCTAATTCATCGAACAGGAACGCATCGTTGAGATCTTCATGTTCTGGTAAGAAACGGCGTCGTGGTCCTGGAGAAGTGATCTTGGAAGGTATGACACATTCAGTGCCATAGAAAAGTGCAAAAGGAGTTTCCCTTGTTGCGCGTCGAGGAGTGATGAGGTAGGACCATAAAACGCCATCTAGTTCGTCTGCCCATCGTCCCTTCTTTGCATCTAAGCGTTTTTTAAGGCCATCGAGAATTGTTTTGTTGATTGCTTTTGCCTGACCATTACCTTGAGGATTACGAGGAGTAGTCTTGCTAAGTCGAATCTTCCACTTTGCACAGAAGGTCTCAAACCTGTTGGAGATGAACTGGGAACCGTTGTCAGTAACAATTTCGAATGGAAGTCCGTGACGGCATATGATGTTTCTCCAGACGAAGCTTTCAACTTGGGCGTCCTTGATACTTGCGTATGGCTCCGCTTCTACCCACTTTGAAAAGTAGTCTGTTATAACAAGTAAGAGGAGACTGAGGAAAGCATCTCCGTTGGTTGATGAATCTTTGGAGCATGTCGTTGACACCTCTCGTATTTGGCTGAAAACTTCACGCAATCGTTTACGATAGTAGCCCAGAAATGGCCGTGTCGCTTAATCTTGATTGCCAAGGCTTTGCCCCCTGAGTGATTGCCACAAGATCCGCTGTGTACTTCTTCCATAACTTGTCTCGCCTCTTGCCCTTCTACGCAGATGAGTAGAGGACCAGAGAATCCCAATCTGTAGATGTTTCCCTCTAACAGAACGTACCGAGCAGCTTGCTTCCGTACCTTGCGGGCTTCCCACTTGTTGCTAGGTAAGTCTCCATTAACAATGTAAGCGCGAATTTGGTCCATCCAGGGCTTATCGCACCCGTACTCAGGTTCTCCATCAGTCTCCATTGGGACTGATGTGTTTTGGTCATGATCTTTCAGTGAGAGGTTGTCAGCGTCCAGGGCTTTCTCAGTGCCAGTCATAGGCGTTGTCATTAGCAGATGCGCGGGCTCCGTTTCTTCTGCTGCCTCTGTCATCTCCATGTCTTCGGGACTTGTGTCGAGTGATTTAGCAATGGCTTTTGCTTGCCCAGCGGTTTGAGACCGTGTTGAAATAGCGAGCGTCCTATCTTGTTGGATGCTGGGAAACTCTATGAACTCTACGGGGATTACCCGTTTCATAGCTGGATCTTTTGGCGGAGCTAAAGCGGAGGCAAGGTTTGCTAATGCGTCGGCGTCAACGTTTTCCCCTCGAGGAATTCGTGTTAGCGTAAACTCTTGGAATGTCGAGGCAAGGTCCTTGACTATCTTCACGTAGGCTTCCATCCGATCGTCTTTCGTTGCATATTCGCTGCTGAATTGGTTAGTAACTAGTTGAGAGTCGCAGAAAGCGTGAACGTGCTCGATGTTGAGTCCTTGAGCGAGCCTCATTCCAGCGATAACGGCTTCATACTCTGCTTCGTTGTTGGAGGCTTTGAAGCCTAGACAGAAAGATTGTTCAAGGATCTCGCCTGTTGGTGATGCTAGGCGTATTTCTACTCCAGACCCATTTTTGGATGACGAGCCATCGACGTGTAGTTCTCAGATACCCGATCGGACCTCCTTTGGTATTTGGTCCTCGGGAAGTTCGATGAGGAAATCTGCCAATACATGTGACTTGTTGCATGTCCGCCCTTTGTATTCGATGTCGTACTCGCTGAGTTCTATTGCCCACTTAGCTAACCTGCCAGATTGACTTGGACTATGCAAAACCGAGCGCAAAGGGAAGGTGCTGAGAATTACGATTGTGTCAGCTTGAAAGTAGGGGCTTAGCTTTCGTGATGCCATGACGATGGAAAGCGCTAGCTTCTCCAGTTGAGGATATCTTGTTTTAGCATCGGTGAGAGTCTTGCTGACGTAGAAGATGGGCTTTTGCTCGCCCCGTTCCTCACGTACTAACACAGCACTAACGGCTGTTTCAGAGACAGCGATGTAGAGGAAGAGAGGTTCTCTGGTAACTGGTTTCGCGGGGATAGGCGGTGTTGCCAAATACTCTTTAAGCTGTCTGAAAGCGTCTTCACACTTGTCTGACCATTCAAACTATTTGTTTCCTTGCAGCGTGTTGTAGAAAGGTAAGCATTTGTCAGTTGACCGTGAGATAAATCGGTTGAGTGCAGCCACTCGCCCAGTTAATCTTTGTACTTCACATTTATTTCTCGGAGATGCCATTTGGATTAGTGCATCAATCTGCTTCGGATTTGCTTCGATACTGCGATGAGTGACCAAGTTTCCTAGGAATTCTCCAGAGGTAACTGCAAATCTGCACTTCGTCGGGTTTAGTTTCATGTTGTAAAGATTGAGCTGGTTGAAGCACGCTTCCAGGTGTGAGATGTGATCCTTTTCCTCAAGAGATTTCACGAGCATATCGTCTATATATACCTCCATTGTTTTGCCTAACTGGTCTTGAAACATCTTGTTGACGAGTTTTTGATATGTTGCTCCAGCGTTTTTCAGGCCGAAAGGCATAACCTTGTAACAGTAGCATCCGCGGTCGGTGATGAAGGCTGTCTTTTCTCTATCTTCGGGATGCATTAGAATCTGGTTATAGCCTGAGAAGGGGTCCATAAATGTCAACAGTTTGTTCCTTGTTGTTGCTTCCACTAAGTGATCGATGTGAGCCAATCGGGGTATTTGACTTCGGTGATTGATCCGACGCGTAGGAGCCTTTCGACTTCGTTGTTTACCGCTTTTGCTCATTCGGGGCCGAGCTTCCTCCTTTTCTGTTTTATTGGTTTGAACGTCGGATCGACGTGTAGTTCGTGGCTGGCGATGTTGATGTCTATCCCGGGTATGTCTTCGGCTGCCCAGGCGAAAGTGTTGATATTTTTCTGGAGGAAAGCCGCGAGCTTCTTCTTAAGATCTTCATCAAGTGTGGCCCCGATCTCTACACATCTTTCGGGGTGTTGCTCGTCGATGCATATAGATATCACAGGTTCGCAGGTGGGTCGTTCTTCTTCTATGCGACCTTCTGCAATCTGTAATTGCTATAAGAGGTCAATCAGGTTCTTGACCTGCTCGGAGCTGGTCCTCGCTCTTTTTCGTGACTCTTGAGGTTTGGAGTCGTCCTTCTTTTTCTCGATGTTTCGCATCTTATGCTCGGCTAGAAAATAGGTACGGGAATCCTTCTGATTTCCCATATTGTTTTTATGCCGATGGGAATTGGGAATTTGAGGCATAAGTGATATGTTGAAGGTACAACTCTCATTAGGTTGAGCCAAGGAGTTCCCATGATTACGTTGTAGATCGTTGGATGATCGGGGATAGTGAAGTCGACCATCTTCTTAATGTTGCCAGCTTGCACGGGAAGGCGAATCGTTCCCAACGTCATGGTTGTCTCGCCGGAGAAACCTGTAATGGGTTTAGGCCTTCCTTTGATCGTGGATAGATCGATCTTCATTCGCTAGAGTGTTTTTTTGAAGATGACGTCCACAGAACTCCATGTATCAATAAGAACACGAGCGACGTTGAAGTCGTAAAAAGTCAAGTTGATTACCAGGGGATCGTTGTGTGGTTGATCAAGACCCTCGGTGTCTTTTTCGTCGAAGGTGATGGGGTCGCTGGAAAGTCTTGGCTTTGAGGGTGCCGATATGTTCGTGCAGACATCAGTGAGGCGTTGGTAAGCTTCAATTGCAATCTCGTTGTCAGCACAATATTGCGAGCCTCCCATTATCATGTTGATTACTTCGTGCTGCTCTCCGTTTTCCGTGCCGTCGTCGCGACGCTGGCATTTTGGAGTATTCACTTATTGTTCAGTGTCGACAGGAGCTTTCTCCTCTGGCTTGAAGTCCGACAAGCTGTTGTTGTTCTTCAAGGTGCCCTCTGTGAGCTTGGCTATGAGTTGTCGCCCTAACTCACGGCACCTTGCGATTGAGTGTCCACTATATTTATGGAAATCACAATACAGGTTCTCGTCATAGTCCTTCGACTCTCTGGTCCAGGTGTTGTTCCAGGTTCCTCTGCCGCGACCGCGCTCACTGCCACTTCCGCGTCCGCGACCCGATGACTCAACTTGATAGTTATGAGCCCCTCCAGATGCTCCTTCGTATTCGACGTAGGTGGGAATATTTTTCTTAGGTGTAGCGACTTTGGCTCGTTCGCTTGCTTGTTTGGTCTTTCTGCCCTTCCTGGCTTGGACTTCCTCTTCTGTTCGAGCGAAGTCGGCTGCACGGTGGAGAGCGTCTTGAATTGTTATCGGTGTATTGATTCTCATCTCTTGCCAGAATGGAGATGGGCACCGAAGTGCCCCTCGCAAGGCTTCCAGGGCTGACTTGTTTTTAATACCTTCCACCTTTGAAAGCGTGTTTTTGAACCTGGTCATGAAAGATCGAAGACTTTTGGTTTCGCCTTGCTTGTTATTCCATAGTTCCGAGTCGTAGATCTTCCGTTCCAAGAAGATGTTGTAATGTTGCACGAACAACTCGGAAAGCTGAAGAAAAGTGTGAACTGAGTTCTTCTCCAACTTGTAGAACCATTGTAGGGCAGGCCCCTTGAGACTTTCTACGAACAGCTCGCAGTAGACGATGTCTTTTTCCGTTTTCTTGAAGTTCGCTCTCCCCAAGGCAACTTCGAATTCCATTAGATGATCCGAAGGGTCTGTGGTTCCTTCGTAAATGGGCAACTTGATCCTTCCAGGATCGGAGATTTTCGTCTTCGCAATTCGTTCGTCGAAGGGTGTGTTCCTCGTCTTTTCTAGTACCTGAGCGATGGCAGGAGCCTTTCCTGTTCCATGGTGTATCTGCGATTGGGTACGCTTTAGGTCTGAAGTTACCCGATCCATCTAAGCCTTAACTGCAGCGAGTTCTGAAGCGTAGGATCGTTTGAATGCTCTACGCTCTTGCTCCTTCTTGTATTGCTCTTCACTGGAGTAGTTGATGTACTCCGATGTGTCTTTTAAAATCTCTGTCTTAGAAAAGCTTGACGCGCTTTGGGTTTCAGGGGCGCGCGGTTCTGGTCGGCCTCCTTCTGCACCTTCCGTGCGTGTACGCTTTGTGGGAGCTGGTTCTTCTTCGTCAGAGATGTCTACGACGCGTTCAGGAGACTTGTCCGTTTCTCGACGTGATGGCGGTGGTGGTAGATCCTCTGGGTTTCCCCGAGTAGTGCGAGGCGCTGAGAAGTCGAGGCGTTGAGGATCGACGCGCGCTCTGAGTCTCGCCGTGTTGGGTCTTTCGCGTTTTCTTCGCGAAAGAGCTTTCAGTTCCTACGAGTTTTCTTCGATCATCTTGGCTTGCTTCTTCTGCTCAGTGAGGAAGTCTTCTAGCATCTTCTTCACGTCGGTTAGGTCACCATGAGCAGGGTTTTTGGTAGCAGTTGCCTCGACCGAAGGTTCTCTTTCCCGGTTGTCTCTGCGGGACGTGTTTTCTTCGCCGCTTACCATCTTTGAGTTGTTACGTAGCTTTTTCGGTGTAAGAAATTTTCTAAATCCCCTTGGTCGGTGCCAAATTGTGGAAGTCGGAATTCGCACAATTAGATTTGTAAGGGTTTCGAGAGGAAGCAGAGATTTCTATGTTAAACTACGAAGTAAAAACGTGAGCAAAGAGAAATCGGGTTTGTAATGGTTTTGTATTGCTTTTGTGAATAAAGTTATCGATCCAGTTCTCGGGGGAGGGACTTCCGACCCCAACATTTAGTATGTTTTTGGAGATTATTTTTGTTGTAGTAATCAAGGGAGATGATTGGTAGTGACTTGGAGCAAGTTTAGAAGCTGAAAAACACCCTCCTCGGAAAAACCAGATTGGACCGACCAGGCAGGTCGATCCCCTGGTCAATCCGTCAGATGCTCCAGAGACCAAATTTCACTGCCCAGAATTTCCTGACTGGACCAACCAACTGGTCGATCCTCAGGTCGATCCATCAGACTGCTCTAACTACCAGGTTTGACTTTTTTTCTGCGCATTGACTTGGTCCAATTTTGGTCTAAACCTGTTTATTTTAAGTGTTTTCAATCAATTTTGGCCGGTTTAGCCTCTAAAAATCAGAATTTTAAAACCCTTCTCCCTCATTTTCAAAATATTTTGAAATCTTTAAAGATCTTTAGCAACTCTCTCTCTTTTACTTTACTCTTTCTCTAAACAATCTCAAAATTTTCAAAATCAAGATCTTCTTTATCTCTAAAACTTTGCAAGAACTTTAAATTCACCATTACTTTTGGGATCTCTTCTACTATAGTCTTTGATTGTGGAGGCCGGAATTCGCACAATTAGATTTGTAAGGGTTTCGAGAGGAAGCAGAGATTTCTGAAGATAAGCTATGAAGAACAATGATGAGCAGAGAGAAATTAGGGTTTGTAATTGCTTTGTATTGCTTGTGTGATAAAATTGTGAATCCCCCTTTACAAGTGTTTCTGCATTCCTATATATAACCCCCTAAGTCGGCTAAGCCTTTTTCCTAAACCCTTAGGGATTGCCTTTTTCGCCTATGTCGGTCGAGCCTACGTGGGCTTCGCTGCTGGGCTTTGACATGCTGAACCTTCTGGAACCCTTGCTGAAGTTCTGACGGGCGTTGAAGGACCTGAAGCCGATGGAAAGGCTCAGGCGCCGATGTCAACTGCCTGGATGCCGATGAGGCCAGGCACATCGGCGTCACTGGGCAGTGACGTCGGCACCACTGCCTGTCATCGGTGTCACTGCTCAGTGACATCGGTGCCAGGCAGCCTTCGTCTCTACAGCGCCTTCTGCTGGCTCTGTGACCTTTCCGACGCTGCATCATGGCTTCTCCTGAGACGAAGACCACTTCGAAGGTACCTTCAACAGGCAGAAGGTTCAGAGGACTTAGGGGTTTTCAGGAGGTCTTCACCTTCTTCTGTGGGTGAAATGACCATGCGCGTTGCTTATCATAACTTTGGAGTTCGAGGCTCAGCGGGTGAAATCCGACCCCAACAGTTAGCCCCCCAGCTCGGTAGTGTTAATGATAACAGTATCGAGTTTAAGGACCATTGGGTGCCGAAATTAACTGTTCAAAGTTATGACGTCGTAGTCTTGAGTCTTCAGTGTTGATAACACTGTAAACGTTGTTTTCCGTTCTTCGAAGATTTTAAGACTTCGTGCCCTGCTTGCGAGAGCTGATAGCGTCTGCTGCTGTCAATGATATCCGCACTTAAGGATTTTAAGACCTTACTGAAGATCAAAAGACTTTCGTCTGTGCGTGTTTGAAATTTGCTGAAAAAGTTTTTTTTTTTTTCCGGAGATTTTAAGACTCCGCGTTGCGTTTGTTGATGTTTTTTGCAACGGGAAGATGAGTTTCGAGGATGACAATCCGTTTTGATATTTTCGGGACCCGCTGAAGGAAAGAGAAGCCTTTTCTTACTTATAATTTTTTTTTTTTCTTCTAGCCTCTTTTTTTTTTTAGAACAAAAAAAAAACTCTTCTTCTTCCTCCTTCCTCCATCTTCGGCGCCGTCAACCTTTTTTTCCGGTGAATCCCGCCGGAAAGTTCGTCCGGCCGTCGCCGTGACCTTCACGACCTTCGGTAGGTCCCCTTTTCACCTCTTTGATTTTATAAGCTTCTCATTCAAATGTTGTAGTAGATCATTTTCCATGAAGAACTAGTTGCTAGATTCTTGGATTTGACAATTGCTTGATGAATCTTGCTTGGGCTTTGTGTATAAGCTTTGATTGTCAATGAATAGGACTTTTGATTAGAGTGGATTGTTGAACTCTTGTTGATTGATTTTGAACCATGTAGGATCTCTTGATGTTGGTCACTTCGTTAATTGAAGATGAACAAGCTTTATGTTGATGAGGATATGCTTAGAACCCTTTGATTTTGATCCAAAAGAATGGTTTTGTTGTAGGATGATTGTGGATTTAACGGTGATGGACTCAATCCGCGAACCGGACCCCGACAAGCATGAGCGCAACGACGGCCTCGGTGAGCTATGTACCGATGAGTATGACGAGGACCGAGGAGGCGTAGGTATGGTGGAAGAGAATGACGATGAGCTTATCGGCACCGAAGAGCTCATCGGTACCGAAGAGCTCATCGGTACCGAAGAGATCGACGATGCCGGTCCGACGATCTCGCCCCGAAGATCCGAAGTTCCGAGCTTCCTCCATGACGACGATGATCCGAAGTCCCCTCCCGATGACGACGACCCGAAGAGGGCATCGTCGGGACCCGGACGTGCTGACGACGCCGATGTCGTCGTCGAAGCCGAAGTCCTCGCTCGTCCGGGAACCCAGTCTGTTGCCGATGCCGAAATTGCCGAGACCCATCGTTCTTTAATCACTGATGGTCTTTCGTTCGCGGATGACACAGATCCAAACCTTCCGTTTGGTAGGGCGGACGCATCGTCTTCTTCCTCCTCGTCTGATTTGAGTGCTTCCAGTGATGAGGCTGTCGATGAAGACATGTCCGTCGAGGTTGAGAGAACGAAGAAGGTTAAGAAAGTCAAGACGAAAGCGAAGCCGAGGGCTTGCCCTGACCCTCCTGGGTCTTCCCTTTCGAATGCGAGGTCTTTGAGGCGTCTTCGCAAGAGCTGTGGGATTCCAGAGGAGATTGTGTTACTTGCCCCTACTCCTGTTGATAGAGCTGACGCCCCGCCTGCGGGATACATGACTCTGTTTGAGAACTACTTTGATCAGTGCCTGCTCTGGTTTCCGCTGCCCCGCTTCCTCATGCGCTATCTAGCCGTTCATCAAGTCTGCCTTGCTCAGATTAACCCCAGGGGCATTAGACATCTCCTTGGTATTTACGTGTTGAGCAGAGAGTGCGGTGTTGACATCAGCACCGAGAATCTATCCTACTTGACAGACTTTAGGACGCGTGGTCTAAGCGAAGAGCTCAAGCATAGCGTCACCAATTCATCGGGAATGGCACTCATCGCTGGGTTTCCAAGCAAGGATGACCACTTCGAGTACCGCTTCTTCTTCGCTGAGATCTCCGAGAGGACCGTCGAGGCGGATTGTATCGACCTTGTCAAGACAAGATGGGAAAGACGAGGTAACCAACTCTTAGTGATTTTTACTGTTTGCTTTGTCATCTACTGACTGTTGAATTTATCCTTTGCAGTGAAGCCAATGATGCCTAAAGTCTCGAAGGAATTTCTTACTGCAATGCACAAGGAACTCTCTTCTGGGAATGGCAATTGGAAGAGGTCGTTCAACCGAAAGAGGATCGAGAGAGCATTTTCTGCTGAGATCCTTCCGAGGAAGGTTCTTGGACGAGGCCAGGCGAGGTTGTCTCTCCGTGAGCAGATTGCGCTTGAGGCAGCAGCGAAGGCCAGAGGGTCTCCGGGCACCGGTGCACCGAGGGTGGCGATGCCGACGACCTCGACCCCGCCTGCTACGTCGACGCGGGCGAGAACCTCACGGTCTTCTGCACCGAAGACCGCTCTTCCTCCTCCTTCTTTGGGAGACGTTGCGGAGTTCCGCAGGCTGTCAGCGGAGAGAGCCCGTATTTCTGGCGGCAAAGGAAAAGGCATTGACCGTGTGACCCCGTCGAAGAGGCAAAGGGCGGGCGCATTTCCTGCAGCGGCTGTCGGCGGAGAGGCTTCGGCGAGCGGCGGCAGCGGGTTGCTCCGTGCCGAAGCTTACTCAGCAGTGAAGTCGAGATATTCTGAGGTTTGTTCCTCTCTGTCCGTATTCCTTCCCTTAGCACCTTCTATGCCTTAATATGTTCTTACATTGTTTTACGCGTTCTTGCAGCTCTCCCTCCTTTTTGACCGTTTGGTTGGAGACTACGATGAAGACGTTCGCTCTAGGGATAGCGAGATTAGTGCGGCCAAAGAGGCCAATGACGCCCTGCAGTCGAGGCTAAGTGAGATCATGGAGCGGAACGACGCTCTCGAGCGTGATGCTCTTGCTCTGCAGAGGGTCAAGAAGGATTATGAAGATAAGTTGTCGAAGCTTAAGTCGCGGTGTGCTAAGGCTGAGGGTGAGACAGTTCGGCTGAGGGGTGAGCTTAGCTCCGCTAGCGACCTTCAGCGCTCTAGGATTGACGTTGCCGTTGCAGAGGCCAGAGACGAGATGACTCGCAGTTTGGTGGAGCGGACCAGCGAGGTTGCCGGGCTTCTTGCGGAGATTGGCGGGAAGGCCCAGAATGACATGTTGAACCTTACTGAGATCGATGCAAACTTGGAGTTCGTTGGCCTTCTTCAGGGATCAGACCCGCCAGATCTCCCGACGGAGGTCGAGACGCTGCGTCAGCGACGTCGACCGATCTACGACGCCCATGACGTGTTCGCAGACCTCCTTGCTAGTGTCCGGAGAGTTATGGAGATCCCCACGGCTCCTGCTGGTGCTGTCGACGACGACGTCGAGCAGTCAGATGAGGACGACGTCGAGGCGACAGGCGACGACGGTGCTAACGACTGATCTTACTTGTTTCCGTTTTTTCAGACTTAGCTTGTTTTATGATATTCGGACATGACTATTCATAACTTTCGGAGATAGCGTTGGACGGTTTGTGTCCAATCTATGACTATGTTTACTTCGCATTGTAGCGGTTTCTGATTTCTATAACGCTTCGTCTATGATTTTGTTTTGATTGTGCCTCATGCTTTACCTTTGATAGATCTTTTGAGAGTAATAATACCCGTTTGACCAAACCTTCGTCTTTGGTTGAAGGTTGCTCATACCATAGCACGTCTTAGGCTTTCTGCACCAACGTTGTTGTTGTGTTTTTCTAGGATGGCGGTGCTTTCTGGACACGTCTGTCCAGAAGCGATCACGCCTTTTGACTTGACCAACGTGTTTGCTGGGTTTTCTGAATGATTATTCGGTGTATAAACCTAAGTAACCATTGGCAGCTGCTTTTTACCAACGGTGTTGTTGGGTTTTTTGAACGAGCATTCCTGGTCAAAAGACCAGGAATTGAACGTTTAAAAACCAGCCAGAGTCAAAAGCCCTGAAACTGATCGTTATAACTTATATAGCGCGCTTAGGATCCGGTGATGGATGTCAATGTGTTCAGGTTCACACATTGTTGCTGTGGCCAGCAGCAACGACAGTGGATTGAACGTTGCTTTTATAAAGGCTTTGAAGAATCCCTGGAGGATGTAATTGATAACATTGTTTAAACAAAGCTTTGAGTAAAAGAAGTCCAAGTGACTTGAGTCGAATGCCTATTACTTGAAGCAAATACCAAGTACAAAATGGGAGTATTATGAGTATACGTACCCCACTCCCCCCCCCCTTTTTGACGGAGGAGGGCAACTGAACTCGTCCGAAGACAAGCTGCCTACGTACCCTTTGCAGGGATCAAGTCGCCCCGTAGTTCGTTAAAACACTTACTCCCCCCCCTTTTCGACGGAGGAGGGCAACTGAACTCGTCCGAAGACAAGCTGCCTACGTACCCTTTGCAGGGATCAAGTCGCCTCGTAGTTCAAGGCAAGGGCCTTAGAAGAGGACTAATGATAGTACCTCTTCAAGTGCTTCGCGTTCCATGAATGGAGTATTGGCTTGCCAGCCATGGTGGCGAGCTCGTAGACGCCGGGACGGACTACAGCTGTGACTTTGTAAGGTCCTTCCCAGTTAGCTCCTAGTTTGCCTGCGTTGCGCTCTGCTGTATTCTGGAAGACTTCGCGCAAGACCAAGTCACCCTCGCGAAAACGTCGTTCTCGAACCTTGGAGTTGTAGTAGCGTGCGGCTGCGTTCTGATAGTTGGCTATTCGTATGAGTGCCTGGTCGCGCCTTTCGCTAAGGAAGTCCAGTTCATCAAAGAGGAGTGAATCGTTGAGTTCGTCGTTTTCTGGCAAGAGACGTTGTCGCGGTCCTGGAGAAGTCACTTCGGAGGGTATGACACATTCAGTTCCATAGACAAGAGCAAAAGGAGTTTCCCCAGTTCGCGTTTGGGAGTGGTGCGGTGGGACCATAGAACGCCTTCCAGCTCATCTGCCCAGCGACCCTTCTTCGCGTCCAAACGTTTCTTAAGGCCATCGAGAATCGTTTTATTCATTGCTTCTGCCTGTCCATTTCCCTGGGGATGACGAGGAGTGGATTTGTTGAGTCGAATTTTCCACTTTGCGCAGAAGGCCTCAAACCTGTTGGAGATGAACTGAGAACCGTTGTCGGTGATAATTTCGAATGGAATTCCGTGACGACATATGATGTTTCTCCAGACGAAACTTTCGACTTGGGCGTCTTTGATACTTGAGTAAGCCTCAGCTTCCACCCACTTTGAGAAATAATCTGTTAAAACAAGTAGGAAACGCTTCTGTTTCGACGCATGCAGAGGTCCTACGATGTCCATCGCCCACCTCATGAATGGGTAAGGGGAGGTGACGGAAGAGAGCTTCTCTGTTGGTTGATGAATTTTGGGAGCATGACGTTGACATCTTTCGCACTTGGCTGAAAACTTAATGCAATCATTCACGATGGTAGGCCAGAAGTGGCCATGTCGCTTAATCTTGATTGCCAAGGCTTTGCCTCCTGAGTGATTGCCGCAGGATCCGCTGTGTACTTCTTCCATGACTTGTCTGGCCTCTTGTCCCTCTACGCAGGTGAGCAAAGGACCAGAGAATCCCCGTCTGTAGATGTTGTCGTCGAAGAGGACGTACCGAGCTGCTTGTTTCTGCACCTTGCGAGCTGCCCACTTGCTGTTAGGGAGCTTTCCACCGACGATGTAAGCGCGAATTTGATCCATCCAAGGTTTATCGCAACCGTACTCGGGTTCTTCATCTGTTTCCATGGGGACGGTCATGTCTTTATTTATAGGCTCAAGCGGAAAGTTCTGCGTGGTGAACTCTTCGAGTTGTCTTAGGTCTTCGGGGTCGGTGACATCGGCCCTGATGACTTTGGGTTCGATGGCATCGGGGACATCGGGCCCAATGACTTCGGGTCCGATGGCATCGGCGCCAGACGCTGGCGTTGGCGAAGGTGCAGGTTCTGTGTTTGTTTCAGCCTCCGTCATTTCAACGTCGTTGACCCTTGTTTCAGTAGTGGCTTCAGTCCGTTTAGCAGCCTGTGATCGCGTTGATATAGCGAGCGCCATATCTTGTTTGATGCTCGGGAATTCGATGATCTCTACGGGGATAACCCGTTTCAAGGTTGGATCTTTTGGTGGAGCCGAAGCGGAGGCAAGGTTTGCCAAGGCGTCTGCGTCAACGTTTTCTCCTCGGGGGATTCGTGTCAGTGTGAACTCTTTGAATGTCAAGGCAAGGTCCTTGACTATTTTTTGATAAGCTCCCATCCGATCGTCTTTAGTTGCGTACTCGCCACTGAACTGGTTGGAGACCAGTTGTGAATCGCAGAAGGCGTGAACGTGCTCGATGTTGAGTCCTTTGGCGAGCCTCATTCCAGCGATGATGGCTTCGTATTCTGCTTCGTTATTGGAGGCTTTGAAGCCTAGACGGAAAGATTGCTCGAGGATCTCGCCTGTTGGTGATGCTAGGCGTATACCCACTCCAGACCCGTTTTTGGAAGATGAGCCGTCGACGTGTAGCTCCCAGATCCCCGGTCGAACCTCCTTTGCGGAATGGTCTTCTGGGAGTTCGATAAGGAAGTCTGCCAACACTTGCGACTTGTTGCACGTTCGTCCTTTATATTCGATGTCGTATTCGCTAAGTTCTATAGCCCACTTAGCCAATCTGCCAGACTGACTTGGACTATGCAAGACCGTACGTAAAGGGAAAGTGCTGAGAATTACGATGGTATGAGATTGAAAGTAAGGCCTTAACTTTCGTGATGCCATGACGATCGAAAGAGCTAGCTTCTCTAGCTGAGGGTATCTTATTTCTGCGTCGGTGAGGGTCTTGCTAACATAGAATATGGGCTTTTGCTCGCCCCTCTCTTCGCGTACTAACACAGCACTCACTGCTGTTTCTGAAACGGCAATGTAAAGGAAAAGAGGTTCCCCGGTGACTGGCTTAGCGAGGATAGGCGGCGTCGCCAGATATTCTTTGAGCTGTTTGAAAGCGTCTTCGCATTTGTCGGACCATTCGAATTGCTTGTTACCTCGTAGCGTGTCATAGAAAGGCAAGCACTTGTCAGTCGAGCGCAAGATGAAACGGTTAAGCGCAGCGACTCGTCCAGTTAGTCTCTGCACCTCGCGCTTGTTTCTTGGGGATGCCATTTGGATGAGCGCATCGATCTGCTTCGGATTGGCTTCAATGCCACGACGAGTGACTAGGTATCCCAAGAATTCTCCTGACGTTACCGCGAACCTACACTTTGTGGGGTTTAGCTTCATGTTGTGAAGGTTCAGCTGTTCGAAGCAAGCTTCCAGGTGAGAGATGTGGTCTTCTTCTTCGAGGGATTTCACGAGCATGTCGTCTATGTACACCTCCATTGTTTTGCCTAACTGATCCCTGAACATTTTGTTCACGAGCCTTTGATACGTTGCTCCTGCGTTTTTCAGGCCGAAGGGCATCACCTTGTAACAATAGATTCCGCGGTCGGTGATGAAAGCGGTCTTCTCTCTATCTTCGGGGTGCATTAGTATTTGATTATAGCCTGAGAAGGCGTCCATGAATGTCAAGAGTTTGTTTCCAGCTGTTGCTTCCACCAGGCGATCGATGTGAGGTAGAGGGAAGCTGTCCTTCGGGCATGCTTTGTTCAGATCTGTGAAATCCACGCAGACACGCCACTTCCCGTTCTTCTTTTTTACCACGACTGGGTTGGCGAGCCAGTCGGGGTATTTGACTTCGGTGATTGATCCGACGCGTAGAAGCCTTTCGACTTCGTCGTTTACCGCTTTTGCTCGGTCGGGACCGAGCTTCCTCCTTTTCTGTTTTATTGGCTTGAACGTCGGGTCGACGTTGAGTTCGTGGCTGGCCACGCTGATGTCTATTCCAGGCATGTCTTCCGCTGCCCAGGCAAAGGTGTTGATGTTTTTCTGGAGGAAGACCACGAGTTTCTTTTTAATGTCTTCATCAAGCGTAGCTCCGATCTCCACACATCTTTCGGGGTGTTGCTCGTCAATGCATATAGATTCTACAGGTTCGCAGGTGGGTCGCTCTTCTTCTACACGACCTTCTGCAATCTGTAATTGCTATAAGAGGTCAGTCAAGTTCTTGACCTGCTCGGGGCTGGTTCTCGCTCTTTTTCGTGATTCTTGAGGTTTAGGGTCGTCCTGCTTCTTCTCGATGTTTCTCATCTTATGCTCAGCTAGAAAACAGGTACGGGAATCCCTCTGATTTCCCCATATCGTTTTTATACCGATGGGTGTTGGGAACTTGAGGCATAAGTGGTATGTTGAAGGTACAGCTCTCATCATGTTGAGCCACGGAGTTCCCATGATCATGTTGTAGAACGCTGGATGATCGGAGACGGTGAAGTCGACCATCTTCTTCACGTTGCCAGCTTGGACAGGAAGGCGAATTGTTCCCATTGTCATGGTTGTTTCGCCAGAGAAACCTGTTATGGGTTTAGGCCTCCCTTTGACTGTGGACAGGTCGATCTTCATTCGCTCAAGTGTTTTCTTGAAGATGACATCCACCGAGCTTCCTGTATCGATGAGGACGCGAGCGACGTTGAAGTCGTAGACAATCAGATTGATTACCAAGGGGTCGTTATGTGGTTGATCGAGACCCTCGGTGTCTTTCTCGTCGAAGGTAATTGAGTCGCTGGAAAGCCTTGGCTTTGCAGGTGCTGATATGTTTGTGCAGACGTCAGCGCGACGTTGGTAAGCTTCGATCGCCGTTTCATTATCAGCACAGTACTGCGAGCCTCCCATTATCATGTTGATAACTTCGCGCCGCTGTTCGTTTTCCATGCCGTCGTCGCGGCGTTGGCGTCTGGGAGTATCTGCTTGTTCCTCGACGTTAGCGGGAGCTCTCTCCTCTGGCTTGAAATCTGACAAGCTGTTGTTGTTTTTCAAGGTGCCTTCTGTGAGCTTGGCTATGAGTTGTCGCCCTAACTCGCGACACCTTGCGGTGGAGTGACCACTTGCCTTGTGGAAATCACAGTATAGTTTCTCGTCATAGTCCTTTGACTCTCTAGTCCAAGTGTTGTTCCAAGTTCCACTTCCGCGACCGCGCCCACGGCCTCTTCCGCGTCCGCGACCCGACGACTCCATTTGATAATTATGAGCCCCTCCGGATCCTTCTTCGTATTGAACGTAGGCGGGGTTGCTTTTCTTAGGTACAGCGACTTTGGCTGGTTCGCTTGTTGGTTTGGTCTTTCCGCCCTTCCTGGCTTGGATTTCCTCTTCGGTTCGGGCGAAGTCAGCTGCACGATGGAGAGCGTCTTGAATTGTTATCGGCGTGTTGACGCTCATCTCTTGCCAGAATGGGGATGGGCACCGAAGTGCCCCGCGCAGGGCTTCCAAGGCTGACTTGTTGCTGATACCTTCAACCTTTGAAAGCGTGCTTTTGAACCTCGTCATGAAAGATCGAAGACTCTCGTTCTCGCCTTGCTTATTGTTCCATAGTTCTGAGTCGTAGATCTTCCGTTCCATGAAGATGTTGTAGTGTTGAACGAACAACTCGGAAAGCTGAAGAAAAGTGTGGACTGAATTTTTCTCCAGCTTGTAGAACCATTGTAGCGCAGGCCCCTTAAGACTTTCCACGAACAGCTTGCAATAGACGATGTCTTTTTCCGTCTCTTTGAAGTTCGCTCTTCCCAAGGCAACTTCGAATTCCATGAGATGATCAGAAGGGTCAGTGGTTCCTTCGTAGATGGGTAACTTGATCCTTCCTGGATCGGAGATTTTCGTTTTCGCGATTCGTTCGTCGAAGGGTGTGTTCCTCGCCTTTTCTAGAACCTGGGCGATGGCAGGAGCCTTTCCCGTTCCCTGATGCATCTGCGATTGGGTGAATTTTAGGTCTGAGGTCACCCGATCCATCTGAGCTTTAACTGCAGCGAGCTCTTCAGCGTAAGAGCGTTTGAATGCTCTGCGCTCCTGCTCCTTCTTGTACCTCTCTTCGCTAGAGTAGTTGGAGTATTCCGCGGTGTCCCCCACAATCTCTGTCTTGGAAGAACTTGACGCGCTTCGAGTGTTAGAGGCGCGTGGTTCCTGTCGGTTTTCTTCTGGAGCTTCTGCCCGTGTACGCTTTGCAGGAGCTGGTTCCTCTCCGTCGGAGACGACGCGTTCGGGAGACTTGTCCGTTTCGCGACGTGGAGGCGGTGGTGGTAGATCCTCTGGATTCCCCCGAGTAGTGCGGGGCGCTGAGAAGTCGAGGCGTTGAGGGTCGACGCGCGCTCTGAGTCTCGTCGTGTTAGGTCTTTCACGTTTTCTTCGTGAAAGAGCTTTCAGTCCCTTCGAGTTCTCTTCGATCCTCTTGGCTTGCTTCTTCTGCTCGGTGAAGAAGTCTTCTAGCATCTTCTTCACCTCGGTTAGGTCATCACGAGCAGGTGTTTTTGCAGCGGTAGCCTCGATCGAAGGCTCTCTTTCCCGGTTGTCTCTGCGGGACGCGTTCTCTTCGCCACTCACCATCTTTGAGTTGTTACGTAGCTTTTTGGTGTAAGAAATTCTCTAAGTCCCCTTGGTCGGCGCCAAATTGTGGAGGCCGGAATTCGCACAATTAGATTTGTAAGGGTTTCGAGAGGAAGCAGAGATTTCTGAAGATAAGCTATGAAGAACAATGATGAGCAGAGAGAAATTAGGGTTTGTAATTGCTTTGTATTGCTTGTGTGATAAAATTGTGAATCCCCCTTTACAAGTGTTTCTGCATTCCTATATATAACCCCCTAAGTCGGCTAAGCCTTTTTCCTAAACCCTTAGGGATTGCCTTTTTCGCCTATGTCGGTCGAGCCTACGTGGGCTTCGCTGCTGGGCTTTGACATGCTGAACCTTCTGGAACCCTTGCTGAAGTTCTGACGGGCGTTGAAGGACTTGAAGCCGATGGAAAGGCTCAGGCGCCGATGTCAACTGCCTGGATGCCGATGAGGCCAGGCACATCGGCGTCACTGGGCAGTGACGTCGGCACCACTGCCTGTCATCGGTGTCACTGCTCAGTGACATCGGTGCCAGGCAGCCTTCGTCTCTGCAGCGCCTTCTGCTGGCTCTGTGACCTTTCCGACGCTGCATCATGGCTTCTCCTGAGACGAAGACCACTTCGAAGGTACCTTCAACAGGCAGAAGGTTCAGAGGACTTAGGGGTTTTCAGAAGGTCTTCACCTTCTTCTGTGGGTGAAATGACCATGCGCGTTGCTTATCATAACTTTGGAGTTCGAGGCTCAGCGGGTGAAATCCGACCCCAACATTGATTATCACAAGGTATGCTCTCTTTCCTCTACCCATTTCAATTATTCTTGAAACTCATGGAAGCTTACATGAGATTCTTGTGGAATTCACTATCTTTGGGTTATGAATTAAGTTGCTTTGTGTTTGATATGAGTTATAATTGCTTGGTTAGATGACTTCTTATGCAAATTTGGAATATTGATGGTTGAATTTAAGATTATATTCACATTAGAGTTCTTGATATTGAAAATGAGCTAAAATTACAATCTTTAGATGAAATTGAGTTTAAATATGAGTTTTGCTAATCAAATCATATCATTAAGCTTTGTTGTTAACTAGTATTCACTAAAATGATTGGAATTTGTTTAATTACAAGCTTGTGATTTGATTAAATATGCTTACTTTGATGAGAATGGGAAGTCTTGAATGGATTTTAATATGAGTTAAATGCTTGATTAGTGTTGCCTATTGCTATGATTGATCACTTGTCTATTCATATATGCTTTCAATTGCTAATTCACACTTGAGATATGGATAGATACTTGTACTTTCATGTGTTAAATTGTTCTCATTAGAGGATTGTTTTCTTTCAAGGATCATCATACAAGGACAATGGCATATACACTACAAGTAGCGGTTCAAGATGACAACCCCTTCAATTGGTGGTGTCGTGAGGAAAAAAAGGGACCATTAGCCATTGCTAAACCGAGCAACGTCCGAGCCTAAACGTTTTGCTTGTTCACTTACCTTCTTATCGCCATCTCCACTATCCGATCAAGACTAGTTACAAGGTACCTCCCTTCATTGTAAATACCATTCATTTTTAAATTTCCATTTCATGCTTTTTTGCTTTTATTCTCTCTTTTCTTCTCTTCGGTTTTGCTTTCTCATCGAGACGATGAAAAGTAAGTCTAGGGTAAGTAGTTGCTAATGCTTATTTTAGTTATTTTTATTTACATTTCTCATTGTTTGAGTCTCATTTCATGCATTGCATTGTAAATATGAGAAAATATTGAAAAACACTAAATTTTTTAAAACTTTCAAAAATTCAAAAATATTTTTTTTGTCATATAGTTGCGTTTCATACATTTGTATGATCATTTACGTTGCATTGAGAATGTTTTAAAAAAAAATCGAGGTTTATGGCTTACCATTCAATAAGATCCTTAGGATAATGCTAGATACTGCTAAGTGAATTATAGAAATTTCTTCTTTGCATCTTGATCTCTTCGTTCAAAACTCGTGATTAGGTTGAACCATACTGGACTTGAAACCAATTCTAACAATTTGAACCTAATATTGACTTTAAATTCTTGCTTAGAGACTTGATATGCTTGCTCAAAGTAACCATATACACATTTGGACTTTCTTTATCCCTTTTTACCACTCTTTGCTAGTCCAAATGGCCTTCCCGATTCACGACATCTAATGTGAATGAGGAAGTTTCTCCCTACCTTGCTTGACCCTAACCTTCTTTGAAACCATCATTGTTTCTATGAGTGAGGCCTTTTCTTGAAAATGCATAAACTAGTAAAATCTTGAAAGATGGAAACGACAAAGAAGTGCTTTCATTTTAGAGCTAGTCTCCTTTTAAGACTAGTATTAGCTTAGGATTTGTTGTTCTTATGGGTTGGGTTTGGTGAGTGTTTTCGTGAGCAAAAGAAAGAGTATGTTGAGTTTGAAATAAAAGGAAAGCCAAAGAAAGGAAAGAAGTTGAGCTACTCTAGGAAAATGGTGTGTTTTGTTAAAGTTAAAGAAAGACTCTAGTGTTTGATTATGAATAGAAATCTCCTCTATAAGCTAGAACCCAAAAGGGCTAGAAGAAAAGTTTTAAAAGGAAACCATAGAGGAAATGATAAAAGTAAAGAAAGAGTCTAGCAAGTAAACAAACCCCCTAGAGTAACCTAAAAAGTTTTAAGGAAGATTCAAAAAGGCTTAGATCACCAAAAGGAAGAAGAGTTTGCAAGCTCATGGGTAGAACTTAGGAGTTCAAGATTGTTATGGGTTGGGGAGAATGGAAGCACTTATTTGTATGCATCAATTGTTCCATTTCTTCCTTGCTTTTTTGCATTACTTTTCCTTGAGTTTGAGTCAGCTAAAAACGTTTTTGAAACCGCCTTGTCTTTCGCATTTAAACCTTCTTTTACCGAGCCTTGATCATTGTTTGATAGTTGATAAGCAAGACCATGCATTAATCCTTAATGAATGTTGAAGAATTGGTGGATAGAAAGGTATGTGAATGCTTGATCATTAAGTCTAGAGGCAAAATATTGAAGTAGCAATAGATTGCGAGAAGATTGATTGTGCTTAAAGCGCTTAGCGATAACTTTGTATTATCTTAGGTGATGGTGTTGAATGCTTTGTTTGAATCTCTTTGTTTTATTTTTCTTTGTTTTCAAACCTCTCCATCGGTTTGCTCTCTTTGTTTGCTCGAGGGCGAGTAAAAGGCAAGTCCGGGGGAGTTGATAAGTGCATAAATTGCCCTTTCTTAGCATGCATTTTAGTTATATTTTGAGACATTTATCTTAGGTTTTTACATGTTTTAATGCATAATTCGTTCTTTTTAGATTTTATCGAGTCTAGAGTACAAGTTCTTGTTTTCTTGCATTTTATGTACAAAAAGCAGTCTTGGATCAATGGTGGAACCAAATGAAGAAGAAATCAAGCAAGTAGATGAAGAACAAGAAGTTGAAGATGGAGAAGGCCTATGGATTGGCCAGAACTCGGTCTTTTGGTCGATCAATAGGAGGCCCCGAACTCCAAAAAGTCCCTGCCCCATTTTCAGCATGTGGACCGACCAGTTGGTCGGTCTACTGGTCGGTCTCTTGAAGATCATGTCGGATGGAAATCTTATATTGATCCAATGGATCTGAAACTTTGGGTTCCACTAGTAAATTGAGTTATCTTTCCAATGGCGGTGGTTTCAACTCAATCTAAGCTATATTGAAGGCGTTATGATCTATTTACTGAGCACATATCAAGGCTGACGAAAATGAAGAAAAAGTGTTGACCAAATAATTAGGGTTGACCCGAGTTCCCTTGCTTCCTCTACTATAAATAGCTTGTAAAAACATATTTTTCTCTAAGTTTCATTTCCTCTAGAGATGGCTTAGATCCAAACTCTTTTCTTGATGATTTGGATATGATCTTCATGTTCATTCCATCCTAGAGAGGGATTCTTCAACCTTTATCTTTATCTTTAAGTTTATGCATCTTTTGTGTTTTTGGATGATTTGAGATTAAAAGTCTTTACATTTTATGCATCTTAATATTTATGTCTTTGTTGTTTTATATTTCAAACTTAAGTAAATCTTTGAGTTTAACTAAAATATAACATAATTCACAATTTTCTCATCTATTCTTGATAGTCTTTTCATTATGCATCTTAATATTTATGTCTTTGTTGTTTTAATCATGATTAGTGAGTAGTTCGTGTTTTGGATCTTGGGTAGAGTAGATTAAGGTTGATTCATGTTTGATTTGTGATGCTAGGTTGTTTATCTTTACATTTCCATTGATTAAAATGTGTTCAATGCTAGATTTAGGAGTAGCTAACTTAAATCTAGATCATGGTCTTTTCCTGCCCGGAAGGTGTTTGTGAAAATGTCTAGGAGAACTTTAATCATGCATTTCTCATCTTAGCCAATGGAAGTTAATGTTTAAGGAGATTTGTAAGCTTTTATGAACATTTGCATTAATGTTTCTTAATTAGTGATTAGCAAAATGGAAGTTTGTGTTAATGGTTGATTAAGAAAAGGATTAGTACCATGGAAGTGGGTTAATCTAGATTAAATGGATTCATGCTTTGGAATTAGCCTAATTAAGTTGTCATGCATCACTTATCTCATATGTTTCACTCTTAATCATTCATCTCTACTCAAAATCCATGCTTTTATCATATTGATCATCTTGCTTAATTTTGTTGACTTTTGCATTGACTTTCGTTGACTTTTTATAAATTGCATTTCTTGTCTTCATTTCCATTTACTTATGCTTTGCTTTGTTTCCTTTTAGTGTTTTGTTTCATTTAGTTAGGCATGACCACGGTTACAGTTATTGCGGTTACGGATTATTAACCACTGGTTACGATTATTAATTTCTTTTAACCTTAACCATTTAATATACGGTTAAAACGGTTATGGTTGAAACGGTTACGGTTATATACGGTACGGTTACGGTTAGATACGGTTAATATTTAGGTTATAATTATATAACTATGTAACTTTTTAAAAAGAAATATTTAAACAAAAATATTATGGAAAATATATTTTAAAAAGTCATGATCGTGCAATCGTGGGAAATGGTACTAAAATTCTAAAACAAACGGCAACTAATTTATCTTAACAAAGTTAATTAGTCAAAATCATTTTTATTGTGTAACGTAAACGACC
Source organism: Arabis alpina (assembly GCA_900128785.1). Classification (NCBI taxonomy): domain Eukaryota; kingdom Viridiplantae; phylum Streptophyta; class Magnoliopsida; order Brassicales; family Brassicaceae; genus Arabis; species Arabis alpina. The sequence goes on from LT669794.1 coordinate 42,924,926, forward strand.
ATATTATATTTCAAACTTAAGTAAATCTTTGAGTTTAACTAAAATATAACATAATTCACAATTTTCTCATCAAATTAGTTAGATGCCATGTTTATAGGCATAACTTTATCACCACGATCTTTTTTTTTGTTACAATTAATAGTTTTTCTAATCTTATTTATTTTTATTGTAATTTTGATGTGTTTTAATATTATTTATATTAGTTAGAAAATAATCAATTTAGCACATTCAATTTTAATATTTAGTTATTATTGATTTATTTTTTTCTAATTAAATATTATAAAATTAGACTCGATAAATATTGATTACACATAATTTTACTATGTCATATTTATCATACATAATTAATTATACATAATTTATTTTTATTTTAAAATGGTTACGGTTAAAATTTTAATCTTACGGTTAACCGACGGTTTTAATATGGTTACGGTTAAATAACGGTTACGGTTAACGATTACGGTTTAACCATAACTAATCAACTTTTACGGTTACGGTTACGGGTTTTTAACCGTTTAATATGGTTACGGTTTGGCTACGGTTTAAAACGGTACGGTTACGGTTTAAAATACGGTTACGGTTAGATTTTGGTCATGCCTACATTTAGTCCTTGCATTTAGATTAATTTCATCATTTACTGAGGTTGCTAGATTGTTACTAAAACCAAAATCGCTTGAATAGATTTAGCTTTTAGAGTTCTTTGCATTCGTATTGTCCTAATCAATTTCCTTGTGGATTCGATCCCTAAATGCTACACGACATTACCATGCACTTGTGGTTTACATTTAGGGTTAAAACTTAGTTGGTAGTTTTGCTCTCATCATTCTGCCATTACTTTTCGTACGGAGGTGTCGGAGGAGCACAGAGCGGAACTTAAGGCAAAGTTAAATATTCCGATGGAGGGAGGCACGGGGAAGTACTTGGGTATACCAGAACAGTTGCAGGGCTCTAAAGCAGAGGTGTTTCCCTATGTACAAGACTGCCTAAACCAACAGATCAATGGCTGGTCAGCTAAGTTCCTATCGAAAGGAGGGAATGAGATTATGATTAAATCAGTGGCGCAAGCCTTACCAACTTCGATGTCCAATTTTCTCCTACCGAAGAGTATACTGTGGAAGCTAGTGAGTGCGGTGTCAAATTTTTGGTGGAAAACTAAAATTGACTCGAAGGGGATGCATTGGATAGCTTGGAAAAAAATGTGTCTCCCCAAATTCGCAGGGGGTATTGGTTTTAAGTCTTATGAAGAGTTCAATGAGACCTTATTGACTAAGCAACTCGAACGACTACACCGATACCCCAAATCGCTAGTGGCAAGAGTCTTGAAAGGAAAGTACTTTCGTTACTCTCACCCCAGTGCTCAGCCCCTTATAGACAAAGGCATGAGGCATACTATTGTTCGGGAGCGCAATCTTGATTTTGGACAGATAAGTGGATCCCAGATGACCATTCACAACGAGTGCAGCGCATAGTGCCCCAATCCCAATCTCCATCAACGAATCTCAGATTTTATTGATCCCCAAAATGGTAAGTGGAAGGTAGATAGACTCCGTGCTTGTGTTGCCCCAAAGGACATGAAACTGATTCTTTCAATGTGGCCTTCCCTGAGGAGTACAAATGATAGTTTCTGCTGACATTACACGAATTCTGGTTTGTATACTGTACGCTCTGGTTATGAAGTTGCGCGCCAACAACTGGAGGATGATTTGGTGTACGCACAATAACAACCGTCGGTGAACCCACTCAAAGAGAAAGTCTGGAAACATAAAACATCGAACAAGATCCGTCATTTTCTGTGGCAAGCACTATCGGAAGCAGTTGCGGTTAATGAGAGTTTGGCACATCGACATTTACAGCGAGAACGACACTGTCCCCAGTGTGGAGATGTTGATGAGACCATTAATCATGTCTTACTTACATGTCCACCCGCTCGACAAGTGTGGGCCTTGTCGAATATTCCAAATCCACCGGCAGTTTTCCTTCAAACAATCTATGGAGCAATATGGACTACATATTCTCCCGGGTTCCATTACGGGCAGAACTAGTTGAACATGTTCGATGCTTTCCATGGATCATTTGGTATCTTTGGAAAGCTCAAAACGACAAAATGTTTAACAATTTGGACAGATCACCACCAGGGATTCAGGAGCTCACCAAAAAGCACGGAGTGGTTTTTGGCTAATGAAACAAAGGAGATCCCCGTGACGATTCAAGGACAGAATTCTTCGCCCGACGAAACACAGGAAGTGTTCCGATGTTTCATAGATGGCTCATGGAAGGAGGGGGATCAGACAAGTGGCGTGGGATAGATTCTACAGTTGCAGGAATGAACAACAGATTTATTGGGTACATGGGGTATGCGGTGGGTTTCATCACCACTCCATGCAGAGATGTATAGCCTTATGTGGGCTATGACGAGCCTCCATAATCAGGGACGATTTTGTGCGGCCTTCCTGACTGATACACAAGAGTTGGTGAGTATGGTAGCAGATCCAGCTAATTGGCCCCGTTTCCAACCGGAATTAGATGAACAACAAAAGTTACGTATTTCTTTTTCGGACTTCACTCTCGAGTTTTGTCTTAGGGAAAAGAATGAAAAAGCATACCTACTTGTGAGGAATGCTCGTCTCTGCAACACAGTTTTTCTTATGTTATCACTTCTATTCCGTATTGATTCAATGATGCTCATGTATTTTTGTAATCGATAGGTTAAAATGCGTTCGTGACCAAAAAAAAAAAAAAAAAGGTAAAAATTGTATTATGCCAAATATAATAAAGTTGAATATTTGGATCAAACATATGTTAGTGTCATTAGTTTTAGTATTTTTATGTGTAAAATTAATTAAAATATACGCAAGTGTTAATTTTCAATAAATATTAACGGTAAACTTAATTTCCATTGTTCATATAAATTATAGACAGGGCCGTGCTTCATAAGTAACTAAAAACACATTTGCCTAGGCTCTTAAATGTATGTCATAGACCCAGGTTCAAGTCAATAACCTTTACAATTTACAAAGAAAAACAAATAAAAATCTCAATTAGTTTCAATCCGATCATCTGCCACGGCTGCATCGTTTTTTTCTTCCTCCGTAACCGTTTTGGCGCTTTCTTCTCCTTTGTGAAGGAGCTGAAGCTAGAGCTGAGAACGAGTCAACTGGAGATCGTGGACTCGTTTCAGCTCCGAAATTTTTGGAAGATCACAACTGACAGCCCGAGAACGTGGCGAGAATCTGAGCTTCCGGAGATGACAAACGAAGCTAAATGGGCTATAAATAGAACGAGAAGATGTAGATTTCAACCTAACTTCTTTTACACACGCCACTCGACTAGAGTACTAGCTAGCTTCTGCTCACTACTCACTTGTATTCTCATTGTATTTTTTGTTCGTTGATAAAGAAAATACCATTTTGTTTCATTCGTCGGTTCATTCGATTAGACCTAGACATTTTTTAGAAGCGTTTCTTCTCCGAATTCTTTAGTAAATACTTAGTGTGGAATTCACCTTCCACAATTGGTTAACTATATTATATATTAGGGTTTAAGATTTGTTATGAATCAAAACCTTTTTTTAGGATTTATAGTTATAGGGGTTAAACCTTTAATTAATGGATTTTTAAAAAATGAACAACTCAAGATGGGACTTTTTAAAATAGACACACCAAAAGTGGCATTTCTACAATTTTCCCATAATCTAAATACATAAATCATAATATATTTAAAATAGATGATATGATTAGTATAAAATATTACATTTAGTTGGGTTTAAATTTGTAAAACATGTGTTAATGGATCCGTGTTATAAAAGTAATAAGAATATGCAGAGATTTTAACCATGACATATAATATTTATTGAAATATTTTGATTGGTTAGTTTTACTGATGTGACATTTAAACCCCTCTTTAGACGACGCCAATGGTTTTTTTATTAGTATCTCTTCAGTTTAAATATAGAGGAAGATGGATAAGAAACCAAGAGACCACAATATATAGAGAAAGAGAGAAGAGTTTATGGTGGATTTGGAGATTAGATGATGATATTGATGTGATTTCATTTTCACACAATCAAGCTAAACTTAGAAGAATACATATTCAAACACAAGAGTGAAAATATACTCTCGTATATAAGTGAAAAATGTGTTGACTTTAATAAACATACTAATCTAGTAGTAAAAATATGTGGATGGTTGGGGTTAAGAACTAGCTAAATATTTTTTAACATTGGACTCCGAGAGTTGAAGAACGCTAACTGGAATAAAAGAAAGGAGTTCAATGTCCTATAGAAATAGGTTTCTTACCACTTTATGCCAACTAAAATAAATATTGTAGAAAATAACTAATCAGATGGTAAACTTTGTTCCGCATCATTTGCAGAGACGATACAAAAAACAAAGTTAATAATATGCAAAATATAAACTAAATACTTATGTAACTAACCATATTGTAAATTTTGTTCCGCATCATTTTTAGAGACAATATAAAAATAAATTAAGTTAATGATATGCAAAATATAAACTATGAGCTACTTATAAGTTTTCAAAAAATTGAGAAGATAAGTACAAAAATCAAAGACATAAAATACTGTATAGATCATTTCACCCAACATTATATATATTTGCCAGTTTTACTATTTCATCCGAACCAACATGCACGAGATACGTTCATTTAACGTGAAGAAACTAGTAATGGAATTATGGAACAGCCGAACATGTGAAACATCATCCAACTTTCATTTTATTTCAAATATAAGATAAAGACAGTTACTTTAAAAAAACATAGTTGCACCATGAACCGATATTACGGAACGTAGTCTGCTTATTTTCGTGATCTTAATATATATAAGATTATGCATGTTGTATCTTTATTAGTTGCAGAGAAGATCAGTTGGTAGCCCCAGACCAGGACAGAGATTGAGGAGCTGACGAAGCCTCAAACTGATGTTTAGGCCTAGAATCCTGACTGTAAGGATATCGCAGGCACATGCAGCCGCAGCAGGACCGGTAACTCCACCTAAGAGATTGCAACATGCTTGCACACCTTGGGCTGGGGGGTTGATGCCAATCCTGACGAGGTTAAGTACGTTGACGCAAACTCCGATGTCGCGCTGGGTAAGAGGACACGTCGTAGGTTGGGCCGAGGTGAAGCCCAAGAGGACGAGGTTGAAGGTGAGGTAGAGAGCCATGATTGTCGTCATGTTCTTTGAAGCCATATTGTGAAAATGCTAAGTAAGAGTTTGATGATTTGTAGTTTGAGAGATGAGCAGTGTGAGTTATTTGCTGGAGGTGAGGGTTTGTATATATATATTGTTTGGTAGTTTTCATTTAATGGTTACAATGTGACTCGTTGAAGAGTTCTCTGGCGAAAAGTCCATTGAGACAATTATGGTTCTATGGTAGAGTAGCGGAATCGTTGAAAAATGAAAAAGTTATATATGTAACGTAATAAGTGAACGAAAAAACTTGGTTTAATTACATGTTTGTGAAATTGTGGTTTCACGGTTATACTTCTTTTCAATAGTTTTTAATAATATATAGCGGAATTGATGAACGAAAAAATAATGTTCTAGTCGACTTAAAGGGTCTTCTTCGAGTGGGAAGATGAATGCCACAATACTATACAAACAAAAATATAATCTTTCTGTATTTCCTTTTCTTATTTGAATTGGATTTTAGGACTTACTATTGAAAAACTGTTTGTGTTGTATGAAGTATGTACTAATTCACACAACTACTAAAAACCCTAAAAAGGACGTTTTACTCAAAATTTTGTTCTCCTTTTCTTTACATTTTACAAGTTTATCAAAATCATAACAAAATATGGTTCAACTAAAAATTGAAAATCAAAATAACATGCAGAATCACAGATTCAATGAGCAATTCATCAAATTCATTCCCGATCCTATACATACAATTGATTTAAGGGTTACGTAGCCACCATTGTAGCTTTTGGTCACTCTACATTACATGTAGCCTGAGTTGCACCTTCATTCATTCTAGAGGAGAGGTTTGGCAAGTAAACTTAATTATATGAACGAACCATTGTTGAGGGCGAAAACTCTATGATAAAGTTGGCATCCCTTTTTGTTTTTTTTCTTTCAACAGTTGACATCTCATATCACATTAATGCACCAAAGTTGATTACTAGCTAGGGTTAATTTAAGAAGCTTTTTTCACCTATGGATCAGCAAAGAATATTTCTTTCTTATTTTTACCATACTGATTATAATTGTAATGAAGGAAATTGCATATATGAATGACTAAATTACAAACCTTGTGACTCATATATAAATTTACTACGAGTATACATAGAGAAATATTTTCTACCCTAAAATGTATTGTACAGTAGATATGTTGCAGTACATTTACAGATTTCAAGTCATCTAGAATAACACATTTTTCCTACTTCTGATTCATTTTGTTACTAAAAAGGGAGGAGGTTAACCAAAGAACTGCATTTCAATAATTCTCGCATGCCTTACAAGTTTTAAGAATTTTGTCTCCATTCACTTTTATTTTACTAGATATGAATCTTCAAGTCGTCTAACAAACGTGTTAACAATTTGAAAAGTGATATAATTTTTTCGTTAAAGATGAAAAGTGATATTATAATCATGTAAATGGAATCAAAAGAATAAGAACGAATTCAAAGGCCACAATCTTGAAACACAAGATTCCACCGTGCCGAATCGCACTCTTCTGCCATCTCATAATCAATGATATCTCGCAGATGCTCCGATCCAAGCTTGCTTCCACCACTCCATTGTATCAATCATCTAACACCGAGAACTTCTTATGACGTAGTTTCGTCTCTTTAAAAAATGCAACCAATGGTTTTGTTTAATACAAGGTTAACAATTATTTGCAAGATAATAAAATTCTTGCTTGTGCAATACCCAGCTAATGCAGTATTGTTTTTAGGGAAACCAAAATTACAATCTAAACCATACAATCATCTTAAGAACTTGAAGATGAACCATAGAGTTTAACCGATCTGATAAGCTGTTGAATATTCATGGCTCTTACGCTGAGCTGATGAGGGGAGACTCAAACCTAGGAGTCAATGATTAGTATAAATGAAAGAGTAAATTGTAACTGATGGATTATGCTTGTACTGTGGATTATGATAACAAATTTGATGAGTTTGTTAGGTGAGAATTAGGAGATCTCTTGAACAAAAATCTCCATTGTTAGGATTTGATACATTGTAATCCTTTCATTTGATCAATAAATACTGAGATCCAGGCTGAAGGAGATACCAACAAAGACCAAACCGCTCGTGACGATCTGCCGCCAGTAGGAACGACTCGCGCCGATCTCCCTGGCGAGAAGTCGAAGGAAACCCCGAGAGCGAGCTCGCTTCTCCCTGAGTTGCTGCAGAAGATGAGTGCTACGCTGGACACTCTACTGGAAAGCGCCGAGAGGCAAAACCGAACCAACGGGACAATACCCGATGAGCTCAGGTCCATAGGAGCAGACGTCCGCGCACGACCTCTCGAGCCAGGTCTATTCAAAAGACCAGCAGCACGACTCGATCCAGTGGCACTCAACTTCACCACACCGATAGGATCGTCGAGCCAACCTCGACAACAGAATCCATCAACCGCTGCAAACGATGAACGGTCCGCTCTTTTAGCCCAGGCACGACGAGAGAAAGCGAAAGTCGGCGACGAGCCAATAGACCTCGACAACGACGACGATGACCTGGCTAGAAGAGTCGTCCCTGAAACAATCTTCATTGAGACAGCGAGAGATCGGCAGGGAATGGCCAAAGCAAGGAACGATGATCCTCAACACATAGCTTCGCAGCAATTCTCTACCGTCAGAGACGATGGCCCCGTGAGGAGAGTCACACGCAACACTGATCTCCCAGATGAAGAAGTGGCACGGCGAACCACTACGAGGCAAAAGCATACCGACCCACAAAGGACGACCCAACGACGTTCCTCCGCTTTCAACGATGAGACCGGTCGTGGATATGCCAGACATGTTTCGGAAGAAGAGGAAAACGTTGAGTGGGTAAAACAGGCAGAGGATGCTGAAGCGAAACAAGCTGCGTTTCAAGCCCAGCATGACCAGATGGCCGAATTTCGAGCTTCGTTAAGCAAGACTACTGCCGAGTTGAAGACTATTCGTTCGCAGATGCATCGTGCCACTAGCAAGGCACCAGAACTCGATCTAATATTGGAGCAAGCCCAGCACACTCCTTTCTCGGCACGCATCACCAAAGCTCGAGTATCGGACCCAGGCAAGATTAGGGTGCCAACCTACGACGGGACCGAAGACCCAGCTGACCACCTCAACGAATTCAGTGTGGCTATGACAAGATCGAATTTCAAAGAGGAAGAGATGGACGTCGGGAAGTGCTTGCTTTTCGTAGAAAACCTCAAAGGACCAGCTCTCAAATGGTTTAAAGGGCTCGAAAGTAATTTCATCGATACGTTCAAAAAGTTGACAGAGGCCTTCATCAAACACTACTCCATCTTCATTGAGACTCAAACGTCAGACGCTGATTTATGGTCTATGAACCAAGGGCTAACCGAATCCTTGATGATACTAAACGTCAAACCAACCATTTCTTGAAGTCTTCGAAAAAACAGAGGTTTGTGCATATAAAATGTAGACGCTTGAATTACCAAATATATGCTGAATTGATGTTGATGGATGTTGAAATATCAGTCCAAATAATTCCGATATATCAAACCCAACTCCAATTACTATGAACTTTTTTTGGGAAGGAGCCAAACAACAATTCCATTCAAGCTTGAGCTATTTGGCCTAAAACATGCAATACTATACTAATGGTGTCGTTCACATAGGCTTGTAGAACCCAACAGTGAAGAACCTCAGAGGCTTACTTTAGATTAGAACCACTGAAACTGGTTTCTCGGTTTTGAATCGATGAGAAAGCAAGAAGATTGAGTCTCCAAATAGAGTGAATCGAATACTACCAAGCCAATGACCTACCATGTCGTGTATACCTAAACCCAACCTATATAAAGAAAGATGAAATTCATGGAGCGTGCTCATAGCCCACCCATTTACTCAAGCCTCAAATCCAACAAAATACTTAACTGATCACAAATTTGAGATAGAATTGGACGTCACAAATCTGTACCTACAGTCCAATACTTTAAATTGTACTCTGCTTACATTTTAGAAAGTATCCTAATTTTGGAAAGAGAATGGATCAATAGAAAAAGTATGGACGTTTCCTAAGTGCATGACTCAATCCAGATTGCAACGAATCTTGTCTAACGATTTCGCATATTGCTAAATTTTTTATTCTCATGAGAAAACAAAAAAGAAGTATTCAAGAACAAGTTGGTTTTACTCAAAATCATCATCCCATATCATCCCTATGATGTTTATAGCAACTATAATTACAGATTGCAAATACATATGAATTCAAGTTCACGAAGCATGGGTTGTGTTGTACTAAACTTGTATAACAATATCCATCTATATCGACAACATCACTTATAGAAATGCTTCTTCATACAAAATAGTCTTTAACTAACGACTAAAGACCAATACGAGTGCCTGACCAATTATACCGAATTTGTAGAAAAAATGAGTTTTGAAAAATGAGAAAAAGTAAAACCACCTATGAGCCGTAAGTAGAAGAAGAGGGTTGGCAATAGAGTGAAAACGTATAGACTCCAAAAGCTTCTATATATACGGCAGCCAAACTACACTAAAATCCACCAATATCCGTACAATTTCCCTTTTGTGAGGACAAAGATTACCTACGAACAAAATGGCCCCAAAGGGTTTAACAAAAACCTTGGTACTTATCCTTGCACTCATCAGCATCCTCTTCCTCGGCCAAACTGAAGCCCAGAGCCGGCCCAGTCCCCGACGACCACCACCTCCACGTCGACCTCCACCACCACCTCCACGACGACCTCCACCTCCACCGGCTTGTCCACCGTGTGTTTGTCCACCACTACCACCTCCACAAACCCCACCGCCAACCCCCGAGACTTCACCAACAACCAGACAGCCAGGTCCCCAAACTCCACCAATCCCACCACCACAAGCTCCACCGGAGAGTCCTCCAAACACCCCACCAGAGACTCCACCTACCACACCACCCGTAGCTCCACCGGTGAGTCCGGACACCCCACCAGGGACACCACCGCAAACTCCACCTGTGAGTCCTCCAAACACTCCACCAGAAGCTCCCCCCGTGAATCCTCCAAACACCCCACCAGAGGCACTACCAACCACACCACCGCAAGTTCCACCCGTGAGTCCTCCACGGATCCCAGATGACCATTCACAGCGAGTGCAGCGCATAGTTCCCCAATCCCAATCTCCATCAACGAATCTCAGATTTTATTGATCCCCAAAATGGTAAGTGGAAGGTGGATAGACTCCGTGCTTGTGTTGCCCCAAAGGACATGAAACTGATTCTTTCAATGTGGCCTTCCCTGAGGAGTACAAATGATAGTTTCTGCTGGCATTACACGAATTCTGGTTTGTATACTGTACGCTCTGGTTATGAAGTTGCGCGCCAACAACTGGAGGATGATTTGGTGTACGCACAATAACAACCGTCGGTGAACCCACTCAAAGAGAAAGTCTGGAAACATAAAACATCGAACAAGATCCGTCATTTTCTGTGGCAAGCACTATCGGAAGCAGTTGTGGTTAATGAGAGTTTGGCACATCGACATTTACAGCGAGAACGACACTGTCCCCAGTGTGGAGATGTTGATGAGACCACTAATCATGTCTTACTTACATGTCCACCCGCTCGACAAGTGTGGGCCTTGTCGAATATTCCAAATCCACCGGCAGTTTTCCTTCGGACAATCTATGGAGCAATATGGACTACATATTCTCCCGGGTTCCATTACGGGCAGAACTAGTTGAACATGTTCGATGCTTTCCATGGATCATTTGGTATCTTTGGAAAGCTCAAAACGACAAAATGTTTAACAATTTGGACAGATCACCACCAGGGATTCAGGAGCTCACCAAAAAGCACGGAGTGGTTTTTGGCTAATGAAACAAAGGAGATCCCCGTGACGATTCAAGGACAGAATTCTTCGCCCGACGAAACACAGGAAGTGTTCTGATGTTTCATAGATGGCTCATGGAAGGAGGGGGATCAGACAAGTGGCGTGGGATAGATTCTACAGTTGCAGGAATGAACAACAGATTTATTGGGTACATGGGGTATGCGGTGGGTTTCATCACCACTCCATGCAGAGATGTATAGCCTTATGTGGGCTATGACGAGCCTCCATAATCAGGGACGATTTTGTGCGGCCTTCCTGACTGATACACAAGAGTTGGTGAGTATGGTAGCAGATCCAGCTAATTGGCCCCGTTTCCAACCGGAATTAGATGAACAACAAAAATTACGTATTTCTTTTTCGGACTTCACTCTCGAGTTTTGTCTTAGGGAAAAGAATGAAAAAGCATACCTACTTGTGAGGAATGCTCGTCTCTGCAACACAGTTTTTTTTATGTTATCACTTCTATTCCGTATTGGTTCAATGATGCTCATGTATTTTTGTAATCGATAGGTTAAAATGCGTTCGTGACCAAAAAAAAAAAAAAAGGTAAAAATTGTATTATGCCAAATATAATAAAGTTGAATATTTGGATCAAACATATGTTAGTGTCATTAGTTTTAGTATTTTTATGTGTAAAATTAATTAAAATATACGCAAGTGTTATTTTTCAATAAATATTAACGGTAAACTTAATTTCCATTGTTCATATAAATTATAGACAGGGCCGTGCTTCATAAGTAACTAAAAACACATTTGCCTAGGCTCTTAAATGTATGTCATAGACCCAGGTTCAAGTCAATAACCTTTACAATTTACAAAGAAAAACAAATAAAAATCTCAATTAGTTTCAATCCGATCATCTGCCACGGCTGCATCGTTTTTTTCTTCCTCCGTAACCGTTTTGGCGCTTTCTTCTCCTTTGTGAAGGAGCTGAAGCTAGAGCTGAGAACGAGTCAACCGGAGATCGTGGACTCGTTTCAGCTCCGAGATTTTTGGAAGATCACAACTGACAGCCCAAGAACGTGGCGAGAATCTGAGCTTCCGGAGATGACAAACGAAGCTAAATGGGCTATAAATAGAACGAGAAGATGTAGATTTCAACCTAACTTCTTTTACACACGCACACTCGACTAGAGTACTAGCTAGCTTCTACTCACTACTCACTTGTATTCTCATTGTATTTTTTGTTCGTTGATAAAGAAAATACCATTTTGTTTCATTCGTCGGTTCATTCGATTAGACCTAGACATTTTTTAGAAGCGTTTCTTCTCCGAATTCTTTAATAAATACTTAGTGTGGAATTCACCTTCCACAATTGGTTAACTATATTATATATTAGGGTTTAAGATTTGTTATGAATCAAAACCTTTTTTTAGGATTTATAGTTATAGGGGTAAAACCTTTAATTAATAGATTTTTAAAAAATGAACAACTCAAGATGGGACTTTTTAAAATAGACACACCAAAAGTGGCATTTCTACAATTTTCCCATAATCTAAATACATAAATCATAATATATTTAAAATAGATGATATGATTAGTATAAAATATTACATTTAGTTGGGTTTAAATTTGTAAAACATGTGTTAATGGATCCGTGTTATAAAAGTAATAAGAATATGCAGAGATTTCCACCATGACATATAATATTTATTGAAATATTTTGATTGGTTAGTTTTACTGATATGACCTTTAAACCCCTCTTTAGACGACGCCAATGGTTTTTTTATTAGTATCTCTTCAGTTTAAATATAGAGGAAGATGGATAAGAAACCAAGAGACCACAATATATAGAGAAAGAGAGAAGAGTTTATGGTGGATTTGGAGATTAGATGATGATATTGATGTGATTTCATTTTCACACAATCAAGCTAAACTTAGAAGAATACATATTCAAACACAAGAGTGAAAATATACTCTCATATATAAGTGAAAAATGTGTTGACTTTAATAAACATACTAATCTAGTAGTAAAAATGTGTGGATGGTTGGGGTTAAGAACTAGCTAAATATTTTTTAACATTGGACTCCGAGAGTTGAAGAACGCTAACTGGAATAAAAGAAAGGAGTTCAATGTCCTATAGAAATAGGTTTCTTACCACTTTATGCCAACTAAAATAAATATTGTAGAAAATAACTAATCAGATGGTAAACTTTGTTCCGCATCATTTGCAGAGACGATACAAAAAACAAAGTTAATAATATGCAAAATATAAACTAAATACTTATGTAACTAACCATATTGTAAATTTTGTTCCGCATCATTTTTAGAGACAATATAAAAATAAATTAAGTTAATGATATGCAAAATATAAACTATGAGCTACTTATAAGTTTTCAAAAAATTGAGAAGATAAGTACAAAAATCAAAGACATAAAATACTGTATAGATCATTTCACCCAACATTATATATATTTGCCAGTTTTACTATTTCATCCGAACCAACATGCACGAGATACGTTCATTTAACGTGAAGAAACTAGTAATGGAATTATGGAACAGCCGAACATGTGAAACATCATCCAACTTTCATTTTATTTCAAATATAAGATAAAGACAGTTACTTTAAAAAAACATAGTTGCACCATGAACCGATATTACGGAACGTAGTCTGCTTATTTTCGTGATCTTAATATATATAAGATTATGCATGTTGTATCTTTATTAGTTGCAGAGAAGATCAGTTGGTAGCCCCAGACCAGGACAGAGATTGAGGAGCTGACGAAGCCTCAAACTGATGTTTAGGCCTAGAATCCTGACTGTAAGGATATCGCAGGCACATGCAGCCGCAGCAGGACCGGTAACTCCACCTAAGAGATTGCAACATGCTTGCACACCTTGGGCTGGGGGGTTGATGCCAATCCTGACGAGGTTAAGTACGTTGACGCAAACTCCGATGTCGCGCTGGGTAAGAGGACACGTCGTAGGTTGGGCCGAGGTGAAGCCCAAGAGGACGAGGTTGAAGGTGAGGTAGAGAGCCATGATTGTCGTCATGTTCTTTGAAGCCATATTGTGAAAATGCTAAGTAAGAGTTTGATGATTTGTAGTTTGAGAGATGAGCATTGTGAGTTATTTGCTGGAGGTGAGGGTTTGTATATATATATATATTGTTTGGTAGTTTTCATTTAATGGTTACAATGTGACTCGTTGAAGAGTTCTCTGGCGAAAAGTCTATTGTAGATAAGTATGTCTAATGAGATAAAGCCTAGCTCCGATATTCTAGTTCCTATATTCAAGTGACTTGTATCTATCTAAAGTTCATAGTCGGTCTCTCATATGTGTATATATACCTTTGTATATTCATCAATAAGATCAAGTCAGTTCATCATACAAGTCTTTATGGTATCGAGCTGATCCTATAATTACAAAAACGTTTCCGCAAAATTTTCTTTTCTCTTGTTCGTTGTGTTTTTGCTCATAACCTAGAAAGGTTTCGTGTGCAACAAGTTTTCTTGTTTCTTTGGTTGAGTCTCTGATCTGTGATCATTCTCAAATCTGTGATTTGTGATCTAGTTTGTCTATCATGACCGGTGGTCTAAGTGAAATTGCGGCTGGGGCTGCGGCAACAAAATCTGCAGAGAAAGTCATGGAGATTTCGGCGTACTCTCTATCCTCCTCGGATAATCCTGGTATGGTTATCACATCAATTCTGTTGAATGGTGATAACTACAACGATTGGTCCAAAGAGATGCTCAATGCGTTGCAAGCTAAACGCAAAACTGGTTTCATTACTGGTACGTTGAAGAAACCAGAAAGTGAAGGTGTTGATCTAGAGAATTGGCTTACTGTCAACTCTATGATCGTGGGTTGGATTCGCTCGTCAATCGAACCAACTGTGAAGTCCACAGTCACGTTTGTCCCCGATGCTTACCAATTGTGGACTGATTTGAAACAACGTTTTTCGGTGGGAAACAAGGTGTGAGTTCATCAAATCAAGACACAAATTGCATCATGTCGTCAAGAGGGTCAAACCGTGCTCGAGTATTTTGGAAAACTTTCCAAACTTTGGGATGAGCTACAAGTGTATCAGCCTCTTCCCTCGTGTTCTTGTGGTGCTGCTCTTGTTATCTCTAAGGAAAGAGAAGAAGAAAAGGTGCATCAACTTGTTATGGGTCTTGATGAGACTCGATTTGGTGGTTTGTGCACAGCGATCATCGACATTGATCCGTTACCTGTACTTGGTGAAGTATACCAAAAGCTTGTGCGGGAGGAACAGAGGTTGTCATCTTCTCGGCTTCGTGAAGCAAATAGTGAAGTCATGGGTCTTGTTGTGCGGCGTGAAATCGCTGAGATATCTTCACAAAAACGTGATCTCTCCGGTGTCAACGGTCGGTCTGAATCTTCAGTGAGTGGTCGCTCCGATGGTTTGCGGCCTCGTTCCTTGCTCTGTTCTCACTGTGGTAGAACGGGGCATGAGAAGAAAGATTGTTGGTCTCTTAATGGCTTTCCGGAAGGGTGGCAAGATCGGAATGATCGAGGAACTAGTGGTGGTGGTTTTCGTGGAAGAGGCAGAGGTGGAAGAGGATCTGGTTTTGGTTCTGGTCGCGGGAGAGGTCAAGCCAATACCGCTTATGCAACGTCTTCCAATGCTTCCTCTTTCCCGGAATTTACATCGGATCAGTGGAAGGCATTATCTCAATTAATTCAAGAGAAGACCAATGCAAACTCCACTAATCATGATAAGTTGTCTGGTAAGAAAGATTTTGGTGAGGTTATTCTTGACACTGGAGCCTCTCATCACATGACAGGAACTCTTGGTTTCTTGACTGACATTGAGAGTATTCCATCGTGTTCAGTAGGTTTTGCAGATGGTAGTAAAACCTTTGCCATAAGTGTTGGCACTTTTGCATTGTCTGACAAAGTCCGGCTAACGAAAGTTCTTTACGTTCCGGCTTTGAATTGCACATTAATTTCTGTTTCAAAGATTCTTAAACAAACAAATTGTTTTGCTACGTTTACTGATACATTATGTGTGTTACAGGACCGTTTTTCGAGGACTCTGATTGGAGCCGGTGAAGAGCGTGATGGGGTCTATTATCTTACGGATGTGGTTTCGCCAAAGGTCCATCGAGCTAGTGTCAAGACTGATTCGGCTTTGTGGCATCAACGGCTAGGACATCCAGCGTTTTCCGTGCTTTCTTTTATTCCTTCGTTTTGTGGGAACTCGTCATCTGTTAGTTCGTGTGACATTTGTTTTCAAGCTAAGCAGACACGAGAGGTGTTTCCCGATAGTTCTCATAGGGCTTTAGAGTGTTTTTATCTTATTCATTGTGATGTATGGGGTCCATATAGAATTCCATCATCTTGTGGAGCAGTTTATTTTTTAACATTAGTGGATGATTTTTCAAGAGCAGTTTGGACGTTTCTTTTACTTGCAAAATCAGAAGTTAGTCAAAAATTGAAAGAATTTTTTTCTTATACCGAAAGACAATTTAGAAAGCAAGTTAAAGTTGTTCGTAGTGATAACGGCACGGAGTTCATGTGCCTCTCGTCTTATTTTCGTGAACATGGAATAGTTCACCAAACATCGTGTGTTGCTACTCCACAACAAAATGGCCGTGTTGAGCGTAAACATCGTCATCTTCTCAATGTTGCAAGGGCTTTGATGTTTCAGGCGAGTATGCCTATTCGTTTTTGGGGCGAAGCTATCTTGACAGCAGCTTATGTTATTAATCGAACTCCTACCTCCATTCATAAAGGTCGGACCCCTTATGAACTATTGCACGGTGTTCCTCCATCTTATGATCTACTTCGCGTCTTTGGTTCTGCTTGTCACGTACATAACAAGCCACGAACTAAGGACAAGTTCAGTCCACGGAGTCGTTCTTGCGTATTTGTTGGTTACTCCTTGGGAAAGAAAGGTTGGAAGGTTTATGATATGCAAACGGAAAAATTCTTTGTTTCTCGTGATGTGGTTTTTAGAGAAGATGTGTTCCCTTTTCAAGAGACTTCTTCTCAGCCTTCCAAGTCGTCTTCTTCTTCACATGTTGTAGATGATGATTGGTTAGTAACTCCCTCTCTTGTCGAAAGGGGGAGTGATATTGTTGCTGCTCCGGAACAGACAAGTACGGTCCCTGCCTCTCCAGCTGAACCCGGACCGGTGGTAGAAGAGGAACCAATGTCATCTTCACTTGACCAAATCAGTGTTGTGACTCCTAGTGTTGAGGCCACCGTTGTTACTGGTCCGATTCCCTCGGTCCGTAGAGGTGAACGACAAAAAGCTCCTCCTGTAAAATTGAAAGACTATGTCACGTACAATGCTTCTTGTGTAATAGACTCTCATCACGCTCTACCCCGTTCTACATCAGATTCTTCGTCATCGGTTTCTGGTAACATTCTCTATCCTTTAACTGATTTTGTTTCGGATGCACAATTCTCACCAAGCCACAAAGTTTTTCTAGCGTCCATTACTGCAGGTGTTGAGCCTCGACATTACAAAGAGGCTTGTCGACAGAAAGAGTGGAATGATGCAATGAATACTGAAATGTGTTCTTTGGAAGAAAAAGAAACTTGGAAGATTGTTGATCTTCCTCCAGGAAAAGAAGCCATTGGTAGTCAATGGGTTTATCGAATTAAGTACAATGCTGATGGTACTCTAGAACGGTACAAAGCTCGTGTCGTTGCTCAAGGGAATAAGCAAGTGGAAGGTGAGGACTATGATGAGACATTTGCTCCGGTTGTCAAGATGACAACCGTACGTGCTTTACTACGCATTGCGGCTGCTAAAAATTGGGAAGTTCATCAAATGGATGTTAATAATGCATTCCTTCATGGTGACCTTGAAGAAGAAGTGTATATGAAGCTGCCTCCGGGATTTCGTCATTCACAGCCAAATAAAGTTTGTCTCCTCCAAAAGTCTCTTTATGGTTTGAAACAAGCTCCTCGGTGTTGGTTTAAGAAGTTGTCTGATGCTCTTCTTGGTTTCGGTTTTAAACAGTCTTGCTCTGATTACTCTTTGTTTACATATATTCGTAATGGTGTTCAGTTGCGCATCCTGATCTATGTGGATGATCTTGTTATTTGCTGCAATAATTCCCGAAAAATGGCTGAATTCAAGGAGTATTTGGGTCGTTGTTTTTCCATGAAAGATCTTGGTCGGTTGAAATATTTTCTTGGTCTTGAAGTTAGTCGAAATAAGGAGGGTTTCTATGTTTCTCAGCGCAAGTATGCACTTGACATTGTTACAGAGACGGGCTTGTTGGGTTCCAAACCAGCGTCTACTCCACTTGATCCGAATCACAAGTTGGCCATTACTGAATCTTCGCTTCTTTCCGATCCGACTAAGTATCGTCGCCTTGTTGGTCGTCTTATTTATCTCGCGAATACAAGACCGGATCTCACTTACTCTGTTCACGTCTTGTCACAATTTATGCAGTCTCCAACTGAGTTTCAATGGGACTCAGCCCTGCGCGTTGTTCGCTACCTTAAAGGTACGCTTGGTCAAGGTATTCTGCTTGCTTCTTCTGCCGACTTTAAGCTTGATGTCTATTGTGATTCTGATTATGCACAATGTCCCTTGACTCGTCGATCTCTTAGTGCTTATATTTCTTTTCTTGGCGACTCTCCTATCTCCTGGAAGACAAAGAAGCAAGATACGGTATCTCATTCTACAGCAGAAGCTGAATACCGAGCTATGGCAGTTGCTCTTCGGGAGATTAAGTGGCTTAAGGAGTTGTTGGTTGATCTTGGCGTCACACATACAGCTCCCATTCGATTGTTTTGTGATAGTAAAGCAGCTATTCACATTGCCGCCAACCCAGTTTTTCATGAGCGAACCAAGCATATTGAGGCTGATTGTCATAGCGTTCGTGATGCGGTACAAAATGGTCTCATTGTCACAGAGCATATTCGCACCTCTGTCCAACCAGCGGATGTTTTAACGAAGGCTTTGAGTCGTGACAAGTTCTATAGTTTGTTGCCCAAGTTGGGTGTTCTCAATCTCCACACTCCAACTTGAGGGGGAGTATTGTAGATAAGTATGTCTAATGAGATAAAGCCTAGCTCCTATATTCTAGTTCCTATATTCAAGTGACTTGTATCTATCTAAAGTTCATAGTCGGTCTCTCATATGTGTATATATACCTTTGTATATTCATCAATAAGATCAAGTCAGTTCATCATACAAGTCTTTAAAGTCCATTGAGACAATTATGGTTCTATGGTAGAGTAGCGGAATCGTTGAAAAATGAAAAAGTTATATATGTAACGTAATAAGTGAACGAAAAAACTTGGTTTAATTACATGTTTGTGAAATTGTGGTTTCACGGTTATACTTCTTTTCAATAGTTTTTAATAATATATAGCGGAATTGATGAACGAAAAAATAATGTTCTAGTCGACTTAAAGGGTCTTCTTCGAGTGGGAAGATGAATGCCACAATACTATACAAACAAAAATATAATCTTTCTGTATTTCCTTTTCTTATTTGAATTGGATTTTAGGACTTACTATTGAAAAACTGTTTGTGTTGTATGAAGTATGTACTAATTCACACAACTACTAAAAACCCTAAAAAGGACGTTTTACTCAAAATTTTGTTCTCCTTTTCTTTACATTTTACAAGTTTATCAAAATCATAACAAAATATGGTTCAACTAAAAATTGAAAATCAAAATAACATGCAGAATCACAGATTCAATGAGCAATTCATCAAATTCATTCCCGATCCTATACATACAATTGATTTAAGGGTTACGTAGCCACCATTGTAGCTTTTGGTCACTCTACATTACATGTAGCCTGAGTTGCACCTTCATTCATTCTAGAGGAGAGGTTTGGCAAGTAAACTTAATTATATGAACGAACCATTGTTGAGGGCGAAAACTCTATGATAAAGTTGGCATCCCTTTTTGTTTTTTTTCTTTCAACAGTTGACATCTCATATCACATTAATGCACCAAAGTTGATTACTAGCTAGGGTTAATTTAAGAAGCTTTTTTCACCTATGGATCAGAAAAGAATATTTCTTTCTTATTTTTACCATACTGATTATAATTGTAATGAAGGAAATTGCATATATGAATGACTAAATTACAAACCTTGTGACTCATATATAAATTTACTACGAGTATACATAGAGAAATATTTTCTACCCTAAAATGTATTGTACAGTAGATATGTTGCAGTACATTTACAGATTTCAAGTCATCTAGAATAACACATTTTTCCTACTTCTGATTCATTTTGTTACTAAAAAGGGAGGAGGTTAACCAAAGAACTGCATTTCAATAATTCTCGCATGCCTTACAAGTTTTAAGAATTTTGTCTCCATTCACTTTTATTTTACTAGATATGAATCTTCAAGTCGTCTAACAAACGTGTTAACAATTTGAAAAGTGATATAATTTTTTCGTTAAAGATGAAAAGTGATATTATAATCATGTAAATGGAATCAAAAGAATAAGAACGAATTCAAAGGCCACAATCTTGAAACACAAGATTCCACCGTGCCGAATCGCACTCTTCTGCCATCTCATAATCAATGATATCTCGCAGATGCTCCGATCCAAGCTTGCTTCCACCACTCCATTGTATCAATCATCTAACACCGAGAACTTCTTATGACGTAGTTTCGTCTCTTTAAAAAATGCAACCAATGGTTTTGTTTAATACAAGGTTAACAATTATTTGCAAGATAATAAAATTCTTGCTTGTGCAATACCCAGCTAATGCAGTATTGTTTTTAGGGAAACCAAAATTACAATCTAAACCATACAATCATCTTAAGAACTTGAAGATGAACCATAGAGTTTAACCGATCTGATAAGCTGTTGAATATTCATGGCTCTTACGCTGAGCTGATAAGGGGAGACTCAAACCTAGGAGTCAATGATTAGTATAAATGAAAGAGTAAATTGTAACTGATGGATTATGCTTGTACTGTGGATTATGATAACAAATTTGATGAGTTTGTTAGGTGAGAATTAGGAGATCTCTTGAACAAAAATCTCCATTGTTAGGATTTGATACATTGTAATCCTTTCATTTGATCAATAAATACTGTTGTGTTCTTATCAAGATTATTGATGATACTAAACGTCAAACCAACCATTTCTTGAAGTCTTCGAAAAAACAGAGGTTTGTGCATATAAAATGTAGACGCTTGAATTACCAAATATATGCTGAATTGATGTTGATGGATGTTGAAATATCAGTCCAAATAATTCCGATATATCAAACCCAACTCCAATTACTATGAACTTTTTTTGGGAAGGAGCCAAACAACAATTCCATTCAAGCTTGAGCTATTTGGCCTAAAACATGCAATACTATACTAATGGTGTCGTTCACATAGGCTTGTAGAACCCAACAGTGAAGAACCTCAGAGGCTTACTTTAGATTAGAACCACTGAAACTGGTTTCTCGGTTTTGAATCGATGAGAAAGCAAGAGGATTGAGTCTCCAAATAGAGTTAATCGAGTACTACCAAGCCAATGACCTACCATGTCGTGTATACCTAAACCCAACCTATATAAAGAAAGATGAAATTCATGGAGCGTGCTCATAGCCCACCCATTTACTCAAGCCTCAAATCCAACAAAATACTAACTGATCACAAATTTGAGGATAGAATTGGACGTCACAAATCTGTACCTACAGTCCAATACTTTAAATTGTACTCTGCTTACATTTTAGAAAGTATCCTAATTTTGGAAAGAGAATGGATCAATAGAAAAAGCATGGACGTTTCCTAAGTGCATGACTCAATCCAGATTGCAACGAATCTTGTCTAACGATTTCGCATATTGCTAAAAAAATTATTCTCATGAGAAAACAAAAAAGAAGTATTCACGAACAAGTTGGTTTTACTCAAAATCATCATCCCATATCATCCCTATGATGTTTATAGCAACTATAATTACAGATTGCAAATACATATGAATTCAAGTTCACGAAGCATGGGTTGTGTTGTACTAAACTTGTATAACAATATCCATCTATATCGACAACATCACTTATAGAAATGCTTCTTCATACAAAATAGTCT
This sequence comes from Arabis alpina, assembly GCA_900128785.1. Classification (NCBI taxonomy): domain Eukaryota; kingdom Viridiplantae; phylum Streptophyta; class Magnoliopsida; order Brassicales; family Brassicaceae; genus Arabis; species Arabis alpina. The sequence continues at coordinate 42,946,937 of LT669794.1, forward strand.
TTAACTAACGACTAAAGACCAATACGAGTGCCTGACCAATTATACCGAATTTGTAGAAAAAATGAGAAAAAGTAAAACCACCTATGAGCCGTAAGTAGAAGAAGAGGGTTGGCAATAGAGTGAAAACGTATAGACTCCAAAAGCTTCTATATATACGGCAGCCAAACTACACTAAAATCCACCAATATCCGTACAATTTCCCTTTTGTGAGGACAAAGATTACCTACGAACAAAATGGCCCCAAAGGGTTTAACAAAAACCTTGGTACTTATCCTTGCACTCATCAGCATCCTCTTCCTCGGCCAAACTGAAGCCCAGAGCCGGCCCAGTCCCCGACGACCACCACCTCCACGTCGACCTCCACCACCACCTCCACGACGACCTCCACCTCCACCGGCTTGTCCACCGTGTGTTTGTCCACCACTACCACCTCCACAAACCCCACCGCCAACCCCCGAGACTTCACCAACAACCAGACAGCCAGGTCCCCAAACTCCACCAATCCCACCAACACAAGCTCCACCGGAGAGTCCTCCAAACACCCCACCAGAGACTCCACCTACCACACCACCCGTAGCTCCACCGGTGAGTCCGGACACCCCACCAGGGACACCACCGCAAACTCCACCTGTGAGTCCTCCAAACACTCCACCAGAAGCTCCCCCCGTGAATCCTCCAAACACCCCACCAGAGGCACTACCAACCACACCACCGCAAGTTCCACCCGTGAGTCCTCCACGGATCCCAGATGACCATTCACAGCGAGTGCAGCGCATAGTTCCCCAATCCCAATCTCCATCAACGAATCTCAGATTTTATTGATCCCCAAAATGGTAAGTGGAAGGTGGATAGACTCCGTGCTTGTGTTGCCCCAAAGGACATGAAACTGATTCTTTCAATGTGGCCTTCCCTGAGGAGTACAAATGATAGTTTCTGCTGGCATTACACGAATTCTGGTTTGTATACTGTACGCTCTGGTTATGAAGTTGCGCGCCAACAACTGGAGGATGATTTGGTGTACGCACAATAACAACCGTCGGTGAACCCACTCAAAGAGAAAGTCTGGAAACATAAAACATCGAACAAGATCCGTCATTTTCTGTGGCAAGCACTATCGGAAGCAGTTGTGGTTAATGAGAGTTTGGCACATCGGCATTTACAGCGAGAACGACACTGTCCCCAGTGTGGAGATGTTGATGAGACCACTAATCATGTCTTACTTACATGTCCACCCGCTCGACAAGTGTGGGCCTTGTCGAATATTCCAAATCCACCGGCAGTTTTCCTTCGGACAATCTATGGAGCAATATGGACTACATATTCTCCCGGGTTCCATTACGGGCAGAACTAGTTGAACATGTTCGATGCTTTCCATGGATCATTTGGTATCTTTGGAAAGCTCAAAACGACAAAATGTTTAACAATTTGGACAGATCACCACCAGGGATTCAGGAGCTCACCAAAAAGCACGGAGTGGTTTTTGGCTAATGAAACAAAGGAGATCCCCGTGACGATTCAAGGACAGAATTCTTCGCCCGACGAAACACAGGAAGTGTTCCGATGTTTCATAGATGGCTCATGGAAGGAGGGGGATCAGACAAGTGGCGTGGGATAGATTCTACAGTTGCAGGAATGAACAACAGATTTATTGGGTACATGGGGTATGCGGTGGGTTTCATCACCACTCCATGCAGAGATGTATAGCCTTATGTGGGCTATGACGAGCCTCCATAATCAGGGACGATTTTGTGCGGCCTTCCTGACTGATACACAAGAGTTGGTGAGTATGGTAGCAGATCCAGCTAATTGGCCCCGTTTCCAACCGGAATTAGATGAACAACAAAAGTTACGTATTTCTTTTTCGGACTTCACTCTCGAGTTTTGTCTTAGGGAAAAGAATGAAAAAGCATACCTACTTGTGAGGAATGCTCGTCTCTGCAACACAGTTTTTCTTATGTTATCACTTCTATTCCGTATTGGTTCAATGATGCTCATGTATTTTTGTAATCGATAGGTTAAAATGCGTTCGTGACCAAAAAAAAAAAAAAAGGTAAAAATTGTATTATGCCAAATATAATAAAGTTGAATATTTGGATCAAACATATGTTAGTGTCATTAGTTTTAGTATTTTTATGTGTAAAATTAATTAAAATATACGCAAGTGTTATTTTTCAATAAATATTAACGGTAAACTTAATTTCCATTGTTCATATAAATTATAGACAGGGCCGTGCTTCATAAGTAACTAAAAACACATTTGCCTAGGCTCTTAAATGTATGTCATAGACCCAGGTTCAAGTCAATAACCTTTACAATTTACAAAGAAAAACAAATAAAAATCTCAATTAGTTTCAATCCGATCATCTGCCACGGCTGCATCGTTTTTTTCTTCCTCCGTAACCGTTTTGGCGCTTTCTTCTCCTTTGTGAAGGAGCTGAAGCTAGAGCTGAGAACGAGTCAACCGGAGATCGTGGACTCGTTTCAGCTCCGAGATTTTTGGAAGATCACAACTGACAGCCCGAGAACGTGGCGAGAATCTGAGCTTCCGGAGATGACAAACGAAGCTAAATGGGCTATAAATAGAACGAGAAGATGTAGATTTCAACCTAACTTCTTTTACACACGCACACTCGACTAGAGTACTAGCTAGCTTCTACTCACTACTCACTTGTATTCTCATTGTATTTTTTGTTCGTTGATAAAGAAAATACCATTTTGTTTCATTCGTCGGTTCATTCGATTAGACCTAGACATTTTTTAGAAGCGTTTCTTCTCCGAATTCTTTAATAAATACTTAGTGTGGAATTCACCTTCCACAATTGGTTAACTATATTATATATTAGGGTTTAAGATTTGTTATGAATCAAAACCTTTTTTTAGGATTTATAGTTATAGGGGTAAAACCTTTAATTAATGGATTTTGAAAAAATGAACAACTCAAGATGGGACTTTTTAAAATAGACACACCAAAAGTGGCATTTCTACAATTTTCCCATAATCTAAATACATAAATCATAATATATTTAAAATAGATGATATGATTAGTATAAAATATTACATTTAGTTGGGTTTAAATTTGTAAAACATGTGTTAATGGATCCGTGTTATAAAAGTAATAAGAATATGCAGAGATTTCCACCATGACATATAATATTTATTGAAATATTTTGATTGGTTAGTTTTACTGATATGACCTTTAAACCCCTCTTTAGACGACGCCAATGGTTTTTTTATTAGTATCTCTTCAGTTTAAATATAGAGGAAGATGGATAAGAAACCAAGAGACCACAATATATAGAGAAAGAGAGAAGAGTTTATGGTGGATTTGGAGATTAGATGATGATATTGATGTGATTTCATTTTCACACAATCAAGCTAAACTTAGAAGAATACATATTCAAACACAAGAGTGAAAATATACTCTCATATATAAGTGAAAAATGTGTTGACTTTAATAAACATACTAATCTAGTAGTAAAAATGTGTGGATGGTTGGGGTTAAGAACTAGCTAAATATTTTTTAACATTGGACTCCGAGAGTTGAAGAACGCTAACTGGAATAAAAGAAAGGAGTTCAATGTCCTATAGAAATAGGTTTCTTACCACTTTATGCCAACTAAAATAAATATTGTAGAAAATAACTAATCAGATGGTAAACTTTGTTCCGCATCATTTGCAGAGACGATACAAAAAACAAAGTTAATAATATGCAAAATATAAACTAAATACTTATGTAACTAACCATATTGTAAATTTTGTTCCGCATCATTTTTAGAGACAATATAAAAATAAATTAAGTTAATGATATGCAAAATATAAACTATGAGCTACTTATAAGTTTTCAAAAAATTGAGAAGATAAGTACAAAAATCAAAGACATAAAATACTGTATAGATCATTTCACCCAACATTATATATATTTGCCAGTTTTACTATTTCATCCGAACCAACATGCACGAGATACGTTCATTTAACGTGAAGAAACTAGTAATGGAATTATGGAACAGCCGAACATGTGAAACATCATCCAACTTTCATTTTATTTCAAATATAAGATAAAGACAGTTACTTTAAAAAAACATAGTTGCACCATGAACCGATATTACGGAACGTAGTCTGCTTATTTTCGTGATCTTAATATATATAAGATTATGCATGTTGTATCTTTATTAGTTGCAGAGAAGATCAGTTGGTAGCCCCAGACCAGGACAGAGATTGAGGAGCTGACGAAGCCTCAAACTGATGTTTAGGCCTAGAATCCTGACTGTAAGGATATCGCAGGCACATGCAGCCGCAGCAGGACCGGTAACTCCACCTAAGAGATTGCAACATGCTTGCACACCTTGGGCTGGGGGGTTGATGCCAATCCTGACGAGGTTAAGTACGTTGACGCAAACTCCGATGTCGCGCTGGGTAAGAGGACACGTCGTAGGTTGGGCCGAGGTGAAGCCCAAGAGGACGAGGTTGAAGGTGAGGTAGAGAGCCATGATTGTCGTCATGTTCTTTGAAGCCATATTGTGAAAATGCTAAGTAAGAGTTTGATGATTTGTAGTTTGAGAGATGAGCAGTGTGAGTTATTTGCTGGAGGTGAGGGTTTGTATATATATATTGTTTGGTAGTTTTCATTTAATGGTTACAATGTGACTCGTTGAAGAGTTCTCTGGCGAAAAGTCCATTGAGACAATTATGGTTCTATGGTAGAGTAGCGGAATCGTTGAAAAATGAAAAAGTTATATATGTAACGTAATAAGTGAACGAAAAAACTTGGTTTAATTACATGTTTGTGAAATTGTGGTTTCACGGTTATACTTCTTTTCAATAGTTTTTAATAATATATAGCGGAATTGATGAACGAAAAAATAATGTTCTAGTCGACTTAAAGGGTCTTCTTCGAGTGGGAAGATGAATGCCACAATACTATACAAACAAAAATATAATCTTTCTGTATTTCCTTTTCTTATTTGAATTGGATTTTAGGACTTACTATTGAAAAACTGTTTGTGTTGTATGAAGTATGTACTAATTCACACAACTACTAAAAACCCTAAAAAGGACGTTTTACTCAAAATTTTGTTCTCCTTTTCTTTACATTTTACAAGTTTATCAAAATCATAACAAAATATGGTTCAACTAAAAATTGAAAATCAAAATAACATGCAGAATCACAGATTCAATGAGCAATTCATCAAATTCATTCCCGATCCTATACATACAATTGATTTAAGGGTTACGTAGCCACCATTGTAGCTTTTGGTCACTCTACATTACATGTAGCCTGAGTTGCACCTTCATTCATTCTAGAGGAGAGGTTTGGCAAGTAAACTTAATTATATGAACGAACCATTGTTGAGGGCGAAAACTCTATGATAAAGTTGGCATCCCTTTTTGTTTTTTTTCTTTCAACAGTTGACATCTCATATCACATTAATGCACCAAAGTTGATTACTAGCTAGGGTTAATTTAAGAAGCTTTTTTCACCTATGGATCAGAAAAGAATATTTCTTTCTTATTTTTACCATACTGATTATAATTGTAATGAAGGAAATTGCATATATGAATGACTAAATTACAAACCTTGTGACTCATATATAAATTTACTACGAGTATACATAGAGAAATATTTTCTACCCTAAAATGTATTGTACAGTAGATATGTTGCAGTACATTTACAGATTTCAAGTCATCTAGAATAACACATTTTTCCTACTTCTGATTCATTTTGTTACTAAAAAGGGAGGAGGTTAACCAAAGAACTGCATTTCAATAATTCTCGCATGCCTTACAAGTTTTAAGAATTTTGTCTCCATTCACTTTTATTTTACTAGATATGAATCTTCAAGTCGTCTAACAAACGTGTTAACAATTTGAAAAGTGATATAATTTTTTCGTTAAAGATGAAAAGTGATATTATAATCATGTAAATGGAATCAAAAGAATAAGAACGAATTCAAAGGCCACAATCTTGAAACACAAGATTCCACCGTGCCGAATCGCACTCTTCTGCCATCTCATAATCAATGATATCTCGCAGATGCTCCGATCCAAGCTTGCTTCCACCACTCCATTGTATCAATCATCTAACACCGAGAACTTCTTATGACGTAGTTTCGTCTCTTTAAAAAATGCAACCAATGGTTTTGTTTAATACAAGGTTAACAATTATTTGCAAGATAATAAAATTCTTGCTTGTGCAATACCCAGCTAATGCAGTATTGTTTTTAGGGAAACCAAAATTACAATCTAAACCATACAATCATCTTAAGAACTTGAAGATGAACCATAGAGTTTAACCGATCTGATAAGCTGTTGAATATTCATGGCTCTTACGCTGAGCTGATAAGGGGAGACTCAAACCTAGGAGTCAATGATTAGTATAAATGAAAGAGTAAATTGTAACTGATGGATTATGCTTGTACTGTGGATTATGATAACAAATTTGATGAGTTTGTTAGGTGAGAATTAGGAGATCTCTTGAACAAAAATCTCCATTGTTAGGATTTGATACATTGTAATCCTTTCATTTGATCAATAAATACTGTTGTGTTCTTATCAAGATTATTGATGATACTAAACGTCAAACCAACCATTTCTTGAAGTCTTCGAAAAAACAGAGGTTTGTGCATATAAAATGTAGACGCTTGAATTACCAAATATATGCTGAATTGATGTTGATGGATGTTGAAATATCAGTCCAAATAATTCCGATATATCAAACCCAACTCCAATTACTATGAACTTTTTTTGGGAAGGAGCCAAACAACAATTCCATTCAAGCTTGAGCTATTTGGCCTAAAACATGCAATACTATACTAATGGTGTCGTTCACATAGGCTTGTAGAACCCAACAGTGAAGAACCTCAGAGGCTTACTTTAGATTAGAACCACTGAAACTGGTTTCTCGGTTTTGAATCGATGAGAAAGCAAGAAGATTGAGTCTCCAAATAGAGTGAATCGAATACTACCAAGCCAATGACCTACCATGTCGTGTATACCTAAACCCAACCTATATAAAGAAAGATGAAATTCATGGAGCGTGCTCATAGCCCACCCATTTACTCAAGCCTCAAATCCAACAAAATACTAACTGATCACAAATTTGAGGATAGAATTGGACGTCACAAATCTGTACCTACAGTCCAATACTTTAAATTGTACTCTGCTTACATTTTAGAAAGTATCCTAATTTTGGAAAGAGAATGGATCAATAGAAAAAGCATGGACGTTTCCTAAGTGCATGACTCAATCCAGATTGCAACGAATCTTGTCTAACGATTTCGCATATTGCTAAAAAAATTATTCTCATGAGAAAACAAAAAAGAAGTATTCACGAACAAGTTGGTTTTACTCAAAATCATCATCCCATATCATCCCTATGATGTTTATAGCAACTATAATTACAGATTGCAAATACATATGAATTCAAGTTCACGAAGCATGGGTTGTGTTGTACTAAACTTGTATAACAATATCCATCTATATCGACAACATCACTTATAGAAATGCTTCTTCATACAAAATAGTCTTTAACTAACGACTAAAGACCAATACGAGTGCCTGACCAATTATACCGAATTTGTAGAAAAAATGAGAAAAAGTAAAACCACCTATGAGCCGTAAGTAGAAGAAGAGGGTTGGCAATAGAGTGAAAACGTATAGACTCCAAAAGCTTCTATATATACGGCAGCCAAACTACACTAAAATCCACCAATATCCGTACAATTTCCCTTTTGTGAGGACAAAGATTACCTACGAACAAAATGGCCCCAAAGGGTTTAACAAAAACCTTGGTACTTATCCTTGCACTCATCAGCATCCTCTTCCTCGGCCAAACTGAAGCCCAGAGCCGGCCCAGTCCCCGACGACCACCACCTCCACGTCGACCTCCACCACCACCTCCACGACGACCTCCACCTCCACCGGCTTGTCCACCGTGTGTTTGTCCACCACTACCACCTCCACAAACCCCACCGCCAACCCCCGAGACTTCACCAACAACCAGACCGCCAGGTCCCCAAACTCCACCAATCCCACCACCACAAGCTCCACCGGAGAGTCCTCCAAACACCCCACCAGAGACTCCACCTACCACACAACCCGTAGCTCCACCGGTGAGTCCGGACACCCCACCAGGGACACCACCGCAAACTCCACCTGTGAGTCCTCCAAACACTCCACCAGAAGCTCCCCCCGTGAATCCTCCAAACACCCCACCAGAGACACTACCAACCACACCACCGCAAGTTCCACCCGTGAGTCCTCCAGACACGCCACCAGAGACATCCCCAACTACTCCACCGCAAACTCCACCCGTAAATCCTCCAAACACTCCACCGACCACACCACCAGAAGCTCCACCCGTGAGTCCTCCAGACACCCCACCTGAGACACCACCAACCACACCACCGCAAGTTCCTCCCGTGAGTCCTCCAGACACGCCACCAGAGACTCCCCCAACTACTCCACCTGTGAGTCCTCCAGACACCCCACCCGAGACACCACCAACCACACCACCGCAAGTTCCTCCCGTGAGTCCTCCAAACACCCCACCTGAGACACCACTAACCACACCACCGCAAGTTCCTCCCGTGGGTCCTCCAGACACGCCACCAGAGAGTCCCCCAACCACTCCACCGCAAACTCCACCAGACACCCCACCTGAGACACCACCAACCACACCACCGCAAGTTCCTCCCGTGAGTCCTCCAGACACCCCACTTGAGACACCACCAACCACACCACCGCAAGTTCCTCCCGTGAGTCCTCCAGACACGCCACCAGAGAGTCCCCCAACCACTCCACCGCAAACGCCACCCGCGGGTCCTCCAGACACCCCACCTGAGACACCACCTACCACAACACCGCAAGTTCCTCCCTTGAGTCCTCCAGATACCCCACCAGAGACTCCACCAACTACACCACCCCAACCTCCAAACACCCCACCTGAGACACTGCCAACCACACCACCGCAAGTTCCACCCGTGAGCCCTCCAGACACCACACCTGAGACACCACTAACCACACCACCGCAACCTCCAAACACCCCACCGGAGACACCATCAACCACACCACCGCAAGTTCCACCTATGAGTCCTCCAGACACCCCACCTGAGACACCACCAACTACACCACCGCAAGTTCCTCCCGTGAGTCCTCCTGACACCCCACCACAAACTCCACCAACCACACCACCCCAACCTTTACCAGTGAATCCTCCAAACACCCCACCACAGACTCCCCCAACTACACCTCCACAAACTCCACCAGTGAGTCCTCCAAATATTCCACCGCAAACACCACCCCAAACTCCTCCATCCACACCACCACAAACTCCACCCGTCCGTCCTCCAACTACTCCACCACCACCTCCACCTCAAACTCCACCACCACCTCCCCCACGTGGCACATGTCCAAGGAATGCCGTCCAAATAAGATCTTGTTCTAATATACTAAGATTTTTCGGAAATTTCTTAGACTTTAGATTGGCACAACCATGTTGTTCCCTCATCCGTGATCTATCTGATGCGGAAGCAGCTTCTTGCCTCTGCGACTTGGTGAGAGCACGACGTTCCACTCTCTCCCCCAATATCATTATCCTTTGCAGGGCTTGTGGCCGCAGGATCCCTAGAGGCTTCACCTGCCCATAACCATTTCCTTTTCTCCCTTCTAATTACCTCAATATACTATAATTTACTCACGACTTAAAGCACAACTAAAGGCTTGTGACTTTTATAATTTCTACCAATAATAATGTAATCACTACAAGAAAAACGGGTATTAATAGCACTACAAGATAGCATTTTATATTTATCTGCTATGGTTGATATATGCGTAACTTTTTTATAGCGTTTGTAAATTGAGAAACGCTATGTTATAATAGGCGGGTAAAACATTGGTTGTGACGCTTAATTTTTGGTTCTTTGTGAGGTCTTAAACGTCATGGTAGGTATAACCGCGAACAAAATTTCCATTACCCGCTCAATTAAAACTAAAAGATCATACCAAAGTTAATTTTTAGTAAAAAAAACAAACTGGATCTGAAACAAAAACAATTATGCTCTCCATTTCTCTCTCGATTCCTCTGTCGAATCCTCTCTCTTTGTCTCGATATCTCATGATCTGAGTTTGGATCTCTCCCATACGCCATCTCGATATGTCACGGTACAAGTTTCGATCGATCTCTCTCTGTCTCACTCTCGATCTCACTACCGATCTCTCTCACGCATCTATAGGTTCAGTGAGTGTAGCTGTAAGTGTTGTGAAAGGCTCGAGATTGTGGTTTTGTACTGGTCCGATCGATGAAGGTGTGAAAGAAGATTTTGAAGAAAACATTTCAGAGAGACCAGAGCTTCAGCCTCATGGAGCTGATCCGTTAAAGGTTAGGGATTTCGTGGTGTACATAGGGTTAAAGGGATTAATATGATTAAGTATTGTTAGCTGAAGAGCATTAGAACTAAATTAGGCTTGTCTAACTCTCCAATTGTTTGTTGTTAACACAAAAAAACAAACCGTATCTGTCATATGATTGTTTAAAGGTTTTGTCTTTTCGGTTTTAATCATCTCATTAGATGCTCAACTGTGGAAATTTTGTTTTTTTTTTTGTTTCTTCGAATATTTCAAGCCTACATATTTAGCAAGCATTGGTGTAGAACTTGAAGATGAACTTACGAAGTCAATGATTTTGCGTGGTTTCTGGTGAATTTTTTTGCAGGGCCTTTGACTTTCAAGACTCAGTGTAACAATGGAGGTTTGCCTTCTCTTGTCTCTACTTCATATCCTTGGAGAAAGGTGATTAACCATCACAAACTATAACCAAGCTTGTGTTTTTCTTATTCGGTTTTATTGGTTTCAAGATTGCTGATTTTTTTCTCAGGAAGCTACCATAATATTCTTGGATCAACCTGTTGGGACTGGCTTCTCTTACTCGACAACTCATCTTGTTGATAAGCCTAGTGACACAGGAGAAGCTAAACAGACTCAATGAATTTCTTCAAAAGGTTCTAATATTGCATCAACGTGTGTTTCTCGATTCTAAAGTATTATCTTAATGTTTTCAATTGTATTGTTGTTGTTTCAGTAGCTAGTGGAGTATCCAGAGTTTGCCTCAAACCCTCTCTATGTCGTCGGAGATTCATACTCCGGTATGGTTGTTGCGGCCATTCTACAACATACCTCAATAGGATTGTTTTAAATCTTTTATTGCCATTATAATCATTTTTTCTTGATTTTGGTTATACTACTTAGCCACCGTACTACAGTCTTACACATTACTGGTATGCAGGAAATGAACATGGCTACAAACCTCTAATCCCTTGTGAACAAGCCGAGTCTTGGTTAACTTTGATCACTATTTACTTCAGTACTTTCAGATCCAATCATTCACCGGAGGAGGCTCTCCTCCTGATTCTGAAGCCGGCATCATCCCTTTTCTTGACTCTGGCCATAGTTAGTCTCTCCCTCTATATTTAAGCAGCTAGTTGTTTTTGCAAATACTAAACAAAGCTAGTTGTGATCATCTATGTGTTTTGGCGACAAGTGCGGAGGAGTTGGGGAAGCTGATAGGACAATATGACTGAGCCGTATGAAACATCTAGTTGAGTTGGACAGGTGCAATGTCAAGTGGGCTACGGTAGAGTCCGGTCAAACCAATGATGAGAGCAAAGAGTTTGATGCTTGCATGATTTCAAATTCAATCTGTCTCTCTCTATTTCTGAGTTTATCAAACGAACGAATGAAAACAATCCACCATGTTCAATCTTTGGGGTATGCAAGAAGGGAAGAGTTTGTTTCCGTTTTTATTAATATTTCAAAGTTTTGTATCATAATGTGAAACAATTTGAAATGTATTAACATAAACGAAATTATTTGAATTTTTTAATTTAAATGGATTTAGGGTTTAGGGTATCATAATTTTATCAATAAATGAATGTAGGATTTGGGTTTAATGTTTAACAAATTATATATATATAAAAAATACAAGAAGTTATTGTTTCATAAATTATATAAACAAAAGTAAACATACCAAATCTTTAATTTAGGGTTTAGGGTATAACAATACATTATCACATTTATCACATGTGATAAATGTTCTTTCTACCGAAAAAAACTTGTGATAAATGTTTTTGGTCTATAATGGAAAATAAATGTTTAATTTAGGGTTTAGAGTTTGAGGTTATGGTTATGGTTTATGATATTATTATACATAAATAAATTTGATATAGAGTTTGACTTTTATAGATCAATGATTGTTTGATTTAAGGGTTTAGAGTATCAAAGTGCATAGAATAACTTTTGATATAGAATATTTTTTTTTGAACAAATGGGTATGGTTTAAGGTTTAGGGTATATGTACATAACTATAGATTTTGATGAGATTCAAAGAATTTGTATAGTATATTTAAGATTTGTACCATTTATTGAATAATTTGGATTTACCCATTTAGGGTAGAGATTAGGGTATGGATTAGGGTATATATAGTACTTTAGATTTTTTTTATTCTTAATAATAATTGATGAAGTTAAGTTTATGTACTAAATTCATGAAATTTAATATAATTATGGTTTCAAATTATACTTTTAAATAAATTCACAGACTTTTAATCATGTTTAGAGTTCAATGTTAAGAATATCACATTAGACACATAAATTTGATATAAGGATTTGACTTTTTAAGAGAAATAATTCAATGTATTTTTAATACATACGTTTTACTACTAAATGTTTCCAATTGATTCATACAGCTAACAATAATTACAATAGATAATACTCCCTTCCCGCCTTACATTTTGGGCTAAAATTTGTGTTCCCGGTTAAAATGTTTTAGTAAGACGACCAGATGGATGACATGGCAATCTTATAGTCTCAATGTTGTCCGTACAAATCAAAGAGAGACAATCGTGGCCGTTTAACCCTTCTAATCTCTCAACCCATATTTTTCTTCTTTACTGACAAAGATAAACGAAACAAATCATTGATACCACCTTCTCGCTGCGACAAATCCATTAGGGGTTTTGAGAAGAAAAAAAAAGGTGAACGCTCTTTTGAAGTTTGAGATTCAGATCTGATTTCAAAATCTTCTGGAAATTTTCTTATGCTTTGAATCGGTGAGTGAAGAAGAAGTAGAGATGGATGAGTATTTGCAGTATATGAGGACTCTCCGTTCTCAAATGAATGGTATAATCTTCCTCTTCGCTTTTGATTAGGGTTAGATGTGGAGGATCATGCTGCGAAGGTCTCCGTTGAGGAACAGATGCAGGTTACCACAATTAAAACCTTGGAGAAAGATCTCGATCAGGTAACCTGCATCTCTTGTTTATAATGTGAATTTCTTGTTTATCTCTTTCAATCTACCTCTCAAATTCGCTGAGATTTTCAATTCGATTCACGGGTTCTAATATTCGAGAGATTCGTGATTCCTTAGCCCATATCTGACCAGAGAGAAGTCTAGATCTCATTTCTTTTCTCCAATTCATCACCGGCGAAACACGTCATCTGAGGTAGGCGTTTCGTACCCATCACTTTCGATCCTTCTCGTTTGCTTGTTGTTTTGGATTTGCGTCTTCTTTATGTGTACCTATGGGATTCTTTTTCTCTGATATGTGGTTTAGCTTAATCAATTATTAACTGTTTTGCTTACCCAACGAATCGATCTTGGTCTAGATTTAAATCGATTTGCTTCTTCATTCAAACATATATGGTCTACGAGTTAGTCCGGCACTTTAGATAGCGTTTTTGTGAGCTGTTATTATATTTTTATTTAATATAGCGCTTTTCTTTATGCAATTGTATATAAATACAATAGCATTGGATTATTGTTATATATATAATTAATCACATAGTTTGGTCAATCTATACCATTTATATTTTTATTAATTGTATTTAAATTATGATTTATCGATATTTTGTTTTTGAATAAACTGATTTATTAAAAATAAATACTACATTTGATAAGACCATGATACAAAAGATTTACAAGTATATAATTAAAAAATAAGTTAATACAACTAATGGAATATACAAAAAATATGAATCGTTTCCTTAGTAATTCAGCAATCGACTTTCCCATCACAAATACCCCAACGCTGCGAGCTTCATCCAAGTGAACACATGGCTTGAGAGAATCTTCTCACACGTCAGAAAGCTCCAAATGGGAGTTGATCTTGTATATGTTGACTTTTCCAGGCAGTTGATAAATCTCCCCTTCCATGCTGCAAATAATTTGTTGAAAATTAAGCCTTAGAACATGTGAACAGAGGAGATGCAATTAGAGACAATGTTAACATTACGAAGTAAGAATAGCTCACCACTAGTTCTTTTTGTCGTTTCTCTTCTTTTCTCGCTTCTCCTATGCCGTTTGTATGCACCTCATAGACAAGAGCATCCCAGGAGATGAAGACATGTTTGTTTGTTTCAGAACTAATTCAATTTGAAAATCAGAAAAAAGGAAGTAGACCATATATGTTTGAAAAATTCATGTGTTTTTGTTTATTTGTTTAGTTAATAAAATTTATGAGTTTTTTTTTATTTGTTTAGTTAATAAAATATAATACATTAATGTTGTTGTACTTTTTGATTTTTTTTTTTTGAACAACTCATGAATTTTATTAATTAAAATTTGGGACTACATGGAGAAGAGGGAAACGCATCCTCATTGATTGTAACAACAATAATATAAGCTAAATTAAGAGAAACAAATAATTTTTGAAAGAAGATTGAAAGCGGATTGGCGCCAAAGCTCGAATGCGTCCATAAAGATTCCACAACATAGCCGGAATGTCAAAATTTAGTCGCAACTAATATTTTTAGTGGTGACGTTGAAAGCCAATTCTCATCTCTAGATTGTGTCGAAACAAAATCGGTTACTTCTTCTAGCCCCATGAAGACCGCTACGCAAGAAGACAAGGCGATGAGCATGTTGGAACTCTTTGGTAAAATTACCAAAGAAGTTTTCTTCCCGGGAGGGAAAGAGAGTAACAAGAGTAACAAAAGTCTCTCCATGCCCGATATAGAGGAGGTTTGAGTAGAGGCAAAGGGCCTCACCGGACTATGTGATATCAACCAGATCGACTGCAAACAAAGGAAGCAAATAGTTTTTGTCCTTGCATTATAAGCGTTGAAAACTAAATCAAGAGACTTGGACCAACATGAGCTACTAATAAAGACCAGATGGGCTAGGCCCAAAAACTTTTTACACCCTAGCTTGTTGTCTTCGAGGATGAAGATTACGGCGGAGGTTGACACCTTCGACGCCCCTAGTCTTCGATGATGAAAATTATGGCAGAGGTTGACACCTTCAACACCGATGAAATAATTACGCCGGACTTGTGTGACTTGCCGGAAAATCCCGACTGAGAACGTGAGAGAGGACTCATGATGGAGTGGACAGAATATAAAGCTAAAACTGATTATTATATTTTTCAATTTTACACTTTTTATGCTCCATATAACCGAGTATTAAAAATTCCATTACATCAAGCGTCACACACGACAGTCTAAGAACATGATCAACTCTTAATCGTTTGTATTTATAGACTTGATAATGTTCTGGTGAAGCTTAATTTAGTTACATCTGTAGTTACCGTAGAATTTCAAGATTTCTCTAACCTCTAACTAAAGTCAACTGAAATAATTATATAAATCATCGAATAATTTATAATGAAATCACCTATAGGTACTTGCTAACTTTTTGGTCCCTCTATGGGTATTTCAAAATTACAGCTCCCAAAATATAAAACTCTTAACGATGACTAAACGACATATAGAGAAAAAAAGGTTTAGCAAAGAAATTAATGATACGTACGAACATTTGGTCAATTAGTCCCCAAATCACTATAGTAAATTAGTTCAAGAAAGCGCACACGTCACGAAGATATTTAATTAAAAAAATTATACCGCCTAAGCCCGTTTTGAATTTAGTGAGAATTCATTCTCACTAATTAGCCGCTAGCCAGAATTCACATGTTTTGAGAATTAAGCCGGTTGTTGAACCTCCGTGAAATGATAGAAAAACCAAGCAAACTAATTCTAGAATGATATAACATTGCCTAACGAGTTTCCTACAAATCAATACTCTTTTAAAACAATATATTTTTTTTTGTAACTTATTGTTAAAACTTGTGAATCGTATTCTATTCAAATTTCTTTAAGTTTTGGGTTTGTAGATTTTTATGGTCTTGAATATATGTTTTAAATTAAAAACATATATATAGACGATAGAATATGGTTTAGATTATTTGATTCAATAGTAAATCAAATATATATATATATATATATATTTTTAATTGTAAACAAATTTAAGTTTATGTGTACTTAAAAAAAAATTCTGATTAGCTTCAACATGAATTTAATTCTTGGGACTAACTATAATTATCTTAGTATTAAAGAAATTACAGCTATATTGCGATATTTTATTATTTTTGTATAATTTTATAACTTAAATAAGAAAATTTATATGTAGAAGATAAATCATTATAATAATATTTACTTAATTTAAAGAACATTGCATAAAGAGTGAATAAATTTTTTCCACATAATGACACTAAACTGCTAAAAACCAAAATCTTTCATATGATTTTCGTGAAATTTTATTTTTATTATCAATCGTGGCCTATATATAGTAATCAATAGAGGAGGATAGGTTAAACAACCGTACATGTTATTAATTTATACGTAACGAAAATGGGGTAATGAGCCACCTCTGGCTCTGAGCAAGAAATAGGTTTGACAATGGAACAAGTTGCAGAATGACAACTATTGAAGCTCCAAAGAGCTACTATAAATACCCATAGCCTCACAATACTTCAATTCACCAATTTCCGTACAGGTTCCTTTTTGTTTTGCCTAAAAAGTTACAGCCAATGTTTAGACTCACTCTACAATATTGCTGCTATCAGAACCGGCCAAACTCAGAAAGTAGAAAATACATTTAAGACTCATTAATTAGTAAGTTAAAAATAAAATAAAAGTTATGGAGTGGAGAATCAAAACTCCTCGCCCAGATAATATACTTTCAAGGTTACAAAGAGATTACTGAGAACTTTCTATTTCAAAAATGTCGGAAGTGTGATTCGTTACATATATATCCGTCTAAGTTCTAACTAAAAAATCGTTTCTTCTTTTTTTTTGCTAACCAAAAAAATCGTTTCTTCTTACAATTTTCTGATCTTTCTATTCATTCCCGGTGGGGCCTTCTTCTCCTATTTGTTTCCATTCTACCAACGATTTTTTTTTAATAATTCACAAATCTAAATCGGTTATTGATATTTAATCTTTCAAGATTATACATGTCAATTTTACTAATAGCAATTAAATTCACTAATATAATATCATTGAAAAGAAAAATGAAAAAGCTTCTCTATATAAAATTTTCAAGTCCCAAAATTATGAGTTTTATAGAAGTTTTACTATATATGCTTTGATAGTTTCATTGCATAGAGCTAAGTGCTCACAACTCTTCTACATATATATAGCGCAGAAAGATGTAAAATCATTTTCGTTGGAGAAGACTAGATTTATAACGCAGAAGGTTCAAAGCTTCTACATAAAAAATTTAAAGTCCCAACATCATGTATTGGTTGGTGTTTTCGACAACGCGTAACTCAAAGCTTGAATACCATCAAAGACATAAACTTGAGAACAACAGTCATTCTCCTCTATGCACACCTAGTATCATATCCCCCTCTGACTTTGTCGGGCGAAGTGGAATTATGTGGTATGGTTTTGAGACGCAACCCCGAAATATGTCTTCTTGACCAAGCTCGCGGTAAAACAGGAAATTTGCCCTCTTCATTGGAGACTGCCTCTTTATATCATGTTGCGATATTCGAATTGAATAAGACTAATTCGGTCTGCCACTCATGTGAAGTGATACTTGATTTCGTTGTCTTTCGTTCTACGACGTTGCACCTAATTCTTGCCAATCTTGATATTGCTTGTTCAATGAGAACAGCACCTTGAGATTGAGAGTTCAAAACAATTTAACCAAAATTATTTGTTAACATATCATATAATAGACAAGTTAATCATAATTCTTTTTATTGTCAACAGCTTGCGGACGTAAAGTTCCACAAGGCTTTACCTGTCCAGGACCGCCACCTCCACTAGCGACCACACCACCACCACCACCTCTTCTGGATGGTATATGCACCCGAAATGATACCGAACTCAGGATATGTAACAGGATCCTAGTAATTTCTCAAAATATCATAAGTGATGGAAGTGAAGTGCCATGTTGCTCCATCATCCGCAATCTCTCTGATGTTGATGCACTTACTTGTCTATGCAACTCAGTCGAAGAACGGCGTTTTTCTTTTTCTCCCAACATTAACAACTTCTTTAGAGCTTGCGGACGTAAAGTTCCACAAGGCTTCACCTGTTCAGGACCGCCACCTCCACTAGCGACCACACCACCACCACCACCTCTTCTGGATGGTATATGCACCCGAAATGATACCGAACTCAGGATATGTAACAGGATCCTAGTAATTTCTCAAAATATCATAAGTGATGGAAGGGAAGTGCCATGTTGCTCCATCATCCGCAATCTCTCTGATGTTGATGCACTTACTTGTCTATGCAACTCAGTCGAAGAACGGCGTTTTTCTTTTTCTCCCAACATTAACAACTTCTTTAGAGCTTGCGGACGTAAAGTTCCACAAGGCTTCACCTGTTCAGGACCGCCACCTCCACTAGCGACCACACCACCACCACCACCTCTTCTGGATGGTATATGCACCCGAAATGATACCGAACTCAGGATATGTAACAGGATCCTAGTAATTTCTCAAAATATCATAAGTGATGGAAGGGAAGTGCCATGTTTCTCCATCATCCGCAATCTCTCTGATGTTGATGCACTTACTTGTCTATGCAACTCAGTCGAAGAACGGCATTTTTCTTTTTCTCCCAACATTAACAACTTCTTTAGAGCTTGCGGACGTAAAGTTCCACAAGGCTTCACCTGTCCAGGACCGCCACCTCCACTAGCGACCACACCACCACCACCACCTCTTCAGGATGGTATATGCACCCGAAATGATACCGAACTCAGGATATGTAACAGGATCCTAGTAATTTCTCAAAGTATCATAAGTGATGGAAGGGAAGTGCCATGTTGCTCCATCATCCGCAATCTCTCTGATGTTGATGCACTTACTTGTCTATGCAACTCGGTTGAAGCACATCTTTTCTCTTTTTCCCCCAACATTAACAACTTCTTTAGAGCTTGCACTACAAGAAAAAATGTATATTGTTACAAAAAAATACGTCACAATACAAGAAAATACGTAGCAATAAAACTATTGTGACAACTTTATGACAATTTCTAAACAGTTACAATAGCTTCGTTGCAAATGTTTAGGAGTAACAAAAATGTTACAACAATTGTGACGAAACTATTTAGTATATATTATCTCACAAATTCCAACGAGATATACTAGTAACAAAATTATCATAACTAGGGACTAAGAATATTGTCCCAAGAATTGTTGTAATTTGTGACTTTTTTAACGTCCCAATTCCTTCTTTCATTTATACGGAAATATAGTCTTAAATTGTCACAAGAAATAACAACAAAAAGCGTTATAAATCCATCACACTTACTAACTAAAACAAAGTCTTAAACCGTGACGGTAATGACGTTTTTCCGTAACAAATGATTACTAAAATATCTTAACTATTAGTCTTAATTTGCAACTATTTTCTAACAAAGCTACTGTTTTTTACAATTTTTTGTCACAATTATATTTTGTTACGTTTAACCAACTAAATTATTATTGTACTCAAATTTATAAAAATTTAACTATTTGCTTTTGACTAAACGACATTTTATTAGCTAGTTTAAAGGTCAAATAAACATAAACGTGTAATTGAGGATCAAATCTCAAATGTGGATCTAACAAACGGTTTACAATTTAGGCATAAACCAATGATATCTACAAAATCCAAAGAGATCTGAAAAACAAAAATCAGATCAAACTTTAGATCTAATTACAATCAACAATGAAAAAAAGAGAGCTTGAAGCATGCATGCTATAAGAAGTATAGAAGCCTTAGTGATACTCAAAGTAACTCCAAGAGAAGCATCATTGAGACATTCAATATTTTGAATCATTTTTATGCCCCCGGGAGAACCACGACCCTTCCGGTGTCTTGTACCGTGAGGTGGTGAGTTACGCCAAAAACAAAGATTGGAAGAGAAGAAATCGCGATTGTAGCCATTGTTGATTCCTTCTTCTTCTTCATATTGCTCTTCTTCTTCACATGCGGTAATAAGATTCCATGGTGCGAGTGAGATGTCATCGCGGTAAGTTTCTTCTTTCTTTTCCTTTTTCCGGTAGCTTTGATGAGAAAAACGACTACAAAATTGCTATAAAGTCCAGGTTACAAAAAATGTTTAATGGAGGAAGTCTTGTGGAAACTGGAGAGAATGAAATATCATAAAAATAATTGACGATTCATGGAGAAAAAGAGAAAAAACAGTTGAGAGAATAATTGCATGAAACTAAATTCAGAAATCTCCGTGGCTTTCTACAGAAATAAATATAGTTCTAGTTGAAGATGGGGAAGTGGAGGATCGGGAGAAGATCGTGGAAAGTAGTTGAATTTTTTTGTTATTTTACTAAAATTACAAACAATACTCAACATTTAACTGACACTAAAATAACTCAACAAGTCGTAATTTTATATAGATTGGAAATAGTAAAATAATTATTTTTACCAACTCAAAATGCTTTGGGTACTTGTAAATTTTCCAATTTTATCTCTTTCCATTTTTTCTTGTTTAAAAATAACTAGATGATTGACCCGCACCATGTGCGGTATGAACTTTTAAAAAACATAAGTATTAATTTTATTATATCTAAACCTTAAATATGCATGATTGTTAGTCTTTTAAATTATACGTATGTAAAATATTAATATGCATAAGATACGATTTTTAATTTTGAAAGTTACTTTGAAAAGAAGGAGTTTTTGAATTTGTATTGCAATGAAAACAAAATTAGATATACCGAAAAAATATAAGGAGTACACCGTTCCAATATATATATAAAATACGAAACCAAACAAAATGATTCCTTCCTTTTCTTCCAAGGTGATTTACTGGCATTATATGCATACATGATTATTATAAATTGTAAAGTCTCTTAATGAGAATAACTAACTAAGTTTCATTATTATCCATTGATATTTTATTTTCAATTCAGGTTTATTTCTATTTTTTTTTATGCCTCATCTTTACTTTTTTCTTATCATTTTCCAGGTTTATAAAACTTCTTATTCTTTGTCTTTTTCTTTATATGCGTGCTCTTCTTTGAGAATAAAAGTATTAAAGATATTATAAATTATGAGTTATGTAAAGTAAAATATCATATAACATGGAGAAAAGAAAGAAAATGGTTTACATTGCTTATGTCAATGAAATGTTGAATAATAAAAAAATTAATAACAGAAGTTTGTTTTATTAAATTTTAATAAAACAAAAGATAAATTTCAAAAAGCTACTCAAGGTTTTGAAAACGTTTTCTTATAGAGGATATTCATAGTTTTTTTGGGCATTTTTCCTTCTTTGTCAGTAATTAAGATTTTCAACTCACTCCTAGATTTGACTCTCGATAGGACAACATATAGTTGTTCATGAGAGAATACAGGTCTTGGTAGAAATAGACCAACATTTTTTAGTGTTTGGCTTTGATTTTTATTTATGATACGATTACAAAAGCGAAAATCACTGAAAATTGTATGTGCCGCATTCTAAAAGAAAACTTTGTTTCTGGTGGGTGACAAACATCCTAAGCATTAAAACTTTTCCGCCTGATTTATCATTTTCTGTTATGATTCTACCCTCAGTCATACGACGTACCAACTGAGTAACTATAAGTCTTGTCCAATTGCATAACCCTCTTTTAGGGCCAATGGTACGAAGACGCATGATATGAGCACCAACCTTTAATCTAGGCATTCAACATACTTTGAAGGTTTCAAAAACTCTGCCGCGTACACCAAATCATCATCTGGATCAATATCTGAATGAGACTATTAGAGTTTAGATAAACTTTCTCTTCACTTGAGTTAAAGCAAAAAAAAGAAACTGAGTGCTGAACATTTTGATTTTTTTTTTTATACAAAATACCTTAAAATCAACATAGTCATAAAATTGTATATCTTAAAAGCATATAATAACATCGTTATTTGTAGGACTCAGTAAAAATCAGTATCACCTGGATTTCAAATGACTTTCCATAAATTTCTCTCGGTATAGTTTGTTCATTGTTCTTCATATTCTTTGAAGAATTATTGTAATTTCCAAATGACTTTTCATAAACTTCCCTAGTTACTCCATTAAGTCTCTATATATTTTTTTTCTTCGTTTTTTTTACTTCTTTATCTGAGATTGTGTTCGTGTTCATTTTCTTTTCATTCTTCTGTCAATATATATTATTCTCTTTCTTTTCCTTTTTCTTATTAAACGTCTTCCTCTAGTCGGAGTTCTTCTCCATCTTCATCTACTTTAATTTTTTATTCTTCGTTCAGGTTTTCTTCGTCTTCTTTTTCATAAAATCTGGTCTCTTTTTGCTAGTTTCTCTTCTATCCGTTATTTTTTTCATCATCTTTATTTTATTTAGTTTCCTTTTCATTCCTTTGTCTTCGTCTTCTAGTATTTGTTTCTCTCTGTCTTTGTATTCTCATTCTTCTTTAGCTTCTTCATCTTCTAGTCTTTCTTTTTTTTTTTTTTTTTTTTTATCATTTTCGACTATTTTTGTTTTGTTCAAAATATAGTTTTAAACTTAAGAATATTGCTCTAAAATTACAAAAAAATTTAAGAATGAATAATTGTAGAGATCTATTATTCTGATTTAAAGATGTTTTTTTCACTTAAAACTCTTAATTATAAAAATGTTAAATATATTAATTTGTTTATATGTTCATCACATGAATTTTCCATGTAATTTTCAATATGCAACTTTACTTTTTGAAAATTGACCTTATAGCATAAGAAACTCTTTAAAGATGTACCATGACTATTTTAATAAGATTTGTCAAAGTTTTCTTGTATAAAATTGCAGTTTAAAAACACAATAATTAAATCAATTGATTAGTCTGATACTCCTAACCAACTATAATCTTTATTTTTTTGAATTACCAACTACAATATCTTCTTTAAATTAGCCTGAGCTCTTGAAATATATTAGATTTTTTTATTTAATAGTTTTTTAGTTATCCAATGATTTTAGAGGAATTAGCCATGTGACAATTAATCTAAAGACATGTTATCATTTTTCAATTCATGTCATCATTTTAAACCAATCAAATTATAACAATTAATTAGGATAACTAAAGTGATTTGTCTTTTAATAGGAATGAGTTTTTTTCTTCATTTTCTTCTTTATCATATTTATTTTAGGCCACTTCTTTTCTGGTTTTTCTTAATCTGTGTCTTATTATACAATTTTTTTATTAATGCGTAGTTGTTTAGTCCATTTAATAGTAAGAAGATACGTAATATATGTTTGGTTTTTTCCATAAAATAAGTTTTTTTTGAAAAACTGAATCTTAACTTCTTTTTGTTTAATATCTTACAAAATCTTTTTTTGTTGTTTTTCTAAAAAATAATTTGTTTGTGAAATAATTAGGATTTTTTTAATAAATTATTTTTATCCAATGATTTGAGAGCATTTTGCCATGTCATATTTTAAGTCAATCCATGTCATCATTACATGTCATCATTTTTAAGCCTAGTCCTCATTTTTTACTTGGCTTTTAATAGGAGGGAGGATAACAAGAACAAAATCCCATCGGTTATTATAAATCAAAAACCAAGAAAACACATGGATTTTGATTTTTGTCTAGAATTGGTAGTTTTTTTTTTCAAAAACAAGATTCCCTAAATTGTATCGAATGGATTTCTTAAGAATCTTGAATGGATAATAAAAAAATGGTTTCTAGAAAATCAAAAGCCAAAACTATTTTAAACCCTACAAACAATGATAAAGTTTTTAAGTAGTTTTTGATTTTTGATTTTCTAAAAACCATTTTTTAGTTTTGATTTTTGATTTGATGGTAAATAGAAAGCTTTTGATAATGATAAAGTTAATACTCTATATATATTATGAAATGTATTGTTTGTTATCAATTTTGCTTGTTACAACAATGTCAAAAAATCTGACATACTTGTAGTAAGTAGTAACCATTCGATAAAAAAATATGACGAAATAAAATTTCATACAAATTGTCATAAGTTGGGACAAATTTACCATACATTTTTTTCATAATTTATAACGATAAGTTTTTGTCAATATTTAATATAAATTCTAATATAGTGACTTTTAATTACAATATCGTCATAAGCTGATACTTGTAATGTATTTTTTGTTATCAATTTTGTTTGTCACAAAAATGTCAGAAATTTTGACGTTGTTTTAGTAGTCATTTCATATAAAAATGTGACAAAATAAAACGTCACTACATGAGTCTTAAGTTGCGACAAAATTAATATACTTTTCGTTATAATTTATAACGATAATTTTTTAGTAGATGATTAGTATAATATAGTTACTGATTTTTAATAACAATCTCGTCATAAACCGATATTTGCAAGTTTGTCATTAACTCGTTAAAAATAGTGACAACACATATTGTATTAATACCGTCATAATTGTTACGATTGCTATTTTTATCACAATTTAGTAATTAGTTACTACAAATATTGGCTACGATTTTTTCAGTCACAACATTTTTGGAATCCAAAATTTATCTTTTTTCACACAAATAGCATGGATATATTACTATGGAATATGATAATGGTTTTTTTCAAATAGTTATTATCATGCATACCGTCTTTCATTTTTGAACATTTGTTTGTTAATAAATAATCACACACAAAAATGTTCAGTGATCAAATTGCTAATGCTAACATTTTGTGAACAAATGGTTTACAATCGTACAAGGTTGACAAATGATTATAAAATTTGGTCATATTCAAATGGACACTATGTTGCGTCTCTGCATTATCAAATACACCAATTATTAAATTTTGAATTTTTATTCTTTTTTAGGTGGACACAAGGAAAGTCTAAGGAAAGCCTCATTTGGTTTTGCTTCTAGCAACATTTCCGTTGAAGTTCACCATCAAAGAGAATTCTACAACTTTTAATGATTAGTTGCAAAATTTAGCTACAAATCAACACAAATTTACTACTAAAACTGAAAAGTATAAAATTGTAGCAAATTTGTGATTATTTGTGGGTTATTTGCTACAGTTTTGTGACAAAACTATAGTTGTAGTAAATTTACTTCTCATTGTTATGTAAATTTTGTGACAAAATAATTTGTAGAAAAAACGTAACAAAAGTTACTGTTTTGCTTCAAAAACGGTGTGGGAAAATGCTAAATGAAAATATGAAACAAATATATAGATCTAATCGTGAATTAATGACAAATATCTACACATATTTTGTAGTATTAGTTACTAATTGATACAACAAAATGGGTAACTAAAACGATTAGGCTCATTTATTTTACATAAGAAAACCCTAAATACTAAAAGGGTACCAGAAACATGTTTTTATTCTTCTTTATTCTTGCCGCTTCTTCTCTGCTAGAGGTTTCTCGATCTAGAGATCCGATCTCCGGTGAATACAGCTTCTCCGTCTTCACCGATAGCAACCCAAGCTTCCCCAACCTCCGCCTTTACTTCATTTCCACTTTTGGATTCTACAAACCCTACCCAAGCTTCGACTCCGATTTACCTCTGGAAAACAAGGTAAATAGTCTTATCTATGGAGTTTTGGGTCAAGTTTTTGTTTTCCCTCACTTCACAGTCGTAGATCTACTTTTTCCTACTCTCTTGTTTCTAGGGTTTACTTACTCTCTCCTCTTTCTAGATGGTTAATACAGGTTCTCAAGTCTGCGCTGCTAATGAACCTCCGGCTGGCTGCGGAGTTGGTCGTGGAGGTCGCCGTGGTGGCCATTGTGGTCCTCTTCCAGCAAGGACGATGTTGCATGTGCTTCATCCTCAGAAAGAGAATGGGGGCTTGTGGTAAGTGTATAGTCATTTGTAATTGGTAAAAAGTTCATGAACTGAGTTTAATTACATTGTTTGTTATCTCTGAAAGTGAACTATAATGGCCTTAGGTGTAGGATATGTGGTTTATAAGCTGTCTAAGTATACCACTGAAGATGTATAAGTGCTCTGCTATTACTCTGGTGTGTATTTGGAAATGTTCTGATGGTTTACTGTATTGCTAATTGGCAAATACATGTGGATATTTGCAAGTTTGGTATTGATAACCCTCTATTGTCGCAGTGATCAGGAGGCGTTTGATGGACCGTGGTTCGGCGAGTGGTCCAGCTCGCTTTGAGGCCATTGGTGAAAATGAAGTAGGTGAAAATGGTGATCTGCAATGAACAGTGCTAAAGGATGTCGTTGACAGAGCTAGAGTATGTTTTGTCAGGTAATATGATCTTCCATTGTTCCAATTGTTGCTAAATTATCTTTTATCATGACTCATTACACAATATCTAAATTTAACTAACTAAACTTTTAATTTTAGGATCATGACTCATGGATAGGAACTGAGCCACTACCTAGCATCCAAACACATCATATCTCAAGAAGAAATTCTACCGATTTATCTAACATTCCATATAAGTTAGGATCTTAGAATTTTGGAAGTTGGGCTTTTAGAACTTTAGAACATTGGAAATTAGGTGATTAGTATTTAGAAATTAAGTGATTAGAATTTCGGATTTGTGTAATGATTTTATGTGTTATGATATATATATTTTTCATTTTCGTTTTTATTAGTGTTTTGTAGTTTGTAAATATTTTTTTTTATTATATATTACATAATATTCATATTAATTATCTATTTTTCGAATTGTTTTTTTTAATAATTACTTTAAGAATCTGTAACAACTTGTAGCAAGTTGTGGTAATTGGCCGCAAATTATTTTGTAACTAGATTTGTAACAAATCATATGTGTGGAAATTTGTAGCTAATTTGTTACAATTAGTTACAAAATCAACATAGCGACGCCTCCATAGTTAGGAACAAATTTTTGTAGCAAATTGTGGCAAACCTTATATTTGCTACAAATATGTAAGCATAGCTACAAAAAACAATTGTATCTATGTGATTAAATTCTTGAAGTGATGGGAATAAGCAATAGAAGCATTTGCTTTCGGTCTTGTTTAAAATACGTAATTATTCGGTCCTATTTTTATCAAAATCTATAGTATTTGGCCATAAACATCTTTTTGCTTCCGTCCCAAAATATTTTAGGGTGTTTCAGGGCCGGGCTTGTGTATAACATGTAATTTTACTAGTCTAACAATATATGATAATACCACAAAGTAGTATAGTCATGTAAATGATGTAAGAAGAAAATCATCGTTCACCATGGATTCGCGTGCCTAAGGCATATAGTTACTAAGTTCGAGGGCTTTGACCGATCGTTTGTGCCGCATAGATTCGAAGACTTATAAAGGCCGCTTATAACGATGAAATCCTGACGACCAGCGTAGGCCCTTGAACAATGAATTTGAAGTAAAGCCACCTCTGGCTCTGAGCAAGAAATAGGTTTGGCAATGGAACAAGTTGCAGAATGACAACTATTGAAGCTCCAAAGAGCTACTATAAATACCCATAGCCTCACAATACTTCAATTCACCAATTTCCGTACAGGTTCCTTTTTTGTTTTGTCTGAAAACAAAATGGCCCCAATGGGTTTAACAAAACCCTTAGCTTTTGTCCTTTCACTGATCAGCGTACTCTTCCTCAGCCAAACGGAAGCCACTAGTTGGCCCCGTCATTGCCCTCCTCCACCCCGACCCGTGTGTCCACCGTGCCCACGACCACTTCCACCTCCACCGTGTCCACGACCGCCACCGCCACCTATACCGTGTCCACGACCACCACCTCCACCGTGTCCATTGTCACCGCTACCTCCACCGTGTCCACCACCAACACAACTACCGCCTCCACCAAACAACCCACCACCACCTCCACCAGAAACTCCACCTCCTACTCCAACCACACCACCACCGCCTCCACCAAAGAGTCAACCACCTCCTCCTCCAGCAACACCACCTTCCCCTCCACCACAGAGTCCACCACCTCCTCCCCCAACCACACCACCGTCCCCTCCACAAAAGACTCCACCACCTCCTCCTCCAGCCATGCCACTGACTCCTCCACCAAAGAGTCCACCACCTCCTCCTCCAGCCACACCACCGTCCCCTCCACCACAGAGTCCACCACCTCCTCCTCCAGCCACACCACCGTCCCCTCCACCAAAGACTCCACCACCTCCTCCTCCAGCCACACCACCGTCCCCACCACCAGAGAGTCCACCACCACCTCCTCCTCCAACTACCCCACCGTCTCCTCCCCCGCGTGGCACATGTCCCAGGAATGTTGGCCTACTAAATGCATGTTCCAATGTCCTAATACGTTTCGGCAATTACCTGGACTTTGAAATGGCACAGCCATGTTGCTCCCTCATCCGCGATCTATCTGACGCTGAAGCAGCTGCTTGCCTATGTAATTTGGTCAAAGAACAATTTGGTTCCAATATTTCTCTTGATATCAATATCGTCTGTAGGGCTAGTGGTCGAAACATCCCCCGACGCTTCACCTGCCCATTCTAATTACTAAAACGTACTCACCACTTAAACCACAACTAAAACAATGTGGCTTTTTCACTTTTTACCAATAATAATGTAATAAGACATCAATAAAGTTTGTATTGGCTTGCCATAGCGTTTGACATTATTACTGTTATCGAATGCTAAACGCCTAAACCATTGACTTTATAGATATCTCTACGTCATAAATTGTCCCGAAAATCAATTGATAGGTTAAATTAAATCTCAAAGAAATTGGTTACAGCCAATGTTTAGACTCACTCTACAACATTGCTGCTATCAGAACCGGCCACACTCAGAAAGTAGAAAATACATTTAAGACTCATTAATTAGTAAGTTAAAAATAAATAAAAAGTTATGGAGTGGAGAATCAAAACTCCTCACCCAGATAGTATACTTTCTGTAGGACCCGAATTTCTACGATTGAGCAACTGATATATAATAAGATAAATTTAAGAACAAATTCAGAATTACAATACCAAAATACAAAGATGAAAAGGAATTGCAGAGGCGAGACAAATCTCTTTCCTTAAATCTTTAAACGCCCTGTAGTGTGACAGTTTCATAGTGATAAGATTCCCAGGATACAACTGCATTGTTTATGTCTTCCATCACCGAAAAACAGAACATATTGAAGCAAAATTCTGCGTATACTCTCAGACACAAGAAAAGAAGAGATCATGAAGAGGATTGCTTTATGTTGTGGTTCTATATATGTATCATCAAGAGAAATACAAAGGCATTATATATAGCCAAAGTGCTCAACGTAGCAATAAAGAGGAGACAAGAGAATTCTTCTCTTAATAAATGTAATTGAATTTTGTATACCAACGCATGAAAATCAATTGCAATTGATTTTTCCAATTAACGTTACAAAATGATTTCAATTAAGGGAAATTGGCATGAATATAATGTTTTTGGGCAATAATTAGGAATCTAACAGCCACAAAAAAATAATTAGTTCTATAACATTCAGATGAGACAAAATGACTATATTACCCTTATTTGTTATTTGGAAAAAAAATTAAAAAACATTAATTAAAATTATTAAAATAAACAAAACCCTAACTCATTATTCTTTTTTTTTCACGCCTCATTTTTTACTTCATCCTCTTCTTCCTTCTCTTTTCACGTCACTTCTTCTTCATCTCTTTCTTCTTCCTCTTCTCTTTCTTCTTCTATAGTTATTTCTTCTTCTTTTTTAATTTACCTTTTTATTCTTCCATTATTGTTTTCTTTTTTTACACAAACACTATAATCGATTTTTTTTTTTTTGTGATCCACAAAATCAATCTTATATCATTACCATGGATCTCAAATCTCAAATCAAGTATTAAGATGATGATTTTTATCATTCGTTAAACTCTCCATTGTCGTTTTCTCTCCTGGTACAACTGAACCGCGTTATTGTTAACTATATTATGTAATCACTATAATAGATAATGATAATAGTCAACTATGTATGCTATTTTTTTTCATTATACAAACTATAAAACGTAACTATATTTCTAATAATAATCAACTATGTATGTTATTCTTTGTCATTATGCAAACTGTCATAGGTTCTTTAGTCAACTATATTACGAAACGAGTAGTCAATTATGTTATGAAATGAGTAGTCAACTATGTTAAATAAGTAACTATCACAACAATATTTTTATATAGTCAACTATATTTCAAAATCAGTAAAGTAGACTATTACATGAAAATATTTAACTAAGTTTTTAAATTGGTAATTTTTTTTTTTTTTGTTGACAAAAAAAAAATTGGTAATTTTTTTTGAAAATAGTTAACTATATTATGAAATGAATATAATATGTAATTTCGAAAATAGTCAATTATATTATTAAATAGATAACTATTATAACATATATGTTTTTTGTATTTTTTCCATATGAGTAAATTTCTGATATAAATGTATTTTGTGTGCAGATCAAATCTAATTTTTCAGAGCATTGATGGAGCATTTTTAAGAACATAAATACACAAATGAGAAAAATGAATGAGGGGGAATTTTTCAGATTTAAGAATTGAATATTTTTAGAGATTTTTGTATCAGCAATTATTAAATCATTTAATATGGCAAAATCGTCCATTATTTATTTATCTATGCTATTCACCTAATTTTTTCTTAAAGCATGTTAGATATTTAATTTGTTGTTTGAAACATATTATTGAGCTAATTCACCCTTCAATTAAAGAGACATATATAATTTAGTTTCAAAACACAACTAAATAATTCAAAAGAATTAATCTTTTGGGCTATTTGCTCTTTGCCAATTCCAAACCGAAAGCCGAAGCCCGGTATGGATATCTCTTTTACACAATACACCAAAAGTGTATTCAAGGTTTTTAGCCTTATTATAAATTCTCCACTTTATTCTAAAACGACACGCCCGTTTTTTTTTTTTACAATTAATCCGTCGGATTAGCATTCCCATAAATGCTATCCTCAGCTACCAAGCAAACGACACAAGAAACAACGGATAACAACATAATCAATTAAATATCTAATTCCATTAACTAACCCGGTTCAACAATATCATTTCCAAAACAACAGATTCCACAATAAAATCCAGCAACCTAACAGATTCTAAAGCGATAAAAGAAACCACACGAAAACGAGACCCCAGATCATCTCCCTCTTCGTAGCCATGATTCCACGATCACAATTTGCCTTTACCTGCATCACATGGGAAAAAGAGATGCGTGAGTATTATCATAAATACTCAATGAGACGGTCATCTCATCTACGACTGCGCACTCAGGCACGATGGACCGCTCAGGCAAACATACAACAAAACAGCACACAAACACATAGGCTCAACCATAGCTGATATGCTCAAATTTACCCTGAGCTACTCTCTCAAATTAAGAGGTCGTCGTAGTAGGGGTCGAATCACTGGGAGTCAAATCAAACGATAGGAATATTGACTTCAAATTCGGCTAAGTAAAATAATATAAAATAAAGACAAAAGCAAATCGAAACAGAGAAAGATTGTTGATTTAAAATTCAATTAAACAAAGTGCTAGGCTTTTGGGTAATTCTCAGGATGAATCAGAATTGCAGGTCAAACAAAATCAGGATTTAATTAAGAACCGTTCTAGAACTTGGAACACTAATGTATAATTAACCAACTGTCGTTGCGAAAACTAACTATGTCTAAACCCTAGAAAACCAAATTTCTTTGCGAATTCAATCAATTTAAACAAGCATTAAATTCAAGTCCAATTTGTTCACAAAATCCCTAAACCCAAATTTCTTTGCGAATAAGTAATTTTGCTCACCTAAGATCTAGTTCTGGCTAATCTATTACACTTTCGTGTCAATATATCAACCTAAGATAGCTAATTCAGAGTGATCAATTCTAAATCAGAGTTAAAGCAATCTAGGTGAAGAACCTAACAGATAATCCTAACAAGTGAGTTTACCCTAACAATTCATCATCATTCCATTCGAACTACCCTAAACCTAACAAGCAAACTACTCAGACATGGCAGCAAAGCAAATCATAACTGAATAATAATGCATAAAGAAAGAGTAAAAGAAGAATTACAATAGGGTTCGAAGAATCTCAAAGTAATGAAGTAAACTTGTCTCCCTAAAAACCCTAAAAATCTCTCTCTAAACTTTGTTAAGTAAAATCTAAGTTTTTGGTCTAAAAACCTAAAATAAACTATTTATAGAGTTAAAACTCGTGGTGGGCTTTTATGACGGTCTATTGTAGCTCTCGGCCCATTAACTGGCGAATTTCCTTCTTTAAAACGTATTTAAGTTGGTTTCTGCGCTGGCCTGTCGATCGATCGTCTATGTGTATGTCGATCGACAGGCTTCAATGTAGCTGTCGATCGATCGTCCTTCTTTGGGCTGTCGATCGACAGGCTGCTTCATATCAACTTCTTTTCTTGCAAAATCCGGCTCCAACCTTGTTTACGCTTCAAAATGCACCGTATTCACCATATAAGCTCCTCACGTGTAATAACCTGTTAAGACACTAAAAAGACTCGAAATACAACAAAAAGACTCGATAAAAGGACTTATATCATGGTCGAAAACCGGTAAAAACCATGATATATCAACTCCCCCAGACTTAGCTTTTGCTTGCCCTCAAGCAAACTAGAGACTAAAACTGAAGTTGAGGTTTGAAAATCGCGAGAACTTACTTATCTTTGGGAACATTGCTTTCGCTTTCTCGACCCTTTCGCTGCATGTAAACAAAGTACCTTTGGCGGTCACGAATCTCAACCATCATAGGTTGGGCCTCAAATCTTAACCTGCAAACCCATCAGTTTCACATCCTCCTAACTGTCGCACACTCGATCGAAGTGATGATGGAATTCTCTCCAATGATATCAACCAAGTAAAAGGGCTAGGTGTGATGTAAAAGGCTTTTGTGTTTAAGTGGAGCTAAAGAGTGTTTAGGGTTACCGGATTCTATTTGGTGGATGCAGACATTATGCATAATCACAAGAGAGAGTCTGGTCCAGTTGATGCCCACAGTTTCTCATTCACATTGCACTCCCTCCTCCAAAACGTTATCAGGAACCAAACACCTTCATATAATCACGTTCCACTTTCCACATCCAACTTCTTCATTCTTTGGGACTTTTCTTTTGAAGCTAGAGACTTATTTAAATAATCATTTCCCTTTCCCTTACTTATTTTTCGAAATAAAAGATTTTTTTTTTTTTTTTTTTCATAGCTTCTAAGGGGGGAAATGATTTTACAAAGATATTAGTCTCGAAAATTACCATTGTTGTGTATTAAGTCCCAAGGAATGCTCAGCATTTCTGCTCTCTTTCAAGTACTCCTACCAAATCCTTTTCCTGTGCAATTTTTGTGAATGAAAAACTGCGTCGGACCTCTTTCTCTCCGGAGTTTATACACATGCCTGCACATAAAACTAAGGAAAAGAGACTGCATGAGGCTTGAACAAAAGATTAAGGTTAGGGGTTGGGTACCAACTAAAAATGAGCTGGCCATTCAGGATCAACAAAGAGTGGTAAAGAGAATAAGGAGTCCTGAATGTTTTACTGTCGTGATATCATCAAAGAGAATATAGTGAAATGGAGATCAAGTGTGCTAGTCTGGAGTTTGATCTACTTCGTTCTGCAAATTGCGATAAGAGGGGAACCTGTACTATCATCTGATTTCGAATTCGTTCCATCCAAAGGCTTCATCGCAGCAGCTAAAAGTTTCAAAAACTAAGCTTTATTCCTAAGAAAGATCATTATTCCCTACATTTTGACTCAATAAAAACAAATTTTTGACTCCAAAATAGAAAACAATGTTAGTGACTCCAAAATAGAAAACAATGTTAGTAACTACCTCCCCCAGACTTAAACAACACTGTCCCAGTGTTATTAAATCTGAGATTGGCGAAAAGGAAAAGAAAAAGTCAGAAAATTTGTGAAAAGAATGAAATTCGGACCTGTTCTGCTGGCCTGTCGATCGATAACCATTAGGTGTGTCGAACGACAGGTCTTTATTGGGGCTGTCGATCGACAACCACCAGGTGTGTCGATCGACAGGCTCTCGGAAATTCTGAAAACTTGGCTTTGACGACTGATGTTGTTTGGAGAAATCTAAAGAAAAACTGAAGATCACTGAAACAAAATACCATCAAATACCACAGCAAAGAGTCGCAAACAACAATGTTCACAAATCCTAAAAATTAAAAGGAAACAAAGAACAAACTGACTCAAAGAAAGAAAAATGACTTAAAAGAAAAGAAAAACTTACAGGTGGGTTGCCTCCCACCAAGCGCTTGTTTTCAGTCTTTAGCTGGACTGCGGATGACGCTCAAGCTGGAGGTGGATCACTGAAATGCACTCCCCCAGACTTGCAAGGAACAATACCAGGAAAGAGCTTCACAGTATTGTTTAGCATCTCTTGGACAACTATCTCTCCCTTGTCCCTCAACTCCGAAGGAATGACAATTCTGAACTTGGAGAAAGGTTTAGAGGTCTTCCTGCGCTTCACCTTGGGGGACTCATCGCACTTGGAGCTTGTAGGAATGTTTTGACGTGGAGTGGGAGGAGCCAGCTTGAGAACGTTTTGAACCTTCTTCATCTCATTTTCAAAACCCAGCGTATCTCCAACATTGACACTCATACAGGAAGCTGATGTGACAAGAACCGAAGGATAGAAAACATCCTTGTTGATGTTCGAGAAGGAGATCCGCTTGTTAGGAAAATCCACCATTGCTCCCACTGTTGCAAGGAACTGTGCACCAAGAACCAATGGTTTACAGATTTCATCCTTTCTCTCAATGATGTAGAAGTCCGTAGGAACAAGACAATCTCCTATTTGAATCGATACGTCAGGAATGAAGCCTTTAGAAATCGTACATGATCTATCTATGAACTCGATAGGAGTCCTTAAGGGTTGTAACTCCAAGATTCCTAGCTTCTTTGCAACAGCCTCACACATAACATTCACATTTGCTCCTGTGTCGCATAGAGAATCCTTCAGTTCTACACCATTGATCGAACAAGGAACCACAAACATTCCCGGATTTAACAACTTTGGCAGCTTCCTCAATGATGTTGGAGCTTGTTTCCCTTTGACCTTAGATGCTTTTTGACTGCCTTGGTCGGTGCACGAGGGGTACAGACTCCTTGGATACGGAATCTTGGGCTTGTAGACACGTTCAATGGCAGTTTCAGACTGACATTCGAAAACCTCTGCATTTTTCGGGGCTGTCGATCGATCAACACAAGGTGTGTCGATCGACAGGGCAGATGAATTTGCATTCGTACAGAAATTTCCCGTGGCTGTCGATCGACACTCACTGTGTGTGTCGATCGACAGGGTCTGTTTTTCGATTGCCGTCAGATGTAGGTGTCGATCGACAGCAGGAGGCCTGTCGATCGACAGGCTCTCTGAAATCTCAAAATTAAGGTTTTCTTCAAGAACCACGAGCAAGGCTTCATCTTCGCACTTCTCAATAGTTGGAAACAGTTGTTCTTCACTCTTCAACGTGATAGAATTGGAGAAATGCTTTGGGTTCATGTCAGATTTCCCTGGAAGACAACCTTCTTGTCTCTTTACATTTTCAGCAGTCTGAGCAACCTGAGTATCAAGCTTCTTCAAGTGAATGTTGATGGCTTCTATTTTTCCATTGAGATTAGTGTACAGCCCGTCAATCTTCCCATTGATACTTGCTGTTAGGGTTTGTTGCCCCTCAAGAAGCTGCTCGAACATACTCTTCAAGTCACTTTCTGAAGATTTAGCAGGAATCGGTTGATACGATGAAGATCCGTAGTTCCTCTGATTGTAATTGTTGTATCCCTTGTTCTCTGACTGATTCCCATACCGCTGACTCTGGTAGCCATTCTGGTTGATGTAATTAACATCTTCCTCAACAATCTCAGCTCCATTTGTTTGACCAGCTCCTCGTCTCCTTTCCTCATCAATCTTCTTTGTACTATTTCTAGTAGACACGTTCTTGATGAGCTCAAGGCAATCAGTTGGGAATCTGGTCTTGAAATTCCCATTACTCGCAGCATCTAGAGTCATTTGATGTCTCCAATCCATTCCTCTGTAGAATATACCTAGCAGCTGAACTTCTGTAAATCCGTGATGAGGACAATCTCTCTGATATCCCTTGAACCTTTCCCACGCAGCTTTGAAAGATTCTGTCAGATTCTGAACGAATGTTTGGATTTTAGCCCGTAGATCCTCTGAGCGCGACTCATCGTAGAAGTGACTCAGGAAAGCACTCTTGGTATCTCTCCAAGTAGTCAGTGAGCCTGGCTCCAACTGCTTCAGCCAAGAGGCTGCCTCTCCAGCAAGAGAAAATGGGAAGAGCTTACACATAATGTAGTCTTCCGACACGTTGTTAGCCTTGATGCTAGACGCAAGATCCTCAAACATCTCAAGATGATCCATGGGGTGCTCTGATGGGTGCCCATGGAACTGATGTTGAGCTACAAGAGAGAAGTACGCAGGCTTCAACTCAAAATCCCTCCGCTCAAATCTAGGAGGTCGAATCGCTGCCCTGTTGGCGTAATGTTCTTCAGGACGGTAGTAGTCTCCCAAAGTGCGTTGGTTAACTACTGCCCCCTGAGGTCCGCGATTCGCCTGAGCCAGATGCTCAATCTCTGCGCGCCGGCGCTCTAACTCAACCCTTTGACGATCTAGCTCAGCACGCTCTGCTGCAACTGGATCCATAACCACAATGATGTTACCAACTTCATCAATGGGGTCTCCCTGATTGTTGTATCGATTGCCATCTCGATCAACATTCTCCCCTTCAGCATTCCGAAAAACCACTACAGCTCGATTAACCATCTTAGCCAACTGAAACACAAAAACAAAAGAAAACGCGTAAAAACGAACAAAAATAACTTAGTCAGAATTCTAGAATCAAAATCCTATGGAAGATTTTGACTCCCCGGCAACGGCGCCAAAATTTGATATGCTCAAATTTACCCTGAGCTACTCTCTCAAATTAAGAGGTCGTCGTAGTAGGGGTCGAATCACTGGGAGTCAAATCAAACGATAGGAATATTGACTTCAAATTCGGCTAAGTAAAATAATATAAAATAAAGACAAAAGCAAATCGAAACAGAGAAAGATTGTTGATTTAAAATTCAATTAAACAAAGTGCTAGGCTTTTGGGTAATTCTCAGGATGAATCAGAATTGCAGGTCAAACAAAATCAGGATTTAATTAAGAACCGTTCTAGAACTTGGAACACTAATGTATAATTAACCAACTGTCGTTGCGAAAACTAACTGTGTCTAAACCCTAGAAAACCAAATTTCTTTGCGAATTCAATCAATTTAAACAAGCATTAAATTCAAGTCCAATTTGTTCACAAAATCCCTAAACCCAAATTTCTTTGCGAATAAGTAATTTTGCTCACCTAAGATCTAGTTCTGGCTAATCTATTACACTTTCGTGTCAATATATCAACCTAAGATAGCTAATTCAGAGTGATCAATTCTAAATCAGAGTTAAAGCAATCTAGGTGAAGAACCTAACAGATAATCCTAACAAGTGAGTTTACCCTAACAATTCATCATCATTCCATTCGAACTACCCTAAACCTAACAAGCAAACTACTCAGACATGGCAGCAAAGCAAATCATAACTGAATAATAATGCATAAAGAAAGAGTAAAAGAAGAATTACAATAGGGTTCGAAGAATCTCAAAGTAATGAAGTAAACTTGTCTCCCTAAAAACCCTAAAAATCTCTCTCTAAACTTTGTTAAGTAAAATCTAAGTTTTTGGTCTAAAAACCTAAAATAAACTATTTATAGAGTTAAAACTCGTGGTGGGCTTTTATGACGGTCTATTGTAGCTCTCGGCCCATTAACTGGCGAATTTCCTTCTTTAAAACGTATTTAAGTTGGTTTCTGCGCTGGCCTGTCGATCGATCGTCTATGTGTATGTCGATCGACAGGCTTCAATGTAGCTGTCGATCGATCGTCCTTCTTTGGGCTGTCGATCGACAGGCTGCTTCATATCAACTTCTTTTCTTGCAAAATCCGGCTCCAACCTTGTTTACGCTTCAAAATGCACCGTATTCACCATATAAGCTCCTCACGTGTAATAACCTGTTAAGACACTAAAAAGACTCGAAATACAACGAAAAGACTCGATAAAAGGACTTATATCATGGTCGAAAACCGGTAAAAACCATGATATATCAATAGCCAACCAGACAGGCTGTCGATCGACACCTTCTGTACATGCCTGTCGATCGACACACCCTCTAGGTATCGATCGATACAAACTCTAGGTGTCGATCGACAGCCTCCGTGCTGGGCTGTCGTTCGACACACCTCGTGTGTGTCGATCGACAGGCCCTGCGCAGAATCCTAGGAAATCGATCATAATCCTCTCGGATCGATTCCTCCTCTGCGTCAACACGAAACCTGCACGAAAACAACAATCCACACACAACCACCAATACACACAGCCACAATCAATCAACACAAGATCAAAACACATGTTCCAAACCTATCACCAATCAACCCTAACGAATCCACCGGCCCAGAAGCCATGGACACGCACTCACCTTGGATTTTCGATAGAATTTGATGAGAATTGAGGCTAGACACGAAATCAGCTGCAACCACCACGAAATTCCACTCCAAATCGATCAAGAACCAAACCTCACAATTTCCTTCACATACTTCTTAGCCAAGACCTCAGCTCCATTTGTCTTCTTAATGGCTAGAAAATGTGCTGACTTAGTTAATCGATCCACAATCACCCAGATAACGTCATAGGTCCGAGAAATCGGCAACCCTACTACGAAATTCATGGTAATCATGTTCCACTTCCACTCCGGAATGAGTAAACTCTACAATAAGCCACTAGGAACCTGATGCTCAGCCTTCACCAGCTGACACACATTGCAAGCTCCAACCCAATCTGCCACATCTCTCTTCATCCCGACCCAATGATAATACCGTTTCAGATCCCGATACATCTTAGTCGCTCCCGGATGAATCCAAAACTTGCTCGCATCAGCCTCTCTCAGAATCTCCTGCCTCAAGTCCTCATCCTTAGGCACACAGACTCGTCCATGCACCAAGATAGTCCCGTTAGTAGAAACCTGATACTCGGAACCAGCAGCCTTAGAGAGATCAATCAATACCTGATCTTTCTCGTGAGCTACTCGGATCCTGCTCAAAAGATCCGCCTGATCCGCTGCCGCTAACCCCAACGGCTCCTCTGAAGTAACACACAACCTCAAAGTACTAAGCATGCTCACAAGAGCCTCCACATCCCGCTCCTGAGAGGAATCATATCGCCTCCGACTAAGAGCATCTACCACAGTGTTAGCCGTACCAGAATGGTAAACAATGTCCAAGTCGTAATCAGCCAACAATTCTGACCATCGCCTCTGTCGTACATTCAAATTCTGCTGAGTAAAAATGTACTTCAGATTATGATGATCAGTCAACACCTAGACCCTGCCACCATACTGATAAGACCTCCAAATCTTCAATGCAAAGATCACTGCAGCCATCTTCAAGTCATGAACAAGATAATTGCCCTCGTGCTTCCTCTACTGCCTCGAAGCATACCTAATCACCTTACCCTGCTACATCAACACACAACCCAAACCAACTCCCGAAGCATCTGTAGACACCACATAAGGCTCACTCGGCTCAGGCAACGTCTTCAGCTTCGCGAACCTCAGCTCACAATTTGCAGACCACACGAAAGGAACATCCTTCCCTGCCAACTTCGTCCTAGACTGAGCCATATTCGCAAAACCCTTGACGAATCTCCGATAATAACCCGCCAACCCAAGAAAACTTCTGATCTCAGTAGCATTTCTCGGTCTAGGCCAATCTCGGATAGACTGAATCTTCGCCGGATCCACAGAAACTCCCTCTGTAGAAACGATGTGACTCAGAAATCGCATCCCTCTCTGCCAGAAACTACACTTGCTCTACTTCGCAAACAGCTTTTGTTTCTGCAATTTCTCCAGAACTTTCCTCAGATGAACCTCATGCTCCTCAAGACTCTTCGAATACACCAAAATATCATCGATGAAGATAATCACGAACTCATCCAGATACTCCTGGAAAACTCCGTTCATCAACCTCATAAATGCCGCCGGTGCATTCGTCAACCCGAACGACATTACCAGAAACTCAAAATGCTCATACCGAGTCCTGAAAGTCGTCTTCCGGACATCTGCCTCATCGATAGGAATCTGGTGGTAACCGGATGCCAAGTCAATCTTGGAGAACCAAGTTGCCCCTCTACTCTGATCCAACAACTCATCAATTCTCGGAAGAGGATACTTGTTCTTCACAGTGACTCGGTTAAGCCCTCGATAATCAATGCACAACCGGAAACTACCATCTTTCTTCTTCACGATTAACACCGATGCTCCCCACGGTAAAGTACTCGGTCTAATAAAACCCTTCTCCAACAAATCCTCCAACTGCTTCTTCAATTATGCCAACTCTGCGGAGCCATTCGATAAGGCGCCTTAGACAACGGCGTCGTCCCAGGCTCTAACTCAATCGTGAAAGGATCAGACCGAGACGGCGGTAAACACTGCAACGACTGAAAGACATCCTCGAAATCCCGAGCAACCAGAATATCTCTCATAGCAACCCCACCAACAGCTTCCGACATTACGATCGTGGCCAAGTAAGCCTCGCAACCCCTCTCAATCATCGCCTCAGCCTGCACAAACGAGATTACGAGACTACCTGAAGTCGGTCTCACTCCCTGATAAACTAACCTACCACCTTCACGTTTAAACACCACTCGACCCCGGTGACAATCCAGATGAACTTTGTACCAATTCAACCAATCCATACCCAAGATAACATCGTACAGCTCCACCGGACTAATCACCAAGGCTGCTGGCATCAACTCGCCCGCTACCAGAATATCCACATTCTTCGCCCGGCCATGCGTAGCCAGAAACTCTCCTCCAGCGCCATAACCGGTCCAGTCCGCTCACCAGTGTCACTCCGAATTCCACTTCTCTCAGCATGATCCGGAGTGATGAAGCAATTCGATGCTCCAGAATAAAACAACACGTGGGACTCACACCCGCCCATTAACAAGATCCCTACACAAATCCCATGTGCTAAGCAACCTAACTTTCTATCACAAGGTGAACAATCCAAAATAAACACCAAAAATTCTACGCTACTGAATTTACAAAGTCTGAATTAAAGAGTTTACCTGTGATCGGCCTCGAACTCGGCTCACCCGGCGCTGTAATAGCCGGCGGACGCTGCATCGCCGCAATCTGCTCCACAGGCTGCACTATCCCATACTGCGCCACGGGCTGCACAACTGCCACTGCCATCTGCTGCAACTTGGGCCAGTTCAACCTGAAGTGCCCCGACTCTCCACTCTGATAACACGTCCGAGCCGCTCGAGCCTCGCTCTGCTTAGGCAACTCGCCTTCTTGTGGTCCAAACTCCCACAACCAAAGCACCCTCGGCCACTCTGACCCGAATTCAAAGTGTCTTCCCACTTCTTCTTTTGTCCCTGCGCAGGCTTGCCGCCCTTGCTAGGACCTACCTGCTGCACCTGCTGCTGAGGCCTCCGAGGCTGAACAGCTGGAACAACCACCGCAGCCTCCTCCCTCAAATCATCCTCGATCTGTGCAATCATCTGTACCAGCTCCACTCTAAACTCGAACATGATTCCTCTGCACCGAGTCCTCAAATATGGTCGTTGTCCTCTCACGAACCTCCGAATCTGAGTCTGCTCATCCTCCAGACTCCTACCAGCATAACCTAAGATACGGTTAAACTCCGCGTCATACTCTCGAACCGACATCGAGCCTTGAGTCAACTCCAAGAACCTCGCCTCGAGCATATCCAATGCCTTCTGAGGGAAGAACTTGACGTTAAGCTCCGCCACAAAGTCTGCCCAAGATATCACGGTCCGAGAATGACTCGCTGCAACACCCCTCCACCAGAGATGTGCATCACCGTCCAAATATTGGACTGCCAGATGAACCATGTATCCCTCTGGACACCTGATCGAGCAAAAATTCCGCTCCAACCTCATCCGCCACTCATCAGCCTCCTCAGGCTTAGCACCTCCTGCAAAAAACCCGTACTGATCCTCTGCATCTGTTTCATCATCCGGATAAATGACGGAACCTCCTCAGCAACCGCAGCCCTCGGCTGCACCTCTGCCACTTGTGGTAACACCGGAGCCTGCAATGGCACCGCACCCGGTAACCACTCTAACAACTGCCTCAACAGGTCAGCCAGACGATCATCACCAGCCTGGGCTACTCCCGCGACCACACCCGCACCTCCAGCTGCGCCAGCACCACCAGCCTCAACAGGACCCAAACCAGCCCCAACAGGACCCAAACCGTCCCCAACATTGGCAGTCACACTGGCGGACTGGCCATCATGCAACGTCTGCTGAACTGTTGCAGCCCCACGCGTGGAACTCTGAGCCTCACTCAAGACTGGCTCATCCACAAGTCCACGACCTCTACCTCGGCCTCCTCAGCCTCCACGACCACGCCCTCTAGTAGTCTTAGCCATCTCACTGCACTCACAAGCAGACAAGCTAAGCACTAGAAAGACCAATCACACTACACAAAAAACTCACTTACCGTGGAATCTTTGAAGGCTCGAAAGAAGATGATCTAGAAACCCCAAACTCACAGAATTGCAAATTTACCAATTTCAATCCTAACAGTTCTAACCCGTCCTAAAACCGTATCGCTCTGATACCAAACTGAAACGACCCGACCTGTTTTTTTTTTTTTTACAATTAATCCTTGGTCTCGGATTAACATTCCTATAAATGTTATCCTCAGCTACCAAGCAAACGACACAAGAAACAACGGATAACAACATAATCAATTAAATATCTAATTCCATTAACTAACCCGGTTCAACAATATCATTTCCAAAACAACAGATTCCACAATAAAATCCAGCAACCTAACAGATTCTAAAGCGATAAAAGAAACCACACGAAAACGAGACCCCAGATCATCTCCCTCTTCGTAGCCATGATTCCACGATCACAATTTGTCTTTACCTGCATCACATGGGAAAAATATATGCGTGAGTATTATCATAAATACTCAGTGAGACGGTCATCCCATTTACGACTGCGCAGTCAGGCACGATGGACCGCTCAGGCAAACATACAACAAAACAGCACACAAACACATAGGCTCAACCACAGCCAACCAAACAGGCTGTCGATCGACACTACCACTAGGTGTCGATCGACACCTTATGTACATGCATGTCGATCAACACACCCTATAGGTGTCGATTGACAGTTTCCGTACGTCCATGTCGATCGACACAATCTTTAGGTGTCGATCGATAGCCTCCGTGCTGGGCTATCATTCGACACACCTCGTGTGTGTC
Source organism: Arabis alpina (assembly GCA_900128785.1). Taxonomy (NCBI): domain Eukaryota; kingdom Viridiplantae; phylum Streptophyta; class Magnoliopsida; order Brassicales; family Brassicaceae; genus Arabis; species Arabis alpina. The sequence continues at coordinate 42,990,440 of LT669794.1, forward strand.
GATCGACAGGCCCTACACAGAATCCTAGGAAATCGATCATAATCCTCCCAGATCGATTCCTCCTCTGCGTCAACACGAAACCTGCACGAAAACAACAATCACACACAACCACCAATACACATAGCCAGAATCAATCAACACAAGATCAAAACACATGTTCCAATCCTATCACCAATCAACCCTAACGAAACCACCGGCCCAGAAGCCATGGTCACGCAATCACCTTAGATTTTCGATAGAGGCTAGACATGAAATCAGCTGCAACCACCACGAAATTCCACTTCAAATCGATCAAAAACCAAACCCTAATCCACAAAACTCTCAGGAACACAAGAAACTTCTCTCAACCTTCTTTTCTCTGATTTTGGGACTTTGATTCAATCAGAATGCGGCCAAAAAGCCTTATAAACGAAACCCTAAGTTTCCCCCAAACCGGCCCGGTCCATCTGAACGACTAAAATCGAACCAGAAAACCGACCAATTAAGGGCCCTATCGATCGACACACACCACGGGTGTCGAACGACAGCCCCTTAAGGCACTTGTCGATCGACATACACCACGTGTGTCGATCGACAGCCCCTCCATTTTCCTCAAAAATGGTTCACGGGCGTCACATATTCTATGCTTGAGATATTTCATCTCTTACGTCCAATATGAAATATTTGCTAGTTTTTACATTTAGCCAAATATCCAAGCTTTCCAAGTCATCGACTTTGGACCAACATTTCTCATTCACACGAACACCGTTTTTGACAAATGAATACACTATCTCAAAGTGCTCATTACAATGAATCCAATGATTCTAAGTTCCGGTCATTCTGACAACTAAATTGTCTGGAAAAGCCACCAGAATATTTGCCAACGCCATTGTCAAAAAACAAGTTCCAACACTTTCAAGGTTACAAAGACATTACTGAGAACTTTCTATTTCAAAAATGTCGGAAGTGTGGTTAGTTACATACATATCCATCTAAGTTCTAACTAAAAAATCGTTTCTTCTTACAATTTTCTGATCTTTCTATTCATTCCCCGTGGGGCCTTCTTCTCCTAATTGTTTCCATTCTTAATAATTCACAAATCTAAATCGGTTATTAATATTTAATCTTTCAAGATTATACATGTCAATTTTACTAATAGCAATTAAATTCACTAATATAATATCATTGAAAAGAAAAACGAAAAAGTTTCTCTATATAAAATTTTCAAGTCCCAAAATTACGAGTTTTATAGAAGTTTTACTATATATGCTTTGATAGTTTCATTGCATAGAGCTAAGTGCTCACAACTCTTTTTACATATATAGCGCATAAAGATGTAAAAGCATTTTCATTGGAGAAGACTAGAATTATAACGCAGAAGGTTCAAAGCTTCTACATAAAAATTTTAAAGTCCCAACATCATGTATTGGTTGGTGTTTTCGACAACGCGTAACTCAAAGCTTGAATACCATCAAAGACATAAACTTGAGAACAACAGTCATTCTCCTCTATGCACACCTAGTATCATATCCCCCTCTGACTTTGTCGTGCGAAGTGGAATTATGTGGTATAGTTTTGAGACGCAACCCCGAAATATGTCTTCTTGACCAAGCTCGCGATAAAACAGGAAATTTGCTCTCTTCATTGGAGACTGCCTCTTTATATCATGTTGCGATAGTCGAATTGAATAAGACTAATTCGTTCTGCCACTCATGTGAAGTGATACTTGATTTCATTGTGTTTCGTTCTACGACGTTACACCTGATTCTTGCCAATCTTGATATTGCTTGTTCAATGGGAACACCACCTTGAGATTGAGAGTTCAAAATAATTTAACCAAAATTATTTGTTAACATCTTATTATTTAAAACTTGATGCGTCAAACATAATAATTAACAGGATTGCAACACGTGTCAATCTATCGATTAGATCGCGACACGTGTTAAATGTTTTCCAATTAGGTTTTGACACACGTCAAACAATTAATTAATTTTTTTGATTTTAAATAAAAACAGATAAAGCAAAAAAATCGAATAATTTTTTTAATGGGATAGTCTAATATCCGTGTAAAAATCTTCTCAGTTTGAATAACTTTAGGTTTTGCATACCCAAAATTTTAAGAACTATAATTGTTCACCTTATTTAAACACTTTTCGCTTTCTCCGTCTTCTCAACCAACAATTTAAAACTTTAATAATGTATTTCCTAAAATTTGTTTTGCTCTTTTTTTTTTAATGTTATTTGTTCTTCTTCTTGATTTTCGTTTGTGTAGTGCTTTATTTATCCATCGTTTTATTAGTCTCTGTTATAACATTAGTCTTTTTGTTGTTTGTTTGTAGGTTCACGTCTTGGTTCATTAGTAAGATCAGTAATATATTGATTTACTACACCATGCATGGGTACTTTTTGAGTTAATCTGATCATAGTTTAAAACTTTTGGCCACTTTCTGTTATTTTATATTTTTTAATTTGCTTATTTTGTTTGTGTGCAGGACCTTAAGAAACGGTACGAGAGCGGAGGAAACCCAATCAATGATTGTTGGCAATGTGATTGGAACTGGCATCTCCGACGAAAGCGTCTAGCTATTTGCGCTATTGGTTTCGGCCGTAACCCAGTCGGAGGTCGGTCGCATACAACAACGCGGTTAATCCGAGACCGGGCAAGCTATGACACGCCGTGATTCATGATCGTCCGTTATGGACCATTTTCAAGCGCGACATGGTGATCACTTTGAAGTAGGAACTAATCATGAACAGCTTCAAGACGATCGATGGAAGAGGCGTGAAATTCGATTTGGCCTCGAGGTCTTCGAAGGTTTCATATTGGTATTTGGCTATTCATTATCTTTTTCTAATGAGTTTCTTTAGAGGTTTGTTTGTGTAACTTAAAAAAAAGTTTAGTTTGGATTACCTATCGTAACTTATATTTTAATAATATTTTTTTTTTTTTAAACTTTAGATATGAATTTTTTACCATTAATACATTCTTTTTAATATTTTGTTGTTGTTTTGTTCTTATCTTAAAGATGTGAAGATTCAAGCCTCAATAAGAGACAGTAAACAACTATATAATAAAAATAAATTTAATTCAATAAAGAATATAAAAAAAAAATTACTTAGAAATAAATGAAAATTTAATTTAAGAAAATATTATATGATACAAAAAGTCAAAACAATGTAATAGTGGTGAAGTTTTTTTATTAGTGGTTTTCCACATTTCGTGTTTCGTGTTTTTTCAAAGGTTATAAAATATTTATAAAACTGAAAAATTCAAATAAAATTATGATAAACTAATTCAACCAGATTTTTTAAAAATAGAGTCGCAAAATATTTTGAATTAAATTACTTCAAACATTGATAGAAAGAAACTATCCCTTTATTTTTGAAGAGACTTGATCAAATTTAATGGAAAATCAAATTGAACAAAAAAATTAAAATAAAACAAATAAGTGTGAAATTTATTTAATATCAAAGTTTTCGATTTTTATTTTATTTTTATGCATGATTTTTTTTTCGGTGCTTAATTTTTCACGGATTCTAAACTATTATTTTTATCATAAACCCGCATATATACGGGTCCTTCACCTAGTATCATATAATAGACAAGTTATTTGTTTAAAGTACAGTTAAACTAATAATTTGCAAAACCAATCAAAAGAAGAGAAAAGGTATGTAGATAAGATATCTCCTACTTGTCAACGTAGTTATTTTCTATACTATAAAAAAGAGGAGTCTAGCTATTAAAAAAATAATGTTTTCAAACATTGGTTTTTGTTACATGTACATTGATGTTTTTCAAACATTAGTTTTTGCTACATGTACATTGATATTTTTGAAAACATATAAAGACAACAAACAAATACAGAGGAGCTATTTTTCTCTTTTATCTTATGATGATGGTAAAAGTCAAAGAGACAAAGATGAACGAGGAGACGAAAATGATGGTATGTGTCCACTCTCAATCCAATTGAAGATTTCACGGGTCTAACACATGAAATGCACATGGAACAAGAAGCCAAGAAGTTTGAGTTGGAAAAATAATTAGAACTCTCTCGTTATTGGTGGAAATAACGGATCTTCAGCATCTGAATATATATAGATACGAACGAAAATTGATCATTTCATACTTTGGCTACGCTATAAGAACTCGAACAACTGAGTTCAAAATATCATAAGTTGTAAGTGATTGATAGATTTCAAATTTACTAGTAATCACAAAATGAAAAATCTTCGAATCCTATAAAACCACGAGAAACCCACAAATGAATAAATATCTTAAAGTTTGGCATTTCATTTCATAAATATCTTAAGGTCAAACGGCAAAACAAAACTCTAAGAAACCAAACTTGCAAGTTGCAGTCTAAACACAAAGGTTAGGCAAACACAATTTAGTCAACACGTTCTCTTATACAATACAATTCCAACTTCATCCACAAAACCACATTCATCGTTCATAAATAGTCCAAATTTCACTACTTGAAAACCAAACTAAAAAAAATGAAATCAAGAGTGGCCTCAACCACCATAAGTGTTTTCCTCACATTCAGCATCCTTTCATTCCTTAACTTCGTTGAAGCCAGTAACGGTTACAACCCTGATCAATCTTTGGTCCAATGCCCTCCACCACCACCTTGTATTTGTAATCCCATATCACCACCACCGCTGCCACCATCAGACACGCAACCACCAACAACCCAACCGCCCCTATCACCAAATGCCCAACACTTGCCTTCACCACCGCCTCCATCAACAACTCAACCGCCTCTGGCACCAAATACCCAACCGCTGTCGCCACCAACGACTACACCACCACCTCCATTGACAACCCAACCACCACCTAGTGCCCAACCATCGCCTTTACCGGCAAACACACCACCACCTCCACTAGCGACCACACCACCACCTCCACCACCTTTGGATGGTACATGCACCCGAAATGATACAGAACTTAGGATATGTAATAGGATCCTAGTAATTTCTCAAAATATCATACGTGATGGAAGGGAAGTGCCATGTTGTTCCATCATCCGCGATCTCTCAGATGTTGACGCACTTACTTGTCTATGCAATTCGGTTGAAGCACGGCGGTTTTCTTTTTCCCCCAACATTAACAACTTCTTTAGAGCTTGTGGACGTAGAGTTCCGCAAGGCTTTAGCTGCCCAGGACCATCACCAACAATCCCACCTCCGCCCCTTCCTCCAACAACCCCACCATCACCGCCTCCAACAATGCCACCACCAGCTCTGCCAGCAAACACACCACCGCCACTTTCTCCAATAACCCCACTACCAACACAACCACCAACAAATCAACCACCGATACCTCCTCCAACAACCCCACCACCACCACCTACAACTCCACCTCCACAAGTAAACACACCACCGCTACTTCCTCCAATAACTTTTCCGCCACTGCCTCCAGTATCAAACACACCACCACCTCCCCTAGCGACCACACCACCATCTCCAACTCCAACCTCACCACCACCACTTCTTCCAGTAAACGCACCAAGAATCCCACCATCATTGCCTCCACCGGAAAACACACCACTACCTCCATTAGCGACCACACCACCACCACCCCCTATTCTAGATGGTATATGCACCCGAAATGATACTGAACTCAGGATATGTAACAGGATCTTAGTAATTTCTCAAAATATTATACGTGATGCAAGGGAAGTGCCATGTTGTTCCATCATCAGCAATCTCTCTGATGTTGATGCACTTACTTGTCTATGCAACTCAGTCGGAGCACGGCGTTTCTCTTTTTCCCCCAACATTAACAACTTCTTCAGAGCTTGCGGACGTAGAGTTCCAAAAGGCTTCAGCTGCCCAGGACCATTACCAACAATCTCACCATCACCGCCTTCAACCCCACCACCCCCAACAGTTCCTCTACCAGCCCCACCACTACCCCTTCCTCCAACAATCCCACCATCACTGCCTTCAACCCCACCACCACCAGGAAACACACCACTGCCACTTCCTCCAACAACCCCACCACCACCGCCGCCTCCAACACAACCACCAGCAACAAATACACCACCGCCACGTCCTTCAAAGACTCCTCCACCACCACCTCCACTAACAAACACACCACCACCTTTACCTCTTCTGGATGGTATATGCACCCGAAATGATACCGAACTCAGGATATGTAACAGGATCCTAGTAATTTCTCAAAATATCATAAGTGATGGAAGGGAAGTGCCATGTTGTTCCATCATCAGCAATCTCTCTGATGTTGATGCACTTACTTGTCTATGCAACTCAGTCGGAGCACGGCATTTCTCTTTTTCCCCCAACATTAACAACTTCTTCAGAGCTTGCGGACGTAGAGTTCCAAAAGGCTTCAGCTGCCCAGGACCATTACCAACAATCTCACCATCACCGCCTTCAACCCCACCACCCCCAACAGTTCCTCTACCAGCCCCACCACTACCCCTTCCTCCAACAATCCCACCATCACTGCCTTCAACCCCACCACCACCAGGAAACACACCACTGCCACTTCCTCCAACAACCCCACCACCACCGCCGCCTCCAACACAACCACCAGCAACAAATACACCACCGCCACGTCCTCCAAAGACTCCTCCACCACCACCTCCACTAGCAAACACACCACCACCTTTACCTCTTCTGGATGGTATATGCACCCGAAATGATACCGAACTCAGGATATGTAACAGGATCCTAGTAATTTCTCAAAATATCATAAGTGATGGAAGGGAAGTGCCATGTTGTTCCATCATCAGCAATCTCTCTGATGTTGATGCACTTACTTGTCTATGCAACTCAGTCGGATCACGGCGTTTCTCTTTTTCCCCCAACATTAACAACTTCTTCAGAGCTTGCGGACGTAGAGTTCCAAAAGGCTTCAGTTGTCCAGGACCATTACCAACAATCTCACCATCACCGCCTTCAACCCCACCACCCCCAACAGTTCCTCTACCAGCCCCACCACTACCCCTTCCTCCAACAATCCCACCATCACTGCCTTCAACCCCACCACCACAAGGAAACACACCACTGCCACTTCCTCCAACAACCCCACCACCACCGCCGCCTCCAACACAACCACCAGCAACAAATACACCACCGCCACGTCCTCCAAAGACTCCTCCACCACCACCTCCACTAGCAAACACACCACCACCTTTACCTCTTCTGGATGGTATATGCACCCGAAATGATACCGAACTCAGGATATGTAACAGGATCCTAGTAGTTTCTCAAAATATCATAAGTGATGGAAGGGAAGTGCCATGTTGTTCCATCATCAGCAATCTCTCTGATGTTGATTCACTTACTTGTCTATGCAACTCAGTCGGAGCACGGCGTTTCTCTTTTTCCCCCAACATTAACAACTTCTTCAGAGCTTGCGGACGTAGAGTTCCAAAAGGCTTCAGCTGCCCAGGACCATTACCAACAATCTCACTATCAAAGCCTTCAACCCCACCACCCCCAACAGTTCCTCTACCAGCCCCACCACTACCCCTTCCTCCAACAATCCCACCATCACTGCCTTCAACCCCACCACCACCAGGAAACACACCACTGCCACTTCCTCCAACAACCCCACCACCACCGCCGCCTCCAACACAACCACCAGCAACAAATACACCACCGCCACGTCCTCCAAAGACTCCTCCACCACCACCTCCACTAGCAAACACACCACCACCTTTACCTCTTCTGGATGGTATATGCACCCGAAATGATACCGAACTCAGGATATGTAACAGGATCCTAGTAATTTCTCAAAATATCATAAGTGATGGAAGGGAAGTGCCATGTTGTTCCATCATCAGCAATCTCTCTGATGTTGATGCACTTACTTGTCTATGCAACTCAGTCGGAGCACGGCGTTTCTCTTTTTCCCCCAACATTAACAACTTCTTCAGAGCTTGCGGACGTAGAGTTCCAAAAGGCTTCAGCTGCCCAGGACCATTACCAACAATCTCACCATCACCGCCTTCAACCCCACCACCCCCAACAGTTCCTCTACCAGCCCCACCACTACCCCTTCCTCCAACAATCCCACCATCACTGCCTTCAACCCCACCACCACCAGGAAACACACCACTGCCACTTCCTCCAACAACCCCACCACCACCGCCGCCTCCAACACAACCACCAGCAATAAATACACCACCGCCACGTCCTCCAAAGACTCCTCCACCACCACCTCCACTAGCATACACACCACCACCTTTACCTCTTCTGGATGGTATATGCACCCGAAATGATACCGAACTCAGGATATGTAACAGGATCCTAGTAATTTCTCAAAATATCATAAGTGATGGAAGGGAAGTGCCATGTTGTTCCATCATCAGCAATCTCTCTGATGTTGATGCACTTACTTGTCTATGCAACTCAGTCGGAGCACGGCATTTCTCTTTTTCCCCCAACATTAACAACTTCTTCAGAGCTTGCGGACGTAGAGTTCCAAAAGGCTTCAGTTGTCCAGGACCATTACCAACAATCTCACCATCACCGCCTTCAACCCCACCACCCCCAACAGTTCCTCTACCAGCCCCACCACTACCCCTTCCTCCAACAATCCCACCATCACAGCCTTCAACCCCACCACCACCAGGAAACACACCACTGCCACTTCCTCCAACAACCCCACCACCACCGCCGCCTCCAACACAACCACCAGCAACAAATACACCACCGCCACGTCCTCCAAAGACTCCTCCACCACCACCTCCACTAGCAAACACACCACCACCTTTACCTCTTCTGGATGGTATATGCACCCGAAATGATACCGAACTAAGGAAATGTAACAGGATCCTAGTAATTTCTCAAAATATCATAAGTGATTGAAGGAAAGTGCCATGTTGTTCCATCATCAGCAATCTCTCTGATGTTGATTCACTTACTTGTCTATGCAACTCAGTCGGAGCACGGCGTTTCTCTTTTTCCCCCAACATTAACAACTTCTTCAGAGCTTGCGGACGTAGAGTTCCAAAAGGCTTCAGTTGTCCAGGACCATTACCAACAATCTCACCATCACCGCCTTCAACCCCACCACCCCCAACAGTTCCTCTACCAGCCCCACCACTACCCCTTCCTCCAACAATCCCACCATCACTGCCTTCAACCCCACCACCACCAGGAAACACACCACTGCCACTTCCTCCAACAACCCCACCACCACCGCCGCCTCCAACACAACCACTAGCAACAAATACACCACCGCCACGTCCTCCAAAGACTCCTCCACCACCACCTCCGCTAGCAAACACACCACCACCTTTACCTCTTCTGGATGGTATATGCACCCGAAATGATACCGAACTCATGATATGTAACAGGATCCTAGTAATTTCTCAAAATATCATACGTGATGGAAGGGAAGTGCCATGTTGTTCCATCATCAGCAATCTCTCTGATGTTAATGCACTTACTTGTCTATGCAACTCAGTCGGAGCACGGCGTTTCTCTTTTTCCCCCAACATTAACAACTTCTTTAGAGCTTGCGGACGTAGAGTTGCACAAGGCTTCAGCTGCCCAGGACCATTACCAACAATCTCACCATCACCGCCTTCAACCCCACCACCACCAACAGTTCCTCTACCAGCCCCACCATTACCCCTTCCTCCAACAATCCCACCATCACTGCCTTCAACCCCACCACCACCCAGAAACACACCACCGCCACTTCCTCCCACAACCGCCACCTCCAACTTTACCACCACAACCACCAGCAACAAATACACCACCGCCACTTCCTCCAACGACTCCTCCACCACCACCTCCGCTAGCAAACACACCACCACCTCCACTAACGACCGCACCACCACCACCCCCACCCCCACCTCCTCTAGATGGTATATGCACCCGAAATGACACCGAATTTAGGATATGTAATAGGATCCTAGTAATTTCTCAAAATATCATACGTGATGGAAGGGAAGTGCCATGTTGTTCCATCATCGGCAAATTCTCTGATGTTGATGCACTTACTTGTTTATGCAACTCGGTTGAAGCACGGCGTTTCTCTTTTTCCCCCAACATTAACAACTTCTTTAGAGCTTGCGGACGTAGAGTTCCACAAGGCTTCAGCTGTCCAGGACCATCACCAACAATCCCACCATCCCCTTCCTCCAACCACCCTTCCACAACCTCCACCTCCTCCGGATAGTATATGCACAAGGAATGATATTGAATTCAAGTAATACGGTCATAGCAATTTTTGTTAGTATCGTAAGTGCTAAAGAGCAAAGTCTTGTTGTTCCATCTTCCATATTTTTTCTGATGTCATGCAGCTACTTGTCTATGGAAGTTGGTAAAGCATGACGTTTCTCTCTCTCTTAATATCAACATCTTCTTTAGGAGCATGCGGACGCATGATTACACAAGCCTTCAGTTCCAGTTGTCCATAATATTATCATCATTCCTTGTAAGTTTTTTCTATCAGATTTTTCTTAATAATGTAATAATACACAAATGAATTTATCAAATGTAATATTTTTGGAATCCAAAATTTATCTTTGTGCACACAAATAGCATGGATATATTACCATGGAATATGATAATGGTTCTTTTAAATAGTTATTATCATGCATACCGTCTTTCATTTTTGATCATTTGTTTGTTAATAAATAATCACACACAAAAATGTTCAGTGATCAAATTGCTAATGCTAACATTTTGTGAACAAATGGTTTACAATCGTACAAGGTTGACAAATGATTATAAAATTTGGTCATATTCAAATGGACACTATGTTGCGTCTCTGCATTATCAAATACACCAATAATTAAATTTTGAATTTTTATTCTTTTTTAGGTGGACACAAGGAAAGTCTAAGGAAAACCTCATTTGGTTTTGCTTCTAGCAACATTTCCGTTGAAGTTCACCATCAAAGAGAAGGTTCATCCATTTTTTGTCCACAAAAATTGATTCAGAAGTCAAAGCACTACAAACATTTGTTAATCGGGATAACATCTAAACAAGATTGCAATTTGAAACATAGTACATTGATAATTTGGTATATACTAACACGGACAAAATTCAAACCCGTCCTCCATAATGGAAATTTGCTCGTTGTTAAATGGACAAATCCTTCCGTACTGAACACTTAATCACAATTACTTAATTTGTTTGGTTTGTTTTCGCATTTAACTCTTTCTCTCCTTTTTTAACATCCGTTTGCATTAGCTCTTCGACTCAGAAATTTTTAGCATCGGCAGTATTTAGAGATGTTTCTTTGGTAATGTGAACCACGAGTATTTTCAAAATTGGGTAAACGAACACCGTATTTAATTAGAAGAAGAAAAAAAAGACGAAAAAGATTTGGAGAAAACCTTAGTAGTAGAACAGTTTTGAAGGAAATCCAAAAATAAACATAACTTGTTTACCAAAAAAACAAATGTTTTGGAGGAAACCTTAGTAGTAGAATAAGTTTTAAAAAAACTGTTAGTACATCTGGAGGAAACCTATGATAGATTTGGAGGAAACATTAGTAGTAGAATAGTTTCTCTCACTTTTATTCATTAGCCAAAAGGCTTATTTATACAAGCACATAACTTGTTCTCCAAGTTCTTTACATATATTAAATACGAAATATAACTTAAACAAAATATTAATTTTCCTAATCTTCGATATTGCCAATCTTTTGGAGTATTTTCATAATCTTAGTTGCTCATCTTGACCATTCAATCTCGGTCGATCTCGACCTCTCGATCTCCCAATACCTCTCGGCAAGCTCATATGTGGCAACATGGATGAGATTGGACATGTCTTTAAAATATTGGTGTTATACTCCACCCTTGGGTCAAATAGGTTGCAACACATGGCCGTCAGGTCATCATCGACGTTTATACTCGGTCGTAGAGTCATCTTCGTGGCGTTTATACCCGGCCAAAGGGTCATCGATTCGGTGGAGAATATTGTAGTAGTTGTGTATCACCATCGTCTCGTCATCATATCACTAACAGTATTTTCATGGCCATCATCGTATTTATAGTTGATAGATAACCACATAAAAACCTCAAAGAAAAATATAAATTAGGTGAATTTGAACGAATCCATCAATGATCCATGCTCGAAATCCACATCAATATCATCAATAATTGAACGTCGTTTCTTTTGTAGTATGAAACGAACATCCATTGATTTTGAAAACCAAAACTTACCTAAACAAAACTTAGTTATCCTATAAAGAAGAAAGTAAAGAAGAACGAACGTGTGTGTTTTTTTCTTTTCAAAATCAAAACAAAACTTAATTAAAAATAGACAAAGGTAGATAATTGCAGAAGAATAATGAAGAAAAAGAATTTTTTTTCAAAACGGAAGATAAGAAAACCTAAAACCCATAGGATTTGGATCTAGGCTTGATATCATGATAGATTATCAGAAAACCTTAGTAGTAGAATAATTTTTTTTACTTTTATTCATTAGCCAAGAGGCTTATTTATACAAGAACATAACTTGTTCACCAAGTTCTTTATATATACTAAATAAGAAATATAACTTAACATAATATTAGCTTTCTTAATCTTCGATATTGCCAATCTTTCGGAATATTTCCATCATCTTTGTTGGTCATCTTGACTATTCAATCTCGGTCAATCTCGACCACTCGATCTCCCAGTAAACCTTAAAAACCTAGTAGTAGTTTTAGGTTTAAAAAGCTCTGATTACCTAAAACTATTCTACTACTATCATGGTATCGAGCCTAGATCCAAATCCTATGGGTTTTAGGTTTTCTTATCTTCCGCTTTGAAAAAAAAATAATTCTACGTTTCTTGTTCTTTATCTTCATTATTCTTCTTCAATTATTCTACCTTCTTCTATTTTTAATTAAGTTTTGTTTTGATTTTGAAAAAAATAAAAACACACACGTTCGTTTTTCTTTACTTTCTTATTTATAGGATAAACTAAGTTTTGTTTAGGTAAGTTATGGTTTTCAAAAAAAAAGAAGCAATGGATGTTCGTTTCATACTACAAAAGAAACGACGTTCAATTATTGATGATATTGATGTGGATTTCGAGCATGGATCATTGATGGATTCGTTCCAATTCACCTAATTTATATTTCTCTTTCAAGTTTTCATGTGGTATCTATCAACTACATATACGATGATGATCACAAAAATATTTGTAGTGATATGATGACGAGACGATGGAGATATACAACTACCACAATATTCTCCACCGAATCTATGATCCTTTGGCCGGGTATCAACGCCACGAAGATGACTCTACGACCGGGTATAAACGTCGATGATGACCTGACGGCCAGGTGTTGCAACCTATTTGACCCAACGGTGGAGTATAACACCGATATTTTGAAGACATGTCTAATCTCACCCGTGTTGCCACGTATGAGCTTGTCGGGGGGTATTGGGAGACCAAGAGGTCGAGATCGACCGAGATTGAATGGTCAAAATGACCAACTAAGATTATGGAAATATTCCAGAAGATTGGCAATATCGATGATAAGGAAAGTTAATATTATGTTTAAGTTATATTTCCTATTTAATATGGGTAAAACTTGGTGAAGAAGTTATGTTCTTGTATAAATAAGGCTATTGGCTAATGAATAAAAGTGAGAGAAACTATTCGACTACTAAGGTTTCCTCCAAATCTATCATACTACAAAAAGTTATCACCGAATCGGTTTTTTTTTTAAATAAAAAAAAAAGTTCTTTTTTAAATAAAAAAAAAAGTTCTTTTTTAAATAAAAAAAGTTCTTTTTATACTACAAAAGAGACATGTTCGATTATTGATATTTTTGTGGATTGGGAATATGGATCTTTGATGGATTCGTTCAGATTCACTTATAAAATTATTTTCTTTGAGATCTTCATGTGGTATTGATCAACTACAAATCCGATCTTGCCGCGAAGATGATGACTCCAATGGAAATATACGGATCTGATGGAGGTGATGATAAGATGGTGTTGCCGTAAATCATGAGCATGAACCAAGAATTAGTTCGTTCAGTTTACATGGTGATGTGAAACGATGGAGATGCAAAACTACTACAATATTCTCCACCGAATCGATGACCTTATGGCGAGGTATAAACGCTATTGATGACCCTATAGTGGGTATGAAGATCATGAAGATGTATGGTGATTGTCCAATCTCATATGTGTTACCACATATGAGCTTGTGGGGGGTGTTAGGAGATCTCGGAGATTATACGAGATCGAGTTGAAAGAAAAGTAAATATTTGTGTATATTCTAAATAGGTAGATTTCATATTATTAAATATGTAAAGAACTTGTTAATCATCAAGTTATTATCTTGTATATCTTGGCTAATGAATAAATTGAGAGAAACTATTTTACTACTAAGGTTTCTTCCAAATCTATTAAAGATCTATTGTAATCGGTCAGACTAGCTTCAGATGCAGCTACATTGAGTTTTTCTAGTTTGATCTATACAAAGTATATTGCGTTTTGTAAATTACAGTTGAATCAAGGTTTAGTATATACTTTCTCCGTTTTAGAATAAGTGTCGTTTCAACACTTTTTACACAAATTAAAAAAAAAACACAATTTTAAAAAATGTCACAATCCACATGTCACTTTCTTAAAATATTACATTTTAAAAATCTTTGCAAATATACCAATTTTTGAAATATCATTTACTCAAAATATCATTTATATTTTAGTAAACTATGTGATTTTAGGGTTTATGGTTTGTTAGGGTCATAACCTTTAAAGTTTAGAATTCTAGGGTTTAAAGATTTAAAAATTCTTAATTTTTTAAATTTTTGTAAACTTGAAACACCCAAAAAAAAAATGAATTTTTTATGGTATTAGAGCCAAGAGCTCTTGGGAGAGTGTTTGATAGAAATACAAAAAAAAAAGTATGTCGAGAGAAGAAAAATAATTAGACATTATTTGTAATTTTTAAAAAGATATATATATATATATATATCTTATTATATAAAAAAAGAGTTTGTCAAAATTGTAACTTACGAGATCGCGACATGTGTTTATTATCGATCAAGATGATGACACATGTTAAAATACTCTATTTAAAATAAAGCAATTAGAAAAATAAAGATATCATTAAATTAAACCAATACAATAAAGATACATTAACATTTTTCTTATTGTTTCATTAACATTTTTCTAAAAGCCAAACCAAATTTTATGTAAGTCGTTAAAAAGAAAAGCAAAATAAAATACCATTATGTTAAATAAAATAAATGTTACATCACAAAAATGAAACTTTATATATAAAAATAAAATAAATGTTAAACATAAATTATTTTCAAAGGAAAAGTATACATACATTCAACCTTCCAAAAATGTTATTATTTCAGAAAAGGCAAATCTAAAAACTACTCCCTTTGTTCCTAAAAGATAAATTCTTTTTTTTTTGTTTCATAAAGATAGAGTTTTTATTGTTTTCTATGCACTTTTACAAATTCCAAAACAAATACTGAAATACTATTGGTTAAAATTTATTGGAAACTATAAATCGTAGAAATCAATGCGTTTTCTTAATAAATGTGCATAATTTTAAACATCTATCTTTTTGGAACGGAGGGAGTATATAATAACACACACCTCCCATTAGTTAATGTACTAACTTTATTTATGTTACCTATTTTCAGAATATTTGGTTAGTGTATGTAATTATATTTTCTGAAATTCATGTTGTAATTATATAATGTAAAGATTCATGTTTAAATTTTCGTAACTGGATCTTTATTTAAAAATTATCAAATAAGTAAAGAAATTCATTTAAAAAAAATAATTTAAAAAAAAAAAATTGATGTTTATTTATAAAATAGATTCAGTTTCAAAGTATATAAGATTTCAAATATGATTTAAAACCATATCATTCATTTAGATGAATTATTTTTATAATTTTTTGAAAATTTAACTCATTATTGATTTTCTTACCTACAGTTAACAAAACGTAATATATGATTATACTAACGGGTTTTAATTTAGAATATAACTATACGGGTCTAACTACACAAACTATCAATTTTAATATTTAATACCCGCATATTATGCGAGTCCTAATCTAGTATATATATATATATATATATATATATAAGTGTCTTTTGTATACCGATATATATTTGTTTAAAGAAATGAGTATATATTTTGTAAACCGATATAATTTCATATCAAAATCATGTATGTCTGTCCACACAAAACAAGATATATAGTAAAACCACTTGATATAGCAACTTTATACTTGGTTCCAAAACTCTTATGCATATCGCCAGCTAAATACCCTAGGGCAAGAACATGGTCGGTCCAAATAAGTATTATAATAATTAACCACTATTATTAATCAAATCATTTAGCTTATAATATATGTCGTTTGCTTCTCTACTCAAGACTCAAGCCATCCATTTCCCCTATAAATACACACTTAACACTCTTCACTTTCTCACACCACTACTCTCTCTATACTTACCTCTCAACAATCAAAAGAGTTTCTTATTCAATAACCAATGGCTCTTAGAAACTCTCTTGCTCGCTTCCTTCTCTTCAACATCCTTTTCTTCACCCTCACTTCAGCCACCCGAAGTACCAATTGTCCTCCTCCACCGCGCAAACACAACAAACACAAGCCTAGCCCACCAACTACTACCGGGACTTGCCCTTTAGATACCATAAAACTCGGTGTTTGTGTTAACGCGCTTAACCTTTTGAACGATGTGACTCTAGGCACTCCTCCCGTGACACCATGTTGCAGCCTCATCAAGGGTTTGGTTGATCTTGAAGCTGCGGTTTGTCTTTGCACTGCCCTAAAGGCTAGTGTTCTTGGTATCAACCTTAACCTTCCTATCAACCTTAGCTTGCTTCTCAATGTTTGCAGCAGAAAGGCACCACGTGGTTTCCAATGTCCTTAAAAGAAATCAATACGTTGATATTTAAGTTCCCAACTATGAAAAATGTTGAATCTCTTATTGTTATGTTTTCGTTTATGCTCGTTTATTTGAATTGGTGATGTTCATGAGGAACATCAATGGGTTTGTGTTATTTACATTTTGTTGTATCACAAGAGCTCCTTGCTTGAGTACTACTCTCTATTTGTAATTTGTTCATTTCTTCTATTGAATAAAACATCAATGATTTGCATTTTTTTGTCAACATAGCTTTTTCAATCTTTATAGGAAAATGATATCGGTTTGGTAAATACAAGATAAGATAATTAATTCATTCAATGTTTAGCCCGTGAGTATGGTATATTATCGCTGCACACGTGTATATGATCGGGATTTAATTAAGATGTCAGAAGAATTAAAGAACTAATCAATACCGTAACAAATGATTAATGATTAATGATATAACAAATGTTTGGCTTACAAGTTTGGATTTTTTGTTGAATTGTGAGATATGGAATTTATTGATGTGTATTAATTAGACCTCCTAACTATATACCTAAAACTTTTTTAACGAAAAACATATCTACTAAAACTCTCGAATACATATATATTACGTGTGTAATCTGATTAATAAATAGCACATTCATGCTTCGTATCCTTGGACCATTAATGTTTATCTTATGTATACGTTTATACCCAAGATAAACTGGTGATTGTTTCTTGCGAACGTAAACCGAAGTGGCAAAAACAATCATGTCTTATAGTTAGTCGTAGGTTCATCACTACAAGAAAACATAGTTTTTGTGACTGAATTTTTCGTCACACATATTTGCGACTATAGTGAGACTATTTTGTGACTACTTTGCAACTACACAAAAGTAGTAGCAAATGAGTCGCACATTTGTTACTAATAATCTAGTCGTATATTCAGTCGCAATTTTGCGACTGAATTTACAGTTAGTGACAAATTTGCTACTGAATAAGGATAGTCACAAACGCGTTACAAATTTGCTACTACTTAGCCCTTAGTATAACAATTTCGTCACAAAACCGTAACAAAAACAACTAGGTGGAAAACGTGGAAAGTAGGGGTCTAACTGCATCATAAAGGACTACAGTTTAATTAGTCGTAGTTCTTGGTTAATCATAAATGCTATAGTTGTGTAAGAAACCAATCCGGCTTAAACTTCCAACCCTCATATTCGTATATGCAACAGTGGCGAAGCCACGTTAAGGAAAGCAAGGTCACATGACCTAGGTAAAATAATATAACTTAAACATATATGCATGGTCGTATAGTTGTCTTTAGCTAATTTGGTTCAAGACATCAAAGATTGACCTCCCAATTGTGTTCGAAACCTCTATGTGACCTTTACTTACTTAATTTTTTCTTTACAAATATTAGCATTTTCCTAGCAACAAGCCAAATTTTCTTCTTACGTTTTCATTACGATTTTTTTTTTTTGGTTTTACGTCTTTTGCTTTTGAATTATGGAAATTTTCATATAAATAACAATTAGAACGAATCTATTATGGTTAGAATGATACTATCATGTCAACATTAACGTTAAAATAATTTATGCATTAATAAATAATAAATATATTTTGATCTAAATAAAAATATTTTCTAGATTCGCGATTGATATGCAACACATCATAAAAAGAAGAATGTTTTACTTTCACCCACCAATATATAAGTTAATAATGATCATGTGGATGTGGACGTGGATGTGGAAGAAATAATTTGATTCAGATCTCTCCCGTAGCCACTAGACATTACCCGTGAACCATTTTTGGCATGTTCAACCTTATTTTATAGCCCAGATTAGTATAATTCCAAGTACAACAAGTATGATTTTCAGAAATTTAGGACTTTAATAACTATATATCACATCAATTATATCGATTTGAATTGTTCCTTTATCACGTCAATTATATAAAAAAAATGCATCCCGAGAACTTAATTTGGCATCAAGTTTTGTTATATTAAAATATCCTAATCTTTTTCTTTCTTTTTTTCATTTTCAAATTTAAAATATTGTAGATTTACATGTCCATTTCGGAAAAACTTTTCCATCCCGTCAGCCTCGTACTGTTTTGAATTTAAAATCTTGTAAGAATTAACAATTGCCAATAATGTTATAATTTTTTTCCTGTTTTATTTTTTGGTCTCTAGGATAATTTTTTATTTATTTATGAATAATAGCATCTTGAATAAACCATATAATGAGACGATTATATGGCCTCGATTTCTGTTTAAATTTTGATCAAATAATTTTTTCTCAAATAAATTTAATTTTTAAATTAGTATCTAAATATTATTTATTTGTTAAAATCTCCAATAGATTAGAAAAAATATATTTTATGATTAATTTTTTTTCTAATTGTGTTCAATATCCCTTTACTTAAGAGAAATTTTACAAAACACAACAACCCAAATGCCACTTTTCAAAAATGCCACACTTTGAAATTTTTTGCAAAAATGTCATTTTTAAAATATCTCTTACTTAAAAGATCATTTTTATTTGGGCTAACTATCTTATGTTAGGGTTTAATGTTTAGGGATTTTAGGGTCATAACATTTTTAAAAGTTTAAAATTATATGGTTTAGGACTTTATTTTTGTTAATTTGTATCAATTTTGAAAATTGACAATTAGTTGTGTCATTTTTCCAAAAAGATAATTCAAATGTGTCATTTTTGGAATTCTCCTTTGGTTAAAACCATGTGAATTATGTTGGAACGTTTTTTTTTTTAACATAAGGCCTTTGGGCCTTATTAAAAAATATGTTGAGTGGTGAAGAGAAATGGGTATTAAGCATGTGGGCTAAATACAAATTGGAGTAAATAAAAGGGATATGTATAAATTTGTCTCACATCTATTATGTGTAAAATATTCCTCTAGTATATAAGAGAGGAAGCTCATGTTATAGTTTAAAAACATGGAGCTTGGGTGGAGATAAACTCACGCGAGCCAACCCGGACTGAACCGAATCTAACCGGGAATGGACGTGGGCGTGGGTGTGGTCGTGGTCTTTATTTGACACTTAGGACACTCAGGGACACGTGGGTCTCGTGGTCTTTGATCCGTAATAGTTTTTAAATTTTGAATTTTTCATTCAATTTTAATCTGGTCAAAGATGCCATGTCCATTAAGTCTGGCCATAAACTCACCCATTTATTTCACCTTTTAATTGATAAAACGTTTAGAATTCTAAATCACTCCTTAGGTTATAAATATGACCTCTCTGATTCTCATTCTACTCACTGAGAAACGAAAATCAAAAAGAAAAGCTATCCAGCAATCTCTCTCAAAGTAAGTTTGTGTCTTGAGAGTATCATAGGTATTCAGTTCGTTAGAACCGTGATTTGAGTGATTGCAAATACGGTTAATTTGTGGTTGTATCCTGGGATCCTTGAATCAGTCATCTCGTCGCACTACGGGTGATTCAAAGGGTTAAGGAAAAAGATTCGTCTCGCCTCCGCAACTCTCTTCTTCCCTTAAACGTCTTTCTTATCGCAGTTTATCACTGATTCGTAGTGTTCTATAATTTTGGTCTTACAAATTATTTGTGAATAACAATATAAAAATATGAAATTAATCTACTATGGATAAGTTTGTGTAGTTTAATTTTGGCTTGTGTTTATATTTTAATCAAAATATTATTTTCTCCATTAGATCAATATTGTTCTTTATTTTATTCAATAGTCAATTTAGGCATTTGGATTAAACATTATTTTTTTGATAATTTTACGTAAACTTATAAAAATGTTCACGTTGAAATTTAGTCACGTTGAGATTCGTCTCGCCTCCGCAACTCTCTTCTTCCCTTAAACGTCTTTCTTATCGCAGTTTATCACTGATTCGTAGTGTTCTATAATTTTGGTCCTACAATCTTAACCCTTTGAAATCCGGCTGTTGTTTTCATAAGCATCAGACGGATTGAATTGCGATAACAAAAACTCGATAATAGAAACGTTTGTTACAGAGCTCGTATCGCGATCGTCTCATAAACGTTTTCGCTGATTGCTTTCTGTTCGGGAAGAACACGATTTGTTTAACGTTTCCGAACGGTTAAACTCTTATATTCGATAATTTTTTCTTGAATTGCGATTCTGAATTATTATTGGGTAATTTGATAATTGATTTGAATTGCGAATCTGAATTATTATTGTGTAATTTGATAACTGTTTTAAATTGCGATTCTAAAACTGATTATCGAGATTGTTGTTTTCTTTATAATATAGAAAACTTACGATTTTTATTTGTGTATCACACTAAATCGAAACTGATTCCATTGTTTGGTCTCTGTTTTTGATAGGAAAAAATGGATGCTCAGAACCAGAATGTTTCCAATGTTGATGCTGCTCTAGCTGCGGCGAGTGCGGCTGCTAATATCTCCACCGTGAACACCAACGACGATGTGATTAGAAGCGGACTTAACGAGATGTTGGTAGACATGCAGTTCAGTTCTTCCCCGTCTGTCACTGTGGCGATTCCCACTACCAGTGTGACGATGTATGCTCCTGCCTCTATGGCTGTTCATGCTACATCTGCGATGGTCCCTCCTACGGTGCAAACCGTAGTCACTCATTCGTATCCAACGGTGCAAATTCCTTCGGGAAATTCTGCTGGATTGCTTCCGGACAAGTTTGATGGAAGGTTCTTCAAGATGTGGCAGAAAAAGATGTATTTTTACTTGACCACGTTGAATCTTGAGAAGTACGTCAAGGAAGTGAAACCCCTTCTCTCGGCGGATAATACTGATTTTCGAGCACTTGCGAGTGTTCATGCCTGGGACTACGGTGATTTCTTGTGCAAAGGATACATCCAGAGTCGTTTGAATGACCAATTATTCAACGTCTACGCCAATGTTGAGACCTCTAAGGCGTTGTGGGAATCTTTGGATAAGAAGTACCGCTCGGAAGATGCTGGTTCGCAGAAACATGCGGTGGAAAAGTTCGAACATTACAAGATGGTTGACTCTCGTCCGTTGATGGAACAAGTTAATGAGGTACAAAATCTTCTTCATGAGATTCATGCTGAAGGCATGAGGATTTGCGAGACCTACCAGGTTGCTTGTGTGATCGAGAAGCTTCCTCCAGGGTTGACAGACTTCAAGAACTACCTCAAGTTGAAGAAAAAATGGAAGAGTCTAGAAGACCTTGTCATGAAACTTCGTATCGAGTCTCAAACCCGGAGGGAACTCAAAGTAGGTGTGGTCTTTCGCGATCCTAATGTGAACGTGGCGGAGCACCATAATGTTCCCAAGCAAGCAAAGTGGCAGAATAAGGGAAGGCAAGACAAGGGAAAAGGAAAAGTGGCTCCTCAACACACTCAAAATTTCAAGCATAAGGGTGGTGGTGGTGATACTTCAAAGCCGAAGTTCACTAGAACTTGCAACGTTTTCCATAAGGTGGGACACAAATCCTTTGAGTGTCGCACTAAGATGGTCCCTCGGTAATCTAACAAATATGAGGCCAATCTTACCGAAGCTGACATGTGTGCGGTTGTCACCGAAGCAAACATGACCGAGAGCCACCCAAAGACTTGGTGGTTTGATACGGGTGCTACTAGGCACATATGCATGGACCGAGAGAGTTTCTCGACTTACCGGAAGAATAATAGCAACGAGAAGCTCTTCATGGGAAACTCCGCAACCTCGAAGATTGCAGGTTATGGCAAAGTTGTTCTGAAAATGACATCTGCCCGTGAGCTCATCCTTAACAACGTTGCCCACGTTCCGGACATGAGGAAGAATCTGATTTCAGGCCCACTTTTGAGCAAGCATGGATTCGCAATGAAGATTGAAGCGGATAAGCTGGTCCTCTCTAAGTACGGAATGTTTTTGGGTAAGGGTTTTGTGTGTGATGGGTTGTTTAAGATGTTTGTTGAGGCTGTGATTCGTGAGAATGTTGTAGGCAATGATGCCATAATTGATGTAGGCAATAATGCCAAAACTATTGTAACCGAGGCTTCCACCTCGAAGACGAAGATGAATAAGAATTCCTTTGCTTATGTCGCTGAGTCATTTGAACTATGACATGAACGTTTAGGCCATGTTAACTTTAAATCTATGAGTAGGTTAATGAACATGAATTTAATCCCTAAACAGAAAATAAGCAAACATAAATGTGAAATATGTGTTACAGCAAAACTCACGAAAAAACCATCACCGAGTGTGGACCGAAAAACGGAACCTCTTGGTTTGATTCATACAGACTTGTGTGATTTAAAATATATTCAAACCAGAGGCGGAAAGAAATACTTCATAACCTTCATCGATGATTGTACTAGATATTGTCACGTTTATTTACTACGGAGTAAAGATGAAGCATTGGAGAAATTCAAAGAATATAAGTTGGAAGTAGAAAATCAACTTAATAAAACTATCAAAATAGTTAGAAGTGATAGAGGAGGCGAATATGATGGACCGTTTGAGGCGTTCTGTAGAGAACATGGCATCATCCATCAGACAACCGCTTCTTATTCACCTGAATCTAAAGGAGTTGCGGAACAAAAAAACCGAACTCTTAAAGAGATGATGAATGCGATGTTGCAGGAATCTGGGTTAGCCCAGAACATGTGGGGGGAAGCTTTGCTTACCACAAATTATATCCTAAACAAAATTCCACACAAAGTCACTGGCAAAACGCCATATGAACTTTGGAAAGGTATTATACCTTCGTATAAACACCTGAAAGTGTGGGGGTGCCTAGCAAAAGTTGCAATTCCACCACCAAAAAAGGCAAAGATAGGACCTAAGAAGGTAGATTGCATTTTTATCGGATATGCGCATAATAGTAGTGTCTATCAATTTTTGGTACTTAAATATGATATTCCAGGTATAAATGCAAACACGATAATGGAGTCAAGAAATGCTTACTTCTTTGAAACCGTGTTTCCGCGTAAAGAAAAAAAGAGTAATAAAAGAACTCGTGAACAAAGAGATGAGCTTCCCTCAGCAAATGAGGCAAGTAACTTTGGTACTACTATAAATGATGAAGAAACAGAAGACGAAATTAACCTTAGACGAAGTAAAAGACCTCGTAAAGAGAAAAACTTTGGTTCTGATTTCTTGGTAGTATTTCTCGCTGAAAATGAGCCACGAACTTTTTCAGAAGCAATGTCCATTCTGGACGCGCCTTCTTGGAAAGAAGCCGTCAATGATGAGATGGACTCCATCTTACAACATAATACTTATGAGATAACTGAGCTACCTGAAGGGTGCAAAGCTCTTGGGAATAGATGGATATTCAGAACAAAACTGAAAACTGATGGAGATATAGACAAGTATAAAGCTAGACTTGTGGTTCAAGGATTCAGGCAAAAAGAAGGTCTGGATTTCTTCGACAATTATTCTCCTGTAACGAGAATAACCTCCATCAGACTATTAATAGGCATTGCTGCTTTACGAGATCTTGAAATTCATCAAATGGATGTCAAAGCGGCATTTCTAAATGGTGATTTAGAAGAGGAAATATATATGAAACAACCCGAAGGGTTTGTCATCCCAGGACAAGAACACAAAGTGTGCAGACTTGTCAAATCACTATACGGACTTAAACAAGCTCCTAAACAGTGGCATGAAAAATTTGACAATGTAATGATGTCAGATGGGTTCAGCATAAATGAATGTGATAAATGCATATACATAAAAAGTACCCCACACGGATACATTTTGTTGTGTTTATATGTAGATGATATGCTTATTATTGGAAGCAATAAGGATATGTTTAATAAAACGAAAACCATGCTCAAGGGAAAATTTGACATGAAAGACATGGGTTTAGCGGAAGTAATCCTTGGAATCAAGATCATAAGAACTTCCAAAGGAATTACTCTAACTCAAGATCATTATGCTGACAAGATACTTGACAGGTTCAAGACCTACTCAAACGGAACTGCAAAAACTCCCATGGATCCTCAACTTCACCTGACGAAAAATTCAGGTGATGCAGTTTCACAGGTAGAATATGCAAGAGTGATATGAAGTCTAATGTACTTAACAAATTGCACTAGACCAGATTTGGCACATTCCGTAAATGTGTTAAGTCGATACACAAGTAATCCAGGTCATACTCACTGGAAGGCCATAACGAGGGTCTTAAACTATCTCCGATATACCAAGAGTTATGGGTTGCACTATGGTAAATAACCAGCGGTATTAGAAGGCTATAGTGATGCCAATTGGATTTCTGATTCTAGAAACTCGAAATCTACAAGTGGATATGTCTTTACCCTAGCTGGTGCAGCAGTATCCTGGAAATCTTCCAAATTAACCCTCCTGGCTAGATCAACCATGGAGTCCGAGTTCATAGCTTTAGACAAAGCTGCGGAAGAAGCAGAGTGGCTTCGAAATTTTTTGGAAGATATCCCTATGTGGGAAAAACCACTGCCAGCATTACGGGTACATTGTGATAGTCAATCGGCTATCTCCCGGGCACTAAATAAACTATATAATGGTAAATCTCGTCATATTCGGAGGCGACATAAAACCATAAGACAATTGATCTCCACTGGAGTACTCACGATAGATTATATCAAGTCGGCTGAAAACTTAGCTGATCAGTTCACAAAAAGTTTGCCGAGAGATCAAGTTGTTAAATCATCAAGAGGAATGGGTTTAAAGCCTATAACAGAACACGACGCTTAATGGATACCCCACTTATGTCACTGGAAATCCCACAACATAGGTTCAAAGGGCCAACGAAATAAAGCTGAGTAAGAGAAAAACACTGTGAGATAATGTATATACCCAATTCCTAGGATGATAAACAATGTTACATGTGTGTGACAAGGATAAGCATTAGCTTTTAATGATTCCATAACTTTGAGATATCAGTGAAGTAATACAGGATGCTTCTTTAAAACAAAGTTGATGGCAGATCACCTAGTGAGTGTGAAATGCGGCCGTTTTTAGGAGAATGAAAGTAAGGCTATATTCTCTAAGTTCACTCATGATTACCAGGAATGTTCAAGGCCAAAATGAACACAATAGAGAACTGATTTCTATGAGAAAATGTTGCTATGCAATAACTGTTGTCTAGGTTTACATTAACATCCGGGTGGTTCAAGACATCATCTTCACCTCCTGGCCAAGTAAACCCGACATAAATTAAAATGATTGGTTCAAAGCTGAAAAATGCTACCTCTCAGATATAGTTACATTTTCGTATACTCTCAAAAGTCTGTCAAAGTCTAGTATAGTCGAGTCTGCATATGTTTGTTCAGTCAGTCAAGTCTGCATCAGTTTAGAGTCATTTCTATTCATGTGGGGGATTGTTGGAACGTTTTTTTTTTAACATAAGGCCTTTGGGCCTTAATAAAAAATATGTTGAGTGGTGAAGAGAAATGGGTATTAAGCCTGTGGGCTAAATACAAATTGGAGCAAATAAAAGGGATATGTATAAATTTTTCCCACATCTATTATGTGTAAAATATTCCTCTAGTATATAAGAGAGGAAGCTCATGTTATAGTTTAAAAACATGGAGCTTGGGTGGAGATAAACTCACGCGAGCCAACCCGGACTGAACCGAATCTAACCGGGAATGGACGTGGGCGTGGGCGTGGTCGTGGTCTTTATTTGACACTTAGGACACTCAGGGACACGTGGGTCTCGTGGTCTTTGATCCGTAATAGTTTTTAAATTTTGAATTTTTCATTCAATTTTAATCTGGTCAAAGATGCTATGTCCATTAAGTCTGGCCATAAACTCACCCATTTATTTCACCTTTTAATTGATAAAACGTTTAGAATTCTAAATCACTCCTTAGGTTATAAATATGACCTCTCTGATTCTCATTCTACTCACTGAGAAACGAAAAATCAAAAAGAAAAGCTATCCAGCAATCTCTCTCAAAGTAAGTTTGTGTCTTGAGAGTATCATAGGTATTCAGTTCGTTAGAACCGTGATTTGAGTGATTGCAAATACGGTTAATTTGTGGTTGTATCCTGGGATCCTTGAATCAGTCATCTCGTCGCACTACGGGTGATTCAAAGGGTTAAGGAAAGAGATTCGTCTCGCCTCCGCAACTCTCTTCTTCCCTTAAACGTCTTTCTTATCGCAGTTTATCACTGATTCGTAGTGTTCTATAATTTTGGTCTTACAAATTATTTGTGAATAACAATATAAAAATATGAAATTAATCTACTATGGATAAGTTTGTGTAGTTTAATTTTGGCTTGTGTTTATATTTTAATCAAAATATTATTTTCTCCATTAGATCAATATTGTTCTTTATTTTATTCAATAGTCAATTTAGGCATTTGGATTAAACATTATTTTTTTGATAATTTTACGTAAACTTATAAAAATGTTCACGTTGAAATTTAGTCATTTGTTTATAACTTTATATATAATATGAGTTTACTATTAATTTATATAAAATAATTAATTAAATAAGAACAATCAAAGTTAATGGATTAAATATAAAGTTAATTAATTATAATTCTTTGTATAGTTAATGGGCTAAATATTCAATAACCTATGTTTAATTGTTAAAGTTAATGGGCCAATTGAATGAATTTTTTACCATGTCACATTTGACATATTTTTTATTTTTTTTTGTCTAATATTGAATGAGATGAAGACACCTAAGCTTTTCTTAATAAATCACATCCCTAATAATATTTAGGAAATTTTTGGTT
This sequence comes from Arabis alpina, assembly GCA_900128785.1. Classification (NCBI taxonomy): domain Eukaryota; kingdom Viridiplantae; phylum Streptophyta; class Magnoliopsida; order Brassicales; family Brassicaceae; genus Arabis; species Arabis alpina. Next base: position 43,017,910 of record LT669794.1, read on the forward strand.
TGGTAACTAGAGTACGGAAAAAAGGAAGGATATGGGATGGGTCTCTTAATCAGCCGTTTGGAATGTTTTAAATACTATTTGCAATTTTTTAAAACCGGACAGAAACATCAATTCGTCCTAAAATCGATTGTAATATTCACATATTAGGTCCGTGTATTGACTAAAAAGTCTGTAAACCATAATAGGCATGTCTATAGACTATATGCCCGACCCAATATTTTGTTATTTGAAAATGGATATCTTCGATTTGGAAATCACTAGATTATCATCACCAAGATGCAAGATTTTCTTTTTTTACGAAAAAAAAGGATTTTAGTCCGTAAGAAAAACAACAAATATCCAAAATATTTCATGGAAAGTAGAGACAAAAGTTAGCTAACAAAACAAAAAAAAAAAAATTTGTGCAAAAGTTTTATTAGAGCAGGTAAAATTCTTAAATTATTACACTATAGAAAATTCCGTAATATTTATTTTGGATTTTCTTATACTTTTTTCGATTTCGCATAAATATTTTTAAGAGTTTTGTTATTTGTTGTAAGATGTTGTAAGAGTAATTTTTTTTTTGTCGTCAATTAATTTCATTTCATTAACACAATATTACAATGGTCAACACACAATATAAGTTTGCAACATGTATAACACCCCGACCATCCTCCCTTGGGCCCCACGCCCATTTTCGGCTCGTAAGCCGATCTTTCCCTGAGTTTTGGCCTCACTCGCACGGTACTAGAAATAACTTCCCAGTAGGTCACGCATCCTTCGATTGCTCCAGCTCAAGCACGCTTAACTCTGGAGTTCTCTTAAGACAAGTGACCGAAAAGATAAGTGCATTTTGGTGACATAGGTAGTCAAATCAATTCTTTTAAGCTTCTCCGCATGCACCACATATTCTCAGATAATGCACCTAAGTCTGGGGTATTACAATCACCCCCTCTCACAGTGTGCAACGTCCTCGTTGCGTACCAAGATCGTTACCCTGACAGTGCTATACCCACACTCGTCAAGGTTCGGCTATGATAGCACTTATAACGCTCCGACCACCCTACCGTGGGCCCCACGCCCACTTTCGGCTCGCAAGCCGAAACTTCTCGGCCCACAAGCCCGAGACTTCTCTGGCGGTCGGTGCGTTAGTCCAGGAGTCTCGAAATGCATGTTTACTGACCCTGCAATCACCACGCGATCTTTCCCCGATTTTTAGCAACTCTGGAGTTCTCTCAAGACAAGTGACCGAAAAGATAAGTGCACTTTGGTGACATATGTAGTCAAATCAATTCTTTTAAGCCTCTCCGCATGCACCACATATTCTCAGACAACGCACCAAGCATTTCTAGAATCAGGGGTATTACAATCACCCCTTCTCACAGCGCGCAACGTCCTCGTTGCGTACCAAGATCATTATTCTGACAGTGTTATACCCACACTCGTCAAGGTTCGGCTCTGATACCACTTATAACGCCCCGACCACCCTACCGTGGGCCCCACACCCACTTTCGGCTCGCAAGCCAAAACTTCTCGGCCCGCAAGCCCGAGACTTCTTTGGGGGTCGGTGCGTTAGTCCGGGAGGCTCAGAATGCATGTTTACTGACCCTGAAATCACCACACGATCTTTTCCCGACTTTTGGCCTCATTCGCACGGTACTAGAAATGACTTCCCAGTAGGTCACCTATCCTTCAATTGCTTCAGCTCAAGCACACTTAACTCTGGAGTTCTTTCAAGACAAGTGACCGAAAAGATAAATGCACTTTGATGACATAGGTAGTCAAATCAATTCTTTTAAACCTCTCCGCATGCACCACATATTCTCAGACAATGCACCAAGCATTTCTAGAATTTGGGGTGTTACAATATGAATGTAGCTTGTTTAGCTACATTATCTACTGCAACATTGGCATCTCTAGAAATATTACGAAATGTGAAATTACAAGCAGTGGCTATATATCCTAGTAATATCTTGTCAGGGAACAATATATGGGAGATTCTTAAGAGTTGGAATTTCCCAATCAATGTGCTCTTGTTGTAGCAATCTATATAGATGCTCTTAAAATCTCCGCGAAAGGTAACGATAGCCTAGGCGATACAATTCAATCACAACAATTCACAAAGCCTAATTGTTTAGCAAAAAAAAACAAATTCACAAAGCCTTAATTTCAACATGCATTAGAGATTGTATGGGAGGAAAAGCTCTTGAGCCTTATAAGAGTTGGTGCGAGATGGGATCCTGCAAAGTTCAGCCTATATCAAAAGATTGATGTAACAATAACTATAAAGCATCCACCAGACAACATTGTTGTTGAACCTCCTCAAACAATTGAGTTGTAAGTAATTTTTCAGAATAGTCTTCTTACAAAGTGACGACAAGTCGACAAGTGTACAGTATTTGTGTAATTATGACGTCACATTGTGTGAAGATAACGTCATATTTTCTTACTTTTCATTACATTATCTTCACAAAAAAAAGTATAATCTACTACGATTACATCTGTTAGCGTCTCTTCTCAGTCAGTCACTATACATCACTCAATTTCCATCATTTTCTCGAGAAAATTCCCAGATTTCAAAACCCTAGCTCTGCTCAATCTCCAAACACAAAAAAAAATGGCGAATATTCCGATGGATATCATCACCGATCTATTCCTCCGTCTCCCAGCAACAACACTAGTCCGATTTCGCGTACTCTCAAAACCTTGCTTCTCTTTAATCGATAGTCCCGATTTCATCGCATCTCATCTCAATCACACACTCCAAACCGGAGATCACCTCATGATCTTACTCAGAGGACCTCGTCTTCTCTGTACTGTAGATCTAAACTCACCTGATAAAGTCTCAGACGTTGAACATCCATTAAAAGCCACTGGTCTAACAGAGGTCTTCGGTTCTTGCAATGGTTTAATCGGATTATCGAATTCTCCTACCGATATAGCGATTTTCAATCCATCAACACGGCAAATTCATCGATTACCTTCAGAGATTGTTGATTTTCCTGAAGGTTCGAATACTCGTGGTTATGTGTTTTATGGATTAGGTTATGATTCTGTTAACGAAGATTATAAAGTTGTTAGAATGGTTCAGTGTAAAGGTGGTAAAGCTGATGATCTATTATTTGGTTTTCCTTATGAGATTAAAGTTTTCAGCTTGAAGAAGAATTCATGGAAGAGGATTAAACATGTTCTTCCCGCGATTCAGTTATTGTTCTACTTTTATTATCATTTGTTGTATCGTCGTGGTTATGGTGTTTTAGCTAGTAATAGTCTTCATTGGGTTTTACCTAGAAGACCTGGTTTGATTGCGTTTAACACGATTATAAGATTTGATCTAGCGACGGAAGAGTTTGGGATTCTTGATTTTCCGGATGATTTAGCGCATGAGAATATCGATATAGGTGTGTTGGATGGTTGTCTTTGTTTGATGTGTAATGACCATGAGTTTAGCTATGTTGATGTTTGGATTATGAAGGAGTATAATGTTGAAGGATCTTGGAGTAAGTTGTTTAGGGTACCGAAACCGAAGAGTGTTGAATCGTTTGATTTTATGAGACCTTTGCTTTATTCTAAGGATAGGGATAAGATTTTGTTGGAGATAAATAATGCCAAGCTTGTGTGGTTTGATTTCGAGAGTAGGAGGTTTAGAAAGATTAGAATAAAGGATTGTGATAGTTCATATAGTGCAGAACTTCTTGTGAGTAGCCTTGTTTTGGGATGTAAAGGAGATCCTACCGAAGCTGAACGCCGAAAAGAACGTAGAGCTCTAGAAGAACAAATGATGCAGCAAAGTAATAAGAGGTGGTTAATGCTAATCTCTACACATATTGATGTCATGATTAAAAAAAAAATAGATATGGAAAAGATAGGCAAATCCGAGTTTTAGGTGTATCTTCGATGTTTGATATGTTATGGTTTTGCAAGTGGTAAACGTATGAATATGCTTAAACATGTTATATTACATCTCAGGGATGATTTTCTATCCAAGGGATTCAAGCTGGTGTTATAAGCAAAACAGAGGAACTTAGAGCCCAAATCCAGTTTCAAGGTAAGTATAATGATTCCCTCGAGTTGTTTTCGAGGTTTCTAATCTTAACATAGATGCATTATTGGGAAGTCTTAAGCAGGTGGAAGTTCACCATCATATGTTGACTTTTCATAGTTTAGGAGCTTATCGAAAATCTGAATAAGTGACACTTGAGTGACCAACAACATATGTTGACTTTTACAATTTTTGGAACTTATCTAAAATCTGAATATTTCAAGTGTTTTGAAGTTTGAAATATTCCCAGGGAAATTTAGATGCAAATCTTGATTTTGGTTTGATTTTCACGTGTAGGTGAAGGCGGAAAGGAAAGGAAAGGAATATCATCCAATTCCCATAGGAGGTCTTAGTACTAACTAGCTTAACCTTGTACATATACAGATATACTGTATGTCCCAACTCCTAAGAGAAGATTATGTACTCTTCTATATATAATTTAGTGACTATAATCTATATGTAAACTCTTTCGAGTCTTGTATGTTGCAATATGCTATGTTGTAATATGGTATCGAGTTAATACGATCCAAAATCCAAATAGCCACACGGTGTATTTTATGAAGAGTAAGCCAGCCATAGTTAGTGATTCAGAGGAAATGAGGTTTGTGATAAACCTAAACATTTTTGGAGCCGAAGTAATGAAGAAAATCGAACCATTGTGTATTCAAATATTCATAGACATTAAACCAAATCATACAAAATTAAAATCTAGTAGAGGTCTAGGTTATGACAACAATGGAGGGTAACGAAACACATAAGAATCTAGCAGGAGATAAGATGCAACATTTTGATGCCATTTTAAGGTATCCGACTGGAGAAAAACCATGTCCTCTCGTCTCTACTGCACGAGTTTTCTCAAAACAGATTCTGCACGGTGTTCGAATCGTGGTAAAACCCATTCATGCTGAAGGATGTCGAGACCATCCTTCTCAGCACCCAAGCTCTGAGGCAAATTTGTAAATGGAACGGCAAAAAATCAGGTTTGGACCAAGATCAAGATGAAAAATGTAGGATGATGATTCAAGAAAATATATTTAGAAGCCAAAAAAGTTATGAAAAGAATACCTTTGACGCATCAAAACCAAATCCACCCATTTGCATCATTCGTTGTGTATCATCAATTGCTGCATAAGAAACAGAACACTTGCAATGACTAAAGAAGATTCACCGAGAAAATGAAAAATCTCAAACTCTAAGCTTCTGAGAAAATGGTGCAAATTAGTGAGTATGTGAACACTAACCATTTTCATCTCCAAGAATAAGACTGAATAAGCCTCTTAATCCAAACAAGTTTAAGAAGTACCTGAGACATGAAATAACAGATCATAAAACAAGAGATGTAAACAAAAACTGACATGTGCCAATCTCTATGTAACTTAGGTACATACCATGAACGGCTGCTCACATAGCTAACATCGACAGTGCTCAAGTCGATCCCGTTCTGTAGCATTGACCTGAACCTCTGAGTCAGTGGAAATGGTATTTTGGCTGTAAGATAAAATTAGGAAGCTTCAGATGCTACGGAAGTGTGGAGACTATAGAAAGGCAAGATAATGGTAATTCAAACGGAACCAGAAAGGCAAACAACGTAATGCGTATGTAAAGCTAAAAAGAGGATAATATGGGAAATGTAATTTGAAGGGAAACAAACCTGCAACAAACCCAGAGAAGAAGAAGTTGACAAATGCAAAAGTGAGTGTCTGCCAAATGGTAAAATTCATCAGCTACCTGCCAAATTTACAGATAACATGAAGAGAGCTGAATTCAAATTTACTTTACCTGCGGTATAATCATAGACAGATTTTTCTTCATCATATCCATGGCCATATTAGGATCAGAAAACATCTGAGCTTGTGGGTTTGAAGCTTGTTGGTCCTTGGGAACATGTAACAATCCATTTTCCTGCATCAAACAACACTCGATTATAAGTACTCCTTATTCAAACAACACACATACTGTACACTACTCAGAAACACTGCTGGTAACCATTCTAGTATATTGCAGTCTTGCTTCAATCAAAACAGTTGCTTCTACACAATCATTCGCATGATTGAACATTCCTAAAGGTTATATCCAATCCAGAAAGCAAAAGCTCAATTATATTGAGGAACTAAACAAGATTTGACAAATACAAGTTATCAAAAACTACCAAAGAACAATTGAAGCTTTAATCACCCACACAAGTTGCAAAATACACCATTGGAAGCCTCGAATACAAGAGGGCAAATCTCAGAAAGCATCATACCTCGTTACTGAAGTAGAATCTCCGAGCTCGAAACGATTTAGGAGGGATGAAATTAGCACCAGCTTTCAGATTCCGAGCCCTAATTACAATTTGTCTACAAAACCAAACACATCAAAAACCCAATCAGCTACTACTCACAAAATAAGTGAACAGAGAAGAAGAATATGAATTACCCTTCTTTGACGATCTTGGCATCAGGAGTTGGAGAAGATCGCATGAGTTTAGAGACGAAGTAACGAAGAACACCGATGAGAACCATCACTAGGGAGAGAGGGATCAAAACCCAGTTTCTAATCGCTGTATCGAGAACTAAATCTTCCGCCATTGATTATAATTCTCTCTTCCTCGAATAATGATCTCTTCTTCTCTCTCTGAGCTCTCGATCCAAAATACGATCGGAAAAATCTCGACTTCAATGATAAACCGGTTTAATCAAAATTGAACCACAATAACCGAACGAATCTGAAATAACCGGAAATAACTGAATTTAATGAGACTGGGCTGGTTTATTTGTTTTTTCGGAACGTATATATCATTTATCTTGAAAAATTTCTACAAATCTCAGATGAGAAATTGTTGAATACAATTTATACAAACAAGTAGAATGTTATAAATATAAGAGTAAAACTGAAAACGGTGTTATATGAACAAGCTTGTTGGCAATGGAACCCCTCGTCCAGTGTGAGACAATATGAACACCTACCAAATTTTGCAATCCAAAAATGAATATTATTTATTAGATTATATATTGCTATATCCTTTATTCGTTCATGAAGGAGATCAATAAGTTGTTGAGAATCGTTTTCATATATTATTGGTCGATAACTCTGGTACCAGACCTAACCTGAATAGAAGCTGAGGAAGAAGCTGAGGAAGCAGCTGCTTGGGGGCTTTTCATATATAAATATTTGAAGGGCCAATTATTTCCAAAAATCTTTGCTAGGTCAGTTGGTCAAGGGCCAATTCGAATGCGGGAGGTGGAGTGATTGATTCTTGGTGTCGACATTCTATTTCATACTTTTTCTTTGGTCAATTTTTGGTTAATGGACTTGTGCCCCAACCAATATCAGGGTCGGGTCTCCCTGTTACCACAATGTTTGTATTGTGTGTAGTAAGTTGAATCCTTTTGTTTTGGTTGATGACTTCAGTCGAAGTAGAAATGCAGATGCTGCTATGATAAAATCACTACTCGAGTTTCGTATAATCCATCCCGCACCAATTATATGTTGAGACGGGTGAAAGCTTGCATCATAGTTGCATTTGAGCCATCAACTTGGAGGTGGACTTCAATGTGACGAGCGGATTATGAGAATTGGATGTTTGGGGTGGGAGTGATTATATTATGTGCATCCCATTTTAGTCCTTTGAAAATCATATCATTACGATCTTTTTATAAACTCCAAAATAACCATAAGCGAGATATTAACCGTGAAGAGGAAGTATTTGTTTTGGGTTCTATGTACATTGCTAATCTCAAATAGAAGGCTTCGCTGGTATAAATAAGCCGACTCTAAATCTTAAAAACCGAATCTCGACTTCAACGAAAGACTGGGTTAACCAAATTGAACCCGCAATAACCGAGCTAATCTGAAATAACTGTAATTAATAAGCTGGGCCGGTTTATTTATCTGTTTGGGCTATATAACTTTCTAACCTTTCTAGGTCAGCGAGAAGGATTTGCAAGTATAAATAAGCCGTCTCTAAATCCTAAAACCCTAAATTCTTCCTCACGTCAATTGTCTTTCTCTGAACTTTCTCAAAGACGAAGAAGATGGCGGTACAAGAAGTAAACCCTAAGGCGTATCCTTTAGCAGATGCTCAATTAGCTTTAACAATATATGATATTATTCAACAAGCTGTTAACTACAAGCAGCTTAAGAAGGGAGCTAATGAAGCTACCAAAACATTGAACCGTGGAATCTCTGAGTTCATAGTTATGGCTGCTGATGCTGAGCCTCTTGAGATTATTCTTCATCTTCCTTTGCTCGCTGAAGATAAGGTTTGCATATTTCTTATCTTTGCTATTTGATATTTGTTATTAGAATAGTTTGGTTCTTCTGGTAATAGTTTTTAATATTTGAGAGATTTTGATGCATCTTGTGTAGAATTTATATTGATGTTTATGTGATTTTGAGAGTTTTAATTGAGTAACAATTTGGTGGTTGTGTAGATAAGTATATATGTCAAGAGCCCTATAATTCATGATTCTTAGACGCATGAGAAGCTGTTTTTAGCTATGTATCTTCTTGATTTCTAGGGTTTTCTGTTTTGGGTTTGAACATTCTGTTTTTGATTGTGTTATTTCATTAAACAATTCTCTATTTAATAAAGTTTGTCCTTCCAAATCTTTGAATTTATTGAGTTCTTATGATATGCGATTACTTATGCAATGTTAATAATGTAGCTTCATATTCACTCTTTATGAAGACATGATTTATCCTAGCTTATAGTTTATTTTAGTTCAACAAGTTGCATTGTTATTTGTTATACATACCATTAATGATGTGGTTTGATTTTGAACCTAACCTTTTTTCTTTTTGTTTCTCCAGAATGTGCCGTATGTGTTTGTACCTTCCAAACAAGCTTTGGGAAGAGCATGCGGTGTAACAAGACCTGTGATCGCTTGTTCAATAACATCAAACGATGCAAGTCAATTGAAATCACAGATTCCGCAGCTCAGGGATGCTATTGAGAAGCTCTTGATCTAATGACTTTAGCTCGGGATGAAGAGTCTCTTCATTATTGGAAAGGCTCCGACCGAAGTTAGTTTATGTGCTACTAATTATGTCGAATTTTATTCATTTATGCAATTGAGTTTTCTTAGATTTTGATTTTGTTGCTTGGTTCGTGATACCAATACAGAGCTCTTTCATTTATGACCCTAATGATTTTATGGTTTTATTAACTCATGGATTTAAAATATTCTTATCTTTTCACTTTTGTTGCATTCTTTTATCACTTTGCTTTGTCCAACAGACTAAAGCAATCATTGATTCGTTTCTTCTACACTTTGCTTATGTTAAACTCTAATGAAATAGTTTCTTCACAAAACTTTTATAAAGTATTGTAATTTTATGTAATCAGCAAAACCAATCCAATTTATAAAGCAATGACATCCCAATGCATGGCTATTGCACAAACGGTCTCGTCTAAACTATGTGCAAGAAACAAAAAATTTAGCTCATGTACTGAACCTACAAAGAATTTTATCTCATTCCCAACCATTTGCAAGAGTTCTTTCAATCCGAGTTTTCGAGTGGAACTACCAAACTCACGAAATCGAAAGACTTTTAAGCATCATCTAAGGGCAAGAAAATTAGGACCGGAAAGAGAAGAGAAGGAGGATGAGGAAAGCGAAGAGGATGACGACGATGAAGACTTTCTAGAGAAAGACGATAAAAAGGATGACGACGATGAAGACTTTCGAGCGGAGGAGACAGTTCTAAAACTATACACTGATATCAAGAACCAAAATATCGATGGAATTTCAGAGGTTATTGGAGATGAATGCCAATGCTATTGCAATTTCTCATCAACTTACCGACTCTTACAAGGCAAGAAGGTAAAGCATATTGTCATCTTAAAACTGTTCTCATGTTTTCAAAATCGAAAGAAAGAAATTAAGGGTACTATGGTCTTTTAATGGCAGCAAGTGATGGCTTTCTTCTACTGGTTGATGATGAAACTTGGGAAAGATATCAAGATTATTGTGAAACCAACCTCCAAAGATGGCATGACCATTGGTGTTCAATGGCAACTCGGTTAGTTTCCTCTCAAAATCTCAATCCGGCTAACTCACAACCTTAAATCCAAACCGGAGCATGTCTTCCATATCACCAGACGAGACCACACTAAACTGATCAATCCATTTGAAATGATTTTTCTCACGACGGTTTCACCTGTAATGTGCAGAATGGGAGAAGCCACACATCCAATTAGGGAAGGGGTTCAGTATCCACATTTGCCATATCTACCAAGGAAAGCTGTTGATAAAGTCAGTAACTATTCTGGTCTAAACTCAGTTTTTATCCTCACTATAACCCGTGATCATGACCATCTTATAACCAAAACAATGCAGGAATGTAGAGATGTTCATGGAACCAATCTTTCATATAGAGCCTTTAAGACTAGTGAGCCTGCTCAATTCAATTTATGTTCATCAGATTTATGTGAGACACTTACCTAATGTTGTTTATCAATATTCTTCTTCTGTTGCAGAGAACCATAGCTTTTGCAGTGAGATTAGCTGAGAAGATAGTCACTTACATCAGACCAGCAGAAAACACAAGGAGACAGGCAATCAGTCTTCTGCTACTTGCGCTTCTGCTGCTTGCTGCAGCTGCTTTCTACTTCACCAGACCGAGGTTCTAATAAACACAAAGCTAATAACATGGAAGACAACAGCAAAAACCATAGAAGATAAGCTTCTTTTATCAGTACAACACAACATAGTTAAACACATAGTCGTTTTTCCTACAACATTCAGGAGTGAATGGCGTTAAATACAAAACATCTTCGCCATCGACCCGTACGCTAGAGTTTTCAGTACTAGAAAATCACAGATTTCCTGAATACTGTACAATACTAAATACAATATCAACCTAACCATGTCGATACATAACCAAAGGAAGACGGAACTGGAAAAGCATTAAAGGAAATTAAACTGATAATGTTATTTTCGTCCCTATCAGAGTTCTACACCCATGAGTCACAAGTAGGTTTCCTAGATACACCTGCGAGAGAATTGCCATAGAGAAATCAAATTGCTGTTTCAGGACAATGATGATATAAATATCATAAGCTGTGAAATCAAAATTTCACTTACACTAGTAGTTCCTAGTTAATTACGTCAGACCAGAAGACATCACGACCGCTTGTACATATGGCGCCTCAGCATCTCATTTATCCCCACAGCTGAAATACTTTCACATCCAAGAAGATCGCGGAGCTTTTCATCACACTGAATAGCCATTGGATTTGCCGGGTCCTGAAAACATATTTATAAGCAAAATAAACAGTGCTTAGTTACCAATTGCCTTTTCATGTTTATCAACATTCATAAAGCTTGCTAAAACATGCCGAAGTGTGAAATGCAATTCTAGATATTATCTTATAGACGAATTCCAAACAATAAGCTTCTAGTAGTACGAAATGGCAAACCAAAGTGTATTAAGACTCACCTCTAAGTTGTTGAGTTTTATGTATTCCCAAACACGGCGAATAATCTCTTCGTCTGCCATCTCTGTCTCACCAGTACCAAAAAACTTAGCAAGTGGCTCAGATAATGCAACAGCTGCATTGACAGGCTCTGCGGTCTCAGTCTCAGTCTTAGTTTCAACCTCAGTTTTTGCCTTTTTCGCTTGACCAGAGTCCTCTACCAAAAATGATTTCAAACAGTCAGTAACATTGAACATGCCAAAGAACATATAAACTTGAGCAAAACCGATTCACATGAACCATTACTTGATGGATCAAGCGGGAGAATATGCTTAGCAAGCAACTTATTCATTTTAAACATATCAGTACAATCCGTCTCAAACACCACACGTAACGCATCGTCACATATAATCTTCCGCTTGTTACTCGGATCTTGGAGACTATTCTTCCTTATGTAAGCCCACAATTGCTTCACAATCTGAAATACAACAACACTCTTATAACAACCCCCATTCCTTCAACAGATCTGAATAACACATAGTGTGAATAAAAGACAATAATAACCTCAGTTCTTGGAAGAGCAGGTTCACCAACAACAACTTGAAGCTCAGGAGAAACTCTACAGACTTTGTTTAGTCCTCCAGGTCCACCCTTTCTTTTAGCTGGAGCACTGCAATGGAAAAATTAACAAACACAAGCAAGTCATTAAATTTGGAATTAACTTTACACTGTTTGAATACAATAGAGAGAATAACCAAATGTGCTAAAAATATCACTGGATAAATTTGGACCTAAAAACAAGAAAATGAGAAAAACTGACTTAAGATTTAGACATTCCTAAAATTGATAATCATGTTTAACCATGAAAATAGCAAAACCCCTAATTACTACAATCAAACCCTAAAATATATTACAAACCCTAAAAAAAAAACCACCATAAAAAACGAACCTTTCTTTAGGGGCTTGAGTAACAGAGAGAGCAGAGTTGACTCCATGTGGAAGCGACTGTTGCTGGTATTGCTGCGGCATGTACGGTGCATAAGGCTGCCGGAAATTGAGATCATAAGAGTGATACGGAGGTTGAAGAGTGAAATGTGGAGGAAACTGTTGCTGCTGGGAATGTGAAGAAGGAGAGAATTGAGAAGACCCATGATGATGTAGTGTGAAATGTCCTTTCCCTGGAACATTAACACCGGAATGCAATTGCTGAGACGGAGACGGTGGAGGTTGTACGGAGGTGGAAGCGGAAGGTGGTGGTGGTTGATGAGTACGGAGGAGGAAATTGATTTGATCTCTAATAAAAGTCGTCTTCTCTGAAAGGTCTAACCCTAATTTAGCTTCGAGTTGTTGAACAACACTGTTTAAAGATGTTAGTGAGTTAGGATCAGATTGCCTAAGCAAAGTCTCCACTCCTTTCGCTAGATCCTGGTCTGATACCATTGACACACAAACAGAGAGAAATTTCAAAGCTTTTTCATATACCCAGAAACAAAAAAAGTTTAAAAATGAAAAAAAAAAACTCTCTCTCTCTTATCTTCTTTCTAAGCTTTCTCTCTCTAAACTCTTTGTCTCTTTCTCTCTCTACCTTGTCTCTGTCTCTCTCTCTTTATAAACCTAGGAATGACGAATATACCCTTTACAGTTTGGTTTGATGATCTATCAAAAAGTCGATATTACCCTTATGAGTCATTGGAGGTACGGGATATTGGTAAAGGGTATTATCGTCTTTTAGCTTGTTTGTTGCTTTTACTTCGTTGGACAGCTGGCTTTAACTTAACACATATCTTTACTCGATGTAAATGTCGAAATTAACCTTTGTAGATCATGACGTTTTTAACAGTTGCTGGTTTCGAGAAACTTGAGGCTATAAATGGAAATTCTATCAGTATCGTATCTGAATCCTATAGTACAAAATTTGTTAAATTAATCTTCCCAATAATTTACGGACTTACTTAATATATCTAGTGGGCTTACCACAAGAAGGCCCAAAAAGATATATGTAAAAGCCTTTTTAAAAGGGTAAAATCGGAAACTGGATCTTCAATACAGAGTCGGCTCTTGAAGGTTTTTAGGTTGGGGAGGAATTTTCGAATTTTCTCGGGAAAATTCGTGTATAGATTCACGAGTATCGATTCTTCTGATTTTGAAGTCTAGGTCGTTTCTTGTGAAGAATCATTGCTTTAGTTTGGTAGAGAATCTTCGTGTATCGCTAGTCTTGTGTATTCTAGGGTTTTGAGGATGAAAACTGAGAGAGAAGTGAAGAATGGTGGTTCTGAGGAAGAGAGAGGAGAAGTGAAGCGGAAGAGAGTATCTGATTCGTCACCTCCACCACTAGGTTTCAATAATCCTCTTTTGCCGCTTGCCAATGCTTACGAAGATGAGGAAGAACGTGGTGGTAATGGAGTTGCAAAAGTTGAAGATGAGATCGATGAAGACGAAGAAGATGATGATGATGTTTCTAAGAATCGTGGAAAGCATTCACGTCATGTTGAAGTTCGTCGTGATTGTCCTTATCTTGATACTGTTAATCGTCAGGTAATAATCAATCATCATCATAGATCAATTTATTGTGTTTTGGTACTTGTAATGTATCTAAAATCCATTTTCGTTGTGTTGAATTTTCAGGTCTTGGATTTTGATTTTGAGAGGTTTTGCTCTGTGTCATTGTCGAATTTGAATGTGTATGCTTGTCTTGTTTGTGGAAAGTATTTTCAAGGAAGGAGTCAGAAGTCTCATGCTTATACACATAGCTTGGAAGCAGGACACCATGTTTATATTAATCTTTTGACTGAGAAAGTGTATTGTCTTCCTGATGGTTATGAGATCAATGATCCTTCTTTGGATGATATTCGACATGTTTTAAACCCGAGGTATGTTGAATCTTTTGTGACTACTGCTTGCTTCTTACTCTGCGTTGTGTGCAATGTCCTTCTGCGTTGTGTGCAATGTCCTGTTTCTTCCTGCTAGTTCTTGGTATCATCACCCACTCAAGTAGATATTTCTTGTGTATGTTGAATCTTGTGACTACTACTTCTTAGTTCTTACCTGTGTTGTGTTCAATGTTCTTCTCCATGTGACTAACTATTTCTATCTGCATTGATTTGTGAGTGTGTGGACCTTTACACAGTTGAAAACTAATCTCTTTTAACTCTTATCTAAAATCAGTTTCTTCTTGGTAGTTCTTGGTACCATCACCCACTCAAGTAGATATTTCTTGTGTATGTTGAATCTTGTGACTACTACTTGTTAGTTCGTACCTGTGTTGTGTGAAATGTTCTTCTCCGTGTGACTAATTATTTCTATCTGCATTGATTTGTGAGTGTGTGGACCTTTCTTTGCACATAGTTAAAAACGAATCTCTTTAACTCTTATCTTAAATCAGTTTCTTCTTGCTAGTTCTCGGTATCATTACCCACTCAAGTTGATATTTCTTTTATGATTGCTTGAACATGTTATTTTTTGTTTCATGCTTTTTGAAAATTTTCTTTCAGTTAACAATTGTAATTACAGTTCCTTCTTATGAAGGCTTCGGTGCTATCCATTTACAGGTTTAGTACGGCGCAAGTAGAAGAGCTTGACAGGAATAGGCAATGGTCTAGGGCTCTTGATGGCGCTGACTATCTTCCGGGAATGGTAATCCCTTCTCCTTGAACTCAGTTGATGGTGCATCTTTAACCAACTTTGTCTTCTAAATTTATTTTGTGTATATGTAGGTGGGGTTGAACAACATACAAAAGACAGAGTTTGTGAATGTTACAATCCAGTCGTTGATGAGAGTTACTCCATTAAGGAACTTTTTCCTCATTCCTGAGAATTATCAGCATTGCAAATCTCCTCTTGTACACCGTTTCGGGGAACTCTTTCGGAAGATATGGCATGCTCGAAACTTTAAAGGACAGGTTAAACTCAATTCATTCCTCTCACCTTTTTAGTTATTTTCATGCCCTCACCTATTGAGGACCTCACTAATATAAGTTACATTGCGTCAACAGGTGAGTCCACATGAATTTCTGCAAGCTGTCATGAAAGCTAGCAAGAAACGATTTAGGATAGGCCAACAGTCAGATCCTGTTGAGTTTATGTCGTGGCTCCTTAACACTTTGCACATGGATCTGAGACCTTCTAAGGACGCCAGCAGTATAATCCACGAGTGCTTCCAGGTATGTGTCCATCCTTTGATACATCAACAAAATGGAGTTTGATATAATTGCTTGCAAAGTGGTGCATGTTCATGTAACATGCTAAACATTACAGGGTGAGTTGGAGGTTGTGAAAGAGTATCAAAACAGTGACAACAAAGAAACCTCCAGGATGCCTTTTCTGATGCTTGGGCTTGATTTGCCTCCGCCTCCTCTTTTCAAAGATGTGATGGAGAAAAACATAATTCCTCAGGTATACATACACCTCTTGATTTAGATTCTTTAGTTATGGCTATTGCTAATCATGATACTCTGTCCCTTTTACAAAATGCATTCCAGAAAGGGAAACATTATTATGAATTAGATTGTGAGGTGCTATGCTAGATAGTTTCTAATTTCATAACTGTATAATAATGTCACATTTGGTGGAGACAATAATATTGGGTCCTATTTAGTAGCCTTGTGATTTTTCACTGTCATAGAGTAGACTGTCTTTTTGGAATCTATTTTATGAGGTCCTTTTTTGGTTTGGACCTCGAGTAGCCTTGACGGCTTGTTACCTCGTATATGCGTGTTTCAGTTTATGTAAAGTCAGGTAAGCAGAAACTAATTTCTTTGATGTTCTGGCTCAGGTTGCTTTATTCGATTTATTGAAGAAGTTTGATGGAGAAACTGTGACAGAGGTGGTTCGCCCTAAGCTAGCGAGAATGAAATATCGTGTTATCAGAGCTCCTCCATACCTGATATTCCATATGGTTCGGTTCAAGAAGAATAACTTCTTTAAGGAGAAGAACCCTACGTTGGGTGAGTCTACTATTTGGACCTTGCGGGACATTATTGTTTAACAAAGATCACTTATGCCTAATATTTGACCCAATGTTTTGTCGATGCTGCAGTTAACTTCCCGGTGAAGGACATGGAGCTGAGAGATTACATACCATCATTACCTGTAGCCCCACTAGGCGAGAGTTCTAAGTATAATCTAATCGCTAACATTGTACATGATGGTAAGCCTGAGGACGGTTACTTCAGAGTCTTTGTGCAGCGGAAGTCACAAGAACTATGGTAAGCTTTTCTCATTCATAAACTTCTATAGAACTTTGTTTATATCTTTTTTTCAACTTCCATGAAATATTCTGGTGTTTCACATATGTAAAACCGACATAAACTCATCTTGAGAATAAACATGTTCATTTCAGGTACGAGATGCAGGATCTTCATGTTGTGGAGACACTTTCCCAAATGGTAGAACTATCGGAAGCATACATGCAGATATATGAGCAGCAGCAAGAGGAGTAGAGCAGAGTTTGGTATCAAACATACATGCCAGATTTTATATTGGAAGAAGCATATTGAGAAGGAAATGTGTAAACCATATTGAGAAGGAAATGTGTAAACCCTGTCGCCACTATTTTTACTTGTGGAAAATCAAATAGTTTTCTTTTAGTAAGTAAACACGAATTGGTTGGGTTTTCTATTGTTGTTTTCATTTGATGTTTTGCATTGTTTTATTCGATAATTGATCTTAAATTTTGTCAAAAGTGGTTCAGTTTATGATAGCTAAATCCAGTGCTAATACGGCTGTATATACGGTGTATATACGCTATATAGTGAGGAGTCGTATCGTTTTTTGTAATATGTCATTAAAATACAGTTTGGACAATATCGTCGTAAAAATGTTATGTACGATGTATAGTGTTTATACGGTTGTCGTATAAGTAAAAATTTATATTGCAAAAGAAAAGAAAATACAAAGAAAAACCTTAAGTCGTCGAGCAAAAAAACCCTAAGCGACTAAGCCAAACTAACGTTTCTTTTGCTAGGGATCAGTTAGTATCTGGTTCTCTTTACTTCACAAGATCAGTTGGTCTTTGTCTCTTCAAATCATCTATTTGGTAGAATTTTTTTTTTTTTTTCATTTGAGTTAGTCTTTTGTTTTAAATTTAAGTTTTAAGTTTTAGTGGTATTTGTTTAAGACTTTGAGGTTTATGAACTCCTTTGTTTTCATTTGCTTTTTGTTTAATTTTTTAATTTTTTTTTCTTCTTATCGTTTAAATTTAATATTATATCTAAATATAATGTGTATATATAATTATATATTATATTTTTCTATTAAATATATCTACTGTATATATCCTGTATATACTGACGTATATATGTCTACGCTATACGGTGGTCCACTGTATGACTAGCGTATAACGTATTTTAGAACACTCGCTAAATCCTAAATAAAAGTCTGATGGTATGTCAATTTGTTAGCTAAAATTTACAGAAAGACATTTCACTTCTGCAGTTAGGCAATAAATGGTTGGGAACGATAAAAAGAGGGAGAAATAAATCTGTATAGAGCCTCCAGATGAACAAGCGGGTTTAATAACACCATATACTACTTATCTTAAACCTTACGTTTGAGACACCACTCTCTCTCCAAAAATCAATTGACTTTTTTCCAAAAGTTTCAGGCTTTGATCATTTTGAAACAAAATGAAGAAGCCATCTTTACGTTATTTTGTACTCATAGCTATGCTTGTAACGGCGACGTGTCACCCTCTGATCCTGGTTCCAGGAAATGGTGGAAACCAGCTAGAGGCAAGACTGGACAAAGACTACAAACCGGGCAGTTTCTGGTGTATGAGGAGTGGTGGGTGGTTCACGCTATGGTTCGATCCAACAGTGTTATTGTCTCCCTTTACCAAATGCTTCAATGAGAGAATGTTGTTGTATTATGATGCTGATTTAGATGATTACCAAAATGCCCCTGGTGTTCATACCCGGGTTCCTCATTTCGGTTCTACCAAATCCCTCCTCTGCCTCAACCCACTTCTCCGGTTAGTACCTCCCAATATTTATTTATACATGTATCCAACACTTGAGAGTAAGGATGAAACTTAAAGATCACTATGTAAATGTAGAGAGGCCACATCTTACATGGAACCATTAGTGAAAGCTTTAGAGAAAGATTGTGGGTATGTTAATGACCGAACCATCCTTGGAGCTCCATATGATTTTAGGTACGGCCTGGCTGCCCCAGGCCATCCGTCCCGTGTAGCCTCACAATTCTTACAAGACCTTAAACATTTGGTAGAGAAAACAAGCCGTGAGAACGAAGGAAAGCCAGTGATACTCCTCTCGCATAGTCTAGGAGGACTTTTCATCCTCCATTTCCTAAACCTTAGTTCCCCTTCGTGGCGTAGCAAGTACATCAAACACTTTATTGCACTCGCTGCGCCATGGGGAGGAACCATTGATCAAATGAGGACATTTGCTTCAGGAAACACACTAGGTGTCCCTTTTGTTAACCCTTTGTTGGTTAGACCGCAACAGAGAACCTCCGGGAGTAACCAATGGCTACTACCATCTACCAATGTATTTCGCGACAAAGCTAAACCGCTTGTTATCACTCCTCGAGTTAACTACACAGCTTACGAAATGGATCGGTTTCTTGAAGACATTGGATTCTCACAAGGAGTTGTTCATTATAAGACAAGAGTGTTGCCTTTGACAGAGGAATTGGTTGATCCTGGAGTGCCAGTAACTTGCATATACGGGAAAGGAGTCGATACGCCGGAGGTTTTGGTTTACGGAGAAGGAGGATTCGATGTACAACCAAAGATTAAGTACGGTGATGGCGACGGGACGGTTAATTTGGCTAGTTTAGCAGCTTTGAGTCATAATGTTGAGAGCTTGAAAACTATAGAGATTGATGGTGTCTCGCATACCACTATACTTAAAGATGAGATTGCACTTAAAGAGATTGTGAAGCAGATTTCGATTATTAATTGTGGATTACCCAAATGAGAACAGTTGATTTATTGTCAGGTTGGAGTATAGTTACTTGGTGATCAAAATTTTATTGTAAATTGTTATGAAATATAAACTACTTGCAAACTTTGATTCTTATTAACCAAAACATTATTTCAACAAAGCACATGAGAGAATAGTTTGCTTGGTTTATTTATAACATAAAAGAAAAGAGAATCTAATTCGTTATTTCTACTTTTGGCGGTTATATTCCAACAATGCAAAGAAAACAAATATATGTCTATTTTCATTTCTAAAAACCAATTCTAGAGAACTCTGAAAAGTCAATTTCATTGATTGTATACTACACTAGATAACATATTTTCGTTCTGCAAAACATGACAAGAAATACTTAGTATATACAAGAGTTCGTAATATTCTTCTTTGTAACCCTTTTTCAGATTCTCATTTTTAACATTTATAATTCAATACTTATTCATTAGTACACGTTTTGGAGAACATTTTACCTCAACTCAAAAATCAAACAAAATTAAGATTCGGGAAAGGAAGAGAATCCATTCGTCTTCTACATGGTTCTTTAAAAACTCGATTCTCTGCTCCATCTCCTTCATCTTCATCTTCGTCTTCTCATTTTCTCTGTCTCTCGCACTGTAACTGAGCTCACGAACAGGTTTCATATCTCTCTCTGCCTTATGTACCTCACTCCAAATTCCATATTTACATAGTTTTGTAGAGTTGTGTAATCACAGGCATCTCTTCTTCTTTTTTTCTACGAGAAAATTAGTAATGTTTACTCTGTTCCTATTCTTCTTCGTTCATGTGATTTTTGGCATTAGTAAAGTAGGAATTCCAGTATGTTCATGAATTGTGCATCGTTGTTATCGTGGGATTGTGCTCATATATATCTATGGAGAATTTCTCAAGTTTAAGCTTGAATTATTGAGTTTGCGTTACTTTGAGGTGTATTTTATAGAGTTTATTTGCTCCTTTACTAAGAGTTCAAGATTTAAAAGCATTTATTGTATGGTTGCTTGACTTTTTTTTGCATGTTAGTGATTGTGATTTGTAGTTACCCACAATTTGTATTTTATGGTGATGCTGGATGTAGTGAACTGAAGTACAACCTATTATTTCCAGGTAGTCCTTGGACTAGTCGTTCCTCGGGTAAACAGAGAACCCGAGCAACATGCAAAAGGATGACGCTGGCAATGCTCCATCAGCACCTACCACTCGTATTCGACATCGAAAGAGAAATAGTGATGTATGTTTGCTCTTATTTAGTTTTCCAGACTCTCTATATGTTTTTTGGTTTAGCTTTTTAGATAATGAGACAGAGGCTAAGGCAAATCAATTATTGATCCCTATTTATTCACTTGGTGTAGTTAAGTTGCTCTTCAAAGAAGAAATAAGTATTTTTTGTTATTGCTATAATTTGTATTTATTTTGGCTGAAAATTCAACCAATTTTTTGGTTTTAAGGTTGTTACAGGGGCAGGCAAAGCAAATGGAAGCAGTTTACTAGTCAATGACAGTAACAAATACAAATCGTTTCTCACTCGAGCATACTCCACTATCTGGATGATAGTTGGTTTTGCTCTAATAGTTTACTTGGGCCACCTCTACATTTCAGCCATGGTAGTCGTTATCCAAATATTCATGGCACGCGAACTTTTCAATCTACTGAGAAAAACTCATGAAGAGAAACATCTCCCTGGATTTAGACTACTGAATTGGTAATCACATTTGCTCACTTCTTCTCAAACCTTTTGATATATACACAAAACAGTCTTATACATCATGTTGTGCAGGCACTTCTTTTTCACAGCAATGCTTTTTGTATATGGTCGAATACTTAGTCAACGGTTAGTCAACACTGTAACTCGAGACAAAGTCCTATATAGACTGGTCACTAGCCTCATCAAATACCACTTGGCAATCTGTTACTCTTTGTATATATCTGGTTAGTTGTTTTATCATCTTTTGGGTTTACTCATTACTCTGATGAGCAATGATTTATGGAGTGTTTGGTTTGCTGTGGAATTGTAGGCTTTATGTGGTTTATTCTGACATTGAAAAAGAAGATGTACAAATATCAGTTTAGTCAATATGCATGGACGCATATGATCTTAATTGTGGTGTTTACTCAGTCCTCATTCACTGTGGCCAACATCTTTGAAGGAATCTTTTGGTAATCACAGAGAAACATATGTCACTTGTTCCTTTAAATCTTCTTGCTTATTTTCTCTCTGTTTACTCAAAGGCTATTTTGTTTATATGGTCAGGTTTCTTCTTCCTGCATCACTTATCGTCATCAATGACATCTTTGCATATATATGTGGTTTCTTCTTTGGAAAAACACCGTTGATTAAGTTATCGCCAAAGAAAACGTGGGAAGGTTTCATTGGCGCTTCTATCACCACGATGATTTCTGCATTCCTGGTAAGCTTGTTTCATTGGCTAACCAATATATGTTTTTATATTAGTAGTTAATAGTTATTGATCTTGCTTGTGTTTGCAGCTTGCAAATATAATGGGTCGTTTCCTGTGGATGACATGTCCCAGAGAGGTACTTGGAAGTTTTAGTCATGTCTAATAGTTAGGATTCAGACCATATATGTTATTTGCACTGAAATAAATACAGGATTTATCGACGGGCTGGCTCCACTGTGATCCGGGTCCATTGTTCAAGCAAGAGACACATGCTTTACCGGGATGGATTTCTGACTGGGTACAGTACTAAAACAATTTAACTGAGCAATTTTTTTTTTTTTTTTTTGAATAGAATGTTAAATTTTATTCAAAGAAAACATTTTTTACAATCTAATGTGTTCTTTTGCTGACGGTTGATAACTCAATCAAACAAAGATTAAGTCATAAAAAGTTTTTAAACAGAGTAAAGAAATCTTTTGTCTTGTGGTCTATCAACGAGTGGAGAACCACAACTCCATGGCTTCTGAGTATGCGTATTAACTGAGCAACTTTAATTGCTTCTAAAACAAAAAAAAGCGTTTAATTTGCAGTTCTCTTGGAAAGAAATTTCTATACTACCAGTTCAGTGGCATGCTCTATGTTTTGGATTGTTCGCCTCTATAATAGCGCCTTTTGGTGGCTTCTTCGCCAGTGGTTTCAAAAGAGCTTTCAAAGTCAAGGTGTGTTACAGATGTAAAAACTTAATAATGTCTAAGCTAACATTGATTTTAAAGTCAAGGACTGTTACATTTTTTCGACACTCAGGACTTTGGTGATAGTATTCCTGGGCATGGAGGAATCACAGATAGAATGGATTGTCAGGTATATACTGGCAGTGACTTGAATACATTTATTCAACTATTCGATTTAGAGTTTTATATTCATTGTTTCTTTCTTGGGTTATAGATGGTAATGGCTGTTTTTGCATACATATATCATCAATCGTTTGTTGCACCACAAAGCCTCTCTGTGGATAAGCTCTTAGACCAGGTAAGTTTACTACGGTAAAAGAACCAAATAAACTTATGATTATTTGGCTTTTGATGATTTTAACTCATTTACAGATAATCACAAACCTTCCACTTGAGGAACAACAAGCTATATTCATGAAGCTTGGCCAAATGTTGCAGGATAAAGTTATTGGATCTTAGATCATCATAACCCTTTGATTGTAGGGAAAACGGTTATTTAATTCCTTAACTATTTGAAATTTGTCGATTTATTCCCCAACTATCGTATATACAGAATAAATCCTCAAGTGAACGTTGACTTTGTAAATTTAGGTCTGATAAAAGTCAACGTTAACGAAGAAAACGGAAACGTTAAAGTTGACTTTTATCATACCTAAATTTACAAAGTCAAAGATAACTTGAAGATTTAAATGGCTAAATAAAAGTTGGAGAGTTAATATGCAAAATTGCAAAACTTGGGGAATTAAATGACACTTTTATGATCATTTGATATATACTATCAAATACTTTAAAAAATATTATTTCTATTATATGTTGTATATCCAAAATGTACGTAATAGATTTTATTGATATTGATAACTTAAAAAATACACATATCAATTATTTTAATACAATTATTACAATGATTAAAATTGTTATGTTACCGTGGGAACTATTGAATTTGAAAAAAATATAACAACACCTATTAAAAAAAATGTATTAATGCTTAATTATAAATATCTTTTTTTTGTACTAAACAATATGTAGTAACTTTAAACCAATCGTAATTTAATAAAACCATTTAATGTCTTTAAATTTACAATTTATTCATTATGTTTTCATTAAAATGCATTGAGAATGTAAAAATCAATATTTTAGAAACATTGTTTTTCTTCTAAAACATCAATTAAAGAGAAACGGAGGAGTATATGTTAACCAACATATAATATGAAATGGAGGGGTAACCACAATTAAACGACATATAATATGATAATTATTACGTTGTTATGAACAAAATAATATATCATATATTTGTATAATTATAGTGTCGTTATGAATAAATCTTAACAATTTATATGTGTATTTTCAAAATAATTTGATTGTATCATATTACAAAAAAATGTCATTGTATACAAAGAGTAGGATCCATAAGTTTGTTGTGTTTCCTCCTTGGTTTTACCTCTGTATAGTAAAAAGAGCTCACACTGTAATTCGAATTTGACTGTTTTTGATTTGAAATAATATCTAATAATAAATAACAAAGCTAGAATCGACCTTGAATCAAAAGTTATTGAACCAAACACAATCCAAAACAAGATAATGCTAAATTGGTATGAATAAAATTCTATGTCTTTTCTTAGATGCATAATCATGACAATAATACTTTTCAATTTTTTTATAATATATTCCATAAAACGCTGACAAATACAACTTTATATATAATTTTAGCCATTTTAAAAAATTTGAAATTATAATACTTTAATTATAAATTTGAAATTATAATACTTTAATTATATTAAAAATTATCCATTTTTTACTCGTTTTAGATTGCTTATTTGGTATAATGTGCTGCTTGAAGTCGCTTCTTCTTTTTGTTTTGAACTATCTTCTCCTTGCCGATTTACTATAATAATTGGAAACTTCAATTAAAAAATTTAACATCTATTTTATTACTTATAAATAAAATTCTTAGAATATTCTATAAGAGAACACCGTAATTTAGCATCTATTATTGTATCTATAATTTAGATAACAATGAGAATTGGCATGTTTATGAATTGGCATGTTTATGATTTAATAATGATACACATTAAACCATCCAAAAAATAATAATGGATGCCAAACGAAAAGACATAAGCTAAATAAATTTGTAAGAAAACGAACAATTAATGAGAGATATTTTTTAAAAAGAAAACAAAAGAAAACTCACATATTAAAGATAAATTGGCCTTCTACCCAATAAAATCGGATAATATCATTTATTTTAAGACTTTTTGCTGCTATGAAATTATTCCATCCATTTCCGAAATAATAATCACCTTTAATTTTTTTTAGAGCTATCTCATAAAAAATCTCATTATTTTCATTATCTTGAATTTTCACCGGAATGCCTTCTTTAGGTATCAAAATTTTCAAAATTTTCATTACTTTTTCTACCTTTTGCATACCTAGTTTTGATAGACATATCAAATCATTATAAGAAAGCTCAAAATCTGTTATTTTTGTTTCTAACACCAGTATAGGAGCCATTATACAAAAAAAAAAAATGCCTTGGATATACAACTAAGAATGTTTTTCAGCAAATAAAATAGTTGAGAAGTTTAAGATTAAATCTCAACACATATATCTATATAGATATAGTTCTTAGCCAAACTAATTAGATGTATTGCCTTTTGTCTTTTAAGATTTTTTGTAAATTGTTTTTAAATAATAAAGTCTAAATTTAGTAGATAATATGGATTCATTTTCTAAATAAGCATTAATAAGTTTACTAAATGTTCAAATTTGTATGTAAAGTTAATATATAATCTAAATATGATAAATTGTATTTATAATAACCTTTTTTATAGTTGTAATTGTTTTTTACTTTTATACATATAAGATAAATCTAAATAAATATCTTTGAAACATTAACTCAAGTAATAATATAAAAATATTTATTTTTCAGAACTAATATTACTTATTGAGTATCTTATATTTTTGACATCTATATGTTTTAACTAAGATAGTAGCCGAGTTTTATGCGGGATAAAAGAACTTATCAAATAAAATTAATATAGCTTAAATAATCAATTGTACTTACTCATAGATTTACCATACAAAATTTAAGGAGAAATTTTGAAAATTGCCATTTTCAACATGTTACTTTGCAAAATGCCACATGTGAAAGCACTTTCACAAGAATGCCACAACTTTTTTTAAATATTCTCAAATTACCCTTAATGATTATTAAACTTTTTTTTTTTTTCTTCCTCTCTCTTTCCTTTCTTTCTGTTAGATATATTCTTAAAATATATTTTTTCTGTCTTTCTCTCTCCATGTCAGATTTTTGTTCTTTTTTTTCTTTTTTCACTCTCCTTCCCCACTTTTTATTATATTTATTTTTTTATCTCTCTCTTTTCCAATAAACCAAATTTCATCAAATTTTATATTCTTCTATATAAAATTTTTGGAATAAATTGATTATGAGAGAAACATGAATATGAAATTGGATCTGGTAGACTTTTTTATCTAACGAATCTGAAAAGAAAAAAAGAATATTCCAAAAGAAGTACATATGAAAACCCAAACGCAAACACAAAACGATTTAAATATTTGGGTTTGGGTTAACTATTTTACATTTAGGGTATAGTTTTTAAGAGTAGGCTTAGGGTTTATGGTTTTATTTACTTATAAATCTTTTGAAACTGTCTTATAATTCTCTTTAAAACGATTATAAACTGTACAAAACGTTTATAAACCTTACAAGCAAGTTTATAAACAATACAAAATGTTTATAAAGTTTTGTTAAATTTCATATGCAATCCTAGACGCAAAACACCAAATTTTTAAAAAAAATTGGGCTTGGGTTAAATATTTTACACTTGGGTTATAGGTTTTGCGGTACAGTTAGGGTTTATGGTTTTTATTTACATTATAAAACTTTTAAAAATGTATTACAAATTTTTTCTAAAACGCTTATAAATTGTACAAAACGTTTATAACCTTACAAAATACTTATAAACCACATAAATTGCTTAGAAACCATAGAAATAGCTTTAAGGTTTATAAACCTTAGAAACTGTACAAAACGTTTATAAACTATACAAAATACTTATAAACCTTATAAAAAATTATAAGGATTAGTGATAAAAAAAAACCCGCCAAAACCCAGAAATAATTAAAAAATCAGATATAGATCCCCTAAATTCTACAAAAAACGAATAAAAAAACCTAGATTTGCAACACTAATCAAATAAAACCAAATTTACAACAAAAAGTGACAAAATTTGGATCTAGGTCTGGATCAATATGAGAGAGATATATATTCATATTTGTTTTGTCTTCTTCAACCTCATAGAGAAAAAGACACAAATCAAATAAACCCAAATTTACAACAAAATTTGACAAAATCGAATCAAAATCTAGATTGTTTTGTCTTCTTCAACCTCATAGAGAAGAAGACATAAATCAAATAAACCTAGATTTACAACAAAACTCACAAAATCGGATCTAGATCTATATGAGAGAGAGATCGATATATATTTGATATGTGTTTTGCATTCTTGAATTTCATAAAAAAAAAAGATATATCTTCATTGTTGCAGAGAAAGAAGAGATGGAGAAAAGAGAGAAAAGAGAGTTTGAGATATACATTGTTGTTGTAGATAAATAGAAGAGAGAGAAAGAGAAGAGAGAAAGAGAGAAAGAGAGAGAAAAAAAATCGAAAAATGATTTTTTTTAAACTTCCGTGTTTTTGCAAGGGCTCATTTTGTCATTTCAAACGAAATTGGTGGCATTTTTCTGAAATCAGTTTTCAACGTGGCAAGGGTGAAAAGTGGTAATTCAAAAGTGACATGTTTGCAATTCCCCAAATTTAAGATCAATTTTACATATTTAAATTTGCTACATCTTTTTTACAAATTGTATTCCGCCCTAGTAAGATAATACATTTTTCAAAAGTCCTATACAAATATATGGTTTCATTAATATCATAAAATAATAATTGTTATATTTTTTTTTTCATTTCATAGTAAGTAACCTTTTAGAAGAAACAAATTGTTTTAAAATATATTATATTTTTGAATTTTTAGTAGAAAACTAATTAATTTTTTTATTTGTTTGTAACCTTTTATATTATGTAAATTATTTTTTTATTGGTTAAATCGTGTTTTATTATGAATTTATCAAATGAATTTTTTTATTTATTTTAAAAATTACTTATAAAGTAATAGAATTGTGTGGTTCAACATTTTTAACATTATCTTGTTCCAGATCATACCAATCCAAACAGAGCATTTTGAGCAGGTTAAATAATCAATTCTTCTTCAGATCATCACCAGTAGTAACTAATACAAGAAAGAAAGAAAAATAATCTAGAGTCTGTATCTAGAGAGTTTCACTTCCAAAAATAAAATAGAAAACCACGTCGAAATTCAAACAAAACGATGAACAAAAAAAAAAGGACTATATTTATGATCTTCTTCAGGGCTTTTTGTTTTCCCCCCAATTTATCTTCTCACTGGGTTTTATGCTTCTCGATCTTGACATAAGGAAGAACTCCAAGAAAGTATTTTACCTTCGGATTCCATCCACGTTGCTGAGCTCGACAAAACATCAAGAATGTGTTTGCACAGTAAGAGTTGAAACTCATGAACACATGCCATAGAGCATGGCCCTGAGGATTCACTGGCCACTGAGATATCGTCTTGCAGAATACACGGTCACAGAACCAGCAAATGGTTCCCACTAGGATCGTAGCAACATACCATTTCGCAATCCTTTTGGCTGCGGTGTCCTCTGTGTGAATGTAGTATTTGTACATCCGAGGAATGCATAGAAGGCAAAGGATCACGTAGTGGACCTTGAAACCGATGCCAAACCTGAGGTAAGCGTGGACTGCGGCAAAGGCAGCACCGTAGAGGAAGAGAAATGTGGGCATTGTACTTCTGTAATGCCAATCTGGTGAGTAAAGGATGTACATGTAAAGAAGTATCTCCCACACCATTGGGGTTTCATCACTCTGTTGTTGCCTAATAGAATCAAGAAACCGAAAAGTTTAATCCAAAATTTGGATCAGGATGCTAATAAGTAACTGGTAACTTTTATGCACAAACCAAACAACTACATATACAGAGAACGGAAGAAGAAACTGAAGGGTACTTACACATGTTGCAAAGTGGCATGGTAGAGCATGCTGCCAATAGCAAGTATCATATTCGATATGTGGAGAATGCTAAACCTCTTCTCAAACCCTTGCCTTAACGCATTGACAAGACCAATAAGAGCCAATAGGATTCCAGGGACATTGGATATGGTGTTATAGAACTCTGCAATGTAAGATGAGTATGCGTAGTTTATCTCACAACACTCTATCGTAGAAGTCACAGGACCCCAAAAGCTCGATATCCCATCTGCCATTTCTGTACTCTCAGGATAAACTTACTCCTCAGTGTAAGCCTTTAGACACTACAGAACCAACAAAAAAAAAGCCATAAAGGCAACACCATCAAAAACCCATCTGAAAAGAGCTAAAAAGCTAACATGAAAATGATCCAAAGTGCATCACACACGCCACAAAAAGCTTTAGGTTCATTCATGAAATGAGACAATGCAAAAGGGAAAATCAAGAATCTCTTTGCTAATTGACTTTATTAACCATTAGCCTCACCAAAAAGTCTACAAAACTGAAAATGACAGCCTCCTAACCAACGAATAGATTCAAGATAACACTACTTTACTTGCAGAAAAATGTAACATACCATAAAAAGTATAATAAACTAATGATTTAACAAACCAACACGCTAAATGGTGACAGTTAAAGATATCTAAACATGTACTAATTACAGTATCGAAAACACACAAAGAGTGAATAATCAAAACATTGAAAATTTTGAAAACCAGCTCAAAACATCATACAACAATGTACAGGAATTCCCTACAAAATCATCACGCCGATTCATTACAAACAAAACCCATAAACATTCCTCCGAGAATTCGAATCAATCAAATACTAAAACACTAAATTCCAAATCTAAAACAGAGAATCTAGGTCAATAATGCCTACTCAGGTCAAAACTAAGGGATCCAGACGAAAACCAGATCCATAGCATCAAATATATGAAACATCTCGATACAGAAATCAAAAATCAGAGAATCTACCAAAATCGATCCAAAGGAGAAGAACAAACCGTTTTTTTGTTTTCTCGCGACGCAAAAGAGATCTATCTATCTCCCTCCTTCACGGCGTGAATAAACACCCAGAACGAAATTTCTAAGCTCTAGCAAAAGCTAGCCATGGCAGATCGGAGGAATCGAATGAGAACAAATCTTCTTCGGATGACTTTTCTCTCTCTGCCGATCGTTTCTTCTTCTTCTTCTCTCTTTTGCTTTTTTCGGGTTTCGGTGATTGGAGGGTATTATTGTCTTTTTATCTGCCGTGATTTTGGATTTGAGTAAAATAAAATTAATAAAACCTAAGAGCACACACACCGTCGACATGGAAATGGTAAATTAGTAATTTTGTGTGTGTTGGGTCCTCTTAATTGTTCCTTTTCCTTAATGTGAGAGTTATTAAAGAAACAATTAGAAAATTCGTGTAACACACCTTTACTTCTACCATTCAGAGACATAATGCACGGTTGTTCTCACTCATTTTGGCGTGAAAATTTAATGCATCTGATTGGTAACCGAAAACTATACAAGTTTTCCAACTATAAATTGGAGCGGTAAGCTTTATAGTATACTATCAAACTGTATAAAAGAGCTGTACAAATAAAGCTATATAATAAAGCTGAATGTAACACTATTGATAAAAAAATTGTATAGCTTTTGTGATTGATACATTTTAAAACGTCACAAATTATAAAGTGGTGGTACATTTTTTAAGTCTGTTACCAATCTAAGCTAATAACTAATCAGATAATATATTATTTTATCAAATTTAAGCGAATCATCTAAAGCAATACAATGTATCATATACATGATAAGATAATTAACGTTAAAGTAGTTCCGACAAAAAGTTTCAAAAAAATTTACACCCAAATTCACAAAGATACAAATTAATAGGTAAAACTATATAAATCCACATGAAGACTTCAGTAGCATATCTTGCCACTCGGAATAAATGAGGTTCGAAGTTTTAAGGGATCAGAGCCATATATTATCACCCATAAATGAATCACGTGACCCGAGGCAAGGTAAGAAATATTTTTCGCATCGCGCTAAGCTAAAATTCGTTTTTGATTCATAGCCAAATGGTAAAAAACTAAAAATACTTTCATTTAATGTATGGTAAGGTAAAAATAAGTGGAAAGCATAAATTAACTGATTCTAATGAAGCACTTCGGTGCCGATCCTGCCATGTTAGATGCTGCCAACAATACGAAGAGTCATGTGCATCATATTAGGTTTATATGATCTTGTTAGAGTATATAAGAATTGTCGTAAATAACTTTGTAAACCCTATAGCCTCTCTTGTAACCTATATATATATATACGAGACTCAATAATACAAGCCGACACGGTGATTCATTCCATCTTACATGGTATCGAGCTTTTCTTAGCCACCAAGCTAAAAATCTCCTAAACCTAGCTCTCTCCTTCTCTTCTCTACAGCCTTGTCCCTCTCTCTTAATATACCAACTTTCTTCTTTGATCTCACCTATCTCGTATACGATCTATCATGGCTACCATTACCAACGCCACCACCACTCCATCAAATGATAAACCTTTCGGCATCAGCCAGATCAAGACCTACGTTCCAATCACTCTCGACATGGAAAAACTCAATTACGATATGTGGCGTGAGCTATTTCAAACACATTGTATTAGTTTTCGTGTGCTCGATCATCTTGAAGGAACGACAGCCCCCACCCGTGGAAACGAAAAACAATGGAAGGAGCATAACGATCTGGTTAAGATGTGGATCTATGGAACCATATCGGAATCGATCCTTGAAACCGTTCTCAAGCCGAAGTGCAGCGCCCGTGACCTCTGTCTCGGCATTGAAAACCTCTTCCGTGACGATAAATAAACTCGTGCAATGCAATTGGAGAGCGACTTACGCTCCACAGTGATCGACACCTCATTATTCACGAATACTGCAAGAAGCTCAAAACCATCTCTGATCTTTTGGCTAACATCGACTCACCAATCTCTTAACGGGTACTTGTGATGCACACTTTTAATGGCCTCTTTGAGAAGTATGATAGCATCATAAACGTCAACAAGCATAAAACACATTTTCCTGGTTTCTTTGAAGAACGCTTAATGTTGCAAATGGAGGAAGATCGACTTGCCAAGCAAACCATGACGGCATCGACCACCCTACTCACTCCGTCACACCCATCAGTCATGTACACAACCACTGCCCACAAAAGCCGCGACAACGCCACCGGCAACGGATATGGCACTAATACGTCCCACACTGGTTATGGAGGTAATAACCGTGGATCCAACAACAATCGTAGCCGCGATCGTGGTGGTCGACACCATCGAAGATGAGGTCGCTACAACAACAGTTGGTCTCACCAGAACTATCACTCTTCTTGGCCGCAATCGTATGGACCTCCCCACTTGTCTCCACCACCATACTTCTCGGTCCCTCACGTTTACCCGTATGGTCAGCAACAACCTCATCCGAAGGTGCAACAACCAGGGCTACTTGGGCCTGCTCCCTCAAGGCCCAATAGTGAGGCACATTTAGCGCACACCATGTTATCTACGAGTATCACCCATGCATTCAACACAGTGGTACTCCAAGACCCAAATGATACACCATGGTACATGGATACGGGTGCAACAAACCACATAGCGTCTACGACATGTAATCTACATACTATTTTTAATTCAAGCCCTCTTCCTATTATTACTGTTGGTAACGGATCCTTGACCACCCTGATGACGCTGGGTCAAGGTACTATTGTTTCCCCTTCTCATTTTTTTAAACTAAACAATGTTCTTATATGTCCATCCATTATTAATAATCTTCTCTCTGTTCGGCAATTTGTTACTGATAATTCTTGCTCTATTGAATTTGACCCATTTGGTTTTAATGTTAAGGACCTCCTAACTCGGACCAAGCTTCTCCGCTGCAATAGTCCAGGTCCTCTATATTCCATGTAACCATCTCTACCGTCTACTCCTATCCATACTCTTGTTGTATCTGTTGCGGATTGTTCTCTTTGGCACCGCCGACTTGGTCATCCCAACTCTCACTATTTATCTCGCATTCTTTCTTTCTCAAATAATTTATGCAATAAGACATACTTGACAACTTTGTGTCAAGCATGTCAACTTGAAAAACATGTTAGACAACCATTTTTTACATCTAATAATTCAGTTTCTTCCCCGTTTGATATTGTGCATTCCGACCTATGGACTTCACCAATCTCTAGCACTAGTGGGATTAAATACTATCTTCTCTTTCTTGACCAATTTTCTCATTTCGTTTGGGTATATCCTCTTTCATGTAAAAGTGATTCTCTTTCAAAATTCATTCACTTTTTTACCTATGTGCAGACCTAGTTTGGATGCAAGATAAAAGCTTTGCAATGTGATAATGGAAGAGAATATGATAATCGCGCTTTTCGAGCATACATGGACTCCATGGGTGCAACATTCAGATTTTCATGCCTATACACATCCTCCAAAAATGGTAGAGCCGAAAGGATGCTCAGAACAATCAACAACATTGTTCGCACGTTACTCATTCAAGCAGAAATGCCTCCATCACATTGGGTCGAAGCTCTTTATACCGCTGTCCATTTACTCAATATCCTCCCCTCCGCGGCCATTGATCATCAAATACCATTCACCAAATTGTTCAAGAAAGAAGCACGTTACGATCACCTCCGTACATTCGGTTGCTTATGCTACTCCAATCTCTTACCAACCACTCCACATAAACTAGCACCACGATCTACCCCATGCTTACTTCTTGGCTATCCAACAGATCATCGGGGTTACAGATGTCTAGAGCTGTCTACTAAGCGTATCATACTCTCTTGCCACGTCACGTTCAAAGAAGATATCTTCCCATTCTCGGCTATAAAAACTGCAACAAAAGTGAATCTCACATCTCTTTCACCACCTCCGATACCAATCTCTCGTATTCCTACTCCTCCTCCACCTACGACTACTCAACCTCCGTCTCGTGATATAAATCAACATCAATGTCCACCGCATACTCCTCTTTCTCATTCACCACCACCTTCACTATCTCCTCCTCCTCCTCCCCCTCCTCCTAAACGTCGTCTTCCCAAACGACCTGCTCCACCTCCCACTGATGCCACAATCTCTCCTTTACCAGCGTCTCACATTCAAGCCGCTAAGGATAGTCATTGGAATGGTGCCATGACGGAGGAATATACGGCTCAAATTAAAAATGGTACGTGGATACTTGTTCCGAGACCTGTTGCTACTAATATTATTCGATCTATGTGGCTTTTCAAGCATAAATTCAAAGCAGACAGAACTCTTCACCGTGACAAAGCTCAACTAGTGGCCAACGGAAAATCACAACAACTCGGAATCGATTGTGACGAGACCTTTAGCCCCGTGGTTAAACCAGCTACCATTCGTACTGTGCTTAATGTCGCCATCTATCGTGATTGACCTCTTCACCAACTCGATGTCAAGAACGCTTTCCTCCATGGAGACCTTGAAGAGACCGTCTACATGCACCAACCTCCGGGTTTTGTTCACAAATCTAAACCGAACCATGGGTGTCTTCTTAAGCGATCTCTTTTTGGTCTTTAGCAAGCACCACGGGCATGGTACAACCGCTTCGCCACATTTGCACAAAAGATTGGCTTCAAACAAAGTAAATCTGATTACTCTTTGTTTATCCTTCTCTCATGGCTGTGATGTCGCCTACTTACTTCTCTCTGAGACCACATGACTACGAACTCTTCTTTTGAAATGAAGATTCCCATCAATCGTGCAACAATTGTCTACTACGATAATGTTAGTGCCATTTACATGTCATCCAATCCGGTTCAACATCAACAAACAAAACATGTCGAAATTGGCGTACACTTTGTCCGGGAAAAAGTGGCACTAGGTGAAGTCAAAGTATTACGTGTCCCCTCTCCTCGCCAATTTGCAGACGTCTTCACAAAGGGTCTTCCTTCTTCCATGTTTCTGGATTTTCGAGACAGTCTTAGCATTCAATCATCCGACGCTAAGACGGCAGGGAGTGCTAGAGTATATATGAATTGTCGTAAATAACTTTGTAAACCCTATAGCCTCTCTTGTAACATATATATATATATATATACGAGACTCAATAATACAAGCCGACACGGTGATTCATTCTATCTTACAGATCTCTAGGCACGAGAGGGCAAATAAAGTAGGTTGAAAACATTCGATTACATTGTGTTGGGTAAAACTCAAAACTCAAATCCAATCCGACTAAAGGATGCAATTCCGGTAAAAAAAACCGAGCATGTAATTGTGTAATACTAATCTATTTTCTTCACAACAGGAATCCAAACTTTTGACTAAAATAATCATACAAACATTATTTTTGGAGCTTAAGATACATCCATTAGTGTCTAAAAACTCTTTTTAGTTGTTTGGAACCATTCTCACCGGTACCGTACTTCATTTCTGGCTTTCTCTGATCTCGTATCTTACACACACATTTAAGGAACTTTTGTTGTTTTTGAACAAGGACACTGAAATTATTCAAAATTGTTCTTATTTTTTTTGGAATTATAATGTACTCCTTCTGTTCCAAAAAGATAAAAACTTTACAAAAAACTTTTATTCCAAAAAGATAGAATTTTTACTGTTTTCTATACACTTTTACAGGTTCCAAAACAAATACTAAAATACTATTAGTTAAATTTTATTAGAAACTGTAAATCGTAGAAATCAATGCATTTTTTTAATAAATGCGCGTAATCTTAATCATATACTTTTTTTGGAAAAGAGAGAATAATTCATAAAGAAACAAATATTTCGAAAAACTATAATTAAGTGAATAGCCAAATCAAATCTTGGTATAGAATACGAGACGTATTTAATGGTTAAAAATATATTTTTGTCTGCAACATTATGGCGTAGACGACCTCTAAACTAATCCGTTTCCGTCGTCCGTAGCTTCTAATTTACCATCAAACAATCTTAACCATTTTTCACGAGAGTATCTTCGAAAAATATCAACACAATATGATAGACATAATAAACAACAAGGAGAAAACACTAATTTTGTTTTGATAATGAATATCGCTCTCTCTTGGTCGTATGATGGGTCAAATAGCCAAATACGATCCCACTCCGTTGACCCCACTGAATATTGGTGTTATTCAATGTTATTTGGATTCTTTGTTATTGTTATTCAGAGCTACATGGTTTTATTAAATGTCACTTGACAATAATTATGTCTCACAAACAATGGTATATTTCTGCAAACGACGTTCGATGAGTCCTATATATTGTGGGTCATTTCTTTCACATTCGATTAATGAAATAATACTTAAATGACAGAAAATAATCAAACAAAAATTTGCTAAAATCTTTTTTCCTATTATGAGCTCAGAGAATAGCGAAGTTGATATCACATCCGAAGATTCATCACCACAGCTCAATATACTTTCATCATTGCTCAAATACGGTTATATTAAACCGATATGCTTAACTATGTAAAAGCAGTACAACCTAAAAGATTGATATATGATTCAGAGTGATATAAAAATTCATGTAGGCGCCAGTAAGACACATAATTGCTCATGTAAAAGAACAAATTGCCTGGAAAGGAACCCTAAATTTGATCTACGAGAAAGGCCTATTGAAAACAACATACTGTTATCCTCTATTTCTATATCCTTTCTCTTAAATCACAATTCCGACTCTAATCGTTGGAAAAACGAATAAAAATGTAAGAAACTCGGTAAGCAGATGAATCGACCGTAGAGATCTAAATCTCCCTCGCGACCACCGACCATATAGCTTCTAAATCAATCTAGCTACAGCCAATTTGGCAAAATCAAGAGAAAGATTCAGATCTTAATCCTTCTCTTGGTACAATATAGCCTCTACAAATACAATCTAATAGATCCACTAAAATGGATTCAGATAACCCTAAAACCCTAATTAAGCTGCATAACCCTAAAATCTAGTAGGCGTCGTTGTGAAGAGATGATGTACAAAGACTGTTGAAGCGAGCTTTATATAGAGAAGACATTAAGGTTACAAACGTAATTTTCCCCTTCGTTTCTAGGTTAAACTAAGATCCTCTCTAAGAGAGAGAGTTTTCAAGTAGGCGTATTTTATGTCCAATGATTAACATACACGTGTACATGCCTTAAGAGTCTCTATTAGATAGAGAGACTCTTCTCTTCGTTGCAAAAACCAATAAGATTTGGCTTCTTCTCAACTACTTGAGATCTGAAGAAAAACGAAAACGGAACAGTATATTTTCTTCTTACGAAGAACAAATTAAATTTTCCTTAATTAAAGGAAAATTAATTTGGAATTAGACGACAACGATAGGTGGTTATGGAAGGAGTTGGTGCACGGTTAGGTAGGTCATCGACACGGTACGGTCCAACGACGGTTTTCACCGGTCCGGTTAGGAAATGGAAGAAGAAGTGGGTTCACGTTTCTCCCTCCAACAAGAAAGACAATAACTCCACCGCTTCCGTAACAGCAACCACCGTCGTTAACGGTGGTTCGGGTACAGACGGAAGTAACGGATCGCATTTGTTGCTGTTTAAGTGGGCTCCATTGGGAAGTAACAGTAACGGTAACGGTAACGGTAACGGTAATGGGAATGATGACGGTAAAAGTGAGAGTAATTCTCCGATTGACGAACCTGTAGTGGCGGAGACGACGGTGGCGGAAGATCCACCACGGCGTAGATTCAAATACGTGCCGGTTAGTCTTGACTTCTTGCATTGATTAGGTGATTAGGGTTTTAAGTAGCAGAGATTTGGGAATGATTAGTAAGATATGAGTTTCTGAGATTTTGATTTGAGATTGAGCAATAAAGTTGATGATCTTGGTTTATGGTATTGAAGTTGTTGTTTGTAGCAAGTTTGAATCGTTTTTGGATTATATGTGTGGAGTTTAAAGCTTTATGCATGGAATGTATTCTTAGTTGGTATTAGTCATTGTGATTTATTTGAAGGGAAGTGTGGTTAAATGGTGTAGATTGCTGTACTTGAGGAACAGAAGAAGGAAGTTACTGAGATTGAGGAGGACGATAAGGTTGAGGAAGAGAACAAGATTGATGGGGACACAGGTGCAGCAGAGTTGAGTGAGAAGAAAATGGAAGATGAGGAGAAACCTGACATGAATGATGTTCCAATGGAAGATAATCAGGTAAAACATTCACCTTTAAGAAAATTCTGCTCCATTTCTTTAGTTTAGGTTTCATGTGAATTTGCTTGTTTCTGTTGATTCATTGATGGATTCCAGACCTGCTTCTTAGAGCCTCAATGTTATTCTTAATTCTGTATCTTAGCATTATGACTACCAAGGAACTTGATGTTTTGGATTCTAGACTTTGTTGATTTGTTTTCTTGTAATATGTACTATACTGTGTTCCCTTTGTCAATGTGTGAAATCCTATGCCCTGCATCCGGGAAATTTGAATACCCGAAAAGTCGATTTTAAGAATTGTGTTTCAGAACACGCGTGATCTTTTGTTGTTACACAATATATCCTGAACCTCTCATCTGTTTCTTATTAGCAGGAGGAGGAAGAAAAAATAGTGCGGCAAGATCTAAACGAAAGCACTCTGGATATAGGACTGAACCTAAATGCAAACGATGTGGATTCTGAAAACAACTCGAAAGCAGACGATCCAGTAGAAGAGTGATCATCTAACCGGGTGCATTGCATCATTACTTGCAACTCGGGTTGGTAGGAACGAAGACAATACGAAAGAAGTCGTTAGAGATGTCCAGTTTTTCCTTTACTGTTC
The DNA here is from genome assembly GCA_900128785.1 of Arabis alpina. Classification (NCBI taxonomy): domain Eukaryota; kingdom Viridiplantae; phylum Streptophyta; class Magnoliopsida; order Brassicales; family Brassicaceae; genus Arabis; species Arabis alpina. Next base: position 43,056,289 of record LT669794.1, read on the forward strand.
ATCCATGGCTTCTTCCTTTTATTGATGATAACCAGACTCATTGATTCGGAAGTGAACATTCAATTCATAGAGAGTACTCTGTTTTCTCCTTTAATTTGATTCAACATTCAGAATATTTGATTTCATTGTGGAGGGCTTATTAATGATTTACTTTGAAAGCAGCATCATATGAATGAAGCTCCTAACTTCCTTTATCAATTGAAGAAATAACAAGCAGGGATACTTAAAAAACTTTGGAAAATGATTTCGTAATCCAACCCAGATCTTCGGGGAATTCAAAGAAAATCAAATATATTGGATTATCAAACACAAGTAAGATGTTCATCTCCAGCTTTCTTTTTCTGATTGCGCACCTTCTTCGTCATAATCATTCTTTCGCAATAGCAGGCTCGGCTTCAGTTGCGAAATCGTTTCTGTAAAGCAAAACAAGTATATAAATTTGTCAAGTGAGATCATAATGCCAATTTGAATCAGCAAAGTTTTAACTTAGATGACTAATATCACCAGTATGTTCATTAGTAGAAGAAACGAGTGCTCGTAGCAAAAAAGATTCCGGCATATTGCATGTAATATAAGAAGAAATCGGTAGTTCTATCAATCTTACTTGATTTTACGAACAAGCTGGTACATGCCTGTACCCGCCATAGCAACATTAACGCTAAAGAGGTTCCAGTTTTTCTGTAAACAAAAGTCATAATCACATAAACCACGAATCCAATCAAGAATCGTTACTAAAGCAATGTGATAAAAAGAGTGTAAGGCAACTCACCGGAGTGATCACCATGCTGTAGCGAGACCAGATAACTCCAGTGCATGTAACCGCTAAGAGACATCAGAGAAAACTGTAAGAGCATTGAGGCATGGCAAGAAAATGAAAGCAATCAAGACGGTAGGAGATACAAATATGGAGAATGTAAGCTTTAAAACTCCAAAATATCGATACTGAGCTGCGATCTTGCGCGTAGACATGAAATATCCCCAAGATCATTAGTAAGGATTAGGATATAATACCGATTTGTTGAGGGTATGAAATTTTCTCTGGAGGCTTTGCAAAATCAGCAATGTTGGCAATGCTGATTCCCCACTTGAACGTTGGTGCCCAGAAATGAACTGCGAATAACAAAAACAAGAGTCCCAATTAACCATAATGACCCAACCACTTACAAAAACATGTTTGATTTCAATTGATTGGATAACAAAAACTCTATTCTGATCTGAGAATTGGATAATTGAAACTTAAAAACAAACTCGAACCATCTTACATTTTCATGGATCATAGCAACATATAAATCCATCCTCGAATTTCAAAAAATTGAAGAGACAAAAGCTATAATCCGACAAAACTAATCGAAAGTCAAAGACTCAAAATCTAACAAAAAAAAGTTTAAAGCAGAAACAAATCAGGATTCACCACAAGTTGAATTGTAAAGAGAAAACTAACAAAAAAACCAAACCAATCGAAATTTTATTTGATTGCACAAGAATCGAAATTCAATCATCAATTCTCACATAACCAAATCGAAAAGCTTAATCATGGTCGGAATTTGGACTCACTGGTTTTAGGACCGGCAGGATGATTCCATAGAGCTTGAAGCTTCGAACTCGCCATCGATCTGGTTCTCGATTTCACCAAACAAATCCGTCGCGTTCTTGTCTCTCTCTCGAGATTCTCTTTCCCCACTCACTCTGGCTAAAAATTACCAACAAAGGGCTGCAACTAATATACGACGTCGTTTCTACATCAATCTTATAGCGAGGGTATTTTAGTCATTTCGGTCTTTTCAACTGATGACTTTTGATCTTGAAAGTCGTCGCGTAGACTTTGAGAGAGATCACACCATAGAAAATGGCGCCATTTTAACATGCGAAAGAATACACAGAGGAAGAAGAATCAAAACACCATGGCTCGAACATTCATCTTGTGGCTTCACGGATTGGGAGATTCTGGACCTGCGAACGAACCAATCAAGGAAGTTTTCAAATCATCGGAGTTGAAAAACACTAAGTGGCTCTTCCCTACTGCTCCATACAGTCCTGTTTCCTGCAACAGTAGGATTTTTTTCTATTTTTCTTAAATATGATTTTGATTCTATAATCATGTTGGTGTTGTGGGTTTCTTTGTTCTTGGTTTATGGTTTGATTGAGCTAAAGGGTTTTGCTTTGAGGAAGTAAAGTTGCGGTTTTTGTGTGATTATCACAAGGAGTTGCTAATGCTATGCACATAATTGAGTAAAATGTATAATCTCACAATTTGATTTCTTTGTGGTATTTGTTGGTATCTTGCTTCTTAATCCAATGAATATACATATGTGTCTAAAGTGAATCATAGGTTCTTCTCCTCTTTCTTGTGTAGATGGTCGGGTGATGCCTTCTTGGTTTGATGTCCCTGAACTTCCTTTTAAAGTGGTATTACTTCTCTCTTGTTCTAATATTTCTTATAATATGATTTTGCAATACTTTCTAATCTGATAGTTATTATACTTTATGATGCAATATCGAGTAATCAGAACTTACACAGCAATCTTGCATTTGTAAAAGTTATGTTCAAGATATTTTATGTCAGTCACATCAAGAATGTAACTTTTATGTGTTAGGGATCTCCAATTGATGAAAGCAGTGTGCTTGAAGCAGTTAAGAACGTGCATGCCATTATAGACCACGAGATTTCGGAAGGAACATATCCAGAAAACGTATTTATCTGTGGTTTAAGCCAAGGAGGTAGTTTCTCTTTACCAAGACATCATGGGTTTTTACTTACATTGTGGCTCTTAATAAAAAATTGGGAGGTTGACTAAAACAACCTTCTTAGATTTTAATTACTGAGGCTATTTTCGAGTCCGTTTTACCCTTTTTCCTTTGATAACAAAAAACGTATTTACGAAAATGCCATTAATGAAACGGGCCGCGTAGGCGCGAAAATTTCCCGCAAAAAAAAAAAAGTCTACCGCTATGTGATGGTAGACTTATTTGAGTTCTGGTAGACTTATTTTTTTGTCCGTAGACTTATTTGAGGAGCGGCAGACTTATTTTTGAGCGGTAGACTTATTGTGTCTCCTTTGATGGTAGACTTATTTCCGAACGGTAGACTTATTTTCTCTGCGGTAGACTTATTTTCCCGTAGCGGTAGACTTATTCTTCGAATGGTAGATTTATTTCCGTAGACTTATTTTCAGCGGTAGATTTATTTTTCTTCGATGGTAGATTTATTTTTGACTCGTAGATTTGTTTCCTTTGGTGGTAGATTTTTAGTCATAGCAGCGGTAGATTTATAGTGACGGTAGACTTATTTTAGTAGCGGTAGACTTATAGTTTGCGGTAGACTTTTTTATCGTGGTGGTAGATTTATTTTGTGTTTAGTAGTGGTAGACTTATTGTAGTAGTGGTAGACTTATAGTTAGCGGTAGACTTATTTCGTATTTTTGGTCAACGAAACCAACCGTTGACTGGTAGACTTATTTTTTTAGGATCAATGGTGGTAGACTTATGCGGTTTTAGCGATAGAAGCGGTAGATTTGTTTTTACCCAGGTCTAGTGATGGTAGACTTTTTATCAAACTTAGTGACGGTAGACTTTTTTTCACATTAGACATTTGGTAGACTTATTGTGATAGCGGTAGACTTATAGTACTTGGTGGTAGACTTATTTCCTGTTTAAGAAACTATAGTGGTGGTAGACTTATTTGGTAGGTGGTAGAGTTATTTGCAGGGTTTAGGAAATGTCGATTTTACCCTTAAAAAGTTGACAAATTTGCACGAAAAACCTGCAACAATGGTGAAGAACTAGGGTTTACAGCCGCATAGCTCGAATCCTTGTGAAGTGATTTCTTGAACTTTCTTTGTTTTCTAAAGTGCTTTTCGAACGAGAGAATGGAACAAATTGTTCTTGTCTGTGGTAGATGGAGTTTTTCGAAGAATGGATGGGTGTTCGGGGTCGACAACTCAAAAGGTGGTAGAGTTCTTGGGTTAGATCATGCAACCTCGTTCAACAATTTCCTTCGAATGGTGTATGAAGATTTCGGCGTCGATGAACAAATTTTCGAGGTAAAATTGAGTTACATGTTGCCAAGCTTAGCTCTAGATACACCTCCAATTTTCGTTACAAATTCAAGACAGTTCAAGAGTTTTGTACAACAATATAAGAACGAAATGATTCGTCTATGCGTCGAGATTAGTGAAAAAGAAAAAAAAAACAGTTTAAAAGAGAGAGAAGTGGATGCAAGAAGAGAGAAACTATAGATGAAGATGATGAAGATCATGAAGACGATGCTTGTAGATTTGACTATTGCGACTATTCAGACGGTGCAAGTTCAGACGACGATGAATACGGGAGGCGTGGTAGACTTTCAGATGATGAGGACGACGATGCAATGGAAACTATACCACCAAAGAAAAGGGGTCTATCATCGATTCCAGATGGCGTGAAGTTAGAAATGAGATCGGTAGACTTAGCGGTTGGGCAACGTTATGCCACAAAGGAGGACTTGGAGAGGAGATTGGAGATTATTTCTGTTGCACGTAAGTTTGACTTTAACGTCGGACGCACAACTCCAACGTTGTTGACGGTTAGTTGTTGGGTGCAAGGATGTACGTGGAGGGTTCGTGCTTCAACTATTGGAGACAGTCCCAATTTTCATATCAAGTCTTATATTGGAAACCACTCTTGTTCTGTGACTGAGCGTTCAACCCGTGCTCGTAAAGCAACGTATCAGGTGTTAGGTCATCTATACAAAGATTTCATTGCTGGTGTTGGACCAACAGTCATGCCAACTCACCTTGCCGATGCTATAACGAAACGTTTCAGAATAAAGGTACTTTATGTTATGGTACACTTATTTTTGTTTGATGGTAGACTTATTTTTGTTTGATGGTAGACTTATTTTCTGTTCGATGGTAGACTTATTTTCTGTTTGATGGTAGACTTATTTTCTGTTCGATGGTAGACTTATTTTCTGTTTGATGGTAGACTTAATTTTGGTTGATGGTAGACATATTTTTGTTTGATGGTAGATTTATTTTCGTTTGATGGTAGACTTATTTTCGTTTGATGGTAGACTTATTTTTGTTTGATGGTAGACTTATTTTTGTTTGATGGTAGACTTATTTTCGTTTGATGGTAGACTTATTTTCTGTTTGATGGTAGACTTATTTTCGTTTGATGGTAGACTTATTTTCTGTTTGATGGTAGACTTATTTTCTGTTTGATGGTAGACTTATTTTCTGTTCGATGGTAGATTTATTTTCTGTTCGATGGTAGATTTATTTTACCTAAGATTCATTCAATTGTCATAGGTAGAGTATTGGAAAGCCTATCGAGCATTAAAGTATGCAAGACAATTGGTTAGAGGAAGCTCGGAGAATGGGTACGAAGAACTTCCCACGTACTTATACATGATTAGGAGAGCTAATCCAGGACACTTATAAAGCAGGAAGTCGATGGTGAAAATAGGTTCAAGTTTCTTTTCCTTGCATTTGGCGCAAGCATACATGGTTTCAAGTATATGAGAAAGGTAGTTGTGGTGGATGGGACATATTTGAAAGGTAAGTACAAAGGTACTTTACTGATTGCCACGACACAAGATGAAAATTTTAACATATTTCCTATTGCTTTCGGTGTTGTTGATACCGAGAATGATGAGTCTTGGGAGTGGTTCTTTAGACAGTTAAGCCGAGTAATCCCAGATGATGAAGGTCTTGCAATTATCTCAGATAGGCATAGATCAATATCGAAGGCGATTGGAAAGGTATACCCGCGTGCTTCCCGTGGTATTTGCACATATCATCTGCATAAAAACATTTTGCTGAAATTCAAAGGTGGAGAATCATTCGGACTAGTGAAGAAGGCAGCGAAGGCATATGACTTCGAGAGTTTAATGAGTTATTTGGGCAGATTGAGGCTTTGTATCCTGCTCTTCATACTTATTTAGAGGGAGCCGATGTTCGTTTATGGACTCGTGTGCATTTTCCCGGTCATAGATACAACTTCCTGACAAGCAACATAGCGGAATCTATTAATAAGGTCCTATTTCCTGCGCGCGGGTATCCAATAGTGGAACTTCTGGATACTATTAGGTCGATGTTGACAAGGTGGTTTGCTACAAGAAGGAAAAAAGCAAGTTTAATGACCACAACCTTGACCACTGCGGTGGAGAAACAGCTTCATGTAAATTTTTTGTAATGGTAGATTTAATAAGCATGTTATGGTAGATTTAATAAGCATGTTGTGGTAGATTTAATTTGCATGTGGTTATGGTAGATTTAATTTGCATGTGGTTATGGTAGATTTATAGACAACTGACGGTAGATTAACACTTGTTTGCCTTTTTGTACACATGATAGGGTTGAGAACGCTAAGCTTTGGACTGTGCAAGAGATTAATGACAACAAAATAGAAGTAACGTTGGGGTCATCATTGCATGTGGTGAATTTGACATCAAATAGTTGTACTTGCAAAAGGTTTGACAAGGATAGAATTCCTTGTGTTCATGCCATTGCAGCAGCGGAAACAGTGAAAAAGTCACAGATCGGCCTTGCACATCCCTACTTCCATACAAAGAACTTGTTCAAGGGTTACTCAAAAAGTATTATGCCACGAGATATTGTGCTTCCAGCGCCGGAAATTGTGGCATCAAAAGTCTGTAAACCTCCGGTTGTGCGTGAACCACCAGTTAGGCCAAGACTTTCCCGGATTAAAAGTGCTTTAGAAATCGCCATGGCTCGGAAATGAACTAGGAAAGAACCCAAGTGCTCAAACTGTCTTCATCATGGTCACAATCGTGCGACTTGCAATGTTTAATCATGTATGTTATGTTATGTAATTTGATTATAATTACTTTCTCTTTTCTTAAGGTACTTTAATGGTTACGAAACACATAGGAAACAGAAAATAAGTCTACCATCAAATAGAAAATAAGTCTACCATCAAACAAACATAAGTCTACCATCAAACAGAAAATAAGTCTACCATCAAACAAACATAAGTCTACCATCAAACAAAAATAAGTCTACCATCAAACAAAAATAAGTCTACCATCGGACAGAAAATAAGTCTACCATCAAACAAACATAAGTCTACCATCGAACAGAAAATAAGTCTACCATCAAACAAAAATAAGTCTACCATTAAACAGAAAATGGTCTGATTGAAGGTTTATCATACCATCAAATGAAATTAAGTCTGAAAATAAGTTAATGTGGTCAATACGTTTTCGCTACAGAAGTCTACCAAACTTTCGAAGGACCACCAAATCTACTCCAATGGTGATACTAAACATGGTCCTTCGAAAGTATGCAAAATAACCAATAAGTGTACTACCAAATGAAAATAAATCTACCACTACATACACAAAAGTCTATGACTACATACACGAAAGTCTACCATCACGTTAAATCTGACTATCCTGAATCTGTCTGTAACGGAACTTTATCGTCTGGATTAGTGCGCGGGTTTGGGTCGGAGACCTGCTGGGCCAGGTCAATAAATGGTGCCTCCTCCAGGATATCAGCGGCAAGTTTTAGACGAACAACACCCACAGTTGCATCGCAAAGCCCATCCATTGTATGTCCTAGAGCTAGACACTCTAAGAATTTCACAGTGTAGACACCACAGTCGCCTGATTGGATGTTTTGGGGTACGTTTGATTTTTTCCTGTAGAATTGAAACGCAGCCTCACTCATCCCCTTCCTTTTTTCAGGTGGTGCAGCAGCTTTAAGCAACTTAGGAATCATCTTCGTGTATGGTCTGCATGACTCGGCCACAACGTCGTTCTCGTAACCCGAGATGATGCTATCGTAACATTTGACATTCCTGTTAACTAGGTCTACCTCAACACCCACCCAATGCAAGTCGTTGATATTATGAGCTATGTACAATTTATCAACATCCGTTACCCATTTCTTGTGGGTTGGACAAAACGTGGGAGTTAGGCCATTGTACATGTTGAAATACCCCTCGCCGAATAAAAAGGTCTTCTCTTTACCTTTGAAGTTCCATTTGTACTTCTGACACCAAAGATTCCCAAATATCAGATCCAGAAAGGCTATCCTTTCACTGGTAAAAGGGGTAGGACGTTGCATAGCCCTTTTTTGCAACATGTTCAATGGAGCCCCCATTTGCTGCAAAATAATTAAACCAAAAGTAAATAAACCCGGCACAAAATTTATAGATAAGTCTACCATCAAACGAAAATAAATCTACCATCAAACAGAAAATAAGTCTACCATCAAACAAAAATAAGTCTACCATCAAACGAAAATAAATCTACCATCAAACGAAAATAAGTCTACCATCAAACGAAAATAAGTCTACCATCAAACGAAAATAAGTCTACCATCAAACCAAAATAAGTCTACCATCAAACGAAAATAAGTCTACCATCAAATGAAAATAAATCTACCATCGAAAATAAGGCAGTAGTAGATTTATTTACCTCACTATTTATCCATCCATATCGAGTGTGTGGCCACATTTCTTTAGCTGTCATAATTCCCAAATAGAACTCCACTTTTGGCAGAGTGTTTTCAAATGGGTTGTCTCTGACATAGAACCATATGTCAAATGGTTAGAAGGATGAAATTTTTGGTGCATTGAATAAGACGTTTCTATTAAAAAGACTATTAAAAGGACAAATGACTAACAAATCTTGATTCACGTAGTCAATCAACTTTTCCTCCCTATGTTGGTCCACCGACTCAAAAGGATTGTAGACAACGGAAGAAGCTAGTGTACCAGCCATGATTCGTATGGTCCCGGAGTGTCCTATGAATGGGGACTTCTGAGACGGAGCAAGATTTTTATTGCGACCTACGGGGGGGACCTCCAAATCATCATTGTCTGACAACTTTGCAATAGCATCTAAAGCATTGGCCAGTGCATCATTGACCTGCTTCGCCTTTATATCATCAACATCATCAGATGATGAGTACGCGTAATGCATCATTTTGCGCCAACTAGGAGGTGTAACAAAATCAGAATCAGATCTTTCCTTCTGTTTCCCAGCATCAGCAATAGCATCTTTTGTCTACAAATTAAGGATTGAGTCAAATAGAAGTAAGATAACAACTGTAATAAATCCATAGCGATGACTCACAACAACGGAAAATGTCCCATTAAGTCTACCACTAAGTACAAATAAGTCTACCATCAAACAGAAAATAAGTCTACCATCAAACAAAAATAAGTCTACCATCAAAAGAAAATAAGTCTACCATCAAACGAAAATAAGTCTACCATCAAACAGAAAATAAGTCTACCATCAAACAGAAAATAAGTCTACCATCAAACGAAAATAAGTCTACCATCAAACGAAAATAAGTCTACCATCAAACGAAAATAAGTCTACCATCAAACATAAATAAGTCAACCATCAAATGAAAATAAGTCATCTATATACGTACCAGATCGTGGATTTCGACACACTCAGCTCCTTTCTTCCTTTTAACCGCTGTAGATTCCGCCTCCTTCTCTTTAAACGTTAATCTTTTACTCTACAGCTCCAAACAATGTATAAGGAATGAGTCAAATGGAAGTAAGAAAATTTGTTGAAAATCAAACTACAAAGGAAAATTACTTTCCACCTTCTTTTTAGCTTCAACCTTCTCCAAGGCTGTTAAAGGTTTGCTTTTCTGTTTGCTTTTCTGCACAGGTGCCGCAGATTTGCTTTTCCCTTTCCGCTGGTCAGTTGGTGTAGCCTTTTCATCCGGCTTTCTAACTACACGGCTAATTGCGAAATTTGTTTTTGTTGTTGGTTGTTGTTCCATCCAAGACTGTTAAGAAAAGTAGAGGAAAAATGTTCAAACAGATCTATAAGTTCATATAAGTCTACCACAACACAGTAATAAATCTACCACGCCTTAACATAGAAGTTCAGGAAAACATCTAAATAAGTCTAAAACATGGTTCCCATATATCTACCATCGGCTTAGAAAAGAGTCTTACGTACCAGATCATCCTCCTCCACAAATGCATCTCCGCCAACTCCCGTGTTTGACTGTTCATCTACCACAGCTTTCAAGACATTCCCTTTTCTCTCTAGAGATGTAAGCCTAGTATCAAAGTTGGCAATTGTGCTCGCCATTGCCTGAAGGAGCTTAAGCACTTCAGCAATATCTCCACCTTCGGTCTCCTTCTTTTTCTTTAGTTTCAGAATATTTTTTATTTGGATACCCAAATCGCATTCCTCTTCACTATCCTCGTCACCCGAAGTGTCAGATCGCATATTCCTCTTCCCATGCCTCACCTTCTCCTTCTCCTTCTTTTTCTCTTTCTTTTCAGCCGGAGAGTCATCCTCATCCTCACTTTCTTCAACAACAACCTTAGCCTTGATCTTCTTGCTCTTCTTTATCTTCTTTTTCTTTTCAACAGGAGAGTCATCCTCATCCTCATCATCATCCTCACTTTCCTCAACTACCTTAGCCTTGTTCTTCTTTTTCTTAGAACCCGGAGAGTCATCCTTAGTCTTACTCTCCTTTTTCTTAGAAACCGGAGCATCTAACTCCCAAAAATCTTCTTCCATGCATCCACCAAGAATGTCGCGGATCATGTTATTAAGTTTGAAATCTTCTGCATCAATCCATGTAGGGTAAATGAATTCGAGAGGCTTCACCACTAAGTGTCTGATACGAACCTATAAAAAACATTATTGCAAAAACAAAGAAAGAGATTATTAATAAAAGTCTACCATCAAAGAGCTAAAAAGTCTACCATCAAATGAAAATAAGTCTACCATCAAACAGACAAATAAGTCTACCATCAAAGAGCTAAAAAGTCTACCATCAAATGAAATAAGTCTACCATCAAAGAGCTAATAAGTCTACCATCAAATGAAAATAAGTCTACCATCAAATGCAAATAAGTCTACCATCAAACAGACAGTAAGTCTACCATCAAACAAAAATAAGTCTACCATCAAATGAAAATAACTTTACCATCAAACAGACAGTAAGTCTACCATCAAACAAAAATAAGTCAACCATCAAATGAAAATAACTCTACCATCAAACAGAAATTACCTTGTTGTTGTTGGAGGATTTCTTATCCTCCTCCACCACCTGTTCCAGGTTGTACCTTCCTCGGCTTCCACCCCAACGTAGCATAGGAACACCTCCTTCTCTTCTCCTCCCAAATCTTTCCCCTAAAATGGGAACTGCCTCGTAAACCCACACAAGCAACGCATGAACACACCCATGGAGTGTGATCTTTTTCATGTCCGTCACTTGCATGGACGAAATCAGAGATTGAAAGGACACTCGTCCCCATGGATACCTCTCGAAAACCTCGGGATCCATCACCCTTTTTGCAGCTTTCAAAGGGATTCTACTATCACGAGCGTAACCACACACTCCAATATGCAGAATAAACAACAGAGCTATCATTCTCTTCTTCTCCTCACTCCACGTCCTGATTTTGTCAAACAGGACCAACAGCTCAGACCACTTTGGTCCCTCCCCAACTGGGACACCAATTTCTGCCCAAAACTGTGTGTGGTCAATGTCCTAACCATCATTTGCATCAGCCTCACCACAGTTCATCTGGGTTACCTCTTCAAACTCATTCAACGAAAATCTAACTGGCCGACCACCAAACAAGGAACACATCTCATAGAACCTTGCAGTTTTCAATTGGTTTGAGAGGAAATGAGTCACCGTCGCACCTGAGAAATTGAATTTCCGTGTAGCAAGCTTCAGAATTATTCCAACTGAGGAATTATTCATTATATCATTGTACACGTCTTCACCAACCGCTTCCGCCATTTTCTCAAAGTCGTGTAACATGCAATTGTGATGCATGCTTCTTTGCCCCGATGGTGATAATCCAGCCGGAAACCTTTTGGATGGATATATCTTTCCCACAATCGAGGAAGTCATATCTGCACAAATCAGTAATTATAAGTCTCCATCACAACAAAATAAATCTACCATCAAATGAAAAGTAAAATAATTCTTCAACATAAAATAAATCTATCATTACATAAAATAAATCTACCATGTCATAAAATAAGTCTACCATCAAACAGAAAATAAGTCTACCATCAAACAAAAATAAGTCTACCATCAAATGAAAATAAGTCTACCATCAAATGAAAATAAGTCTACCATCAAACAGAAAATAAGTCTACCATCAAACAAAAAATAAGTCTACCATCAAACAAAAAATTAATAAGTCTACCATTACATAAAATATAAGTCTACCATCACATAAAAAATAAGTCTACCATCACATAAAAAAAATCTACAATACAACAGAACGTAAAAACACTTTAATTAATCTACCGCTACTTAAAATAAATCTACCAACACATAGATTAACAAATCTACGAAATAAATCTTTTCTCTTACTTTATCTGCAAATATCGGTGCCGGAAATCTAGGTTTTCATAATCGAAACTGAAAAAAAATACAGATTTCAGATTAGGGTTTTCGTCATTCATACAAGACTTCCACAAACCAAAACAAAAACGGTTAGAATAAACAGAATACCTCTTTTCAATGCACGAAATCGAAAACCCACCGCTCCACGGAACTTTGCTTCGCCGGAATTTCGAAAACCTAAAACCGACGGACGCAAAATTTACTTCAAATTCCGTAAAAACTCCTTACCGAATACTCGTCATGGATAGAGAAGGCGAAAACTCATAAAAGAAATCGAAACTTACCGTTAAATCAACGTCGCTTCAACAATCGCCAAAATCGCCGGAGAGGTTACACATAAGGTGAAGAAAAGGAACGGTTTTTGCGTTTAGGTTTTTTTTTCTTTTTTTATATGTTCAGTTTTTTTTTTAGTGGCAAAACCGTTAATAAACGGTTTTGCCATATTTTAAAGGTCTTTGCAACCTTTTTTACCTAAAAAAATAAGAGCTCAAACATATAAAGGTTGTTTGAGTAAACCATATATCTAAGAAGGTCTTTTGAGTAATTATCTCTAAAATTTTTATGTAGGTGCGTTAACCTTGGCTAGTGTTCTTCTTTATCCAAAAACTCTCGGAGGAGGAGCGGTACTTAGCGGATGGGTTCCATTGAGTTCTTCAATCATCAGTCAGTTTCCCAAAGAAGCTAAGAAGGTTCATCGTCACTCATGTTTCTTATAAAGAAGGACTATCGATTTCCGTGATTGGTTTTGGATTTCTGAGTCTTATGATCCAGCCTTATTCTCTTTGGTTCATAATGGCATTGAGCTATATTTTTTCGTGTACGTTGATGATCTTGTCATTGGTGGTAATCATTCATCGACAATTAGTGAGTTCAAGGATTATCTCAAGAGTTGCTTTCATAAGAAAGATTTGGGTTCGATCCGATATTTTTTAGGAATCGAAATTGCTCAGAATACTGAAGGTATTTTTCTATGTCAATAAAAGTATTGTTTGAATATTATTTTAGAGTGTGGACTTCTTGGTGTTCGACCTGTTCATACTCCTATGGTGCAAAATCATGATCTTGCATATGCTTCAGATGAATATTACTCTACTCCGGAGCAGTATCGACGCATAGTGGGAAAACTTATTTATCTTTCTCTCACAAGGCCTGAACTTTCCTATAGTGTTCATACCTTGTCCCAATTTATGCATCGACCACGTACGTCACAGTGGAAAGCGGCTTTGCGGATTGTTCGTTATCTAAAAAGTGCTCTAGGTCGAGGTCTTATGTTCTCGGATTGAGTAAAATGTATAATTACACAATCTGATTTCTTTGTGGTATTTTTGTTGGTGTCTTACCTCTTGATCCATTGATGATCCATGAATCTTAGGTCCTCTTTCTCGTTGTTTTCTTGTCTAGAGGGTCGGGTGATGCCTTCTTGATTTGATGTCCCTAAACTTCCTTTTAATGTGGTATTACCTCTTTCTTAATCTAACAATTCTTATAATATGACTTGGCAGTACTTTTTAAATTGATATATAGTTCCATTCTTGTTATAGTTTATGATGTAATATCGAGTAATCAATACTTGTTTACAAGATTTATAACACGGCATTCTTGCATTTGTAAACTTATGTTTACATCATGATTAGGACTCTCCAGTTGATGGCAGCGTGCTTGAAGCAATTAAGCATAAAGGAACAAATCCAGAAAACGTTTTCCTTTGTTGATTAAGCCAAGGAGGTGGTCTCATGGCACCAATGATGCGTTTGTGCTCTTCGAAGCTGGTCAAGCTGCTCTTCCTTTCCTCGAAGAAACGGGTGTGACTTGTGAATTCTAGGTATAATTAAAATCAAAAATCTTTTTAGATTTGGTTGACATTGATATAGTTAATTAATTCAAAAGATTCTCTGAAACAAAACGACTAAGAAAAACCAAACAAATTCTTCTCTTTGTTGTTACAATTTACATATGAAGGGATTTTTTTATATGCAATCATATATGGGTCTCTGACACTCGATCAGCCTGAGGAGCTTAGATATCTAGAGTCAAGTGATGGTTGCATAGTTCTTTTTTTGCTTGTTTTCATCTTATTTGCGTCAAGGAATCTTCAACTCAAGGTAATACATTAGTCTGGTTTGTTCTAGTGTCTGCTTCCACCGATTTTTACTAAATGGGTTAACATTTTTGCATTTTGTGGTTGTATTGATGTGTAAAATATATGCATAACAATGTAATTTTTTACATTTATATTAAGGGCATTGCCTTGTTAACATATTTTTACAAGGGACAACGTACATGTAAATATAGGAAAAAAACTTCTTTTTTTTAATAACCAGAAGATTCGGGGCCGAATCCCATAAACTCTTAGATCCAAAACCATGACATGTTATATTAGTTTCGCCCCAGGCGCCACGAACCAGTGACTTCTAGGTTTTGCCTGAGACCTTTACGAGTTGAGCTATTAGCTCTTCGTATACAAAAACATTCTTCTCTTTTGGATATAGATAAGTTGGAATAATTTTGACTCTAAAATTGAGTTTAAAGTAGAAATAGAGATGGATTGAAAATGTTTAATACCATTTTTATTTGTAATGACAATAATGTGTTTTCACATGTTTATAGATGGTGAATTAGATGAATTTTAGAAATGATAATTTTTATGTTCGAATTTAGAAATGGTAATTAATAAATGAAATGCATCTATATATATAAAAAGACCGTTTATCTCTTCTCCTTAAGACACATCACCTTCCACATCATTACCACATCATATTCTTACAATAATTTTTATAATTTTAAATTAAATACACATATTAATTATACATTTGCTCTTAACATTATGAGAAAAATATGAAAAGTTATCATTCATCATTTCATAAATTGGTTTTAACATGCTAACAATAATATGATAAATTATTATTCATATTCCAAATTAAACAAAAATAATATAACTTATATGAATATAATTTGTTTCCAAAAATTTAAATTGTATTGTAATTATTCTAAAAACTAAAGTATTAAACGAAACCTAATAACTAAACAGAAAATCTAAATTCGTAAGTTTCGGTACTCGGAATCAGCCTCTGAATATTCTGATTTAAAGAATAACATTCCGTCTCAAATGAGGTTTGAACCCGGGCCACAAAAAAAGATAACAAACATAATAAATCGAAGTTGAAGAATGGATCAGAGTATTTTTCAAAATACTATTGTTATGATAGTGTGATTCCGATTATGATGGAAATTAGAAAAATAATTGTATTGTCCATTAAACAGAAAATAGATATGAGGATTATATAGTTATAAATGATCATGTCATCTCATGTATTATTTTCTTTGATAACACAAAAAAATGCTACATAATTTATTTACCAAAATATCGTATTTGTATTGATCTATCCTATAATATGAATTGAGTTATATTATATTATCATGATTTTGAGACTATAATCTATTTATTCACTTAACTAGAGAGTTTTCTTTATTTTTTGATAAAGGGAGACTTCTATCAATGATCATGGTACGTTTTTGTGATTAAGATTTCAGAGTTCACAGAGAACAGAGCAATGAGAATTGAGATTGACCATCATGGTAATGTGGTACAGTTATATGGCGTTTTGAAGGTAACTAATTTTTTGTAAAAATGTATACATACACATACACATACACCTACCTATGTTAATTAATGTCATTCTTTTGTACTACCTTTCTTTTAATATACATATAGTTTTTACTGTCTAATTTTATCTACATTCTCCTACACTTTCGTCATACTACGCACTGTTGGATCGTACGTTTGTGAAGTTTCTTTGCATATTACATTTAGTTTCAAACATTTTTAGTCCGGCTAATTGGAGACAAATGTAACATTTCAAACATTTGACATTGATATTTTTCTTGTGAGAGCTTCTTTGACTCTTCAATTATGAAGATGTATGTTCGGTTTCAATAATGATATCTTTTTCTGAATTAAATCATGTTTCATATATTGTCGTAATAAAAAACAAGATAAGTTTTTAAAGCGATTGACAGTGAAAAATGAAGTTGGACACTGAGTTTCATCATATTGTACTAAGGAGCGGAGCCAAATATAGGGAAAAAAACTATAGACAAGTCAGGGTCCATGGTCTTTGATAGTAGAAGACCGTATAAGAAAAATTGGAATGGAAAAGAGAATTAATGAGTGTCTGCTCAACCATTTGTAGAAGTTTAGAAGATTAACTTACACTTAATGTTATTTGTTTTTCATTATTTGTTAGATGCAAAATGAGAAGAAATCAAAACCTTTTTCTTTGTCACAACCGTAAACATAGAAATATATGAAGAAATCAAAGCCTTGAAAGTTTAAACATATAAATATATGACTCAATCACCAAAATTGAAATCGTAACTAAAGATTAAGGACGGGAGTTATATTCTTCGTCACAAAAAACTTTCAATCGTCAATAGTCAGTATTCAGTAACGTTCAAACTTAAAATAATTAAATATAAACTGTTGAATATTCTATAGACGCCAGAAAACATTTGGTGAAATATTTGAAGAGTTTAGCCATTCCTTCGTACCCATAATATATTTCCTAAAATTTTACTTTTTATTATAATTGCATAAACATGTAAAGAGCATACCCGGGCATAGCCCGGGACATCCCCTAGTAAATAATAAAGATAAATAAATGCAATGCTTTTTAGAACAGGGGAAAAGCAATTAAGCACAAAAGAATGATTCTATTTTACAAAAATACTAACACATAATTTTATCGAAACTACGAAAAAACAAATAACAAATAATATAATTTTTTTTAATAGTTTATTTTTTTTATTTCTTTGTCAAGCATAACATTATTATCTATGACGTTGAACTAAACCTTAAGGGCAAGGAATCTCGCAAATACATCATCGTTGCGTGTTTGGGAAATTTCAAGGTGTTATGGCATTCGGTGCAACGATTAGTGGGTCTTCCAAACTTTGGTTTGCAAGTTGCGGTTATATCTTTTCCACATACTCCAAAAGCCACTTGTGAATCGGTGCATACCCTCTTTTTACCTGTTATTTTAAATTAAAATTCATTTTATAGAAAAACAATTAGAACCAAAAAGATATGTATGAAATAATAATCTTTCTATGGCAACACTATTTCGTGATTAGTAATAATCAATGTTTTAAAATTTCTCGAGTAATCAATCCAAATTTAAGAAAGAGGTTAATGTATTACCTTGACCATTACTCACAGCAAAGAATGTGAAAACACATAAAATCATGAAAACTATAGCAGACTTCATAACTCGAATGATGATTAAAGATTGTGTTTTTCCTTACAGAAATTTATTCATACAAAACTTACCTTTCCACACTTTTCAATATATATACAACACAAAAAAAATCTGTTGTTTGTACTAAATTAAAAGGGACAAAAAGACTAAGGGGCTGCTTGGCAACAGTCTTTTAAGACTTTAAAATTTTTAACAGCATTTAAAGCATGTTTTTTGCCAAGCATGATTTAAGGGCTTTATTAATTTTTAAGACTTAAAAGCTTGTCTTTAACTTTTTGTTCTTGTTATACTCATTTTTTTTAAAGCCTCCGTAACCAAGCTTTAACAATTGCAAATGAGTTTATTTATTATTTTTCTATTTTCCCAAAATTATCAAAAGCTCTTTATAGATTTATATATAATTTAAAACAAAAATGTTTTGATTGATTAATTACTATCTCTTTTTTTCTATTATTTTGAGATCCATTTTTATATAAATGAAAAAAATATCAAAAGTTTATAAAAGTGAATGAAAACTACAACTTTTTGCAAACTAAATAAAAATAAATTTTTGTCAAATGAATGAAAATATCAATGTATTGCAACATGAATAAAAATAACAATTTTTGCAAAATGAATAAAAAAATTATCAGCATTTTGTTTATAATTGAACTAGTTTTGGGGAAAGTAAAATGCTATTTATAGATTCTACAAAAACTAAGAAAAATTCAAAGTCAAAAACCTCAAAATATTCAAATACTATTGTTAGAAGATCCCTATATGTTATAAATACAACAACGTAATGTTTCTTTTCTACTTGTAAATCCAACAGGTATTGTACTATAATTTTCATTTTTTTTTATGCATGGTCATTTCGTGTTGTGTAGATTCAAATTGTATTTGATTTAAAACTTGTGCTATTACAGAAATGCATGGCATCTCCATCATTTTCCCGTAAGGTAATTTAAAACCTTTTTAAAATCTTTATTTATAAGTTTTTATTAATAAGTGAAAAAGTATTTTTTAAATAACAGTCAAAAATTCTATATTACCAAACAGTCTTTTATTTACAGCCAAAATCTCTACAGCCTAAAGTTACAGCATTAACAGCCAAAAATTTTACAGCCAAAAGCCTACAGCAAAAGTCTAAATTTAAGTCATTACCAAGCGCCCCCTAAGTTAAATCAACAAATTAATCGCATCGGTTTATTTTTTTAGAAATCCTAGTTGAATTGGTAAAAATATCTATTTATATTAAGAAAATAAAATAAAAATTATCAACCAAGAAAATAAATTAAGAAAACAAAACTTGTGATTTGTAGAAAAGTGCGGTTACTGAAATTGGTAATCAACAAAAGAAAATTGAATTATAGATACTTTAATTAACTGTAAAATAGAGTTTGACCATTTCAAAAAGATCAATAGATAAAAATGATATAACTAAATTATTCCGTAGGGTGATCGATCTAGAGTCACATAGAAAGTTTGATTCCTATCATCAGCCACACGAAGTTTCGACTTCTCTCCCACGAAGCAAAATTTTACTATTTATAACTACACAAACTTTAAAAAGAGTAGTATTAAACTTTCCAGTTTTTTAATTTTGGTGTTCGATCCTTAATCCCCTTCCTAATAAAAGACAAGTCACTTTAGCTAACCTAATTAATTGTTATAATTTGATTGGTTTAAAATGATGATATAGATTGAAAAATGATGACATGTATTTGGATTAATTGTGACATAGCTAATCCCCTAAAATCATTGGATAACAAAAAAAAAATTATAAAATAAAATAAATTTTTAAAAAAAGATTTTATTAAATATAATATTTATTAATTAAATTAGATAATAAAAAATTGATTTAAACATGATACGATTAGTTGAATACATACATATCATCTTTTAATACCTCTTGGGTAGACAGAGTATTTAACAATAAAACAACACAATCATTTGGTCGATATATAAGTATATAAGATATAGTGAAAATACTCTAGATGGACAATATATAATAGACATGTTAATATCTAGATTTTTTACAATGAAATAAGAGCGATATATTAGATCTTGTGGTTTGAAAAATAGAGTTAATTCATAAAACAATTAAAAGTATTTCATATGCAGAAGTTAATGACCTACATGCGATTGGTGACTTTGTCATCATTATTGGGCTAACTAATGAAGTATGCGATTAGTAATCTATATCATAAACTTCGTCATTTTAATATGTGATTGGAAATTTCCGATTCTTAACATTTTTTTTACAATTTTTATCGATATAAGATTTTATGAATATATACGATTTTATTAATTGAATTAGGTAGAGATTAGATAAATAAATAAAATATTCTAATAAAATAGCATATTCAAAATATATTCCCATAAAATATTCTAATAAGATTACGTTCGTTCAACTTCTAATTATCTATATAAATCATTCATCTACCTAATAACTCAATCAAACAACTTTACTTCCATTCCCATCTACTATCATAATGTCTATCATAGTTAAACAAACCTATCTTTCTCGGAAGAAGACACAATAGTAAAGGCTTCATGGGAAGCGAGGGAATGGTTGCTGGCCCAATCGTCCCCACACCTTTCGACGACTATGAGTCACTCGAATCCAAAAAATCCCGTCTCCAATTTGGAAGGATTCACTTCATGCTACACTGATGCGGCGTGGCGAGCCAACTCTAATCTAGCAGGAATCGGTTGGTCTCTTGAGATAAACCCTGATTCCACCAATTAACACTCATCGCCGGTGCCAGATGTGCCATCGGTGTTGGTTGCTGAAGCCTTGGCGATGCGGCGATCCTCCATGCGGCGTCGATCCGGATCCCAAAACTGATAATTCGATCAGACTCACAACAACTTATCCGCGAAATTAACTTGGGAACCTCGATCTCACAGATCCATGGCATTCTCTCTGATATTATCTTGTCTTCTGCTTCTTTTTGTTCGATCAAATTTGTTTACATTTCACGATCAACAAACAGTAGAGCTGATTATTTGGCAAAATTGGGCATGGATTGTGTAATGGGCTGAAGGCCTTTAAAGTTTTAATCTAATGTGTTGTTCAAAAAAAGTTAAACAAACCTCTCCATTTGTATTTTTTTAACAATCTTCTTTCCTCTTCGGAGAAACAAAGAATCAAAGCCCATATATTCTGTTGTGGAAATCCAGAGGAAAAACAGGCAATTCTATTGAAATGGTTTTGTTTGATGAAGAGGTTTAGTTATTCAAATCAATATGTAATATTTTATATTTTCTAAAATTCCATATTTCTCGATGGCATATATATAATTAAAAAAAATTCCTAAAGGTTACCTATGCAACTAAGCATGAATACATATAATAAACTTAACTTGATTCGTGTAATATAATAATTGTAAACTTAAATAAATAATAAACTTAGCATGAAATTTATTGTAGTTGTTACATGGCTTTGTAAGCTAATTAAATATATAAAAATCTATTCAATAAAAACAATTTTTAAATTTAGATTCGTGTAAATATTTACCTATGCAATTTATATAATTAAACAATTCATTTCGGAGGAAATCTTGGGAGATCTATCTAATTAGTTTGGGAGAAACAATAACAGTAATTTTTATTCCTAAGTAGTTTAGAAAATTTCGGAGGATCCATCTAATTAAAACACAACTGCATAATTCATTTTTTTTTTCAATTTTCATTTATTTGTTTTACTTACTTATTTATATAGGACCACTTTCTACCGTATAGAATCTTTTTGTTCATATATAATTTGAAAACCCTATTCACTTAAGCCCTTATATAAATTGATAAACAATATCATTATAATCCCTTTCAATCATCACTTTTGATTCTCATGAGCGATTTCCAAACATTCTAAAACATTTATTTTTTATGGTATTTCTTTTGACAATTGAAATACTTTTTTATCAATTTAAGGTACTATGGTTTTGTTGTCGCTTGATTATATGGCTATATTATATATAATAGCAATAGTTTGAATTGTCTTTTTCATGTGGTGACTAATCCTCAATTAATCATTTCCAGAGAAACATGTATTACTTTGCATCTCCAGATTCATTTTGTTTTGTTGTTTATTTTGTAGTTCAATCCCAAAATTTATGTTTGTAATGGCAAGAGAAGGGGTTCAAGATATAAGTCTTGCATTTCTCTTTTTCAAATATGTATGTGTTATTTGTAGAAAGTGAAAGAAATACGCTTCTGACATTTGATTCAAATAACCATATATTATGATGTATCTTCATTGTTAGAGCTAAATTGTCTTCGATTCAAAGATTAGTTTTCTCATTACTTTCCATTATGAATGACTATATTTTGGTTTCTATTGTTAAATCATTTTTACGGATTTTGAATAATTCAAGTACAAATTTAATTATTCGTGATTCAAAAGTGATTCTCATCATTTTAATCAAAAATTATTGTTGATTAGTTGTAGAAATGTTTTAAAACTCATGAATTTTCTTAAAAATGAAGAAAAACAGGTAGAAAACAAAATAAGTAGAAGAAAAAAACAAAAACAATAAAATACAAAGAAAAATCTCTAGAAAATCACGAAGTCCAAGAAAAATACAAACGAAAACCATAAAAAATAATAAGTAAATAAGACAAAGACGATGAAAAATAAGAGGAACAACTCGAAGAAAAAGAAACAAAGATTGAATGAAAAAAAAATAAACGGACAATTTTTTATTAAAGATTTTATATCAATGATAGGGTTAATTTGGTAGATAGCTAAAAAACAGTAATAATAAAAAATACCAAAAATAGGTATATGTGGTAAAAAAATCAACCATTGAATCTAGCTTAATTAGTTCGTTTTTTAGTTATTGGTTTTTGTTTCGTTATTTAGCCCAATTTTCCTAAATGATAAACCAAAATAAGAAAATATTAATGAATGAATAAAAGCAGTATCGAATTTCTTTGAAGTTTTGTGTTTTCTCTTTGAAGTTTTGCATTTGTGCGTGTTCTTGATTTATCGCCATATCTAATTTTATTTACTAATTACGAAAATTTACATATTCGTTTCCGTTTTATTTCAACACAAATACAAAACTTGCAAAACAAAAAACTTCTACTTTCAAGGTAACACTTGAAATATTATACTTAATATGCAGCATATTATTACTCTACATGAATATAAGTTTAAAAACAAGTAATTATGTAGCATATTATTTCTCTACATGCATATAAGTTTAAAAACAAGCAATTGTGCCTATTTAATGTTTGATAAATTCTCATGAAATATAAAAATCATCTTATTTATCTAAAACTTTTCATGCCCGCACACAAGGTAAACTTACCTAGTTAAACTTAAATTTGTGGTGATGCACAAGTACTTGTATTTTTATTTTATTATTTTGTCACAAGGTAATGCAATTGTATATATCAAATTCTTGTGCATGATTACGTTTACAAGGCTCCGAGATCAAGCTAAGCTTTATGCGTTATTTATACGTGTGAGTTAAGGCGAAAAACACAAATTATTTTATCAGAAGACAATCCTCCCGCAGTTTTTAGCCATGATTCGACGTTCCAAACTTCACGACGAAGATGATGGGTTTATGGTAAACAGAGTAGTTAACTTGAGATTGTTGCAGAGGTAGAGATTCTTAAAAATACCATAAGTAAAGAGAGTTTACCTCAACCAAACTAAACAAGATGTGTAAAAAAAAACTCTCAGTATTTTTATTAATCAAACTTCAACAATTACATGCATACATATCTTAAGCGAGGCGGTCCCGAGACATCCTCTCTCAAGATTGCTGCGATATTCGGGGGAACAGAATTGAAAGCATGAAAACCCAAAGGAAAGAGAAAGCATAGTTTGCTTATCCATCGGCAAGACGATTAGCCTCCCTATATACATGAGACACTCGGACATTCTAGTCTTTTGATAGAAAGTCATGGCACAGTCGTACCAGGAAAGACAGCGGATGCGAATCCGCAATCCCTGTCGTGAGAAAACCCACCACCATCTCCGAATCCACCTCCAACTCCAACCGCAAAATTCTTTTCTCCCAGGCCGTGTATAACTCATAGTACACTCTCCACAACTCTGCTAATGGCGCTGAACAACTCCCAATATTCAAGGCAAAACTTCCACACCACTCACCATTTTCATCTCGAATCACCCCGCCAGCTGTTGCCAAGCCCGGGTTTCCGTATGAAGCTCCATCCGTGTTAACCTTAAACCAACCCGATCTTGGAGCCACATTTTTTAATAGCCATTGTGAATCGATGCATACTCTATTCTTACATGTTATTTAAATTAAAATTTAATTATAAAACAATTAGAACCCAAAAAGATATGAATGAAATCATATTTTTTCTACTGGTGATTAGTAATAATCACTTTTTAAAAAAATTTGGATTCAATCCAAATTTAAGAAATATGTTAATGTATTATCTTGACAATTACTTAGAACGAAGAATGTGAAAACACATAAAATCATAAAAATAATATACCAAATTTCGTAACTAAAATGATGATTAAAGTTTGTGTTTTTTCTTACATAAATTTATTCATACAAAACTTACCTTTCCACCACTTTTCAATATATATACAACACAAAACAAAATTAGTTGAATTGGTAAATATCAAGAAAATAAGATAAAATTTTCTAAACCAAGAAAATATATAGTAGAACTTCTATAAATTAATATTCTATAAATAAATAATCACCATAAATTAATAATATATGCGGGTTCCGAATCCGACCAATGTAAAAATTAGCAAAATTCGATAAAATGATAAGATAATAATTTTTTTGAAACTCCTATGTATTGATCCCAATAATAGTATAAATTATTAATCATACATATTTATGCGATTATCTAAATATAACTATGATAATGTACTAAAACATGCCTTTAATGATTTTTGTTTTGACTTAAAATTGAAAATATAATTAAACCTTATATTTAGCTTTACTTATTTCATCAAAAAAAATTAAGATTTTTTTCTCGTTCTATATCATAAACTTGTGAAGAATTCTAGACAAAATAATGGATTCGTTATACATAACTCTTTTTAAATGTATTTATCGACATTCAGGATAATAACCATAATCTCTTCTAAAATTTATACGTAGGATATCATTTAATTTTATTTTATATTATGATAATAACATCCACTCTATTGTGATAGTCAAAAGTTTTAATCAAAATTTTATATTATTTTTACAGATGGATTCATTAAACTCCATAATATAGCATCATTCGAAAAAACAAATTAAAAAAATTATTACCTACAAAAATTTTCTCTACAAATTGAAAAATATTAATTTATCGATAAATTAATATCTCTCTAAATTAATAAATTTTCAAAATCCTAACATTATTAATTTATAATGGTTTTACTGTATTAAGAAAACAAAGTTGTGATTCGTACACAAGTGCAGTTAATGAAATTGGTAATCAACAATAGAAAATTGAATTATAGATACTTTAATCAAGGGTTTTTAATGAAAAAACCCCTCAAGTATAGTCTGATCCATTTTAAACCCCTCGAGTATAAGATTAATGATAAAACCCCTCATGTATTAGTCTGTTAATGAATAATCCCCTTTGTCTACACACGTTAAAACTTTGAACTACCTGACATTAAAATATAATTTTATGTTTTATCTCTAAAAAAACGACATGATGTTTGCGCAAAATCTCAAATTCAAGAGTTCTTCCCATCGATGGACTCAAGTTCTAGAATATTTAGGAAGTATTGGACCATTAACAATTGTGTTGAGCCCTGCATAAAATATTAGTTTCAGAGACAATATATGCTGCTTTGGTTGCAGTTTAAGAGAGAAGAAAAAAAATCAAAATATGATAAACACTTGAGTTGCAACATGAAATTCTCAAAACAATAACATTGTGTAAAATCAAATTTAAGGTTAGTTTAGAACAGAAAGCATGAACATGAATAAAATATTACCTCGTCATCTTGCAAGTTAGAGACAAATTATATCCTCTTAAGCAAATTGCAGTTTGCTCGATTTTGATTTTAATCTGACAACCAAATCTTTCTTAATCTCTTTTAATCGACCTTTGCCATTTAGGGTTTATTGCGTGTCGATTTTTAAAGCCAAAACGTATAATTATAATTTAATGTCAGGTAGTTTAAAGTCTTAACGTCAGTGTAGATGGAGGGGATTGTTTATTAACAGACTAATACATGAGAGGTTTTATCATTAATCTTATACTTGAGGGGTTTAAAATGGATCAAATTATAGTTGAGGGGTTTTTTCATTAAAACCCCTTTAATCAACTATAAACTAGAGTACGGCTAATTCAAATAGATTAATAGATAAAAATGATATATTATCCTCTATTATACTAAAATACAAGTCAGCAAGAGATTCTCTCCTTTCTTCTCATAATGACACCTCAACAGTTTATGTACGTGTCACAACCATAATTTTTTCAGTTTTCTGCATTTTCTAATTTCCAATCATTTCTTCATCTTTAATTCTTACTCCCTCCGATCTTGAATAAGTGTCGTTTTGACACAATACACATAGTAAGAAATAAGGTTAAAAGTTTTTTTCCCTTCAAATGTATTTAATTACAATAACTTCCTTAATTATTATACCATTTGATTGAGGTTAAAATAGAATATTTATTCAAAATATACATCGTAAATGTAAAATGTCACTTATTTATATCAAACAAATTATGTCAAAACAACATTTATTCAAGATCGGAGGGAGTATTTCCTAGGTCTCATCTCATCTAAACAAATATACTTTTTCCCTACTAACTCCACGATCCTCTTCTTCTGTCTCCCATAACCCACCATCACCTATTACTAACCTCCTTTCATCGTTGAGTTTAAAATGGCAGCATTTCGGTTGAGAAAAGAAACACCACCACCATTTCTTTTTTCTCTTTCTTTATTCCAAGCTTTCAAAATGTTGGATTTTTCATCAATTTTAGATATAACGACTAGACTAGAGTCTGCGAAATCAAAGTCTGCATCATCCGGGTATTTTAAAAGCCAGAAAATCATGGTGTTGTTACTGGAATAAATCTTCTTTTGGTCGATGAAAAGGTTAGTATATTAGTCCTCTCTCTCATATATTCATCTCTCCGATGAGTCCTTAGTTTTCTTCTCGTGTTATTTCTTCTGATGGAAAAATAAGTTCAAGCAATAACTTTGCCTCCACATCGTCCGGTTTTGTCTTAATATGATATTAATATCCAGAGAATGTGCGATAATATACATAAAACTCTTAATTTCCTTCTGATTTCTATAATTTCTCAACCTTTGATCCAAAGACTAACTCTCTTTAGAATATAAAGAATAACTCTTTTTATTAGGTTTAGAAAATAACTCAAAACTAAACTTTCAAAGCTTCTTACAAAAGGTTGGTTGGTTACTCTTGATCACAACTCAATCAAGGTATATATAGCACAACTTTGCTATTTCTATTCTACAAGAAATAGAAAACTACTCTTTCCTAATTCTAATAATAATGGTAAATTTTCTTTTAACATATCTTATCTAGAACATTCTTGTTATAGATGTCTTGGGCTTCAAGGTATAGTCTATCTTATCTAGAACCTTCTTGTTGTCGATGTTTTGGGCCTTAAGCTAATGTTGACACATGGTGTGTGTCAATCGACAGGGCCTTAATTGGTTCAGTTTTCTGGTTCGATTTTAGTCGTTTAGTTGGACCGGGCCGGTTTGGGGAAACCTAGGATTTCGTATTTAAGGCTTTTTGGCCGCATTTGAGCGAACAAAAGTCCCAAAGTCAGCAGAAAAGAGTTTGTGAGAAGTTCTCTTGTTCCTGTGAGTTTTTGAGGATTAGGGTTTCGATTCTTAGGTGATTTAGAGTAGATTTCCGTGGTGATTATCGGTGGATTTCGTGTCTAACCTCAACTCTATTAGTTTCTATCCGAATAATTCAAGGTGAGTGCGTGACCATGGCTTCTGGGCTGGTGGATTCGTTAGGGTTGCTTGGTGATAGGTTTGGAACGAATTGTTTGATCTTGTGTTGATTGATTATGGCTGTGATTGTTTTTTTAGCGGTTTGGATTGTTGTTTTCGTGCAGGTTTCGTGTTGACGCAGAGGAGGAATCGATCCGAGAGGATTATGATCGATTTCCCAGGATTCTGCGGAGGCCTGTCGATCGACAACCACGAGGTGTGTCAATCGACAGACCAGCACTGAGGCTGTCGATCGACACCTAGAGGGTGTGTCGATCGACAGGCACGTACAGAAGGTGTCGATCGACACCTAGTGGTAGTGTCGATCGACACCTAGTGGTAGTGTCGATCGAGAGCCTGTCTGGTTGGTTGTGGTTGAGCCTTTCTTGTTTCTTGTGTTTGTGTGCTGTTTGTTGTATGTTTGTCTGAGCGGTTCCATCATGCCTGAGTGCGCAGTCGTAGATGGGATGACCGTCTCACTGAGTATTTATGATAATACTCACGCATCTCTTTTTCCCATGTGATGCAGGTAAAGGCAAAATGTGATCGTGGAATCACAGCTACGAAGAGGGAGATGATCTAGGGTCTTGAGTTTGGTGTTTCCTGTTGTTTCCATTTCTGTTTTAGAACCCCTATTAGGTTGCTGGAACTTGTTGAGTTGGAATGTTTAGTTATTGTTGTTGAACTTAATGGTTTAGTAGTTTAATGGAATTTTATTATTTGGTTATCTGATGTTGTTTGGTTTATGTGTCTGCTTGGTTGTTGAGGATAACATTTATGGGAATGCTAATCCGAGACAAAGGATTATTTGTTTTAAAACAAAAAATATGGGTCGGGTCGTTTCATTGGCGAGGATCCAAAGTAGGATATATGACCCGTTGTATTTCTTCCATCATCTTGATCAATATTGTGACTACTATCACTAAACCCAAAGATCCTCTTTAATCCTCCACGATTGAACTTCACTCCACAGGCAATTGTTCCTTTAAGATATCGTAATATGTGCTTCATTACATCTCTGCTAGCAACTCCAACAGAGAATGCCAAGTCAGGTCGTGTATGTAACAAGTATCGTAAGCACCCTACGTTCCTTCTGTAACAAGTAGGATCGATCTCTTCTTCTTCTTGTGCCTTTGAGACTTTGAGTCCAAACTCCATAGGTACTTGAGTCGATTGCATGTTTCTAAACCAGCCTCTCTTATAATCCATCTTGCATAGCCTTCTTGCTTAATTTCGATTCCATCAGCTCCTTGATGTACTACGAAGAGGGAGATGATCTAGGGTCTTGAGTTTAGTGTTTCCTGTTGGTTCCATTTCTGTTTTAGAACCCCTATTAGGTTGCTGGAACTTGTTGAGTTGGAATGTTTAGTTACTGTTGTTGAACTGAATGGTTTAGTAGTTTAATGGAATTTTATTATTTGGTTATCCGCTGTTGTTTAGTTTCTGTGTCTGCTTGGTTGTTGAAGATACCATTTATGAGAATGCTAATTTGAGACCAAGGATTATTTGTTTTAAAATAAAAAAATGGGTCGGGTCGTTTCAGTTTGGTATCAGAGCGATACGGTTTTAGGACGGGCTAGAACTGCTAGGATTGTAATTTGGTTAAATTGACAATTATGTGGGTTTAGGGGTTCTAGATCATCTTCCTTCGAGCCTTCAAAGAGATTCCACGGTAAGTGTGTTTTTGTGTAGTGTGATGGGTCTTTCTAGTGCTTAGTTTGTCTGCTTGTGAGTGCAGTGAGATGGCTAGGACTACTAGAGGGCGTGGCCGAGGGGGCCGAGGCAGGGGTCGTGGACTTGTTATTGAGCCAGTCTTGAGTGAGGCTCAGAGTTCCGCGCGTGGGCCTGTGTCAGTTCAGCAGACGTTGCATGATGGCCAGACCGGTTTGGGTCATGTTGGGGCTGGTTTGGGTCCCGTTGAGGCTGGTGGTGCTGGTGGTGTTGGTGCAGCTAGGGGTGCGGTTGCGGCCGCAGGTGTAGCCAGGATGGTGATGATCGTCTAGCTGATTTGTTGAGACAGTTGTTGGAGCGGTTACCGGGTGCGGTACCAGTGCAGGCTCCAGTGTTGCCATGATTGGCAGAGGTGCAGCCGAGGGCTGCGGTTGCTGATGAGGTTCCGTCGTATATTCGTATGATGGAGCAGATGCAGAGGATCGGTACGAGGTCTTTTGCATGAGGTGTTAAGCATGAGGAGGCTGATGAGTAGAGGATGAGGATGGAGCGTAACTTTTGCTCGATTAGGTGTCCAGAGGGATACATGGTTGACTTGGCAGTCTATTATTTGGACGGTGATATACACCTCTAGTGGAGGAGTGTTGCAGCTAGATGGGCTGGGATAGTGATGTCGTGGGCAGACTTTGTGACGGAGTTTAACTCCAAGTTCTTTCCTCAGGAGGCGTTGGATCGTTTGGAGGTGAGGTTCTTGGATTTGGCTCAGGGAGCGATGTCTGTTCGTCAGTATGACGTGGAGTTTAACCGACTTTTGGGTTATGCTAGTAGGAGCTTGGAGGATGAGCAAGCTCAGATTCGGAGGTTCCTGCGGAGACTTCGACCGAACTTGCGGACTCGGTGCAGAGGCATCAGGTTCGGGTTCAGAGTGGAGTTGGCAGAGATGGTTGCACAGATCGAGGAGGATCTTAGGGAGCAGGCTGTGGTAGTGGTTCCAGCTGTTCAGCCTAGGAGGCCTCACCAGCACGTGCGGCAGGCGGGTCCTAGCAAGGGCGGCAAGCCTGCGCAGGGACAGAAGAGGAAGTGGGATGACACTTTGAGATCGGGTCAGAGTGGCCGAGGGTGTTATGTTTGTGGTAATTTAGACCACAAGAGGGCACGTAGCCCGAAGCAGAGTGAGGTTCGAGCAGCTCGGACGTGTTATCAGTGTGGAGAGCTGAGGCACATCAGGCCAAACTGCCCCAAGTTGCAGTCGTTGGCAGTGGCAGTGGTCCAGCCCGTAGCTCAGTATGGGGCAGTGCAGCCGTTGGATCAGATTGCGGAGATGCAACGTCCGCCGGCTATTGCAGCGCCGGGCGAGCCGAGCTCGAGGCCGATCACAGGTAAACTCTCTAATTCAGACTTTATAAATTCAGTAGTGTAGAATTTTGGTGTTTGTTTTGGATTGTTTGCCTTGTGATAGAAAGTTAGGTTGCTTAGCACATGAGAATTGTGTAGGGACCTTGTTTGTGGGCGGGTGTGAGTCCCACGTTTTGTTTGATTCTGGAGCATCGAATTGCTTCATTACTCTGGATCATGTTGAGAGAAGTGGTATTCGGGGTGACGCTGGTGAGCGGACTGGACCGGTTATGGTTGATGGAGGAGAGTTTCTAGCTACTCACGACCGGGCGAAAGATGTGGATGTTCTGGTAGCGGGCGAGTTGATGCCAGCAGACTTGGTGATCAGTCCAGTGGAGTTGTACGGTGTTATCCTGGGTAAGGATTAGTTGAATCGGTACAGAGTTCATCTGGATTGCCACCGGGGTCGAGTGGTATTCGAACGTGAAGGTAGTAGGTTGGTTTATCAAGGAGTGAGACCGACTTCAGGTAGTCTCGTGATCTCACTTGTCTAGGCTAAGGCGATGATTGAGAGGTGTTGCGAGGCATATTTGGCCACGAGGCTGTTGGTGGGGTTGCTGTGAGAGATATTCGGGTTGCTCGGGACTTTGAGGATGTTTTTCAGTCGTTGCAGGGATTACCACCGTCTCGGTCTGATCCTTTCACGATTGAGTTAGAGTCCGGGATGACGTCGTTGTCTAAGGCACCTTATCGAATGGCTCCAGCAGAGTTGGCAGAACTGAAGAAGCAATTGGAGGTTTTGTTGGAGAAGGGTTTTATTCGACCAAGTACTTCACCGTGGAGAGCACCGGTGTTGTTTGTGAAGAAGAAATATGGTAGTTTCCGGTTGTGCATCGATTATCGAGGGCTTAACCGAGTCACTGTGAAGAACAAGTATCCTCTTCCGAGAATTGATGAGCTGTTAGATTAGTCTAGAGGGGCTACTTGGTTCTCCAAGATTGACTTGGCATCCGGTTACCACCAGATTCCGATTGACGAAGCAGATGTCCGGAAGACGGCTTTCAGGACTCGGTATGGGCATTTTGAGTTTGTTGTTATGCCATTCGGGATGACGAATGCACCGGCGGCATTTATGAGGTTGATGAACGGGGTTTTCCAGGACTATCTGGATGAGTTCGTGATTATCTTCATCGATGACATTCTGGTGTATTCGAAGAGTCTTGAGGAGCATGAGGTTCATCTGAGGAAAGTTCTGGAGAAGTTGCGGGAACAGAAGTTGTTTGCGAAGTTAAGCAAGTGTAGTTTCTGGCAGAGAGAGATGGGATTGCTAGTATACACGCTCTTGATGAGCTCTAGGCAATCAGCGGGAAACCTTGTTTTGAAGTTCCCATTACTCGAAGCATATAGAGTCACCTGATGTCTCAAATCCAATCCTCTGTAGAAAATACCCAGCAACTGAACCTCTGTAAACCCGTGATGAGGACAGTCCCTCTGATATCCCTTGAACCTTTGCCACGCAGCTTTGAAACATTCTTTCAGATTCTGAACGAACGTTGAAATCTTAGCTCGTAGATCCTCTGAGCGCGACTCATCGTAGAAGTGACTCAGGAAATCATTCTTGGTATCGCTCCAAGTAGTCAGTGAGCCTGGCTCCAACTGCTTCAGCCAAGAGGCTGCCTCTCCAGCAAGAGAAAACGGGAAGAGCTTACACATAATGTAATCTTCAGACACATTGTTTGCCTTAATGCTAGATGCAAGATCCTCAAACATCTCAAGATGATCCATGGGGTGCTCTGATGGGTGCCCATGGAACTGATGTTGAGCCACAAGAGAGAAGTACGCAGGCTTCAACTCAAAATCCCTACGTTCAAATCTAGGGGGTCGAATCGCTGCCCTGTTGGCATAATGTTCTTCAGGATGGTAGTAGTCTCCTAAAGTGCGTTGGTCAACCACTACCTCCTGAGGTATACGATTCGCCTGAGCCAGACGCTCAAGCTTAACGCGCTGGCGCTCCCATTCAGCCCGTGGACGATCGAACTCAGCATGTGTTACTGCAACCGGATCCTCAACATCGATGATGTTACCAGCTTCATCAATGGGGTCTCCCAGATTGTTGTACCGATTACCATTTCTGTCAACAAATTCTCCCTGAGCATTCGGAAGAGCAACCAAAGCACGATTAACCATTTTCGCTAACTTTGCTAGTTGTCTGTTTTCCCTTTCCAAAATTCCCAACTCTGGAACAAAATCTGCTAACTGTTTATCTTTGTTGCTTCTGGTTCTCTGCTAGAAGGCATAAACCTGAAACACCAAAAAAAATAAAAAAACGAAATCAAAAATAAAAAGAAAACTTAGTCAGAATTCTAGAATCAAAATCCTATGGAAGATTTTGACTCCCTGCAACGGCGCCAAAATTTGATATACTCAAATTTACCCTGAGCTACTCTCTCAAATTAAGAGATCAATTGTAGTAGGGGTCGAATCACTGGGAGTCAAATCAAACGATTGGAATATTGACTTCGAATTTAGCTAAGTAAAATAATGTAAAATAAATAACGAAAGCAATTGGTAACACGAAAGATTGTTGATTTAAAATTCAATTAAAACAAAGTGCTAGGCTTTTGGATAATTCTCAGGATGAATCAAAATCGCAGGATAAACAAGATTAAGATTTAATTAAGAACCGTTCTAGAACTTGGAACACTAAACTATAATTAACCAACTGTCGTTGCGAAAACTAACTATGCTTAAACCCTAGAAAACCAAATTTCTTTGCGAATTTAATCAATTTAAACAAGCTTTAAATTTAAGTACAATTTGTTCACAAAATTCCTAAACCAAATTTCTTTGCGAATAAGTAATTTTGCTCACCTAATATCTAGTTCTGGTTAATCAATTACACTTTCGTGTCAATCTATCAACCTAAGATATCCTAATTCAGGGTCGTGAATCCTAAACCAGAGTTCAAGCAATCTAGGTGAAGAACCTAACAGATAATCCTAACAAGTGAGATTAACCTAACAATTCATCATCTATCCGTTCGAATCACCCTAAACCTAACAAGCAAACTACTCAAACATGGAAGCAAAGCAAATAATAGCTGAATAATAATGCATAAAGAAAGAGAATAAGAATAAGAACAATAGGGTTCGAAGAATCTCAAAAGAACAAAGTAAACTTGTCTCCCTAAAAACCCTAAAAAGCTCTCTCTAAACTTTGTTAAGTAAAATCTAAAGTAATGATTAAAAACCCTAAAATAAACTATTTATAGCAACATAACTCGTGGTGGGCTTTTTGGATGACTTTTGGCAACTCCTAGTCCATTAACGGGCGAATTTCCTTTTTTTTTAAACCCTTTAGGTCGGTTTCTGCGAAGGCTCTGTCGATCGACAGTCACATGGTGTGTCGATCGACAGGCTGCTATGATGTTGTCGATTGACAACCACCATGTTTGTCGATCGACAGGCTGCTTCAGATCATCTTGTCTACTTGCAAATCCGACTTCAATCCCGTTTATGCTCCAAAATGCACCGTATTCACCAAATAAGCTCCTCACGTGCAATAACCTGTCAAGATACTAAAAAGACTCGAAATACAACGAAAAGACTCGATAAAAGGACTTATATCATGGTCGAAAACCGGTAAAAACCATGATATATCAAATCTCCTAGACTTAGCTTTTACATGCCCTCAAGCAAACTAGAGACTAAAACTGAAGTCGAGGTTTGAAAATCGTGAGAACTTACTTATCTTTGGGAACATTGCTTTCGTTTCCTTGACTCTTTTGCTGCATATAAATAAAGTACCTTTGGCGGTCACGAATCTCAACGATCATAGGTTGGGCCTAAAATCTTAACCTGCAAACCCATCAGTTTCACATTCCCTAACTGTCGCACACTCGATCGAAGTGATGATGGAATTCTCTCCAATGATATCAACCAAGTAAAAGGGTTAGGTGTGAAGTTAAAGGCTTTTGTGTTTAAGTGGAGCTAAAGTATTTCGGGTTACCGGATTTTATTTGGTGGATGCAGACATTATGCATAATCACAAGAGAGAGTCGGATCTAGTTGATGCCCACAGTTTCTCATTCACATTGCACTCCCTCCTCCAAAATGTTATCAGGAATCAAACACCTCCATACCATAACATGTTCCACTTTCCACATCCAACATTCTCATTCCTTGGAATTTTCTTTTCAAGCTAGAGACTTATTTAAATAATCATTTCCCTTTTCCTTACTAATTTTTTTTCGAAATAAAAGTAAATATTTTTTTTTTCAAGACTCTAAGGGGGGAAATGATTCTACAGAGATGTTAGTCTCGAAAATTACCATCGTTGTGTATTAAATCTCAAGGAATTCTTAGCATTGCTGCTCTCTTTCAAGTACTCCCACAAAATCCTTTTTCTGTGCAATTTTTGTGAATGAAAAACTGCGTCGGACCTCTTTCTCTCCGGAGTTTATACCCATGTCTGTACATAAAACTAAGGGAAAGCGACTGCATGAGGTTTCAACAAAAGGTTAAGGTTAGGGGTTGGGTACCAACTAAAAATGAGCTGGCCATTCAGGAGCAACAAAGAGTGCTAAAGAGAATAAGGAGTCCTGAATGTTGGATCAATTACTGTCGTGATATCATCAAAGAGAATATAGCGAAATGGAGATCAAGTGTGCTAGTCTGGAGTTTGATCTACTTCGTTCTGCAAATTGCGATAAGAGGGGAACCTGTACTATCATCTGGTTTCGAATTCGTTACATCCAAAGGCTTCATCGTAACAGCTAAAAGTTTCAAAAACGAAGCTGTATTCCTAAGAAAGATCATTATTCCCTACATTTTGACTCAATAAAACAAAATTTTGACTCCAAATTTTGACTCAATGGGAAGATTGAAGCCCTCAATATTCACATGAAGAAGTTGGACACTCAGGTAGCTCAGACTGCAGAGAATATGAGGAGACAAGAAGGTTGTCTTCCAGGGAAAACGGACATGAATCCAAAATACTTCTCTAATTCTATCACGTTGAAGAGTGAAGCACAAGTGATTCCAACTATTGGGAAGTGTGATTATAAGGATCGGGCAGTGGTTCATAAGGAAAACATAAATTCTAAGTTTGCAGAGGCTCTGTCGATCGACACACGCAGTGAGTGTCGATTGACAGCTACAGAAAATTTCTGTACGAACTCGATTTCAGCGGCCTTGTCGATCGACACACCAGATGAGTGTCGATCGACAGCATCAAAAAATGCAGAAAATTTTGAATGTCAGTCTGAAACCGCCATTGAACGTATCTACAAACCCAAGGTTCCGTACCCAAAGAGTCTATACTCTTCATGTACCAACCAAGGCAGTGACAAAGCATTTAAGGAGAAAGGGGAATAAGCTCCAACATCATTGAGGAAGCTGCCAAAATAGTTGAATCCAGGAATGTTCGTTGTTCCGTGCTCAATCAATGGTATAGAATCGAAGGATTCTCTATGTGACACATGAGCTAATGTGAATGTTATGTATGAGGCTGTTGCAAAGAAGCTAGGAATTTTGGAGTTATAACCTTCAAGGACTTATATCGAGCTAATAGATAGATCGTGTACAATTTCTAAAGGTTTTATACCTAACGTGTTGATTCAAATAGGAGATTGTCTTGTTCCTACGGACTTCTACATCATTGAGAGAAAGGATAATATTTGTAAACCATTGGTCCTTGGTGCACAGTTCCTTGCAACAGTGGAAGCAATGCTGGATTTTCCTAATAAGCGAATCTCCTTCTCGAACATCAACAAGACTGTTTTTTATCCTTCGGTTCTTGTCACATCGGCTTCTTGTATGAGTGTCAATGTTGGAGATACGCTGGGTTTTGAAAATGAGACGAATAAGGTTCAAAACGTCTTCAAGTTGGCTCCTTCCACTCCACGCCATGATGTGAACATTCCAGCAAGTTCTAAGTGCCAAAAGATCTCCAAGGTGAAGCGCAGAAGACTTCTTCTAATCCATTCTCCAAGTTCAGAATTGTCTTTCCTTTGGAGTTGAGAGAGAAGGAATAGGCAGTTGTCCAAGAGATGCTGAACAACACTATGAGGCTCTTTCCTGGTATTGTTCCTTGCAAGTCTGGGAGAGTGCATTTCAGTGATCCACCTCCAGCCTGAACATCATTCACAGTCAAGCTAATGACTGAAAACAAGCGCTTGGTGGGAGGCAACCCACCTTTAAGTTTTTCTTTCCTCTTGAGTCAATTTTTCTTTCTTTGAGTCAATTTGTTCTTTGTTTCCGTTTGATTTTTCAAAGATTTGTGAAACTTGTTGTTTGCGACTCTCTCCTGTGCTATTTGATCGTGTTTTGTTTTAGTGATCTTCAGTTTTTCTTTAGACTGCTCCAACAACAGAAGCCGTAACAGCCTCGATTTCAGAAATTCGAACAGCCTGTCGATCGACAGACCTGGTGGTTGACGGTCGACAGACCTGGTGGTTGACGATCGACAGCCCCGAGAAGCCCTGTCGGTCGACACACATTGTGGTTGTCGATCGACAGGTCAACAGTACAGGTCTAAATTTCTCTCGTTTTCACAAATTTTTTGACTTTTTCTTTTTCTTTTCACCAACCTCAGATTTAATAACACTAGGGACAGTGTTGTTTAAGTCTGGGAGAGGTAGTTGCTAACATTGTTTTCTATTTTGGAGTCAAAATTTTGTTTTATTGAGTCAAAATGTAGGGAATAATGATCTTTCTTAGGAATAAAGCTTTGTTTTTGAAACTTTTAGCTGTTGCGATGAAGCCTTTGGATGGAACGAATCGAAACCAGATGATAGTACAGGTTCCCCTCTTATCACAATTTGCAGAACGAAGTAAATCAAACTCCAGAGTAGCACACTTGATCTCCATTTCGCTATATTCTCTTTGATGATATCATGATAGTAATTGATCCAACATTCAGGACTCCTTATTCTCTTTACCACTCTTTGTTGATCCTGAATGGCCAGCTCATTTTTAGTTGGTACCCAACCCCTAACCTTAACCTTTTGTTTAAACCTCATGCAGTCTCTTTTCCTTAGTTTTATGTGCAGGCATATGTATAAACTCCGGAGATAAAGAGGTCCGACGCAGTTTTTCATTTACAAAAATTGCACAGGAAAAGGATTTGGTAGGAGTACTTGAAAGAGAGCAACAATGCTAAGCATTCGTTGGGATTTAATTCACAACAATGGTAATTTTCGAGACTAACATCTTTGTAAAATCATTTCCCCCCTTAGAGTCTTGAAAAAGAAAAAAAAGAAAAAAATATTTACTTTTATTTCGAAATAAATTTAGTAAGGGATAGGGAAATGATTATTTAAATAAGTCTCTAGCTTCAAAAGAAAATTCCAAGGAATGAGAATGTTGGATGTGGAAAGTGGAACATGTTATGGTATGGAGGTGTTTGGTTCCTGATAACATTTTGGAGGAGGGAGTGCAATGTGAATGAGAAACTGTGGGCATCAACTAGATCCGACTCTCTCTCTTGTGATTATGCATAATGTCTGCATCCACCAAGTAAAATCCGGTAACCCGAAACACTTTAGCTCCACTTAAACACAAAAGTATTTAACTTCACACCTAGCCCTTTTACTTAGTTAATATCATTGGAGAGAATTCCATCATCACTTCGATCGAGTGTGCGATAGTTAGGGGAATGTGAAACTGATGAGTTTGCAGGTTAA
This sequence comes from Arabis alpina, assembly GCA_900128785.1. Lineage (NCBI taxonomy): Eukaryota > Viridiplantae > Streptophyta > Magnoliopsida > Brassicales > Brassicaceae > Arabis > Arabis alpina. Next base: position 43,094,521 of record LT669794.1, read on the forward strand.
GATTTGAGGCCCAACCTATGATGGTTGAGATTCGTGACCGCCAAAGGTACTTTGTTTATATGCAGCAAAAGAGTCAAAGAAACGAAAGCAATGTTCCCAAAGATAAGTAAGTTCTCGCGATTTTCAAACCTCGACTTCAGTTTAGTCTCTAGTTTGCTTGAGGGCAACCAAAAGCTAAGTCTGGGGGAGTTGATATATCATGGTTTTTACCGGTTTTCGACCATGATATAAGTCCTTTTATCGAGTCTTTTCGTTGTATTTCGAGTCTTTTTAGTATCTTGACAGGTTATTGCACGTGAGGAGCTTATTTGGTGAATACGGTGCATTTTGGAGCATAAACGGGATTGAAGTCGGATTTGTAAGTAGACAAGCTGATCTGAAGCATCATGTCGATCGACAGACATGGTGGTTGTCGATCGACAACATCATAGCAGCCTGTCGATAGACACACCATGTGACTGTCGATCGACAGGGCCTTCGCAGAAACCGACCTAAAGGGTTTATGAAAAAGGAAATTCGTCCGTTAATGGACCAGGAGTTGCCAAAAGTCATCCAAAAAGGCCACCACGAGTTATGTTGCAATAAATAGTTTATTTTAGGGTTTTTAATCATTACTTTAGATTTTACTTAACAAAGTTTAGAAAGAGCTTTTTAGGGCTTTTAAGGAGACAAGTTTGCTTTGTTCTTTGAGATTCTTCGAACCCTATTGTTCTTATTCTTATTCTCTTTCTTTATGCATTATTATTCAGCTATGATTTGTTTTGCTTCCATGTCTGAGTATTTTGCTTGTTAGGTTTAGGGTGATTCGAACGGATAGATGATGAATTGTTAGGTTAAACTCACTTGTCAGGATTATCTATTAGGTTCTTCATTTGATCTTGAACAAATTGGACTTGAATTTAAAGCTTGTTTAATTTGATTAAATTCGCAAAGAAATTTGGTTTTCTAGGGTTTAAGCATAGTTAGTTTTGGCAACGACAATTGGTTAATTATATTTTAGTGTTCCAAGTTCTAGAACGGTTCTTAATTAAATCTTAATCTTGTTTATCCTGCAATTTTGATTCATCCTGAGAATTACCCAAAAGCCTAGCACTTTGTTTTAATTGAATTTTAAATCAACAATCCTTCCTGTTACCAATTGCTTTCGTTATTTATTTTACATTATTTTACTTAGCTAAATTCGAAGTCAATATTCCTATCGTTTGATTTGACTCCCAGTGATTCGACCCCTACTACAATTGATCTCTTAATTTGAGAGAGTAACTCATGGTAAATTTGAGCATATCAAAATTTGGCGCCGTTGCCGGGGACCACAGTGTGTGTCGACCGACAGGGCTTCTCGGGGCTGTCGATCGATAACCACCAGGTCTGTCGATTGACAGGCTGTTCGAATTTCTGAAATCGAGGCTGTTACGGCTTCTGTTGTTGGAGCAGTCTAAAAAAAAACTGAAGATCACTAAAACAAAACACGATCAAATAGAACAGCAAAGAGTCGCAAACAACAAGTTTCACAAGTCTTGAGAAATCAAAAAAAAACAAAGAACAAACTTACTCAAATAAAAGAAAAATGGACTCAAGTGAAAGAAAAAGTGAACCGGGATAAAGGGAGACGATCTAATCTTCATACGCGTCGATCTCTGCAAAGTCATCATCTAGAGCGATAGCGGGCGGAGGGCTAGCGGGCGGAGGAGTCGGTGAACGCGGACGCACACAACCACAGTGGGACAAGTCAGCAAATGCATCCCAAAGAGTCTGAATGCTCGTCACGACCCATCTCTGAACTGGATCCATGTCAACCTGCGGAGTAGGTGCTAAACGGCGAGCTGAGGAAAAAGAGCCAGCGGCAGCTGAAGCTGAGGAAGAACCCCTGTGGCTTGAAGAAACTCGGCAAGTGGTGCGTCTACTAATAACAGCCTGGAGCTGATCAGGTAGGAAGTAAAGTGCATCGGTGCCACCTCTGAGATCCGTCAACTCTGGAAGCGGTAAAAGGACCTGAAACTGTCTCCTGGAATCATCGCGGATGAGCCACTGGCAATCACCCCCGATCCAAGTGGCACTCACCATGTGCCTGCTGTCCATAGAGGACGTTACGCGAATCGCACCGTAACGCTTACAGTCAATGCAACATAACTCCATGATAGGAGTAATGAGGCTACCAGCGCGAAATGAAGTACCCGCCTTGAGAGTAAACGGGGTGTTCTTCTGTTCCAACAACCGCTCAGTCAAAACAGCTCCCTAGTTGAGATCCCGGAGAAGATCGCCATGGGACTGCCAGGTAATGTCCTCTGAGATGAGATAGTAGAGAGCCAGAAGCTCTTCATGGCGAACCTTACCGGGCTCGTTCTGGTACAAGACGGTGTTGGAGAGGAGGCGAATCATGTAACGGAGAACAGGGTGTCGAATGTCAGTATGAGAGACCTTGTTTCCCGAGAACTCGCCAGCGCCAAACAAACGCCAGAAACCCTTCGTTTCTGAAAAGGCAGGAGGTATGATGACGTTGTCCCTCTCCAATGGAAACCCGTAGATACCACAAATATCCCTAATGCTCAGCCTGTATCTGACCCCTTCGATCATAAAAGTCACTGTCCCATTTCCTCCAGTATGCGCAGCATCCGTGGGGTAGAAAACCCGAAGCGTGGCGAAAAACTGACGCACTAAATCAGGATAGAGGTCATGATGAGAGGTGGTGATGCGACCTAAACCGCTTCGTTCCAGCAAACCCGTAACCTCGTCATAAATACCCAACTCCCTCAAAGCGTGTCTAACCGCGATACGCGTAGGCAGCATTGTCACTCGCAACCACTGGTTGTAGAAGAGGGAATCGTAATCATCCCAAGTCTCCTTAATCCGCCTGTTAACAACGTCAGGGGGGCAAGAACAACATCTGGACAATCTCTCCATTGTCGACTAATGTGGATCCTCTCCCCCTCTGGCTTAAGCCATGGGTTAACACTGCTGGTGCTGGTCCTGGATCACTTAGCCATCTGCAAAACCATCAAACACAAACACACAAAGCAGAAATTAAGGGAAATTAGTCGTGTGAAAAGGACCTGTCGATCGACAGGTCTTATGTGTGTCGATCGACAGGGCTATGACTAGCCTGTCGATCGACAACCACAACCACTGTCGATCGATAGGTATGTAAAAATCAGACAGTCGAGTTCTCATATAAACCCTGCAATTCCCTAATTTTCATACTTAAAAACAACCACAATCCATTCCAAAACATTACTAGTATCAACCCAATCCAAGAATGAATCGAAATCGAACCCAATTTCTACCTAAATTCTCCATTAAAAACGAAACCAAGAACTAGAGATTTCGGGTACATACCTTTGCAGATCGAGAAAAGTAACGATACAAACGGATAGAGGAAGAAATTTAGAACAAATTAGAACCAAAAATCACTCAAAACTATGAAGATTTGAGAGAGTTAGGATGAAAAGAAGTTTGTGTTTTGTGTGTATGAGAAAAGATATGGCTGTCGAGCGTTTTTAATCTACTTACCTCGGTGTCTCCGCCTTAGCATGTCGTTCGACAGGCATAGGGTCTGTCGATCGATAGGCCTCCCTTTTTTTTTTTTTTTTTTAAAAAACAAAACAAAACGCAACGGAAGTTAGTAAAAAATGAAAATAAAAACGAATTTTGTACAGAAACTTACGAGTGGGTTGCCTCCCACTAAGCGCTTGTTTTCAGTCTTGAGCTTGACTGTGTCTGAAATTAGACAACGGGTGCTTCATCCAGTGACACAATGTGCCCATCCCGAATTTCGGCTTTCGCCCAATAATGCTTCACCCTTTGGCCATTCACAGTGAATTCCTGGCCTTCCTGACTGATAAGCACGACAGCTCCATGTGGTTGAACTTCCTTGATAGTGAATGGACCTGACCAACAAGAACGCAACTTTCCAGGAAACAAAGTTAGACGAGAGTTATACAAGAGTACCTGATCATTTGGTTCGAAAGTTCGGGAAACGATCTTCCTGTCATGATATAGTCCGCTCTTTCTATAACTTGGAGTTTTCGTAAGCATGATGTCGAATCTCATCTAACTCGTTTAACTGAATCAGACGTCTTTCTGCAGCAGGTTTGATGTTGAAATTGTACTGCTTCACTGCCCAAGCTGTTCGGTGTTCAAGTTCTACTGGAAGATGACAAGCTTTCCCATAGAATAGATGAAAAGGAGTAGTGCCAAGTGGTGTTTTGAACGCAGTGCGATAGGCCCATAGTGCATCATCCAGCTTTGCAGACCAATCCTTTCTTGTAGCATTGACAGTTTTCTCCAAAATTTCCTTAATCTGACGATTGGAAACTTCAACTTGTCCACTTGTCTGAGGATGATAAGGACTAGCAACGCGATGCTGAACTCCATACTTAGCCAACAAACGACCAAAAGCTCTGTTGATAAAATGCGTTCCTCCATCACTAATGACAACTTGAGGCACTCCGAATCGTGGCAAAATAATGGTTTTAAACAGCTTAATAACCACTCCCAAATTGTTTTTTGGACTAGCAACAGCCTCTACCCATTTGGATACATAATCCACAGCAACCAAGATGTAAGAGTTTCCATAAGATGATGGAAAAGGTCCCATGAAATCAATGCCCCAACAATCAAAAACCTCTACTTCCAGTATAAAGTTCTGAGGCATTTCATATCACCTGCTGATTTTCCCTCTTCGTTGATAAGCATCGCACTGCTTGACAAAGGCGTGAGCATCTTTGAACAACGTAGGCCACCAGAAACCCGCTTGAAGAACTTTAGAAGCTGTCTTGAAGGAAGCGAAGTGTCCTGCGTAATCAGACCCATGACAGTGGAACAACACGTCTTGAGTTTCAGGCTCAGCAGTACAACTTCTGTAAATACCATCAGAACAAAACTTATAGAGATAAGGTTCATCCCAATAGTATCTACGAAGTTCTCAGATGAACTTTTTCTTTTCAAAACCTTTAAGATCACTTGGCATATCTTCTGCAGCTAGATAGTTGGCAATATCAGCATACCAAGGACGAATAGAAGCAGAGACGGTGATTTGTGGGCCTGGACTGCGTCAGATATGATTTGTGGAAGGCGTTCTATGGTTCTGTGCAGAGGCTGTCGATCGACAACCGCAGGGTCTATCGATCGACAACCGCAGGGTCTGTCGATCGACAACTCTGTTCTCCCCCTGTCGATCGACATACCGTTTGTCGATCGATCGACAAGTCTTCTGGTTTTCTGAAAACTTGCGGATTCTCAGCTTGAAGACCACTTTCAATGAAATTGCATCCCTCCGTTGGAAAGAAATCATCAATAGGAACGTGATCCTCGATCTGAATCCTTGAAAGATGATCCGCAACTCCGTTTTCAACACCTTTTTTATCCTTAACCTCAACGTCAAACTCTTGAAGGAGAAGAATCCATCTCAACAACCACGGTTTAGCATCCTTTTTCTGCATCAAGTACTTAAGTGTTGAATGATCCGTGTGCACAATCACCTTAGAACCAATCAGATATGGACGAAATTTTTCAAACGCAAACACCACTGCTAACAACTCTTTCTTTGTAGTTGCATAATTCTTCTGCGCGTCATCAAGAGTCCGACTAGCATAGTAAATGGCATGAAGCTTCTTGTCCTTTTTCTGACCCAAAACAGCCCCAACTGCGAAATCACTAGCATCACACATCACTTCAAAAGGAAGTGTCCAATCTGGAGGTTGCACAATTGGAGCACTCACTAAAGCCTGCTTAATCTGTTCAAAGGCAGCAAGACAATCAGCTTCAAAGGGAAATGATCTTTCCTAGTAGCAGCGTTTAGCTTTCTGTAATCAATACACATTCTGTGCCCAGTCAGTCCTTGTAGGAATAAGCTCATTCTTCTCGTTTTTGACCACTGTAACTCTACCTTTCTTAGGAACCACATGAACTGGACTAACCCAAGGACTATATGAAATAGGATAGATGATCCCAGCTTCCAATAGTTTCAGAATCTCTTTCTTTACTACTTCTTGAAGGTTCAGATTCAGCCTTCTTTGATGCTCAACAGATGTCTTTACCCCTTCTTCAAGGTGAATCATGTGCATGCATAAGTCTGGAGAAATCCCTGCAATATCATCAAGAGAATACCCAACAGCTTTGCAATACTTGCGCAGCTTACTTAGTAACAAGGTTTGCTCAATGTTGTTCAAAGTTGAACTAACAATAACAGGATAAGTAGAATTAGGGCCAAGAAAAGCGTACTTGAGTCCTGCTGGCAGTTGTTTGAGTTCGATCTTTGGAGCTCTTCTTCACTCCAGTCACTTACCCTTTCTGATTTCTCAGAAACTCCAACCAGTTCCACATTCGCAACCACTTGCTTTACTAACTCACTGTCATTCATCAACTTAGCATACCCTTTTGAAGCATCGTCAAGCTGCCTAGTTTCAACTACAGAATTTACTTAAGTCCTTTCCAAAGGATCAGCGGAATAGTCTTCGTTAAAAACCTCCTGAGTTATTTCATCCAATGTATCCACATAGAATGTCTGGCCATCAATGGTAGGTTTCTGAATTACTTGGTCCATATCAAACTTCATCTCCAAATCCCCAACACTTAGAGTAATTATGCCTCCTCTTACATCAATCATAGCACCAGCTGTAGCTAAGAATGGACGTCCAAGAATGAGAGGGTCCTTAGGTTCTTCACAATACTGCAAAACCACGAAATCAGCAGGAATTAAGCAATCTCCAACTTTGATTGGAACATCTTCCAATACCCCTTCTGGAACCCTAACTGATCTGTCGGCAAGGATAAGAGAAATCCTTGTAGGCTCAAAGCAACTGAAAGAGGCATCAAGTTGATGCTAGAACCCAAATCACACAAAGACCACGGAAACCTATCCGAGAAAATGAGACAATCCAACACAAAGCTTCCCGGATCAGCTAGCTTCTTTGGAACCTTGTTCAAAATCATAGCACTCACTTGCTCTGTGACCATAGCAACTCCTTCTTCGACGCACAAGTTCTTAGTGACCAACTTCTTCATATATCGGCGAATAATAGGAGAATTTCTTATTGCCTCAACCAATGGCATCTCTACTGTGATTATGTCAATAATTTCCTTACACTTAGCTTCCTCAAGCTCCTGTCTAGACTTCTTAAGACCTCTAGGATAAAGTATCTTCGGTTTGTACACCCTTTCAGTAGGCAGAATCTGGTTTTGGTCTGTCTCGGGTCCCTGTCGATCGACAACCGCAGGGTCTGTCGATCGACAGCTCTGTTCTGCCCCTGTCGATCGACAACGGTGTTCCGGATCTGCTTTTTCCTTAGCAATTTCTGCCCCTGTCTATCGACATACCTTGTGTCAATCGATCGACAGGTCATTCGGGATAAACAACTCTTGATCCTCAACGTCTTCAAGCTCGTCCAATTGTTCTATTGAGAGTCGTTTCTTGAGCACTGGCTCAATAACTTTACCACTGGCTCAATAACTTTACCACTTCTGGTTGTGATAGTTGCTACACCATGCTGCTTAGGGTTTGTATATGTTCTGGCAGGAAGAAAACATCTTGTCTCCTCATATTCTCTGCAGTCTGAGCTACCTGAGTGTCCAACTTCTTCATGTGAATATTGAGGGCTACAATCTTCCCATTGAGGGCTACAATCTTCCCATTGAGATCAGTGTAGAGCCCGTCAATCTTCCCATTGATATTTACTGTTAGGCTTTGTTGCCCCTCAATAATCTGTTCGAGCATCCCTTAACGTCATTTTCAGAAGATTTAGAGGGAATTGGCTGGTATGACGAAGATCCATAAGTCCATTGGTTGTTGTTGCTACCAAATGGTTTCTGAAAATTTGATTTTTGAGCATAGCTTGGAGAACCTGGAGTTCCTGAGAACGAATTCTTCTGATTGTAATTGTTATAACCCTTGTTCTCAGATTGATTCCCATATCGAGATTTTGGTAGCCATTCTGGTTGATGTAATGAACTGACTTCTTGTTTACCAGAAGGTTATGCACAGAATCTATCTTAGCTTTAACCTCAGCAATATCAGCTCCACCTGTTTGATCAGCTTCTCTTCTCCTTTCCTCATCAATCTTCTTTGTACTATTGCTAGTAGACACGTTCTTGATGAGCTCTAGGCAATCAGCGGGAAACCTTGTTTTGAAGTTCCCATTACTCGAAGTATCTAGAGTCACCTGATGTCATAAATCCAATCCTCTGTAGAAAATACCCAGCAACTGAAGCTCTGTAAACCCGTGATGAGGACAGTCCCTCTGATATCCCTAGAACCTTTCCCACGCAGCTTTGTAAGATTCTTTCAGATTCTGAACGAACGTTGAAATCTTAGCTCGTAGATCCTCTGAGGGCGACTCATCGTAGAAGTGACTCAGGAAAGCATTCTTGCAGCTTGCAATGTTTGTCAGCTGGTGAAGGCCGAGCATCAGGTTCCTAGTGGCTTATTGCAGAGTTTACCCATTCCAGAGTGGAAGTGGGTCATGATTACCATGGATTTCGTAGTAGGGTTGCCAGTTTCTCGGACCTAAGACGCAATTTGGGTGATTGTACATCGACTGACTAAGTCAGCACATTTTCTGGCCATTAAGAAGACAGATGGAGCTGAGGTCTTGGCTAAGAAGTATGTGAAGGAAATTGTGAGGTTGCATGGTGTGCCAGCGAGCATTGTGTCGGATAGAGATCCGAGGTTTGCTTCAGTGTTCTGGAGAGCTTTTCAGGCTGTGATGGGCACTAAGGTGCACATGAGTACAGCTAATCATCCGCAGACGGATGGGCAGTCTAAAAGGACGATTCAGACACTAGAAGATCTGTTGAGGATGTGCGTGCTAGATTGGGGTGGTCATTGGGCGGATCACTTGAGTTTGGTGGAGTTCGCATATAACAACAGTTTTCAGGCGAGTATTGGTATTGCTCCTTTTGAGGCGTTGTATGGGAGGCCATATCGTACTCCGCTATGTTTTACCCAAGTGGGGGAGAGGAGCATCTTTGGTGCAAATTTTGTTCAGGAGACGACGGAGAAGATCTGTGTTGTAAACTTAAACATGAAAGAAGCTCAGGATCGGCAGAAGAGTTATGCCAATAGGAGAAGGAAAGAGTTGGAGTTTGCAGTCGGATATCGAGTGTATCTCAAGATGGCTATGATGCGGGGTTTGAACAGGTCCATATCCGAGGATAAGCTGAGTACGAGGTACATGGGTCCGTTCCGGGTTGTGGAACGTGTGGGGCCAGTTGCTTATCGGTTGGAGCTGCCTCCGATCATGGAGAAAATCCATGACGTGTTTCATGTTTCGAAGCTCAGGAGATGCTTGCATGCTTCTAAGGAGGTAGTTGTGACGATTCCTGCAGATCTTCAGCCTAATCTGACTGTTGGGATGAGGCCGGTTAGGATTCTTGAGAGAAGTATCAAGGTTCTGCGCCGGAAGAGAGTGTCGTTGTTGCGAGTCTTGTGGGATTGTGACGGTGTTCAGGAAGAGACTTGGGAACCAAAGGCAAAGATAAAAACGAAGTTCAGGAAGTGGTTCGAGAAGCAAGCCGAAGAGTGAATTCGTTTTCTTTGTGGTTTCCAGTTTTGGTTTTTGTGTTGAGGTCACCGGGGGTGGTGAGGTTCTTGGTTTTTGGATTATGTATTTTCATTAAGTTGTAATGATTATGACATTTTTCCAGTTTAATAAGATATGAATTCTTATGTTTGTGACTTGTTAGTCATGTGTTTGTGGTTAGAGAACCTCGAAATGGAAGTTTTATTGTGAATAGAATTTGCCAGTTTCGGTAGGAACTCTAACGGGTTGTGTGTGTGTGAGAGAGAGTCTCGGAATAGAAGTTTTACGATGGTTAGAACTGTCTAGTTTTGGAGAGACTATGCGGGGACATCCGGTGTGATGGATGGTCCGGATGATCTGTGATGATCATGTTGTGATAGTATTCCGGGTTGGGAGTATCATGTTGAGACCTCGGGAGGTAGTTCCGGTTAGAGGTGCATTATAGACGTTAGGAATTGATTGCGTAGCTCAGAGATAGACATTGGTTCTTTCTTGGAGATGAGTCTCTGGCAGGTCTTGAGAGATGCGTCTCTCCGGGGAATCTTCGGGGAATAGTGGGTTCCCTGCATATCGATCGTTCGTCAGGACTGCGAGGACTGAGAGCGTGAGGGTATGGAGATAATTTTGGGAGGTTGCGACCTCTGGCAGATCGTTGAGAGATGCGTCTCTCCAATGGATAGTGAGTTCCCTACATACCGAGAGCTTGATAGACTGTGTGTCTTGATGGTTTGAAGGTGTGGAGATGCTTGGTATCAAACACCGTCAAGACTGCGCGGACTGAGGTGGGTTGATACTAGGCACCGAGAGCTGAGGGATGACGATCCCGAGAGCTAGATGGTGGTTATGAGCTGTGAGCAATCAATGTCTGAGACGGGTCTATATGCATAGGAAGGATGTGAGCCTCGAGAGGGTCTGGGAGATGTAGTCTCCGGTGTTACTGGCAGGTTGGCCAGGTGGTTGGCTTAGTGGGCTGTGTTTGAGGATTCGTGGGCGAATCCAGTTTTAGTGGGGGAGAATTGTGACGCCCGTGAACCATTTTTTAGGAAAATAGAGGGGCTGTCGTTCGACACACGTGGTGTGGTCGATCGATAGGGCCTTAATTGGGTCGGTTTTCTGGTTCAATTTTAGTCGTTCAGTTGGATCAGGCCGGTTTGGGGAAACCTAGGGTTTCGTATTTAAGGCTTTTTGGCCGCATTTGAGCGAACAAAAGTCCCAAAGTCAGCAGAAAAGAGTTTGTGAGGAGTTCTCTTGTTCCTGTGAGTTTTTGAGGATTAGGGCTTCGATTCTTGGGTGATTTGGAATAGATTTTCGTGGTGATTGTCGTGGATTTCGTGTCTAACCTCAATTCTATCAGTTTCTATCCGAATAATTCAAGGTGAGTGCGTGACCATGGCTTCTGGGCCGCTGGATTCGTTAGGGTTGTTTGGTGATAGGTTTGGAACGAATTGTTTGATCTTGTGTTGATTGATTATGGATGTGATTGTTTTTTGTGATGTTTGGATTGTTGTTTTCGTGCAGGTTTCGTGTTGACACAGAGGAGGAATCGATCCGAGAGAATTATGATCGATTTCTCAGGATTTTGCGGAGGCCTGTCGATCGACAACCACGAGGTGTGTCGATCGACAGACCAGCACTGAGGCTGTCGATCAACAGACCAGAACTGAGGCTGTCGATCGACACCTAGAGGGTGTGTCAATCGACAGGCATGTACTGGTGCTGTCGATCGACACCTAGAGGGTGTGTCGATCGACAGGCACGTACAGAAGGTGTCGATCGACACCTAGTGGTAGTGTCGATCGACAGCCTGTCTGGTTGGCTGTGGTTGAGCCTTTCTTGTTTCTTGTGTTTGTGTGTTGTTTGTTGTATGTTTGCCTGAGCGGTTCCATCGTGCCTGAGTGCGCAGTCGTAGATGGGATGTCCGTCTCACTGAGTATTTATGATAATACTCACGCATCTCTTCTTCCCATGTGATGCAGGTAAAGGCAAAATGTGATCGTGGAATCACGGCTATGAAGAGGGAGATGATCTAGGGTCTTGAGTTTGGTGTTTCCTGTTGTTTCCATTTCTGTTTTAGAACCCCTATTAGGTTGCTGGAACTTGTTGAGTTGGAATGTTTAGTTATTGTTGTTGAACTTAATGGTTTAGTAGTTTAATGGAATTTTATTATTTGGTTATCTGCTGTTGTTTGTTTTCTGTGTCTGCTTGGTTGTTGAGGATAGCATTTATGAGAATGCTAATCCGAGACAAAGGATTATTTGTTTTTTTTATAAAAAAAAAATGGTCGGGTCGTTTCATTGGCGAGGATCCAAAGTAGGATATATGACCCGTTGTATTTCTTTCATCATATTGATCAATATTGTGACTACTATCACTAAACCCAAAGATCCTCTTTAATCCTCCACGATTGAACTTCACTCCACAGGCAATTGTTCCTTTAAGATATCGTAATATGTGCTTCATTACATATCTGCTAGCAACTCTAACAGAGAATGTCAAGTCAGGTCGTGTATGTAACAAGTATCGTAAGCACCCTACGTTCCTTCTGTAACAAGTAGGATCGATCTCTTCTTCTTCTTGTGCCTTTGAGACTTTGAGTCCAAACTCCATAGGTACTTGAGTCGATTGCATGTTTCTAAACCAGGCTCTCTTATAATCCTTCTTGCATAGCCTTCTTGCTTAATTTCGATTCCATCAGCTCCTTGATGTACTTCGATACCGAGATAATAAGTAAGCTTTCCAAGATCAGACATCTCAAACTTGGTTGACATATCAGCCTTGAATTCCTTTATGACCTTCAGGGTGTTGCCGATCACAAACAAATCATCCACGTAGATAGCAACAATGAGAAGAGATCGCTTCGGTACACGGAAGTTTCTTTTGAGCACTTCTTGAATTTCCATCCCTTTACGACTTAGTCCAACTTTGAGTTCCAAGCTCTAGGAGCTTATCTCAAACCATACAAAGCTTTTGAAAGCTTGTACACCTTGTGTTCTTCTCCTTGTACTTCAAATTCTTCTGGTTGTTCCACGTACACATCTTCTCTTAACTCTCCGTGTAAGAATGTTGTTTTCACATCTAGGTGGTGAATTTCCCATCTTTATGATGCCGCCAATGTAATCAACAATCGTATGGTTTCTAAACGAGCAACTGGTGTAAACACTTCGTCAAAGTCTATGCCGGATTCTTGTACATAACCTCTTGCTACAAGTCGCGCCTTGTGCTTGTTTATTTTACCATTCGCGTTCTTTTTTAGTTTAAAAATCCACTTGAGACCAATCACCTTTGTCTCCGTCAGTCTATCAGTCAGAAACCATGTCTTGTTCTTGTTGATAGAATCAATCTCTTCGATGCATGCTTTCTTTCACTTTAATGATCCCTTAGCTTCACCATAGCAAATTGGCTCATTATCCATTGAAAGCAAAAGTCTCTCACATTCCACAGCAGCCTGAAGAACATAATCCTCAAGGTATCGAGACCTACTTGTCGACCCGATCTTCTTGGTTCTTCTTCTTGAGGATTCGCATCATTAGCTTGATCAATGTGAGCATCTTCATTCGTATCATTGACTGCTTCTTGTTCATCAATCAGGTTCTCGTAATCATTGTCTTCAACTTCTCCATGATCATCGACTTAATCATTGTTGATTACCGTTGGTCCATCTCCAGCATCTATTACTTATACCCATCTCACGCAAAACATTCATGGATCCCTGTTTGATCCGTCTTTCTTCTTATCCCAACTCTAGCTTGACTTCTCATCAAATACCACATCACGACTCACAACTATCTTCCGAGTTGTTGGACTGTAGAGTCGATATGCCTTGGATCCTGGCTCGATCCCAATATGAACTAGTGCTTTTGATCTGTCATCTAGCTTCTTAAGATGGGTTACTTCGACCTTTGCATGTGCTACACACCCAAATACTCTCAAGTGTGCAAGATTTGGCTTCCTCTCTCGCAGCCGTTCGTAAGGAGTCATATTCTCAAGTGCCCGTGTTGGTAGTCTATTGATTAGATAGGTAGAGTGTCATACTGCTTCACCCCACAAGTAATTAGGTACCTTCTTAGCCTTGAGAATGATTCTGGTCATCTTCATCAATGTTCTGTTTCGTCTCTCCACAATACCGTTATGTTGAGGTGTGTATGGAGCTGTCAGCTGCCTCTTGATACCGCTTGTATCACAAAAATCATGAAACTCCCTAGATGTGAACTCACCTCCTCTGTCAGTTCTTAGAGTCATGAGCGTCTTCCCTAGATCCTTCTCCATCAGACCTTTGAACACCTTGAATCTTTCAAACGCATCACTCTTCTCTTTTAACAAGATAGTCCATAAGCACAAATATGTACCTGTTTTGAGCTGCGGTTGATGGTGTTATTGGACCACATAAGTCTGCGTGCAGAAGTTCTAGAGGTCTTGAGGCTCGGAACATCGATGCTTTCGGAAAAGATTGTCAAGCTTGCTTCCCAACCAAACATGATTCACACAATCGCTTTTCTTCTCTGATCTCTGGTAAGCCTTGCACCATCTCTTGCTGAGACATAGTCTTGATTGTCTTAAAGATTATATGTCCCAACATTGCGTGCCACTTTCTAAGCTTGTTTGTAAGCATGTTAGTTTACCAATCTTCAAATTGATCTTGTAAAGTCTATTAGCTGAGCGAATGACTTTTACCAAGAGTCTCCCACTCCGATCATGAAGAGTTAGATAATCTTCTCTCATCCTCACATCACATCCTGCTTCTGTGGCTTGTCCCAAACTCAGGATATTCCTCTTCAGATCAAGGGTAGATTTAACAAGCATTTGTTTCCGTGTTTTACTTAGAAACAGAATTGATCATTTTCCTCCTATCTCCATACAAGATCCATCACCGAATTTCAGCTTTCCTTTGTTGTTCTCGTGGAGCTCTGAAAAGTAAGTCTTGATGTCAGTCATATTGTTGCTTACACCATTATCAAGACGACAAACTCCTTCTTCTGTTTCGTAGATCTTTGGTATGATCTTCTCTTCGTTTAAGAACACCACCTCGTGCATATAAAGTACTTCTGTCTCTACTTTATGTGCTTCTTGTGTTCTTCGTGGTCTCTCAGGGTATGCGGAAGAAAAGTGACCGGGTTTGTCACAACGGTAACAAATTACTCTCGATCTATCCTTCTTAGCTTTGTTTTGATTGTAATTTGTTTGATTTGTAACCTGATCTTGTGAATTGAATCTTCCTCTGCCTTGTCCTCTGTTTCCTATGTATCCTTTGCCACGTCCTTTGCCTCGTAACGACACAACAGAGTGTTGTTCTGAATTCGTAAACAGCAGTTTGCTTTGTGTTTCTCTGTGATTCTCCTCATCGAGAATCTGTTCTTCGTAGGCCTTGAGTCTTCCTGCTATATCTTCAAATCTTGTTTTATTCAAATCTAGCACTTGCTCTAGAGAAGCGATGATTTGAATGTATCTACTTCGTGGCAGACTGTTGAGGAACTTCTTCACAAGCTTGGATTCCTCAATCGATTGTCCAAGGGCCGTTGACCTTGATGTTGACTCTGAAAGCTTTCCTGAAAAGCTGTCTATCATGTTTGTGTCATGCATCCTGATTCTTTGAAACTCAGACATGAGAGTTTGAAGCCTTGCTTCTTTAACACGATCGGCACCTAGGTTACAGGTTTTGATTGCATCCCATATCCCTTTAGGAGAGTCTTGTTCGCCTACTTGCAAGATAAGGTTCTCCGGGATAGATTGAAATAACAATCCTATCGCAATGTCGGTCTTGTCCGAATCGGTTTCTCCAGGATCTATGGTTTCCCACACTTTATGTATTCGTAACAAGACTTTCATCCTCATAACTCATACCTTATCATTTGTAGCGGTTAGCATAGGACATTGAATCAAAATCGTCTTTTACAACTCCTTAGGATGAGTTGTTGATTTTAGTTCCGTCATGGCTCGACTTCACCTCCTTGTTGACAACCTTCTTGTCGACAACTTTTTTTTTATCAATTCACCTTCATGTTGACAACGGTCAGTTGATCAATTCCTTCTTGTTGACAACTGTCTTGTTGACAACGCTATGATCGATTCGGCTTTCTGTTGACAACGCTCTGATCGATTCGGCTTTCTGTTGAAAACCACCTTGTTGACAACGCTCTGATTGATTCAGGTTCTTGTTGACAATCTCCTTGTTGACAACCTTCTGATCGATTTCGCTTTTTGTTGACAACCTCCTCGTTGACAACCTTTTGATTGATACAGCTTCTTGTTGACAACCTTCTCGTTGACAACCTTCTGATCGATACAGCTTCTTGTTGACAACCTCCTCGTTGAACAACCTACTGACCGATTTCTTAGCTTGTCGGGAATAACCTAAGTTGTTGATAACAAATATAGTTTCTCAAGCTTTGATCCAAAGACTAACTCTCTTTAGAATATAAAGAATAACTCTCTTAATTAGGTTTAGAAAATAACTCAAAACTAAACTCTCAAAGCTTCTTACAAAAGGTTGGTTGGTTACTCTTGATCACAAGTCAATCAAGGTATATATAGCACAACTTTGCTATTTTCATTCTACAAGAAATAGAAAACTACTATTTCCTATCTTTAATAATAATGATAAATTTCTTTTAGCCTATCTTATCTAGAACCTTCTTGTTACATATGTCTTGGGCTTTACGCTATAACCTATCTTATCTAAAACCTTCTTGTTATAGAAATTTAAATATAAATTTAATTTCTTAAATCCGCTAATACAATCTTTGCTTTGTTTTACATTTATTTACTCAATGAATCTGAATGTATATGTTATGTAATGTTTAAGTATGAAACTTTTAGTTACTTAATGAGTAATTCTCATTTTAGACTATAACCTATCTTTAACTTCCCTTGCAGAGAAAAGTTGAATTCGCTGAATTTGATACTATACATGTCCCTGGATGAGTGTGACTCTAACTATGGCCTATTCAGCCATCTTGTTACCTTCTAGTAACCAAGCACACAAGCTTGATTGTACCACTTACCCTCCAGGTAAAAACTGAAACTTATTTACAATTTCTTATTTGAATTTAAAGAATTAAGAGTGCCCAATTGGATCAAAATTGTGCATGTTTAATTGTATCACACTTTTTATTGCAGGTAGAGGTAACACCAAAGGAACGATTGTGGTTGTGATCTCGATCCTGCTTTTCGGAAACTTGTTCATGGTAATAATATTTGGCAGGTAATAGGTAACTTGGGGTTGTTGTTTATGGAGAGAGTAAACACAGGTTTAGATGAGTTTAGAGACTCTTTATGTCTGTTTTACTTCGTATCTAATGGCCGACTCTTAGGAACCAATGAAACTTTAACTTTATATATACATTTAGAGATTGAGATCTTCTCTAAACATTTTTGTATCTAACGTATGGACATATATATACACGTTATATAGGTAATATATAGAGATGAGATTCCATTTTTTTGTTTCAAGACTCTATCACTTCACTTTTTGTTCGCTAACTTGGAGGTAACCAAAAGAATATCAAATAATATACAAAATTCAGAGATAAAGTAATAATGTATTATTCAAGTATAAGATCTAGCAAAGTGTTGAACGGTAGCAAATAAGCAATCCCTATAACTAAGGTTGGGCAAAGAAACCAAATCCGATTCGAGAAATTGCATAGGAAAGAGTTTTAAGGGTTAGGTACTTAGGATATCTGGTAATAACTACTAATAGCATTATTATCCATCATCTTCTTAAATGTGTCATTTGAGTTAATAAATACTAGTATTTCACCTGTACTACGTACGGTAAAAGAAATTAGACAATATGCAGTATAACTATATGATGATAAGAATTTTATCAAAAGATTGAATGCAATCTAATTAGACATTTTCTTAATACTTTTTGGGATTTAAAAGAAGTACGTAAACACATATATATATATATATATATATATCAATGATGAACTATATAAAATGCTATGAAGTAGGGATTTGAAAAATGAATTTAAGCTTATTAATTTCGTTATTAAGTAACTAACGGTGAAGTTTGTTGCGTGCAATTTTGTGTCTTAGAGACGCTACAGATTTGGTAAAAGTAATTAAAAAACAACAAAAGCAAGGTATATATATTGATACAATTCTAGAGCATAACAAAAAGAAAAGGAAGATTAATCTTAGATTACCCTTGATCTTAATCTAGAGATGGGATCCTTTCACATTTCCCTACCATCTAATTAAGCATTTTAGGCCCATGTTCGGGTCTTCTAGTTTCACCATATTTTACTTCTTTGTTCTTCTTCTTCTTGTGCTTTTTAAGTTTCTTTGGATATTGTACTTGTGCTCGACGTGAACCTCTTACCCTAGTTCTCTGCAGAATCACCACCAAAAAGTAGAAAATGCTCATGACAGTTAATTCAGTTTAAGGAATAGGAGTCTATTTTGGAAATGTGATTGATGTACTTCATATACCTTTACTTCTTTGCTCACTATATATATATATATATATGTAACTTTTGCTGATATATATCTTGAAGAGCAATGCTGCAAAAAGATAGAATAAAAGATAAACAAAATTTAAGTTGATACGGGAAAAGGGTTCGGTAAATCAAAATTCGCAAATTAGTATTTAAGCATTATAATCTCACTAACCTGGAGATTTACGTTCGTGTTCTCGGAAGACTCCTCACCATTCGTAGCCAATGTGTTTTCTCTTTTGTTCTCAGTTCAACGAACGGAATTGCTCTGAAGACGATATTTGCCACCGTTTGGACTACCTAGTTAGAGATCGAAATTTTCAGTTATGAGAGAGAAAATATAATTTAAGGATTTACAATTTCTCATGCAAATCCAAAACTACTAAATCACAAGTCACTTCACCAATAATATTTTGCCATGTGGAATTTTTTAACTTAAAGTATTAATAAAATAATTGAGCAAAATAATAAAATGCCAACGAACTATTTTAAAAAATCATAATCTTATAATCCCTAAATTTGTGCCTCAACTACTCCATGATTTGCAATTTCAAAATAAAACCATCGATTCACTCATCATATATATTGTTGAATTAACAATTGCAAGAGAATCACCATCTCCTTATTGTTATCCGTCTCGCTGAAAAAAATAGAAAACTATACAGTTATTTTCACAATCTTCTTCATATTTTCTCTCAAAGTAACAAATGATCATAAGCTGCTCAGCCCTTTACCCACAAATATGGACAATATTGGCATAAGCAATTTGAAGCATCAAGCAAGTGCTCAAACTTTCCAAACGGTAACAAACTCACTCAGATTTAAAATAAATAATAAAGATTTGTTTTCTAATAAGATGCATTAAAAGAACATGATATCTACAGGAGATACAAGAGTGAAAAGAGAGTTGGTGCTTGGTGCTTGGTGTAAGTAATGAATTTTTACTTCTAATTTCAATGTTTGTGTGTTACTCAAATAGCTACATGAGATATTTGATCATGACTATAGAAGATTTGACTAATTGAAAAATTATATATTGTTAACATGATGGTGCTGATAAAGTCAAAATAAATTGTCCTAAGAAAGATGATGTACTCTGCGCCGTGGAGATCCTATGCACAGTTAAATCATATTTCATTATTCTTCTCTATTTGTTCGTTTTGTCTCCACCGTTCTTATATTTCTTTTTATGCATTTTCAATATTTCAAGCTCTCAATAAAAATTTATCTGCATGTAAACAAGATTGCTTTACTCTATTCTCACATACTTTATAAAAAACAATTATCATTCAATTTTTTCTGTGTCTTTTAATCATTTTTGTTTTACTTGGGAGGTGGAGAATGAAGAAATTAATTTCCTCAAAAACGTTGCTATCCGATCAGATAGGAGAAGAGAAAGAATTGAAATAATTTAATCACAATAAGGTGAAGATCAAGTGGTCTGAAGTTAAACGAAGGGAATGGACGCTTGCATGACTACGACTCCATGATTCAAACCAGAGCTGGTTCGAACTATTTTTGGTATTTTCGAAGAGCAGCCAATTTTTTCAACGTGCCCATCTAATTTCACAAAGTATTTTTATTTAAAAATACAAAATAATTTTATGTCATCAATTTTATAAATCGGTATTTCAATATTTTTAATAAAGAAAACCGAATTTTTATTAAAAAAAAAAAAAAAAAAAAATTTCATGGTCATACTTGTGCTATAGCACGGACCATAATACTAGTAGATGAATATAAGGGTATCGTTCGTGATTTAAATTGTAAGAAAAGAACAGTTTCAAAGATCATGAATCGTGGGGTTAGTGTGAGTAAATTTAGGGATTTTTAGTCGTGTAATTATGAATTTTAAATTAAAAATGAGCTGATAAGATGAAGTTGTTTCTTTCGTTTTTATTTGCTGCATTTGTTTGTTGTCTTTTTTTAAACAAAAATATGATGCACTTGCCAGTTATCAACTTTTGATTGCTCAAGTGACTTGTGATTTAGTAGTAAAAGATCTCTTTTATATAAAAGGGGAAGAATTGGAGAACTCTAAGCTATACCACATCAGCCAAAATGCTGAATTTTCTCAGCCTATCAAATTGACACATCACCAGCTCATTACATGCAATATTTTTGTTCTACATAAATCACTCATTTTATACACCTCATTTTATAACACAATTCCGTTTACTAATCTCAAACTAAAAAAGCCCATTTGCAGCCCAACATAATAAAAAATCGGTTTGGAAAACTGTGGTTATAATTTTCTATTCAAATAACAAACCATCACAAATTTCCGGTCCGGGTTGACTTGTTTCGGTTTGGAAAACAAATTTGTAAAAACACATTGTCGATTACTCTTCACGACCAAATCATCGACGAGTAGGGGATCGATTAAAAAATCCTAATCCAAAAAGGGCAGAATCCTCCATCGCCGTTACCAACAATCGTAACTAGTAAAACGATTTGCATCCTCCTAGCCTTCAATTGACACTTTCATCTCCTCTAACGCCTAAAGCCACGACCCTCCATGGTTTTCATGGCTCCAAACGCTCCTCTATGTATACAACCGCGATCCTCAAATACACACCACTCAAACCTTCTTCACCTGCCTCTTCACTTAGGGTTTACGATGCTAAATCGAAAGGAAATGTTACCAAAGTATCCTCTTTGTTGTTCTTATTTTGTGGGTTTTATCTGGTGCTTAAACTGTAGTGGGTTTTCTCAGGATTAGTTAGACGCCTTGGCGAAGAGTGGATATATGATGCTATATCGAAATAAAATGTTACTAAAACTATTATCTTTGTTGTTCTTCTTACTTTGTGTGTTTTGATGTCTGTGTGTTTTTGTTCATAGGTCTGTATCAGGGAGGTGTGTGGAAGATAAGAGTTGATGTGATAAACCAGACTTGGAGTCCTATGTTCGGTAAGATTTAGGAAATTTGAATCAAATAATGATGTTGTTTTGAAGATTTCGTTTGATTTATATTTTGGATTTGTCTTTTTTCAGACCTTGTGAATGTGTTTGAGCCATTTCTTCCTCCGCTTCTTTTATATCCAAACCCTTATGATCCATTGAATGGAGAAGCTGCTGCATGAGTGATGCGTGATCATCCCGCTTATGAACAACGAGTTAAAGGTAATTCAGTCAAATTATAGTGTTAACTTTTAAGAGATAAGTCAAAGTTCTGAAAATCTGTTAGTGTGTGCGTTCTTGAACTTGTTAAGATATTAAGAAGTGTTGAATTTCTTGAACTTGTTCTTAACCGTGTGTGTTCTGGAGATTACCATTCTTAATGCTAAATGTTCCTCTCAGTCGTTTGCATCTCTTTGGTCTAATATATCGATTATACCTTTTGTTTAGTTATTGTAATTTGTGAGAACTGAAATGCATAAATCTTGGTGCTTATGCAATGATCTCAAGTTATTCATACACTATGTAAACCCGTCTTTAATTTGCTCATTAGAAAGCTCTCAATGAAGATAACGTTTTCGACATTTTGAAGTTCTACCATGGTTGTGTCTATACCAAACGCACCGTTGGTGTCGCAGTCAACGAACAGGTCTGATTAAGTTTCATCTCTAATCATATTATGGATTCTCTGAGAAAGCTTAGTGTTTGTTTGTAGAATGTGAAATGTCCGATTGAGTATTAGTTTGTAGAATTTGAAACTCCTTCTTTGCAACAATTCAAGTTTTGAGTTTTATCTCTAAAGATTCCATCTTTCATAGGCCTTATGTTGTTTTTGTGTTGGTGAGGTGCATGTTTCTAGATCCATTTTCAGATTCGATTGATTGTTTGCATTTTCGTTTAAACTCTTCGTCTCCTAATTGTTTAATTGTTCATATGTTTGGTTTCTTGACTTTGGCAATGCTCTTTTTAATTGTTAGGATGATATGTTTCGAGAAACAGAGTGCTCTTTTTGAACTTGTGGTCTCGGACATAGTTCTTGAAAACATTTGAGTGCTTTCTTCTACTTAATTTTCTTTGATATTAATAAATATGAATACTTATTTTGCTGTCTTTAACTTATACAATGTTTCTAGGATTTGTAATGCAGGTGGTGTCATGATATGAGTAGGGAACAAACTGCAAATGCTCGATTGTTGGGACATGAATGTGTGTTTGAAATGTTTAGGTTCTTATCACTTATCAGCCGGGCTAAGATTACCAAGAAGATGAAGATGATTTCGTCGATGATATCGAAGAAGAAGCTTCCAAGATTTGAAGTCCAAGAGTGTGGAGTAGTATATTCACACGTTTTTTTCTTACAAGAGTTGTATTATAGTTTTTTTTGTACAATAGTTTTATTTTATATAATATAATATAATATGACATTTTCCTTTTTAATATTACAATTCATATAAAAACAAAACAAATCCAGTAAATTGTAATTTAAATACAATTAATAAAAGGGAATATTTTTGAATCTACCACTTTTTCAAAAACCTCTTGTAAAATCTACCACAATTGAAAAACTCTTTTAAAATCTACCACATTTTTGGACTGTAGTGGTTGACAATTTACTCAATTACCCCTGAGTTACATCCATTTTTATTTCCGTTTTCGTCTACAACACATTTGTCTCCGTCTCTGTTCATACAACTGTCGTCGTTTTTGTCCACAACACATTTGTCCCCGTCTCTATAAGATAATTGTCGCGTTTTTGTCCACGGCCACTGTATTTATCTACCACATTCACCAACCACCGTCATATTTTTGTCCACGGCTATCGTTTTCGTCATCAACCACCGTCATATTTGGTCCACCACTATTGTCTCCGTCATCAACCACCGTTATATTTGGTCCACGACTTTCGTTTCTGTCATATTTGGTCCACGACTCTCATCTCTGTCCCCATCATCTTTATCTTGTCCATCACCTCCTCGATCTGGTCCACCACCGCCATCAACCATTGTCAGATTTGTGTTCATAATGCTTTTGTTTTTGTCCACCTTCTGTCACCATCATCTCTTCTTTGTTTCTGTCCACCACCACCGTCATTTCTAACCACCACTGTCTCGGTCTCCGACCACATTCAACCATCTTTTCCGTTCAAACACCATCCTCATCTTCTTTGAAGAGAGAGAGAAGAAGAAAGAAAGAAATGGAGAAAAGAAGGAAAATATATAATAGAGGATAAAATAGTCTTTTTACATGGAGGTTGTGGTAGATTTTATAAAGGGTTTTGGAATGTGGTAGATTGCATAAGAGATTTTGAATAAAGTGGTAGATTATATAATATTCTCTTAATAAAAACACAAATATTATAGAAAATAAAAATTGTTGAAAAAGTGAGAATATAAATTATCACGTTAACGAATGCTATAGTAGTTCTACATATACGCTATTAGTTTTCTTTTTAATAACAACTCATATATGCTATTTGAAATATATATCATAACCGGTAAAAAACCGCTATACTAAATGACATAACGATAGCGGGACTAAAAAACGCCATCAAAAGTCTAGGACCTATTATCGCGGGCGCAGACATAGCGTTTCTAAAACTGCTATGATATCATACGATAGCGTTTTTTGAGTGCTACAAATACTCATTTTCCTTGTAGTGATCGATTATACCTTTTGTTTAGTTATTGTGATTTGTGAGAACTGAAATGCATAAATCTTGGTGCTTATGCAATGATCTCAAGTTATTTATACACTATGTAAACCCGTCTTTGATTTGCTCATTAGAAAGCTCTCAATGAAGATAACGTTCTCGACATTTTGAAGTTCATGATCATTTCGTTCTTTTACTTAAGTAAAGAGGTGAACAAAAATATGATTGTAAAGACTTTAAACATAGGTTTAGGCGATTGCACGGTTTTAAGTAAGTTTGATGGTTCATTTTTTTTTGGTTTGCGGTTTTCAGAGTACTGTGAGAAATATGCAAAACTAGGGGAAGGTTCAGAAGATAAGTGTCAAGTGTGTAGTGGGATATAGTTGTGATAAAGATGGTTCTAATGGAGTTACAAGTGTGTAGTGGCACGGTGAAGAACTGAATATCGGCGTTTAGAACTCAGAATCAATTGGTTGCAAGTGAGATCATGCAATTATAGTTTACTCTCATCTTAGATTTGATCGGCCGATGACCTCTTCTCCTCATCTTTATCTCAAGTTGAGCTTCCAAATTGGGTTTTATTATTTCAGGGTTCAAAATAGATTCAAAAGGATTTTATTTATGGGTCAATTTACGGTTTTAAATATTAGAGTGGACTTATGTAATTGAGCTACTTTTGCTACTTTTAAATTAATGCAATAAACTTTGGCAAAAAAAGTGAAAGTAGTACGAAGACGATTAGCTTCTCTTATTCTTCCATCTTCACATAGCTTACGTAGTACGTAGAATCGAGTTGTAAGTCACAACTCCAGGAGAAAACCGTCTTGCCTCCATTACCTCACGTAACTTCATAGCTTCATCTATATCATTCATTCTACATTATTCATCAATCAAAGTAGTATAAGTAACATAGTTTGCCGTAACAACACCTTTGCCCACTATATTGTTAATGAGTGTATACCGAGTTTGGTATTATTTTTGTAAGTATTTACGATTGTGGAAAAGTTGGAAATATTCCAATACATTCTCATTCGAAGAAATATGAACAAGCAAGAATGGCTCTTGAAGATGAAGGTAATCATTTAGCAGTAAAAAAATGAAGATAATTTGTTTTTTAAAAGAAGATGATTCACATGCTTTTTAGTGCATGTGAAGAGTCACCAAAAACCAAAGAAGAAAATGTCTACTTAGTTCATAGTGGCTCCAAAAACAACAAGGGGATGAAGAAAGAAGCAAGCTTGGTGATAGACAGAAACCCAATGAAGGAAGAGTGTTAGTTTATATTGAGTTTGATCGTATTTAAAGTCAAATGGTGTATGTATAATCTTCATTGTTTTGATAAGTTTGAGTAGTTTCGTTCTAATCCAAAGGTTACAAATACTAAAGAGTCACGGTTTCAGTTTGTATTTAAGGTTGTTGTTGTCTTAATAGAACAAGAGTTCTCCATGTGTTTTAATTTGTTTTCTTTCTCACGTCCAAACTGGTTTTCAAGTTACTCACAAAACCAATTCATTCTAGTTACAACTTTAAGTTGTTTCCGCTTTACTTGTCTTGGACGTAAAGAAAATCTCATCTTCATGGTTTCAACATGAACAAAACAAGTATCTTTAACATATATTGGATGTAGTATCCAATTTTCAAAAAAAAGATTATGTTTATAAATATGTATTTTCGTCCAACTAACGTGGATAGATAAATATATAAAATTGATAGTAAATACAGTTACACATGTAACTATGAGTATATATGTATGTTTCCATGTTGTGCATGTCCTATATAGACCAAAAAGAGGCGACCATAATGGAAGGGAAATGTGATTTGGAGATTGTGGATTCACTAAAGACATAAAGTAAGAGAATTATTGGTTGTTCTTGATGATCAAAGTTATAATCTAAACCTTAGTAGAATCAAGTTTTGTTCCTATCAAAAAATTTGAAGACATAAATTAGGAGTAAAAATAATTTTACACCGGATTTAGGAAACACCAAATTCTTAGTACCATTAATGATCTTCTAAACTTGAGTATTGATTGTTAGCTCATATGCATTAGTACTAAACTTGAGTATTGATTGTTAACTCATAGGCATCACTAAGTAAGGTGACATATATGATTTTGGTAGAAAATGACATAATTTTAAAGATTGGTGATAGCGATGTAACTATGAGATTTTAAGTCTATAAAAGTGAAGATCGAAAAACATACATGAATTATTTTGGAACAGTTGGAAAACTATAAGTTTTACTTTCTAATAGTGTTATGTATGTTTTCCTTTAAATATGATGCAATACATATCCAAAATTTCAAATGCAAATAAAAACCAACTGACTAAAACAATATTATGAAAACAACTTAATTAAAACAAATATAATCCAGATATATTAGGAGGATTTCAATCCATGCCGGAAAAAGTCATGGAGATCGCAAGGGAAGTACAAGAAAACAGTAATAGAGGCGTCAAATATAAATGACAATTGGATGGTAGAGAGAAATCACGAGAAAGAGAAAATGAAACAAGAGATAGAGAACAAAGAGGAAGAAGTAAAGAAGCTTGGACATAAAGTAAGAGGAGATGTGAAAAAGAAGGAGATTATGAAAGAGACTTTGATGGGACATGGTGAAGGGAAAAGACAACCAATAACGCAATTTGTATTTGGATCTGATCACCATAGATGTCATGAGTGTTTTGAATAAATTTTGTCAAAAACCATCGTGACTCAAGACCAAAGACTTAAACCAGACTGCCTTACTGAAGCAATATTACATAGAAACATCATACAAAAAATCTCAAATTTCAAAACATAAAATCTAAAGGTATTAAGTTATTAACCACAAAACCCGCACGTAGTGCGGGAGAAGCCCCTAGTAGATAAATTAAAAGTTAATATTTAACAAGCTTTTGTAATGAAATGGATTAAGAAAAAGACACATTTGAGTTGGTTCATAAAGAAATAAGTTAAAGGATTATTAGCATGAATATTAGTGCATCATCAAAGAATTAAACATCTAACACCCTTAAAACTATAATTCATTAACTAACAATAAATTCTGAAAATGCCCTTCTATAATTCTACAATTTTTTAATTTAAAATAAAAATCAGTCTACATTAAATAAAAACAAATTAAAACCCTAAATTTTCTTCTTCTTCTTCTCTTCCCATTGCCGTTCTCCTTTCTTCTTCTTTTTGTCTTTTTGTCGTTTTTCAATTGCTGATACGTGGAAGCTATGGCCATTAATCTTTTTTCCTTTTTTTTGGGTCGAAATCTTCCTCTTTTGTTCTTCTCTTCTTCCTCTCCTTGATAAACGATTTCACAATTGTTGCTTCTTCTTTCTCCAATTTTCTCTCAATTTAATATTCTCCTCTGTCATACTGGTATATTCTTCTTCTTTCTTCTCCTCTGTCACGAACGAACACCTCTGTCATGAATGAACATATGACCAAAGTAAGTTTATCAACAACCAATGCCACATATTTTTATAGTGAATTACTATAGTCAAATATAGGTAATCAAATATAGTTCACTATAAATAGTCAAATTTAGCTAATTCATTATAGTTCACTACAATAGTCAAATTCTCAAATATAAGTAATCAAATATAGCTTGATACATATAGTTACACAACTAGTTAAGAAAATATATATAATATGATCAAATATAGTTCACTACACATAACTACCCAAATATAGTTCACAACATATAGTCAAATATAACTAGTCAAATATAACTAATCAAATATAGTCCACTACATATAGTTACACAAATAGTTCAGAAAATATAGTCAACTAAACATACATCTCTTTGTTTTCGAAATTCTTAAACTCCAGTGTCCATTGATAGTTTCTTTATTGTTTCTCTGTCAAATTATTAATACTGGTATAATTATGATTTATGATACATCAAAGTTTTTTTTTTCTCAATTACAATTATGTCAATAATCATAGTCAATCACCATTAAATATATTTTTTTCTCAATTACAATTATTTCAATAATCATAGTCAATTACCATTAAATATTTTTAGATTGTTGATTTCTTTAACTAGTTTCCTTAATAAATATGTAGGGGCATTTTCGTCTAACTATGTTATCTCTATGCTATTCACCTAAATTTCATTATTAATATGTTACATTTCTAATTATCTATCCTCAAAGTAATATTGAGCTAATTAACCCAACGTTAAATTAATATTAATTTACTATTAAAAATTAGTTTATGAAACTTTAGCTGTGTCATGTGTAATCATGCTTTAATATTCAATCCAACATCCAAAATTAATTATATATTTCTATTATATTATTTCACTTTAAAAGCAAAGACAACATATGTCTTTGCATGTGTGCGGACCTTAATATTAGTAGTTGAACTAAACGAAAACACTTAACCAATATTTTTATAACCGGATCGACGATCGAGCCGGGAATGTTTTAGGTTGTGGTCCAACCGAGTCTAACCAAGTCCAACGGGTTCAATAATATTTTAAAAATATTAGTATATCGAATTTGGTCTTTTTATGTATGTACATAACTATCCAAATATCAAATAAAATATTTAGTTTATTACAAATATTTAGAAAAACAAAAAAAGTTTCAATAACAATAACAAAATTAATTAAAAAATGATAATTTTTTTAATTAACAAAACGATTGAACCCGATTGAGTCGGGTCAACCGGTTCGCCGGTTCCGGTTCGATAGTCGGTTCAACTACAATTAAGTTTTTATATTGACCTAAACCGGACATGTGACCGGTTCACGGTTGAACATGTCCGGTTTTAAAAACATTGCACCTAGGCCTGGGCATACAGGTTTTCGGGTCGGGTACAGGTTCGGGTCCTAACAGGTACAGGTTCCATCGGGTATACTAAAAACATACCCATACAGATTCCTGTAAGATACAGGTTCAGGTTCGGGTCCGAGTCCAGGTTCGGATCCAGGTTCCAACTTATTAAACCTTTTAAATATTCAAATTTTACAAGTTCTTTCCAGATATAGGGTCGAGTCTAGGTTTTGTGATGTACTTATACCCAAAATCTAGACAAAAACCTGTAAAATGCATTTGAAACACAAACAAACCAACAAGACAAAAATCATATAGTATGAACTAAGTTAAGAATACAATTATCAATCGAAGTTTATCAATGTAACCAAAGCAATTAGCCAAACGAATAAGAGTCAATGACGAATCACGAAACGAAACAAATCATTTAGACAGACGAACAACGGAACAAGAATCAATGACTGATCACAAATCAATCGAAGCAAGAGTAGAAAGAGAATGATGATGACTGTAAATCAAACTCAAGATGCCTCTGATAAAAAAGACGATTGTGGTCGAGCTCGAGGAGGATTTGCAAAATCGAACTTGAAATTTTAGGGCTTACATTTGTTTCAGGAATCGATGTTTTTGGTGTTGGTATTGGGAAGTCGAACACGTAACAACAAGTAAAAGTAAAACATTTAACTCACTTATATAGGGTTTTTTATCAGTATTATGACAATATTATTTATTTTTTAATAGAAAATAATATCAATAAATTAAATTTGTTTTATCATAATCTTTGATAGATTTGACCTACTAAACTTAGGCATACAGGTTTGAGTTCGAGTACAAGTTTAGGTCTAGGTTCGGGTCCAAACGAGTACAGATTCTATCGGGTCTACTAAAAACATACCCATACAAGTTCATATAAGGTTTTGGGTCGGGTTCAGGTTATTTAATTAAGAGATGACAAAATGCATAAACAATGAAAATAAATGAAGGCAATATTTATTTAAAAAGAGCGAAAACCATTAAGTACAAAAAGAGTGATTTGAGACAGGGTATGAAGTATGAACTAATAAGGACACATAATTTGAAGTAAACTGGACTGAAACTTCATGACGAAGATGATGGGTTTCTGGTGAACAGAGTAGTTAACTTGTGGGCATTTTAACCGAAACCGAAAAACCGAACCTATACCGAACCGAAAAATGTGGTTTGGTTAGAATTTGAATATATGAAAATATACTAATGGATTTTAGTTTTCATGTCCAATGGTTATGGGTTTGGTTCGGTTATTAACCGATACCTATTAGGTAACCGATAATCATTAATATATGTATATATTAGTAATGTTATTAATGTTAATAATTACTTATTAACCAAACTCAACTCACCCCACTCACTCAACTATCCGGAAAAAAATAATGCTTATGTATATTCAATACTCTTCTCTAATCTATCTTATCAAACTCAACTTAACTCTTATTTTCAAACTCAACTTAACTCTGTGCTTTTTTTTTTGGTCAAACAACTATTTGCTCTTTGTTTCTTATTTTCTAGTTCAACGTAACTCTCTACTCTTTGATTGTTTCTTATTTTCGGATTTTAGACTTTTGCTATTTAAATATTTTCTTCTTTAAACTTTTTTTCTCTTATGGATTTAGAATTTGTTATTTTTAAATAGATGCACTCTAATTTGGTTGCTTTTCATATATTTGATACGTTGATTGAATAACATTGAAATAAGTTTAGGTTATTTTGGTTTCATATTGGTTTTTTTTCCAAATATCCAGACCGAACCGAACCGAAAGATACCGAACCGAACCAAACCGAAAAATATATAAATACCTATATGGATCTTAAATTTATAAACCAAAATAACCCATAACCGAAATAACCGAACCGAATATAACCGAACACCTACTATGCCCAGGGCTAGTTGCAGATGTAGAGGTTCTTAAGAGTTTACCTCAACCAAACTAAATAAGATGTGTCAAAAAAACAACAAGGACGAAGATAATTGTATTGAGAATTAGGAAAGATACAGAAACAGGGAATATAGGTCTAAGCAAAACAAGTTTACGGGTTGCTTTCAGTCTTCTTCCTCTCCCTCGTTCTCAGCGATGTTGAAGTACCTCAACTCATAGAGGTTACGGTCCTTGTTGGCTGCAATCACTCTAAGCCAATCCCTCACATTGTGTTTCTTCAAGTACTTCTTTGTCAAATACTTAAGATACCTAAAACAAGAATTAGAATCACAATCTATCAGGTACTAAGACTGAAACATCTACAGGAAGATAAACTTATGCTCAAAGATTAAGACTACTAAGTTAATGAAAACCCGAGCTTGCTTATACCTTTTGGAGAAGTGGCCATCAGAAGTGACAGTGATCTTGTTCTTCTCACGGGTGATTTTGACTGAATCGCCAAGCGCACCAGCTTTGCCGCCGACTTTGATCCTCTCCTGAAGAAACTTCTCAAGGGAAGCAATCTCCATGATCTTGTCATCCACAGGCTTGGAACAATCAATGGTGAAAGAAACTCCCTTCTTCTTTCCTTTGGCAACAGCTACACTTTTGCGACTCATTTTTCCTCTCTACAAATTCCAATAACACAATCCATTCTTAGAGTACTCTTTATAGATTCTTGAAAATGTATACATACCAATACACATATAACCATTTAAACAAAACAATCCTAAATACAGTACATTATTCCCCATTTTCAGGAACTCAAAATCTACAGCGAAATCTCCTTTTCAAATGACTTGTTCTATGCGAATTTCTACCTAACTTCGTCGATTACCTCAATAGCTCAACAAAAAATTCTAAAAAATTTCTTGAATGATCAAATCTCGCGAATCTATAAGACAATTGAATCTATAACAGAGTTCCTCGAAGAGTGTTCCGCTATAGAGAGTTTGTTAGAGTGTACCTTTAACGAATAAACCCTAGAAGGTGTAAATGTCTGAAGAGACGAGTCGCCGATTTTAGGTTCTAGGACGAGAGACAGAAGAATGGAACAAAGATGTAGGGTTTTTTAGTGGTCGTGTGAGTTTTCTTTCTCTAAATAACGTTTACCTCCCCAAGTTTTCTTTAAATCTCAAAAGAACCCCAAAGTTTTCATAAATAAAAAGCTAGACCGTAAAGAGGAAATCGTGCATGATTGAATTGAGAAATCAATAATTTACTCCATTTTGAAGAGCTTTTTTGCATATCGACAATGCTGCATTGAGTTGAAGTTGGACAAACACTTACCAATTCACGCTCGAACGTTTGCCAAAAAAGCATTTGACATCTCTAATTCAGGTACATAGTTTTTTTTTTTTAACATCTTTGTATTATTAACGAGAAAGTTTACAACAACATCATAACAGATGTGTAATACTAAAAGGAAGAAAGTCATGGATGCAACAAGAATGATACTATATTTTTTAATATGAGCTAATTTGTCTGCAAATCTCATTAGCCTTTCGACAAGTATGTACTACTTGCACGTACTCAAATTGTGAGATCCACTGATGGATATCATAGATCAAGTTATTAATGAGAACATTTTGGCGATCACCATGAATGAGGTCAACTAGTTCTTGAGAGTCTCCTTCAAAAATTACCCATCGGTATCCACGAGTCCAAAAGATTTGTAGCGAGTGTAGGAGACCAAACCATTCTGCTTCAAGGGATGTTTGAGCTTTTGGTAAGAAGGCTGAAGTAGCTGTAATGAATCTACCACTAAAATCTCGCAAAATCCATCCGACTCCTGTATGGGTATCGGACGGGGAAAAGCTCGCATCATAGTATTTGTAGGTACATAGTTTAGTATTTGTGATACATATAGTATTCTTTTATTTTCATATTAATGATAAATTACATTCTTTATGTTTTATAATTCACTAAATTGAATTTTGATTTCTCTTTCTCAAAATTGTGGTCCTTTATCAAATCCGTGAAAGTTATAGATGTTTGTTAATCAGATTGTTTGTACAAATTATCACTATCATACTAGGGGCTTCTATGTGCTACGCGTAGACTTTTTGGTGAATTTTTTATTTGCAGTGATTGTTTAGATTATTTGGTTGTCTTGTTAATTTCGTAGGTTGTGGTAACTTTTTGGTAAATTTTGTATTTTTCGGTAAGATTAGCATAAATATCGTTATATTTGGTAAGCGTGATTTTTGACGTAGGCATGGTTAGGGTAAAGAAATAATATTTGTTGTAATGATGTCTTTGTTCTCATTTTTTTTTTTAAACATGTGGTGTTGTCTTTTGGATCTTTGCCGTGAAACCATTATCTAGGTTTAGAAACTCGATTTGTAAACCTAAAACGTTTTCATTTTTAATGAATTATTTATAATTTAGCAAAAAAACAAAATTATGTGGTTTAACTATATAGAAATATATATTAGTGTTAGTATTATTTTATGTTGGGTTTTGTTTGTGATAATATGTTTGGTGGATCTCTTTGGTATAAAATTAATGTATGTATCACTGTTTAAACTTTTTAGTTTCTACTCCAATGTTTTACTTAAAATGAATTTGTATGAAACTTTCATCAAACATTGGATAAAAGAGATTTTTATATCAAATCACATACAAAATGATACGTATATCCAAATGTATAACGCAAAAGTACATATTGTAATATTTAATCTCAATTTATCAATAATATTTTTTATAAAAATATTAAAAACAAAAGAAACAAAACTAAGTAAAGCTTCCTATATCTTATTATGTAAAGAAGAGTTTGTCAAAATTGTAACTCATGAGATCATGACATGTGTCTATTATTGATCGAGATGATGATACGTGTTATAATGCTCTATTTAAAATCAAACAATAAGAAAATGAAAGATATCATTATGTTATCTTATTATATAAAGACACATTAACATTTTTTTCTTGTTTCATTAACATTTCTAAAAACCAAACTAAACTTTATGTAAGTCATAAAAAAAAGCAAAATATAAATACCATTATGTTAACAAAATAAATATTACATCACAAAAATGAAACTTTTTATATAAAAACAAAATAAATGTTAAACCACAAATTATTTTAAATGGAAAAGTAATATACATTCAATCTTATAAATGTTAAACCATAAATCGTTTAAAAAGAAAAAGTAAACATACGTTCAACGTTCCAAAAATTTTATTACTTCCAAAAAGGCAAATCTCATAACTATATAATAACACACACCTCCCACAATTTAACATACACCTCAAATCCTCAAATTTTTTTGAATACCACCTCCTCAAATCAGTCAAAACTATTTAATTTTAGATCAATTAGATCGAAATCATGTTTACCGTCGAACTATTGCATGTATTCTTCGAAAGTAGGAAGGTAGAAATCTTAAAGCAAATAACGTACTTATGGGAATGAAAATTCTTCTACTTGATGAAAAGATTAGTATATATTTATTATATCAAATTTTAAATTCTTCAACTTATCCAACACTTACCATACCTTCTTGATGTTGTTAAAAAGAAATTTATTAACTTAACATAAAAAAGAAAATTTACAAAATAGAATAGTAATATATTATAATTTTATTTTTGTATCAACTTTTTAAAAATAATTGATGTTTATTTATAAAGCAGATTCAGTTTGAAAGTATTTAAGATTTCAAATATGATTTCAAAACCTTATCATTTATTAAGATGAATTATTTTTAAACTTTTTGAAGATTAAACTCATTATTGATTTTGTTACTCACATAATTCATGACTATATTAACATGGTTTTAAATTATAATATAACAATACAGGTATAACTACACAAATTATCAATTTTAATATTAAATACCCTCATATTATGCGAGTTCTAATCTAGTTTAGAATAATCTCTTCTCGAACATGATTGGATATTAGCTACTCTCAGTTATTTTAGTTTTCAAACAGGAAAACACAATCTTTCTTAGGAAAACACACAAAAAGTTGAAACTTTTACGGAAAAAATCCCCAGCCATTGTTTTCCAATGTCACTACTCAGTCTTTCGGCATTTTCTTGAACATAACAAACTTATCTCTCCAGCTCAGATATAGTTTTAGTGATTTAATTTAATTTGCTTTTTATCGAACTTCTAATTAGTTTAAAAAGAAAGGATGAATGAGAGTGGTCCACCCTAGGAGTGAATCCAATAATTGTTCTTACCAAAAAGGGTTGGGTAAATTATGGATAAATTATGTCTCGTAAGGGTATCTTATGTTAATTATATTTGGGAAGTTTACTCAACAACATATATGCTAGGTTGCATGGAAACTCCATTTTATGACGTTTCACGCTTCGGAATCGGAATCGGAATCGGAATCTCTTGGAATCTCTTGGAATCGTCGTGGAATCGCGATTCCAAAAATTACCATTTTGGAAGCGCCTTGGAAGCGTCTGATTCCAATTTGGAAGCGTGATTCCATTTTGGAATCGCGATGGAAACTTCTTTTCATTTTGGATGATAAAAATTAAATATTAGAAAACTTAAAAAAGTTTGATATTTTTATAACTTAAAGAGAAAAACCCCTAAAAAAATATGAATCACATCTCTAGTCACTAAAAAGTAAGAACGATTATGATTTCGCTCACAATCTCTGTAGAAGGACTCTTTAAGTTTCCAATGTATCTCTCGGCAATTTCGTAGAAGAACATGATATATTTCATACTATATGTAATGAAACTATTCTTGAAAGATATGAGTTTGAAGATCTTTTCCTCGACAAACCAGAGTTAGGAAGCAATTTTATTTGATGGAGCAAATGAAAACCAACATGAATATGATAGTCCAAATCATTGATTTTAGTACTATAGGTTGTTTATTCTAGTTAAGTTACTTAATACTTTTATGTATTAGATTTATGATCCAATTTGTAAACGAAGTTTTTCATTTGGTTTAGTTCTAAATGTTAAAAAGAATATATATATATGATTTAGTTCTACGCTTCCAAAACGTACCCGCTTCCTAAATTTTTCAAAAAAATCGCTTCCGCGTTTCCGAACGTTTCGCTTCCACGTACCCGTTTCCGATTCCATGCAACATAGCATATATTTCATATATCCCTAAACTTGTTTGCTTCTATTTTTCTTGCCGATGGTTACATAATATGATTCACAGGGCCGTGGCTATGACCATTTGAAAGAGACATTGGCATGTGGCCCAAAAAATTTGCAGAAAAATTAGAGGCCCATAATTTTGTTAAACTTATCATTAATAATAAGTTAAAGGCCCAAACTTTTATTAAATCTACCATTAGCAATAATGTAACGTGAAACAAAAACTTAATTTGAGGGTTATTAAAAACTACAACTAATTAGAAGTTAAAAATAATCAAAGAAAGTAATTTTAGGGTAATATTCAACCGCTTAATCTCTCACTTTTCTTAATCGAGAGAAACATTTGTAGTCTTTCTCAATTACAAACACTGACACAATCAATTGGTAAGTAATTTCTTTATTGTAATTGTGTTCATCTAATTTTTGTTTAGATTCTTTTATCTGATTAAGCAACCCAAACATGATTTGAAAATTTAATAAACAACAGCTCCCTAATTTTAAATTGGAATAGGTTTATATATTATCGTATATTGTATATTGTTGACTATTCCAGTTTCAGTGGCATATACGAAAAAAAGTTTATCAAAATTGAAGTTGATGAAATATTATTTTCGTTCGAGTATGTCACAAAAAAGATTGAGTGATCTGTTATCTTGTCTATCGAGAAAAAATGGTTAAATATATTGGTTTTGAAAGTTTGGTTAATAATTTTGTTGCAAAAAAATACACATATTAAGTTAGAGTTAGTAATTTGTTTTTACTTTTGTTTTGGACAAAATGATTTAACATTTATTTTATATAAATTATGGCAATTTTTTTTAGTAATTAGTTTCGCCTCGGGCCTTATTATCTCTAGCCACGGCTCTGATGATTCCTATCATTTTTGAATATTGTACGAATTTTAACACTATAATTTGTTGGTACAATGTAAGCTACAGAGATAGGAAGCATGGAGGAACTTGAAAGCTTGGGATCATAATATTGTTCTAGATTTATGTTCTCTTTGTGCTTTTCTAGGTGATTTCTTTCATTAGGCTAAATATATACTTCTTTTCGTAGTTTATTTGATTTTGTTGTGTGTTTATCTTGATTGGGACTGGTCAAGCATCAAGCAGTAGCATTTCACTCCCAATCAAGCAAATCTGTGTTGCTCAGATGTACATTCAAGAGATTTCAAGACACTCTTTATGCGCATGAAGGCGAGCAATTTTATAGGGAACGCAACATCTTTGGAACAGTTGATTTCATATTCAGTACCACCTTTGCAGTGTTTCAAAAGTGTAATATGTGGCCACGAAAGCCTTTTGGGAAAGGAAGTCAACACCCTGATGGCTCAGTATCCCACTGATCACAATGCGAAATTTGGATTCTCCATTATGAGCAAGGGCAAATTTCAAGGTGTACTTAGGACGGTGTTGGAGGGCTTTTGCAATGGTCATGGTGACGAATAGCTTCTTCGGGAAATTTGTTAACCCTGACATATTATTATGGTATGGTAATGCCTTCTTGGTTTGACATCATTGTGCTTTCTATTACGGAGGTAACACTTCTTTACTGAATCCCAATACTTTCTATATTAGTTGCTTTCCAGCTTTTGTAATATCATTTCTATAGTTGGCTAACTATCATAATTGTTTAGTAGATGTAAGGGTATGTAATGTGTATGTATAAAGATTGGACCGTTCTTGCATTGTTGGGATTGTGTTCAACTGTGCAAGGCATTTCCTTGTAATCAAGGTAGTAACTTCTGTGTGTTAGGGCTCCGCGAAAGATGAAAGCAGTGTGCTTAAAGCAGTTAAGAATGTCCATGTCGTTATAGATCAGGAGATTTCAGGAGGAATAAAACCAGAAAATGTGTATATCTATGGATTTAGCCAAGGAGGTGATCTCTCTTTGCCCTAGTTACACCTTTTTATGGATTTTCCCTTTCGATTTTGTTGATTTTGTTGCCAGAGAAACCTTTTTTCTTATATACCGATCTGAATCCACTAAGTGTTGATATTCTTGCATTGTGGCTCATAACTGCAGGCGCGTTAACCTTGGCTAGTGTTCTTCTTTACCCAAAAGCTCTTGGAGGAGGTCTTTAGCAGATGGGTTCCATTCAGCTCATCGATCATTAAACAGTTTACGTTTATTCGATTTCTTGCAGAGGGTAAATGTCAATTTGTCACTGTTTTTTTTTTTGATTTCTGAGTCTCAGTATATTGCATATGCAGACACCAATCTTGTGGTCTCATGGCATTGACGACAAGACTGTATTATTCGAAGCTGGTCAAACAGCTCTTCCTTTTCTTCAAGAAGCTGGTGTGACTTGTGAATTCAAGGTAATAATAATCAAATCAAACACATGTTTTGATCATATTAACAAAGCCAGTCAAATCCATATACTTTTACATGAAAAGGATCCTAGAAACCAGTTCTTGAGAATGGTAAATATGAAGAGAGTTTATAAGCAGGCTTATTCGTAAATGCACAAATCCATACCGTATTAGATGAACAAGCACAAAAAGCTAAGTAGAGTAACAACTAAAAACATCTATGTACTAATACTAACAATATGCTTCCTCCTGATATCAACTTGGTAGGGGCCTTTTAAAGATCACGATCTCCATCTTTAATTAGAAGATGTGATGGGAGAAACCTGGGAAGAATCAACGCAGCCAGGAGATACAAAACTATTAAAACCACTACTGGCCAGCATGAGTATGCGATGCCTAACATTTGTTCTTCACAAACTGTCACCACGAGAGTTAGAAGAAGCACTTCAATCACTATTCACTACAAGTTTTATGTTGCAAAAGAAGAAGATTGATGATAGTAAAGTAATAAAGCTTGCCTATGTCGTAAATGATGAACGGCCGTTGTTTAAAATTTGGTATAGCCATGATTCCTTCAGGTTCCACAGTCACCAAAACATACAAATCATCCTATAAATCAGAAGAAACAGAAGCTCAAGGCCTTGTGTTCGAACTTCGAAGCTGGTTTGTGTCAGGTTCGCAGCTCCTAAACAAGACCTTGTTCTAGTTTATTACTCAACCTATTGCTAAAGATAACTTGTTTAACAGGAAAGTAAATAACACAAAGACGTTTAACGAGTTCCCCGAATGGCTACGGGTACGTCTCGTGAGGGATCTCTTGCCCTCAAAATCCACTAGAAATCAAGGTATACAAAGGGTATGTTCTTTGCCGTTTACAAGAGAAAACAAGAAGAGAGTTATCAAGCATACACAACCCTAAGAAGAAACCTAACGTAAATATATAGGTCTCCTTAGTGGAGTTAATATGATGTGTGCTCATGGGCTTCGATCATTTGTAGACCCATCTTCTCTTCTCATTATCTTCACTCTCTCTTATAAAAGCCCAATATGTTTGGCCCAAAGATAATTGTATGAGTCAACGTTTACAATTCTCCACCTTTGACCAACAATTCTTCTTTGTTTCCATCGACAGACTTTCCCTTTTCACCGTCTCTCGATCACGAACCTTTTCCGATTTCAGAGGGGGTTATTGGTTTATGGATTTTAATGGATTTGGAAATCCAAACAAAATCTAGTGTTATTGGTTCTATGATTTTAAAATCCATATTAAAATCCGGTGTTATTGGTTCTATGATTTATAAATCCTAATTAAAATCACGTGTTATTCAATCCTACGGATTTACTTATGGATTTGATTTCACTTAGGATTTTAATGGATTTGAAAAGATTTCATGTCAAAAATACAAATGATCAAATCCGAGGAGAAACCTTCGGATTTACAAATATTTCTAAGTCTTATAAGATTTATAAATCAAATAACACAGACTTGTAAATCCACAAAATAATAGAAAAATTGTGAAAATAATCAAACCAATAAATAAAACACCATCAAACAAAATAATAGAAAAATTGTGTCACGTATGTACTTTTCGTCTCTTCTTCATCATCTTGTGTATGTTTTTCTTGCTTTTTTGTTTTTAAAGGCTTGTTCATTTTTTCTTGCTATTCACGTGATCAATTTCTCTGTGATTCTTCACAATAAGGATTTTAGTGAATATTATTGCGAAATCATATACTAATCATCGTAAATAATATATATAAAGATACAAAGGTGTATGTGTTAATGTTCGTTTTTGATGGGTTAAGTTTTATTTGTTAAAAGTATACACAAACATGGATTCAAAAAATACGGGAGAACAATAAATCTTTGAAGAACGAGAAAGACATATATCACATGAAAATAATGAGTTAGATGTTGATATTACTTTATTGGTTAGTCAATGAAATCCATTTAGTTGATTTGTAAATCCATTTTATTTGATTTTGAAATCCACGTTATCTATTATTATGGATTTTAAAATCCATGGATTCATCTCAGATTTCTAAAATCCAAATAGATTTTAAAATCCATTAAAATACACAAACCAATAACCCCATCTCATTCTTGTGGATCTCCGACATCTCAACCATCACGTGATGCGTCCCCGACGTCATCACTCCGGTGTCTTGCGACTCCGGTTCGAGCTCAAGTAATACCCAAAACTCTAGCCATTTATTCTTCTCCTTCAATGTCTCTTCATTTCTGAAATTAGAAACCTTGAATTGTTTCTCTACCATTTCAGCTTCAAGGAGACTCGATATTCGGAGGTATACTTGCTCCTTTCACCATGGGTTAAAAGATTAGACCCATAGTCTTCTCAATTTTGCTTCACCTGCAATTTCCATCTTCTGCAAAATTAAAACCGTCACCATCTCCGACGACTTCTTCAACTCACGGCGAGGTCATGGTAAATCAGATGCTCATCTCTACTTCCGATAAACTCAGTCTTCTCTTATATGCTTCCAAATCCATAAACCCTAACTCTTGTCTTCTGGATTTTGCTCAGTTTCAAATTGATGTTTAAAATCAACTCCACCTGCATCGATATACTCAGGTAACTTCCCAAAACCTGTAACTCTTGATTTTAGAAAACTGATTTCTTTCCTTAGCATAAACCAGAACCGAACCATTTATCGATCATGTGTTTCTTCTCAAATCTGATTTTGAGACTTAGAATTTTCGTTGATATGACATAGATAACACCTCCTAAACCTAGTTTCAGCTTCAGTTTAGTAATCTCAACACAAACAAGTAACTTTGAACAAAGGCTGAAACTCAATGCTCTCTTTACTGTTTTGCAAGATCCTCCATATATGTCATCAACTACAAGACTCTGACTTTACCATCAACGCTTCATAAAACCTCATAGAACACATGTATCCTTCTAAAACTCTTTGATTACTGATTTAGAACCTGCAACATAACACACCAAGTATACGCTTCTGATATAACCTTGTCTTCCTTTCTTTGTGTCATGACATATATTACAACTCAACACCATTCTTCTGTGATCTATCTTGATGTCTAAAACCGATGTAAATCTGTCCAAGGTAGCCTTCAATAATTTCCAGAATGTGATACATCAAATTTAACTCGCCATTATCTTTGTACTTTTCTGATCCATTGTTTAATACTCTGTCTCTAATTCCTTTGCAGCTCAACAACAAGACTTTTGAGACCCTTTTCTTGATGCTTAAACCACTGCCACAACTGCTCAGGTAACTTCCAGCTACTAACCTGCAACCTTCAGTTTTATCAACTCCCCATTTCAGCATACACCAGAAAACTAACCCGTTTCTTCTGCTTGTCTGAGGTACCCACTGATCCTGAGCAACGTCCCACAGCTTCAGACCACTCTAAGCTGCACCAAACCATCTTCAAATCGAGTTCCAGGTAACGATTTAGTAAGTAGGTCTGCCGGATTGATTGATGTGTGAATCTTCTCAACCGTAATATCTTTCTTTTCAACATGGTCTCGAATAAAATTGTATTTCACAGCCATGTGTTTGGTCCTCTCATGGAAAACCCCATTTTTGGTTAGGCATATAGCACTTTGTGAATCACAAAACACCTTAACCTCTGTCTGAATAAAACCCAACTCAGAACAGATTCCTTTCAACCAAATAGCTTCTTTAGTAGCTTCTGTGAGTGCAATATACTCTGATTCTGTAGTTGAAAGTGAGACGACCTGTTGTAAACCCGATCTCCAACTTACTGTATTTCCTCCAACCTGAAATATATACCCAGTAATAGATCTTCTCTTATCCAAATCCCCAGCGAAATCTGCATCACAAAATCCTTGAACCTTAAAGTCTGAATTTTTGCTAAAAG
This sequence comes from Arabis alpina, assembly GCA_900128785.1. Taxonomy (NCBI): domain Eukaryota; kingdom Viridiplantae; phylum Streptophyta; class Magnoliopsida; order Brassicales; family Brassicaceae; genus Arabis; species Arabis alpina. Next base: position 43,136,020 of record LT669794.1, read on the forward strand.
TTAGACTGAGATCCAATGTACCCTTAAGGTACCTCATGATCCATTTCACTGCCTCCCAGTGATTTCTTCCTGGATTTCCCATAAATCTGCTCACTAAACCCACTGCATACGCCAAATCTGGTCTGGATCCGACCATTGCATACATTAAACTACCAACTGCACTTGCATATGGTATTTCATCCATGAGTTTAGCCTCCGTAATTGCTTCCTGTTGATTCAGACTTTTCAGTTTGAAATGAGACCCTATGGGAGTAACCACAGGCTTTGACTCAAACATATTAAATGTTTTCAACACTTGACTTAGATATCTTCCTTGTGATAGCTTGAGCGTACCCTTCTCTCTATCTCTAATAATCTCCATCCCTAAGATTCTGTTAGCAGGGCCTAAGCCTTTCATCTCAAATTCTTCCATCAAACTGTTTTTCACCTTCTGAATCTCTTTCTTATCCCTTGAAGCAGCCAACATGTCGTCTACATAAAGTAGCAAGTAGACTTGATTTTGAAGCGATCCTTTGAAGTAGACACAAGGGTCGTACTCACTTCTATGAAAGTTTTGATTTCTCATAGCCTCATCAAATCTTTTGTTCCACTGTCTTGGACTTTGCTTCAAGCCATAGAGTGATTTAACTAGACGACACACTCTATCTTCTTTTCCTTTAACCTCAAACCCTTCTGGTTGACGCATGTAGATTTTCTCTTCCAAATAGCCATGTAAGAATCTAGTTGCTCTAAGTCTAAGTCTTGATTAGCTACAGCAGATAGTAGTAATCTAATGGACACATGTTTAACCACAGGAGCAAAGACTTCATTGTAGTCTATGCCTTCCACCTGCGAAAATCCTTGAGCAACTAATCTAGCTTTAAATCTAGGCTCTTCAACTCCAGGAATTCCTTGTTTTCTTGTGAATACCCATTTGCAGCCAATAACCTTCTTATCCTTAGGCTTTTCAACCAAATCCCAAGTCTGATTAATCCGATGAGAATTCATTTCTTCATTGCAAGCAGCATCCCATAACTTCCATTGCTTGCTTTTCTTAGCTTCCGAAAATGTGGCAGGTTCATCAAGATCAATAACTTCTGCCCCAGCTAAAGCATATGAAACAAAGTTTTTATCCAGAAACCTTTTTGGTTTCTTGATCTCTCTCCTAAATCTGTCCCTTGCTAGGAGAAAATTATCTGAGTTGCCTTGATCTTCTGCATTTTCACTATCCTCATCACCTTCCAAATCTGGAAATTCTGAACTATTTAATTCTTCTGATTCTGATGAATCTGAATTTTCTGTTTCTGGGACAGCTCCACCTTGAACAGAACTCTCTGCTTGATCACTTTGATTTGAAGGACCTTGAATCAGTTCGGAGCTAAAAGTGACTTTCTTAGCTTTCTTTTTCTTCTGTACCTTAGGTTTCGGCATATCTTTGTAGACTGTCTCCTCATGAAACACTACATCCCGACTGATTAAACACTTCAAATCTTCTATATCCCACACTCTGTACCCTTTAACACCTTGTGGATATCCCACAAAGACACCTTTCACAGCTCTAGGTTCTGTCTTTGCTTGAATCTTGTGAACATAAGCAGCACACCCAAATCTTCTTAAGTTAGACAAATCTGGTTTTTTCCCTGTCCAAAGTTCTTCTGGTAGCTTGTACTCAATTGAAGCATTTGGTGATCTATTTATGAGATAAACCGCTGTAGATGCAGCTTCTGCCCAAAACTTTTGTTCAAGACCCGTTTCAAGCATACATCTGACCTTATCCATAATAGTTTTATTCATACGTTCAGAAACTCCATTTTGTTGAGGAGTGTATGTACAGGTTCTATGTCTCTTAATTCTAGACTCTTTGCACAACTCATCCATCTGGTTGTTGCAGAATTCCAAGCCATTATTCGTCCTTAAACACTTGACTCTTTTACCTGTCTGGTTCTCAACAGCTGTTTTCCATTCCTTAAAGGTCAAGAACACTTCACCCTTTGTTCTTAGCATATAGATCCAAACCTTCCTGGAATAGTCATCTATGAAGGTAACGAAATGCTGACATTCTCCAAGGCTCATGGGTGTAGAAGGAGAACCCCATAAATCAGAATGTATGTAGTCTAAAATTCCTTTAGAAGTGTGTTTTCCTTTTGTAAAACTTTGCTTGTGTGATTTGCCTAACACACAATCTTCACAAAACTTTAAATCATTCACTTCTTTGTCAATGATGTAGCCATTCTTCACTAACAACTTCATACTCTTTAGACTCATATGTCCCAGCCTTGAATGCCACCTTGCAGTCATATCAATCTCTGATTTTGCCACTGCAATCTCGTCTTTAGTGATTGTCCCTTCAAGATAGTATAGCCCATCAATATACCTTCCTGAAATCACCTTTCTCTCCCCTTGATAGAATTGAACTTTTCCGTTTTCTCCCTCATATCTGCAACCAGCCATGTCTAGAAGTCCATAAGATATGAGATTCCTTCCCACCGTTGGCATATACCTAACATCAGTTAGTATCACTTGTGTGCCATCAAGATTCGAAATCTTGATCTTCCCCACTCCCTTAACATCACTGTGTGTGTTATTAGCCATTAACACTCTTCCTCCTTCAAATTCCTTAAGATCGTATAATAGATCTTTGTTAGGAGTGATGTGGAATGTGCATCCTGAGTCCATAACCCATTCATTTTCTGTATATTGCACACTTGCATTTAGAGTCTCTGATTTCATTGTAATTATTCCCATGTTTGCAGATTTTTCAGGAACACTTATACTTGAAATCACCAACGGTTCTGAATATTGCACACTTGCCATGAGAGCTACTGCTTCAATGTTAATTGATCCAACGTTACTGGAAAACTCCTTAGGATCTCTCATGCTTGTGATCACCAACGGTTCAACTACACTTGATGCAATATTAGCAGACTCAACCGGCTTCTTCTTCCTCTCGGGACACTCTCTTTTCCAGTGACCATCTTTCCCGCATATCCAACAGCCTTTGCTATTCTTTGGTCTTGACTGCGATCTAGGTCTGCTCTTAGATCTCCCTCTCCCTTGCTTATCATGTCTCTGATTTAGCCTGCCTCTAGAGCTCACGAAGAGACCTTCTGAATTGGACCTAGACCTGTTAAGTAAGCCTTTTTCCTTCAATTCAATCTCCTTTGCATAAGCTGAACTTACCACCTCATTAACTGTCAATGTGTCTTTTCCAGTTCCGTATTTGAGAGTGTGCACCAACTGCTCATACTTTGGTGGGAGGCTGGAGAGAATCTGAATAGCCTGATCTTCGTCGGATACACTGATTTTCAAGCTTTCTAGATCATCTACCAACTTGAGAAAATCATTCAGGTTTTCCTCAATACCTTTATGCCCGTCCATTCTAAAGCTTGCAAACCTTTGCTTTAGATAAATTCTGTTTGGTAGAGCTTTTGTTTGGTAGTCTCTTTCTAGAGCTTTCCATACAGCAAGAGCAGTAGGCTCTTTCATGATCTTCCTTAGTATGGTGTCACTTACACTCATACATATAAGATTCTTGCATCGTTTATCCTTATCCATCTTTGATGAATCAGCTTTAGCTTTATCATCTACTTTAGCTTTGTCGTCAGTTGCTCCACCTTCTTCTAGACATTTGTCTAAGCCTTGGATTTCCAACTGACACAACATCTTGTACTTCCACAGCCCAAAATCACCCTTACCATCAAACTTAACAACATCAAACTTTCCTGAGGTTGGTTCTATGACTAATGATGACTTCTCTTCTTCGTTTTCTTGCAGGTACCCGAAAACACAGCTGATACAGACGCCTTAACCCCGCAGCAATCAACAAACTTGTAGAATGATGCAGATTTCCCGTAGACAAACTTAAAACCACTTAACAGATCGAGTCGCAAACACCAGGTAATATCTCTAATCAAACCAGACAGAAACCACAACTGATTTATCTCTGTTCCTTGGTCTCCCTTCTTCTTGTAAACCCCCAAGACACAATAAGCCTTAGCGCTCTGATACCACTTGTCAGGTTCGCAGCTCCTAAACAAGACCTTGTTCTAGTTTATTACTCAACATATTGCTAAAGATAACTTGTTTAACAGGAAAGTAAATAACACAAAGACGTTTAACGAGTTCCCCGAATGGCTACGGGTACGTCTCGTGAGGGATCTCTTGCCCTCAAAATCCACTAGAAATCAAGGTATACAAAGAGTATGTTCTTTGCCGTTTACAAGAGAAAACAAGAAGAGAGTTATCAAGCATACACAACCCTAAGAAGAAACCTAACGTAAATATATAGGTCTCCTTAGTGGAGTTAATATGATGTGTGCTCATGGGCTTCGATCATTTGTAGACCCATCTTCTCTTCTCATTATCTTCACTCTCTCTTGTAAAAGCCCAATATGTTTGGCCCAAAGATAATTGTATGAGTCAACGCTTACAGTTTGGATTATGTGAATACCTTGTTATGTCAGTGTTTAGTAATCTCCTCATACCCGTTACACCGTTCCTCAATAGTTGCAGCGAAAATAGAGCTGGTATTCCCTCTGTTGCATATTAGTTGTCATTATAGTTTTTATTTTTTGTTTTATATTACTTGTCGTTCTGCATTTCTAATGCATATTTATTACCTATTTTTCCATTTTTTACCCTTAACTTTCAGCTTAATAATTACTTCCATCAAACAAAATAATGTATTAATTAGGGGTAAAACAGAAAATTTAATTGGTTTCTTAATTTGTGTGAAAACACCTAGAATGACAAGTAATTTGCAACGGAGGGAGTATCTATTATAACATACCAAAAGATGAATTTTCAAACAAAACTGGAAACGAAAAAAGCAAGAACAAGAGTACAACAAGAAGCAGGGTACGATATAGGGCTGGGCATTCGGATTTCCGATCGGGTTCGGGTCGGGTATTTTGGTTTTTCGGGTATTTCGGTAATGGGGTTTGGAACCCATTCGGTATTTTATAAATTCGGGTCGGGTTCGGATTGGATGACTTTGGGTTCGGTTATATCCAATGTACAATCTATCTGAATATACATATCAAATATGAATTTGATCATAACTTAAATAGATCAAAAATTTCAAAACAGAATTTCAAGTTAACATAGATGTCAAAGAAGAAACTCGATTTTATTAGTTTTTACATAAATTATCCAAAACTATTCGAAAAAATATTAAAAACAAAATTGTAAAAATTCAAATAATATTGATAGATTAGGTATTTTTATTCAAATACAATCCATAATATTCGAATTAACCAAAACATTATAAAAATTATTTAAAATACATGAATATATCCAACTTTACATCCAAATATCTTTAGTTTAATTTATATTTAAGGTAGTTCGGATATCCGTTCGGTTATCGGTTTGGTACGGGCTCGGATTCGGGTTTTCGGGTTTAGAGATATAAAACCCGATCGGGTATTTTATAAATTCGGTTCGGATTCGGATCAGGTAATTTGAGTCGGATTCGATTTGGTAATTCGGTTTCGGATTTTTTGCCCACCCCTAGTACGATATCTTCACTTCATACCAAGAGTTTGATTTAAGGCCTTGTAGTTTGTAAACTTTAGATCCATATTGTAATGGCAGAGTCTCTTTCCATACTTCCTTCCCAGCATATAAAGTTGGACCACCCCCAAACCTAAGATAATAATAAAATCACTTGATAACATCATTTCTATTGTACAAAATAAGGAATTTAGATTGAGAAATTTCATGTGAGGTTTTAAAGAACACTAACAAATTCTCATGGCTGTAACCAGGCATAGTGATTATGAAGATGATAAGACACAATAATAAATAGCATTCTCTATTGAGCATCCTAGCTAGGATTATGTCCTGAACAAAATCCAAAAACACAATCCATCCTTAGAGTATGTGCATTGGAGACACTCATCATGGGTGTCTAGAGTATTTTAGAATTAAATTTTATTAAAATGGATGTCTAAAACCATTTAAAGTTTCTATTATAAAATCCATTTTGTGGTTTTAGACACTTATTCTAATAAAATTTAAACCTACCAACACACAATATAAGTTTGTTAGAGTGTACCTTTAACGAGCAGATCCTAGTGTGTAAATGTCTGGAGAGACGAGTCGTCGGATATTAAGTTCTTGAAACAGTGAAAATAAGGGAACAAAGATGGGCTTTGGTGCAAGGGCTTTGGTGCAATATATGCAAGTTTTGGGGTTATTTTAAGATTTAAAGATATATTGAGGACGTTAACGTAATTTATAGAAAATATTACAAGACTCCAAAACCCTAGAAGTTTTTGTTCACTTATTTTCTCGTTCAAGAAGTTAAAAACGCCGCCTCGTCTCTCTTCAGACATTTCCAGCTTCTAGGGTTTGTTCAAGGTAGGCTGTTACTAGTAGTGGAACACTCTTCGATTTCTGTAATAGATTTGGTTCTCTTATAAATTCGCAAGATTTGTAGATTCAAGAAAATAAGGTTTATTGAGAGTGTGTAATTGACGAGGCTAGGTATAAATTCGCATATAACAGGTCTCGATTCTCATTTGATTTCGCTGTAGGTTTTGAGTTCTTGAAAATGAGGAACAATGTATTTAGATTTGTTTATCCGTGAATGCAATAAGGATTTGATTTTCTAAATGCTTATATATGTGTTGGTATGTTTACATTTTCAAGAATCTATAAACAATACTCTAAGAATGGTTTGTGTTTTTCGAATTTGTAGAGAGGAAAAATGAGTCGCAAAAGTGTAGCTGTTGCAAAGGGAAAGAAGAAGGGAGTTTCCTTCACCATTGATTGTTCCAAGCCTGTAGATGACAAGATCATGGAGATTGCTTCCCTCGAGAAGTTTCTTCAGGAGAGGATCAAAGTCGGTGGTAAAGCTGGTGCACTCGGCGATTCAGTCAAAATCACCCGTGAGAAGAACAAGATCACTGTCACTTCTGATGGTCACTTCTCCAAAAGGTATAAACAATTGTTGACCAAGCTCGGTTTTTGTTTAACTTGGTGGTCTTAATCTTTGAGTATAAGCTTATACTATTGTAGATTTGTGATCGTTCTGTTTCAGTTTTAGTGCCTGATAGAGTGTGATTGTAATTCTTGTTTTAGGTATCTCAAGTATTTGACAAAGAAGTACTTGAAGAAACACAATGTGAGGGATTGGCTTAGAGTGATTGCAGCCAACAAGGACCGTAACCTCTATGAGTTGAGGTACTTCAACATTGCCGAGAACGAGGGAGAGGAAGAAGACTAAGAACACCCGTAAATCGGTTTTTGCCTTACAATTATACTCTGTTTTCCCCTGTTTCTTTTTCTTTCCTGGTGCTCAATACATTTTATCTTGGTCCTTGTTTTTTGACACAACTTATCTAGTTTGTTTGGCTATGGTATTCTTAAGAGCTTATGGGGATCTCCTTGTTTCAGAGTGCACAGCGCACACAATCGTTTTATCTTTTTCTTCTTACATTTCTAATTTGCAACTATCTTGACTACTATCCGACCATCTTTGTCATAAACGCATAAAACTGAATCTCGATGCTTTAAGTAGAAAAGAGTAGAACTATATGCATAACATATATAGTCCTTAAAAACTTGGAGAAAATGGTTAAAGGTGGAAGTAGAAGATTCCTGCCTAATCTTCGGACTAAAACATCAGAAAACCCAAACAAGTAAATAAAAATTGCTGCATTGTATGATTGTATCTCAGTTTATAAACACCAACTTTTACTCCTTAGAGAAAGCTTTCTACTCCTTAGGCTTCTTCGTACTAAGACTTAGCAACTATCTTCCTTCCTCAGGTTTACTTGCCATTTTTTTAGCTTCCGATTTTGCGTATCATGAAGGTTTTTGTTGGTGGTTTGAATTGTGTGTTTGATCATGGTTCCTGACCTGATTTCTTAACCTCCTTGCATCTGGATGTAGCATGGTTAAAGGAGTTACTACTTGAAAACATAAAATTGAAGGAGTGAAGATAATACACAATCCAGTCAAGATCATGTAACACATAATTTACTTTATAGTCATTGAAATGAATAACTGGTATTCATTTCAATTTTCAACATTAACATCTAGGGCATTTTAGTCATTTCGACATCATCTCCTTGCTTTTTTTTTTGTTTGACCTTTCTCAAAAAAGTCAAAATCAAAGTCTTTGAGAGATCTCCAAAGAAAATGGTGAAGGCATGCGAACAAGTACAGTGACGAATCCAATCGTTCTTATCACGATCGCACTACTGAGCACTATCTTCTTCTTCGTAATTTTCTTCCAAAACAATCCTTACTCATCTTCGTCTTCTTCGCGGAAAGCAGAAGTTATGGCGGCTCGAACCTTCGTATTGTGGCTTCACGGGCTTGGTGATTCTGGACCTGCGAACGAACCCATCAAGACAATTTTCAAATCCCCTGAGTTTAGAAACACTAAGTGGCTCTTCCCTTCTGCTCCATCAAATCCTGTTTCCTGCAATCGTACGATTAAACCTTAAATGATAAATCTTCTTGGTTTAGAATCATCGACTTGTTTATTGCTCTTTTGGGTTTCGTTGATTTGGAGTAATTTGATTATTTGCGTGGATGATTTTGCATTTTCTCAATTGTTAGGTCTTGTCTTCACTATGTAGAGTATGTTATATTGCATTTGGATTTTTAGCATTGGTTTATGGAAAATATATGAGTCATATATCAAAGAGATTGCTAAATGCAATACACAGAATTGAAGTAAAAGATGACACACAATCGAATGATGATGATCTTTGTGTTTGAAGACTCTTTCGATGCTTTCTTAATGATTTTGGCCTCTGCTCTCATGCAGATGGTATGGTGATGCCTTCTTGGTTTGACATCCTTGAGCTTCCTCTTACTGCGGTAACACTTCTCTTTACTCGAGCTAACATTTTCATGATCCCAATACTTTCTAAACTAGTAGCTTTCTAATATGGTTTCTAGTTGATCAATTGTCACAATTGTTTAGTAGATCTAAGGGTGTGTAATGCATATGTATTAGACCTTTCTTGCATTGTTGGGATTGTGTTCAAGGTATTTTGTGTAATCGAGTAAGTGAGTTTTGTGTGTTAGGGATCCCCGAAAGATGAAAGCAGCGTGCTTAAAGCAGTTAAGAACGTTCATGCCGTTATTGATCAGGAGATTTCAGGAGGAATAAAACCAGAAAATGTATATATCTGTGGATTTAGCCAAGGAGGTGATCTCTCTTTTATGAATTTTCCCTTTCATTTTTTCTTGGCAGAGAGACCGTTATTCTTTCATACCGATCTGAATCCACTTACGTGTTGATATTCTTTCATTGTGGCTCATAACTGCAGGGGCATTAACCTTGGCTAGTGTTCTTCTTTACCCAAAAACTCTTGGAGGAGGTTCAGTCTTTAGCGGATGGGTTCCATTCAACTCTTCGATCATTAAACAGTTTACCGAAGATGCTAGAAAGGTATTCTTCCGCGTTTTTTCGGTTTCTTGTAAAGGGTAAATGTCAGTTTCCGTTACTGTTTTTTTGGGTTTCTGAGTCAGTATATTGCATATGCAGACACCAATCTTGTGGTCTCATGGCATTGATGACAAGACTGTACTATTTGAAGCTAGTCAAGCAGCTCTTCCTTTTCTTCAAGAAGCTGGTGTCACTTGTGAATTCAAGGTACATATGAGCCAGTCAAATCTATATTACTTTTCACATGGAAAGGATCTTAGAAACCAGTTCTTGAGAATGGTAAATCTGAAGAGATTTCGTTTATGAACAGGCTTATCCGGATCTCGGGCACTCGATCAGTACTAAAGAGCTGCAATATCTGGAGTCATGGATCAAACAACGGATGCAGAGTTCTTCGTCTTCTTCTTAAATGCTTGAAAATTCTACATTGCACTCAAAATTGAAAGAACAATGATAAATTGAACTCATCGTCTGGTCCAGTTTAGTCTTGTAAACCGGTTTTGGTTTAATCTATCTTGGTTGGTTATAGAACCGGTTATTTTTTGTTGATGGATAGTTGAACTTTAAAATTTTAAAATACATTCATTTTGTAATTTTGCAATGAATAAAAATATTTGATGCATATGTATATCGATATCTAAGTTCTAAATAAAATACTGTAACATAGTAGTAAACTATTATTAGATCCGACAAAAAACAAAATGAAAATCCAAGTGAGTTGCATGGTTCTGTTGAAACTGCAGGGGTATTTTTGTCTTAACATATAATTTCCATTTGCGCCCATATTATCTCTCTGGATTCTCCAAGCAGCAGCACCCACCGACTACATGTGATTTTCCATAATTACCCCTAGACAAATTCAGCTATTACAGAATCTTGACATTAGTGTGACAGCTAGAAAAAAGAATCCTAGACCAACATCGTTTTCTTTATAATATCTTCAAACATGTGTGACCGTTTTCTAAATTTTTTATATTTAAGTTTATGTAGATTCTAAATACAAGACATAGCTACGAACACGAAACAATTTATAAATGTTGGATAACGTTTAAGAAATCAAGAGGAAACGTATACTAAAGAGTAGGGTTGGGCAATCGGGTACCCGTTCGGGTACGGGTACGGGTCGGGTATTTCGGGTTTTCGGTTATTTGGATATGGAGCTATGGAAACCGATCGAGTATTCTCTACCTTCGGGTCGGATATGGGTATTTTCACATCGGGTACGGATACACCCGTTTTGAGCCGAACTTATTACCTTGTACTCAAATACACATATTCACCTAAAGAAAATGTCTATGCAGTCGAGTACAATCCAAAATCCAAACACAAGTGAAACAAATGGAATTGACCTAAATGCAAACACATGTGAAACAAATGATACTTAGTCGATTAAAATCCAAACACAATCTAAAACACAAGTGAAACAAAGAAAATCCAAACACAAATCCAAAACACAAGTGAAACAAAAAAAAATCAAACACAATCCAAAAGCCGTTACACAATCCAAACTTTGTGTAATGAAAAAACAAAACAAGAAACACAACAGAACAACATGACTTCAGTCCACTCCAATGCCTTCACATCTTCATTATACTTCAAGGGTCAAGGTTTAGAGCTCCAAACTCTACATAGAAACACAACTAGATGGTAAGTACATAAATTATGTAACATAATTAAGGAATTAACATCAAAGAGAAGACAAGAAATGTACCTCTTTGAAGATCATCTTCGTATTCAACCTCTGCAAGTATTTGTGCATTTGTAAGCACCCTTGATTCAACCTTGATGTCTTGTTTTAGCCACTGCTCCGTACACATCAGCACCTCAACCATATAGTGAGTTAGACAACTCTTATATGGTTCAATTATTCTCCCACTGGTGCTAAAGGCACTCTCAGATGCAACAGAGGATATTTGCATAGCAAATAAATCCCTAGCCATCTCTGATAGAATAGGATACTTGCCACAATTGACTTTCCACCAAGACAGTATATCAAACTCAATACCCATCATCACTTCAGGATTCTCCACTGCTTCTCTGAGATAAGCCTCCAACTCATTTGTGTCCCTAACTCCAATCTCTCTAAGAAGTGTATTGTATCTTTGTTCCACTGGGTTGTAGCCATCCAACATCTCCTCATCAATATCCTGAGATTGGTCCTGAGTCTCCTGAGTATTCTGAGACTTATTCTGAGATGAAGTTTCTGCATGCGTCTGAGCCTGAGCTTGCTGAACTTGCACATTTGCTTGGTTGTACCTTTCAGCATACTCATTGTACATGTTACGCAATATAAGAAGAAGGGTCTCACCTAATACAGTAGATGTTGAACTCTCTTTTCCATACAGACCCTCAAAACACAAGGTTGCGAACTGCATCTTCTTCCTTGGATCAAACACAGTGACAATGATCAGCATCTTGTTGATGTTCTTCAGTCTATCCCAGTACTTGTCAAATTTCAGGTACATCTCCTCAGCCTTGACCTTCACCTCACTACCAGGACTACAACAAAGCAATTGTAGCTTTGATGCGATGTTCACAATCTCACCGTAACACTTGTGTGCATTCAGAGTTGTAGAAGCTGATACTACCAGTGTAGACTGGTAGAATATGCCAAGGAAATTCACCATCCTTTGCACACTTTGCCAATCATTGCAGGAAGGAGGTCCAATCTTTTTCCTATTGTCATTATCAATCTCCAAGAAATGATCATTGTAAAGCTTATCTTCAGACTCCATCCTGTCAAATCTTCCTCTAAACTTGATGTCTTGTTTCAGCATAAGGTATGTAAAATTCCACCTAGTTTCCACATATAAAGGCAGGCTACCCCTTGTCATTCTACCAACTACTCTCTGCTAAAAAAACTCTCTCTTATTTTTTCCAGACCCAACGTAAGAGATGGCATTGCGTACTGCAATGACACTCTTGTCAACATCGGCTAATCCATCCTTGACTATTAGATTGATGATGTGACCAGCACATCTCATGTGCATATAGCATTCATTCAGCACAAAAGAGTTAGCTCCCAGTAAGGAGAAAGAGGACTGGAACTTACCAAGAGCATTGCTATTAGCTGTTGCATTGTCCACAGTCACACATAACACTTTTTCTATACCCCATTCAGCTAAGCAGTCCAGTAAAGTGTTGGCGATGGTCTTGCCTTTGTGGTTTGTGACATACTTGAAGCCTATGATCAGCTTCTTCAGGCGCCAATACTTGTCAATGTAATGTGATGTTATCACCATGTAACTTGCACCTACGAATTGAAAGTAACATTTATCATTTATCATTGTCAATAATCATCATATAATGCACATCTGCTAAGTTGTATTATAAAAAATATACAAATATATATTACATGTGACCTGAGAAACCAAAATGTCTGTTGTTAGTGAGACTCTCTGCTTGTTAGCCTGAAACCATTGTCTCAAAGCAGCCTTCCTCTCAACGTACAGCTTGACAATGTCCCTGGTTGTTGTTCTTCTTGAATGAGGTTTGTACAGATTAACCTATACAAGAAACAATGTCAAATCTTGTTAGTTAAAACTGTCAAAACTGAAAATTCTACAAAACTTATGAAGAACTAAATGAAACTAAAAACTAACCTTGTTGCAAAAGTGTCTGAATGCCATACTTTCAACAAAAGCCATTGGCAACTCTCCTAGGACAAGCATCTCATTTGTTGCTTCCCAAAACACATTCTCAGTCACCTTTGCACTATGGAGTTGTTCTTCTTGGTTAATAACCTTCTGCTTCTTAGTACCACCTTGACCATCTTCCCATACCTTGAACTCCTTACAAGATTGCATATGGTTCCGCAGATTTGTAGTACCTGAACTCGTTGGACATGTGAACTCCTTATGACAATAGTTGCAGGAACATCTGTCACGGTTGTTCTCCAATCTGGTGTAGTTAGCCCACACTCATGACCTTGTAGGGAGTGTCCTCTGAGTCTTAGGCTTAGTTTGATTAGTAGCAGATGTACTTCCTTCTGCTTGTTTCCTTTTGTCTCTGTCAGACGACTCTTGTGTTAAGATCACATGTTCTTCTCTGACTCCATCAACCTCATGCTCAACTCTGACTCCATCAACCTCATGCTCATCTCTGACTCCATCAAACTCATGCTCCTCTCTCACTCCATCATCATGAGTTACAGTCGTGTAATCCATCTGTAATACGCAGTCAAATACAAACACAAATTGTATTACAAACACATCAAAATTTGATCATACTCTAAAATCAAACATCACATGGTCAAACACATCATATGACATTAGCTCATCGTAACCATACTCTTACACAAGCTCAAACTCATCAAAATATAATATCATATGACAGGACACAAAATCTCAGAATATCAAAGTTACAATTTATAATGTAAATCTTAGTTTCATGTCGTAAAATCTTTCAAGTTCATCACACATGTATCAAAAACACATCAAATTTCACATCAAATTCTAAAACCAAACAAAAACTGAAACTAATCGAATTCTAAAATCAAAAGAAGCAGATAATCATAATTGATTTTGTTGTTACAGAAACTGAAATTAGATGAAGACAAAACCCTAATTTATCAGAGATTGTGATTCACAATCGCAAGTTTAGATAAAGAAGAAGAAGAAGAAGAAGAAATACCTTCGATTGCCTCTGAGAATTCACAGACGGTGGAGATGAACATGTATCGTGAAAGCTTGTGGTCTCGAGCATTGAGGGTGTGGTGGGTTTATATCCTCATCTCTGATCTTCGAAATCATCAAAAGCAACCTCGAAACCGAGACAAGAAACGGAAGAGTCCCGAGCATGCAAGACACCTACGAGCCGGAGCCTAGACGGAGGCAATAAGTGGGTTAGGAGTCCTAACGGTTGTGTATACCTAGATGCTAGGGATGCATCGCATCGGGTTTCTTCGGGTTGGCTTCGGATATCGGGTATAAACCGATCGGGTACGATTTATCCGAGATTCTTTGAAACCCAAACCGATCGGTTTAATAGCAAGATCCGTACCTGGTTTTTTCGGGCGGGTTCGGGTTTTGGGTGCGGTTATTTTGTCCAGCCCTACTAAAGAGCTGAGCCCTCAACCTGAAATTTTCACCATTCAATAAATGTTTTATTATTACCCAAGATTGCATATACTATAACTTAACGAGCATGGTCCTAAGTCCTAAAGGCAAAAATAATATTCATATTCAAACTGATGTAACAAGCACAAAAGAAATTAATTGCGCTAGCCACTAAAATTTTGATGACAATATCTCCATTTACTAACTATACTTTTGTACCACATTGTATATTTAATACTTCTTCAACAATTACAATCATTCGGAATTCAAAATGCGAACACACAATAGCATTATTTTTTTTTTGAGCAAATAGTCACGTGTGATGTAAACTATCATGTTCGAAAATTTACAACCTAGATAATAGAGTAAAAAGGAATGGATTCGATGGATAAAATATTTATTTCAAATCTATTCGTGATTGAACGTATTATGATGATTGAAACGCTGGCGTTGTGCCGTTGGATATGGTCCTACGGTCCTACCTAATAGAGGTCTATTATTTGTTAACAACACTAGAATCTATACAAAATAATCATGTGACCCCAACAACAAAAATCTAATAATCTTCTTTTACAACAAAATTAAATTAATACTCCCAACAAAAGTATAGATCTTTACATTTTTAATTAAGAAGATTAAATTGGAAGCTCGAATTTCGTATTGGACCATTTTTTGTTGGTATAAAACAAAATTGATTTATGGAAGATTCTTGAGAACCTACGGTTATAAAACACAATTGATTTATGGAAGCTCGAGCTTCGTAATGAGTTTTCTTTATTTTTAGAATTCAAAATATAAGACTTAAATTAATCATATTAGTAAAAAAAAACAAATCAGAGGTTTATATGTTGTACAATACTTTCAATACTTTTATAATTTATTGTCTATTTATTTTTACGCTATTTTAAATACCAGTAAAAACTCTATAGAGTAATAATGATGGGATCACCAAAATTTATTACTTTATAGAGTTATTACTTTATAAGTAATGCTTAAAATAAATTAAAAATAATAATTAATTGATAAATTCATAATAAAATACAATTTAACCACTAATAAAACAATTTGTTAAATATAAATGGTAAAAAACAATAAAAAAATAATTAATTCTCTATTAAAAATTGAATATATAATATATTTTGAAACACTTTGTTTATTCTAACACACCACTTACTATGAAATGAAAAAAAATATATAGCAGTTATTATTTTGTGATATTAATGGGACCATATATTTTTTAACTAAGAAATTCAAACTGATTTTTCTTTTTCTCGGAAAAAGCTTCAGCGTGACGTCGATGCTCATATCGCTTCAGTCCGTGCTGCAAAGTTGGCTCAACTTATTACAATTTATCAGTCAAATCTAAAAGAAGCTTTAGCTGGTTCAGTCGCATCTTTCTTAGACGCAGTTCAGACGCATCTCTCTTAGACGCAGCGAATTTGAATTGAATGAAGATTTACGGATCAAAATGATTAGTGACGTCAAAAAATATGCAGAAAGTGTTGTTGAATCCATAGTTGGAAGATCTCAGTGGATCATTCATCAATGTATATAAAGGAAATAGAGGACGAAGAAAGTGTTCCATCTCTGGCTTTTGCTTTTTTTTGAAGCTCTTGTAGTGTTTTCTAGTTAGACTAGAATTTCGTGATAATGCTTTACTCGATGTTACAATTTGATTTCATTTCTTTCTACTTAGACAATACATTAAATTTTGGTAAACAAAAAAAAAATGGTCTTATCATGTAGTTATTCTAGCTAAAAATGTTTTCTAAAAAACACAACTAAAGAAAAGAGAAAAAAAGCGCCAACTATTGTGGGTGTTACTGTTACAAATCAACCAATCAAAAAACAAAACCTCTAACTAAGTTCGCTACTTCAAAGATCACTCAGTGGTAAATTCGTAATAAAAGCAAACTCAAAGACCCATTTTCGTCATTTTAAATCCATCTTCTTCTTCCTCCCTTCTCTCCACTTTCACTGCCACTCACACCAACACGCGTTACTACTCCTACTCTCTCTCTCTCTCTCTCTCTCCTCTGAATAACTCAAAAAAGAGTAAAGTTTCTTCTTTTAAGCTTTCTCTCTCTAGAAAATGGCAAGTCGGATCCAATCCCACCAGCTTCCTAATGGACTCTACGTCTCAGGAAAACTCGAACAACCAAAAGAACGACCACCGACAATGGCAGCTCGTGCTGTACCTTACACCGGAGGAGACATCAAGAAATCCGGCGAGCTTGGTCGCATGTTCGATATCTCCGTCGTAGATTCCGGTCCACCGCCGTTAATCGTCGGTGGTAACAGCAGCGGAGGAACGTCACGCCTTCAAGCTCCGCCACGTGTCTCAGCTTCTTCTTCAAACCCTAATAGTGGATCCGTTAGATCTGGACCTAATTCCGGTTCGGTTAAGAAATTTTCCGGTCCGTTATCTCAGCTGCAACCAACCGGTTTGATTACTTCCGGTTCACTTGGTTCTTCTGGTCCGTTAGGGTCTGGTTCTAGAAGGTCAGGTCAAATGGATCATCAAGTTAGTAATTTGGGTTCGAGTAAGGCGAAGTATGGTTCGTCGGTTACGAGTTTGAATACTGACCCGGTTCGGGTCGGGTTTAAAGTACCTAAAGCTGTGGTTTGGGCGGTTTTGATTGTGGCGGCGATGGGGTTGTTGGTTGGTGCGTTTTTAACTGTGGCGGTTAAGAAACCGGTGGTTATTGCGGCGGTATTAGCGGCGGTTTTTCCAGCTTTGGTGGTTTTGGTTTGGAATTGTGTTTGGGGAAGAAAAGGATTGTTGAGTTTTATTAAGAAGTATCCTGATGCTGAACTTAGAGGTGCTATTGATGGACAGTTCGTTAAGGTTACAGGAGTAAGTGTTTAAAGATGTCTCTTTTAAGTGTTTCAGTTCTAGTTTTAGTAAGTGACTTAAGTTAGTGAGTTAGAAGGTCATTATCATTGGCTTTTGTTATGAATGTTACATTCTTGGATCTGTTTTAGTATTAATTGACTTCACTATTTGTATAGTTTATTTTTGTTATGAATCAATAATGTTAAAAACTTTGGATTGTTGTGTAGGTTGTAACATGTGGAAGCATTCCTTTGGAGTCTTCATACCAAAGAACACCAAGATGTGTTTATGTTTCCACGGAATTGTATGAGTACAAAGGTCTTGGTGGAAAATCTGCGAATCCGAAGCATCGATGCTTTTCTTGGGGATCTAGACATACTGAGGTTAGTTTTCTTGTCAATCTTGCAAATGACCATATGATAGTGATTAGCACAGGAGATAATTAAGTTTTTCTTTTGCAGAAATATGTGTCAGATTTTTACATTTCAGATTTCCAATCTGGACTAAGGGCGCTAGTGAAAGCAGGTTATGGAGCAAAAGTTTCTCCTTTTGTCAAACCGGCGACAGTGGCTAATGTAACGACTGAAAACAAAGATTTATCTCCCAGCTTCTTAAAGTGGCTTTCGGATCGCAACCTCTCAGCTGATAACCGTGTCATGCGCCTCAAAGAAGGGTATGCTATATTCCACTCACATCTTAGTTTTTTTCTTTCGGGTTGCACTCCCACGAAGTATCCTAGCCTAAAACTATAAAGAAACTTTTATTAGAGTCACTTACCATACTTAGGATCATGATTTCACTATAATTGGAAGTTTTTACTCTCACACAGTTGATGTAGGCGGTTTCCTTTGACTGGTACCGATGGATTTCTTCGGCAGTTAAAGTCACAATCATGGAAAAAGATGTGATGAAACATGTGTTGTAGGGAGAAATCCATTAACTTTTGTCAAAGTAAACGGCTAATACATCTCACATCAGCGCTTGATAAGTCTTACGTTAAAGGGTTTAGAAGTTTGAATCAGGTTGAAGTTAGTGAGACCCCAAAAGTCAATGTTTTTAGTACAGAGGAAGAATCTTTTTAGCTGCTCAGGTCTTTGTATGCACACAAGAAAGCTCATTGGTTTCACATTTGCAATAGCAAGAGAACCCCTTTGTTGCTGATTATCGTGAAGGCTTTAACTTATATCTGATTGTGTGTGATATGATCAGATACATAAAAGAAGGAAGCACGGTTAGCGTGATGGGAATGGTGAGAAGACACGACAACGTTCTGATGATAGTTCCTCCCGCTGAAGCAGTATCCAGCGGCTGTCGGTGGTGGCCCTGCCTCCTCCCGACCTACGCAGATGGCCTAATCATCACCTGCGACGATAATCAAAACGCTGATGTGATTCCTGTCTGATAACCAAAAATGTATGTAATGCCTTCTTTTCTCCCAAATATTCAAATATATTAAATGCTTAAGAGTTAGGGCACGAGACTGAAGAAAGAAGAGAGGAGAGCCAAATTGGTTTCAAAAATGGAAACCAAATAGGCTTTTTACCTTTTGCAATGATCATATTAGCTTTCTTTTTTTGGTTCTTTCTTAATTCTGTTATCTTTTTGCCCCTGTTATGGGGTTTGTTTATGTTTGTGTACATAAAGCTCCCAAGTGTAAATGCTATTTTCTGTTTAAATAATTATTATGTTCCAACTTCCAACTTAAGAAAGAGTCTTCACTACAAGTCTACAAGTATTCTTAATGTATGGACAAAACTTCTGCTCTCTCTACCAATTCTCGTACCATCATCAAGAGTTTCTCCCTGAAACTTGCTTGGACTCACACTGCCCCCGAGCTCAGCTGCTTACAACTTCACTTGGAGAATGTAGGTATGTATCGTGTACAAACCGACTTCTTCAGGAGCACCACACTGGTTGAGCTCACGCGATGGCTTTTATCCTTGCTCTCGTCTTCTTCCTCAAGGGAGCAAAACACTCTCTCTCATTTGTGTTGGGTTTCAAGATGTTGACATGTATCAGGATTGCATCTCTGCCTGCCCTCTGCTTGAGGTATTCCCACATTTTAGTAACGAACAGAGATCTCTGGCCAAGAACTGTAAAGCTCTAAAAAAATTGTACAAGGTGGGCTAATACAATTTCTATCAAGAAATACACACTGAACCTAAGTCACCATTTAATCACAACAGTATTCTTTTCAGAATCCGCACGAGGTTCGCGGACACTACTTGAGCTGTTCTTGGTTCCTAAAGTTATCTACTTTGAAACTTCAAATCAAGAATTGGTTGACTCAATCATCTAGAAGACTCTGATTTTGACTAATAATTGGTTGCTACATTTCTCCAACTAGAGTTGTGGAAATCTACATTTTTAGTTATTATATAAGGACCAGTGAATTCTGAATACAATTCATTGGTCCACACTTAATCCTTAGTAGCTATCAATATTGTGAAATAAATATGAGCCATACACAAAGTGGAAACTTTCAACTTTTTTAGAGTCGAGCTATGTGACTTTGACTCTTATCATCATTATATAACTTTTTGGGCTGGAAAACCTAATCATACATATATACCAAATTTCTTCTTCAATCTCTTGTTTCTGTTTTAAATGGTGAAACCATATTTCGGTTTCTTGTGTTTTGTCATTCTCTCCAGCTTCTTTTTTAAAATTCTTGTTTCTCTACCATTTCCTCCTCGTCCCGACCAAATCGAGATCCTTCTGGCTTTTAAGAATGAGTTTCCAATCACCAAATGCAACTTCAGTGAGTGGCCTTACTCAAAACCAATGACAAATTCTTGGACCAACAAAGACCTTAACTCTTTTGATGGGGTTGAATTTGACAACAAGACTGGTGTAGTGACGAAGCTCGCCCTACGTGGTGCATGTCTCAGTGGCACTCTCAATGCTAATAGTAGCCTTTTCAGATTCCAACACCTCAGGTATCTCGATCTCTCTCACAATCACTTCCACTCATCCTCATTCCTCGCCGAACTTGGCAAACTGACCAAATTAGAGGTCTTAGATCTTTCTTTTATGGGCTTAGTCGGCGAAACTCCTTCCTCGATCAGTAATCTAACCAAGCTTTCTTCTTTAGATCTTTCCAATAATTACTTTTCTGGAAACATTCCTTGTTCTCTACTCAAAATGCCTTTCTTGACACATCTTGATTTGAGCCAAAACCATCTCACCGACTCTCTTGAAACTTGGAATTGCTCTTTCTCATCATCTAAGCTTGAATGGTTACAACTTAGAAATAATTCTTTCAGTGGTCGAATCCTAGAGCCAATCTCAAAATTATCCAATCTCAAATTGTTTGACCTATCTTTTCAAAACACAACCTATTCAATCAACTTCGTTTCCTTGGGATTCAAGTCTTTAGAGACTATGCACCTTTCCGGAAATAGTATATCAAGGTTTTGATACAGATTCACCAAATCTGAGTATACTAGTATTGTATAAATGCAACATCAGTGAGTTCCCTACATTTATTAAAAACCTTAAGGAGTTGCGTTTGTTGGACATTTCACACAATAGACTCAAAGGAGAAGTGCCTGAGTGGTTATGGAATCTGCCTTAATTATTTGCTCGGAGTATATCTCTCTCACAACTCCCTCAATGGTTTTCAAGGCTCACCAAAAATGCTCGTTAATTCGTCGCTTGGCACGTTAGATTTGAGGTCAAACGCTTTTCGAGGATCTCTTCCGATTATTTCACCAAGATTGTACTTCATGTTTGCATCAAATAACAATTTCTCAGGAGAAATACCTCTTTTATTGTGCAATCAAAGCTATCTAGGTGTCCTTGATCTATCTCACAACAATTTCAGCGGTTTGATTCCTGGATGCTTGAGTAAATCAGTAGAAGATTTGAATCTCCGTAACAACAATCTCATCGGTATTCTTCCCGACATTTTCGACAAGAAAGGCTCACTAATAACACTTGACGTTACCACAATCAACTAACCGGGAAGCTTCCAAGTTCTCTTGCAAATTGCACAAAGCTGGAGATTCTAAACTTAGAGAGCAATAGAATCAGTGACACCTTTCCATTTTGGCTCAAGGATCTACCGAAACTAAGAGTTATTGTCCTGCGATCAAACAGATTCCACGGTCCAATATATTCTCCTCAACATCCTCTATCATTTCAAGAACTGCGGAGGATAATCGACATATCGCATAACAATTTCACCGGAAGTCTACCAACAAATTACTTTGTCAATTGGAGTACATCCTTGATCAGTATTCCCAAAGACGATCTGATGTACATGGGAGATAGTTACTTGTATGAGTATAACCCTTCCATGTATTTGGCAAAACAAAGGACTTAATATGGAGCTGGAAAAGATCCTAGAGATTTACACAGCCATTGATTTTTCCGGAAACAAACTCGAAGGACAGATTCCAGAATCGATAGGTCTTTTGAAGTTGCTGATCGTGTTCAACCTATCAAGCAATGATTTCAACGGTCATATTCCATCATCTTGGGCGAAACTCACGAAGCTCGAGTCGTTAGACCTATCTCGAAACCAACTCTCTGGAAAAATTCCACAAGAGCTAGCAACTCTCTCGTTCTTGGCATATATTGACATTTCACATAACAAACTCACTGGACAGATACCGCAGTGTACGCAGTTTGGAGGACAACCTAAATCATCTTTTAAAGGGAATATCAATCTTTGTGGTCTTCCTCTTCAAGAGAGTTGCTTCAAGGAACAAAATGTACAACATCCAAAGCAAGAACAAGTGTTGGACTGGAAAGCAGCGGCAATAGGATATGGTCCTGGAGTCTTGTTCGGACTAGCTATCGGACAAGTTTTTGCTTCATACAAACCGGTATTGTTCTTCAAGTTGTTTCGACTTTGAAATGAATTGCTTTTGTATTTGGTTTGGTGGATATATGTGTGTAATCATATCATTAAGTTATAATCCTGAAAACAATTATTACGTTCTCTATACGTAAATATTTTCTCTTTAAATAATTATTATGTTCCAAAGAAAACAGAAAAGATGGCGCGAACTGAGAATGTCCGGCTGACTCCCTTGCAAAGGAGCTCGAGCATGGGGTTATTTCTTTTTCCATGTAAGTCAAACATAACTAGTATGGATAGTCTTATGGGACAATCACTAAACCGTTTGCATTTGGTTTAATACATGAAGACTGTTTAAAAGGAAAGAAACCCGAAGAGATCCATGTCGTCATGATCGCGACTTTACCGTGAAATCTTCTTCATTTTCGATATGATTACTTTACTTTTACGTCTCCATCTTTGTCTCTTGCTCACTACGTAATCAAATTTTATATTCTCTTTCGAATATGCCTTAAGATACAATTACGACTCTTCAGTGTGTGAAAACAAACAATGGTAGGTATACTTACTGGTCAGAGTGTTACTATCAACTACTATTAATTTTGTTTGTTACTCTTATTCTACCATTATCTTTTTGAGTTTTTTTAATCCTGTCTCTTGGAAATCCAACTTAAAACTACAAAATTCACTATATATATTTTTTTAATTTCTATGATAACATCATTGTTTTGTTTGTCAACCTTTGAGTAAAGTAATTCGATTTGTATTCATCATTCAACACTACTAAACATAACTAATACGATGATTCGACAAAACGACCTTAAATGTGTCAAATGCAACCAAAATTGGTCCTTGTTAATTGTTAGTCAAAGACAGTGTTGCTATCAAAACATAAAACACTTAGATATTTTCTGTTAACTACTATGATTAATCGAATTTAAAAAAATCCTTTACCTTTTCTTGAATGCTTATTCTCAAACACACAAAATTTACGCATTCACAATTCATCAAACATATATCGATTTTATTCATCACTTTCTACACTACGCAAACATACCGAGTCAGTAACTTTGAATTCGATGCATTTCTTTACTTGAACACAAAACATATCAAACATCTATACAAATAGATACATATATTTATAATCACCTACATGTTTAGTATCTATTGATGAACCAAAAATACTTGTCATATCTCCATATTTGTAGTTAAACAAATAAGGAGGAAGAGAGACATATCATCGTCACCGTGGAAAATCTCTACCGTTCTTCGTCATATCTTTGAGGAAAACATTATGCCAAAACAACGATTCAAACCTATATGTATAATGTATTTTACAAATACTTCACTCAAGGTATGTTCACTGTCACAAAAACCAAAGACAAAAACAAGTTAAAGAAATTTGGCAAAAGAAGATTCTGTTGAAACAAAAGAGAATACCGGTTTAAGCCAATATACCGATTGTTTTATTAAGCAACCATAGAATGAGAGCGAGTTCAATGCCGAAAATCGTATGTAACCATGATCTATCAACAAGGAATCCATACACAGTGATACCAGCTTTATTGTTCTCTAGATAAGTCACTGCAAAAAAGAAACAATCAAGAATCCGTTAATCATATAAACTCCGTGGTCTAAAAGTTTCGTATTTTGTTGAAATGCTATAATCAAATTCTTACCTAAAGCTTGACGTTTTTGGTAGGAGATCGTATTAGCGTAGATCGGGTGTATCTTGGTATTATCAAGATCATCGTCTCCTTCTCCTTCTTCATCATCAGATGTATCAAAAGCACCGCACGGTGTAATCTGAGCCTCAATCATCGAAGCTGTAGGAGTTTCACCATCAAGATTATCGAACGAGTCTACAGTAGCGCAAACGTTCCATTTCGCTGCAAGGCTTGTTACAGATTGTGCTTTGTGAGTTATCTTCGTTGCACTCCTCAAACATATGAATACTCCCGTAACCAAACTCAACGAACATAACTGTCAAAAACAAACACAAACCGAATTAATATTACATTATGTAGTTTCGGGTCTGGAGGATTACAAGTTTTGTCCCAGAACCTCCTGGTAATTCAAAAAGGGTACGTAGTACTTACCATGAGTTCGCCAACTTCGTAGATATTAACTGCAACACTAGCTCTAATAGTGGTAAGCAAAGCCATAAACTGAGTAGCAGTAACAAGAATCAAAGACAAAAGTATAAATCTCCTAAAACGATGACTAACAATCCTCAAATTACGACGAATCTTCTGATGCTCAGCGAGTGCCGAGCCAACGTCAGTGATCTCAGAGGCGAAGCAACGTGCGAAATCATCGAGACGAAGAGTTTGAAGATGACAAGTGATTTGGTAGAGAATACAAACAATGATGAAAACAGAGTTACGGTAAAGCCAAGAAGAGAGTTGGAGAGTGCAAGCAATGACATGGCTTAGAATTGGATTGATTATGTAAGGAATCTCTTGTGAACCAGAGATGTACCACCAGATTCTGTATATTGCTTCTAGTGTTAGTGATGGTAGTACGAAGATCATTAGCCGTTTCATTGATCTCTGCATCATGAAGAAACAGAGGAAATATTTTGTTAATTAAATAAGATTAGTTAGAATATTAACTACATCCGACCTTAGCTCAGTTGGTAGAGCGGAAGACTGTAGTCTGTGACAGCAAATCTTTAGGTCGCTGGTTCGATTCCGGCAGGTCGGATTTATTTTTTTGTTTTTTTGAGTTTTTACAAAAAAAAGAGAATAAAATGAAGCGTCACACTTTTTAACCAATAAAAAACATTAAAACAAAGAAGAAAAATTGTCGGCCAGAATTAAAGATTGTTGTTAACTGTTGAGTGACTTTTATTTCAGATATTTTTTTTATTGTTTATTTCCAATAATTTCAAGCTTTTTGAAAGGAAAATATCAAAAGATTCATAATTTAGTAACTCTGAACATTCTTAATTTAGAATCAAATCAAAGGAGAGGGATTCAAAGAAAACGAAAATTATTCCAAAAACAGAAACTAGATATTGTTATAAACTCTTTTTTTTTTTTTTTGAAATCGTCAATTATTATAAACAAATATTAGTAAACGATTTAAATAAGAGAAAAAAAATTAATAAATAATTATCTGGAATAAAAAATGAAGACTACGAAAATAATTAAAAACTAATACTTGCTTCCATCACAACGTACGTAATTTGTTTAATTTGAACATTTCTAAGTTTGCAAAATCTCTCTCTAATTCAAAATTAAGAATAAACTTAATCTAATCGGTTAATAAAGATTAAGAGGTGAGATTAGTAGAAGAAACCGAACCTGAATTTCAGCTTCGTAACCGATCCTAACCTTGTCGCTAAAATCCAAAAGTTTATCAAGAAACAAAAACCGTCGCATCCCAAACTTTCGAGACCAAATCGATAAACTAACGAACGAGATTCCAGCGAAAATCGATAACGAAAGCTGTACGACGGCGTCGTACGGACGTCGGTGATGGAAATCGCAGTCGGAGCAAACGAGTAAAAAGTGAGAGATCATCGGTACGATTACGACGAGGAGGAAGAAAACTGACCACGAAAGCAAAGCTGTGCTACGATTCGATTGGTCGAACCATAGGACTAGGCTTAGGAACGGGAATTGCGTCGGTGGAAACTCTGGTGGTTTGGTGGTGATCGTCGGGATTAGGTGTTCTCGAGATCCTCCTTGATCCGCCATGGAAGGGTAGTTTGGGAATTTTGGGAATAAATTTGAGAGAGAGATTTGAGGGATTTTGGGAGGAAGAAATGAAGTTTGTGTTTGATTTTTCTGGTTTTTGTAAGCCTACCACCTGTAATTTGTTTAAATAGTAAAAGTTTTGAATTTTTTATATGTTTAGTTTAGTTTAAAACTCACACGTATTAGCATATGGATTTGTATTTTTCTGTAGTTTATTAGTTTTCAGATATTATGTGGTTTCATTTTTTTATGGCTGATAATGTAGTTGGAAAAGGTGTTTAATATCTAAAATAGTAATTAAGAAAAGATGTAGTAAAGTGTCATGGGTCAAAATGATTTAATATAAGAAAAATGAGGTAATGACTTGATTAATTAGGTGTTTACTGTATGTTAGGAATTTGACTATGTGCCATCTCTTTCCGAAGAATGCTCGACTTCGAAAGACAATCTTTTCGTATATTAATACTTTAATACTTTATTAGTTCAGTACTCATATAGTATTTTGTAATCGGTAATAGAAAATACGTTTGTGACATACAAAAAAAAACTATGTGCGACTTAAATGGTTGATTAGCTTCATGTGGAGTTAAAAAAAGAAAAAGACAAATGATTCAATATTAGTTCCAAATTGTATTATTTTTTTTTTAAATTTGAAAATCCGTCAATTTTTAATTAATTTTACTCTTACGAATAAAAACGTACTTAGTACTAGTAATTTCATTATATCAAAGCTTTTTTCACATACGTAAATTCCTTTTTTTCGAAACGTCATTGAAATTCACGGGTTAAATAAAAATACTTGAATTTCAGTTTCTAGTCATACAGGTGTTCGAAATGTTAGTTATATTTTCACGAGCTAGAAAACCAAATTCGTGACTAGGTCTCAACAAACGGGTATTTGAGTCGGATCTTGATAGGATCCATTTGGGTACAAGTTTTGTCAGTCTAAAATTTCGATATCCATAGTGGAATATGTTGGATTTCGGGTCGGATTCAAGTTCGAATCATACGGTACAAATTCAGATCGGATCTACATGTAAATACCAAAATATTATGGTAAAGATTCGGTTCCAAGTTCAATTGTACATTATAACCTCTATAGATTAATACTCGATAAATTAATACCTCGTTAGATTAATATAATTTTTAAGTCCCAAATTAAGTTATCGACCTAATTAATTTATTAATAAATTAATTTTTCGCTAAATTAATAAAATATCGTGGTCTTACGTTATTAATTTATAGAGGTTTTCTATACTTAAAATTTGTTTTTCCGAAATTTTATAATATAAAAAGTAACACAAAATACTTAAAATACCAAATCTAAATTCAAACTATTTGAAAATGAAACAAAATTTATGAAATCTAAAATTCAAAATATCTAAAAAAGTGACAAAAATACTTAAACCTAGGCATATGAATACAGGTTTGGGTTCGAGTAAGATCTTATCAGGTGCAAGTTCTATCGAATCTAAAATATTTATACTCATATAGGTACTTGTAAAGTTTTGGATCAGGCACATATTTGAATATTTTTGGTCGGTCGAGGTTCGAGTATTCGGTCCGGTTTTTATGCTTAGGCCTATTGTCCCACTTTTGGGCTTCGGCCCATACATCACTCTAAGCCAAAAATATAACCCGGGTCGGATCATTTGACAGTCGGATCCTGTTTTGGTAAGAAATTTCTCCGGCCGTGATTTGTTGTTGGGAAGCGTCGATGTCGATGGGCAAGAGAACTAGTGGAGAACCCAGAATATCTACCTTCCTCAGGAACCGCCATATTCTTCCTCTAAAAACCCACAAAATTCCCAAACTTTTCTCCATTTCTACGCTAAAAATCTCCAACCTTTACTCTTCTTTCCTCTGAATTCTCTGCACAAATCTTGGGTTTCCGACGGAGATGGCAGCGACGGTGGCGATTTCAGCCATCTCTTCACGGCCTTTGGTTTCTCTTCGACGTTATAAAGCCTCTGTTTCGTACAGTTCGTCTCATCATCGATTGCTTCGTTATCGTCCTCTCTCTTCTCCTCGCTTGCTCTTCAGGTACTCTGATTTAGTATTGATGTTGAAAAGGTTTAGTTTTTTGTAGTTTTTGTAATTAGTTTTGTTATGGAACGTTCGTAGAGTTCAAGCAACGATTTTGAAAGATGATGAAGAGAAAGTGGTGGTTGAGGAATCGTTTAAAGCGGAGACTTTTAGTGGTAAAGAAGCAAGTGAAGAGCCGGATTTGAGTTCTTCAAGTAGTGGTGTGGAGTCATGGGTTATTAAGTTTGAGCAAAGGGTTAATGTGTTACTTACAGTAAGGTTTTTATTTCTTGTTACTAGAACCTATTTCATGTGTTATGATTGTTGACTTGTTTGGATTCCTTCTCAGGACTCGGTGATAAAGATACTTGACACATTGTACCGTGATCGAACCTATGCAAGGTTCTTTGTTCTTGAGACAATTGCTAGAGTGCCTTATTTTGGTAAGTGAATCTGTTTGTAGTCTCAGTTCCTCTTAAATTCTTGCAAGAGATTGTGATTTTTGAGGGTCACTCTTCCTTGTCTCATTAGAAGCATAATTGAACTCTTAACTACACAAGGTGATCCAATCATAATTGTCTTTTTGAAATATAGGATTTGTGGAGAATTACATTTCATTTTTGTGTGTTTATCAATAGTTATGGATCTGAATGCCAAGTGGGACTAGTACATAAAGTTAGTTTCTGTATGCTCCTTTGCAGCCTTTATGTCAGTGCTACACATGTATGAGACCTTTGGTTGGTGGAGAAGAGCAGATTATTTGAAAGTACATTTTGCTGAGAGCTGGAATGAGATGCATCACTTGCTCATAATGGAAGTAAGAATCAACTTTTGTTCTTTCTCGAGTTTCTTGCTCTTAACTCACATATTTGATAAAAGTAAAACGAATGTCTGTGATCACAGGAATTGGGTGGAAATTCATGGTGGTTTGATCGTTTTCTGGCCCAGCACATAGCAACCTTTTATTACTTCATGACTGTGTTCTTGTATATCATAAGCCCTAGAATGGCATGTAAGTTTCCTTTTCGTTTTAAAAACTATAATCATCCCGTGATCTTCTAGAAAACCGCATGATGCAACAGAGAAAAGCTGATCTCTCGCCTTCATGACTTCATCAACCATTTTTTTTTTTTGTTACTGATGCAGATCACTTTTCGGAATGTGTGGAGAGTCATGCATTTGAGACTTATGATAAATTTCT
The DNA here is from genome assembly GCA_900128785.1 of Arabis alpina. Lineage (NCBI taxonomy): Eukaryota > Viridiplantae > Streptophyta > Magnoliopsida > Brassicales > Brassicaceae > Arabis > Arabis alpina. The sequence continues at coordinate 43,165,038 of LT669794.1, forward strand.
CAAGGCTAGTGGAGGTTAGTTTAACATTTTCAGTAATTTTTCTTCGACATTTCCAGTCCCATTTGCATTTGTTGTTTAGCTGTGAGGATTTATTGTGTTGAATATCACACACAATCCTTCAGTAATTTTTACATTCTGGATTGTTTTTGCTTCCTTTTCCCCCTGAACAGAGGAATTGAAGAAGTCGCCTCCACCAGATATCGCAGTAAAATACTATACCGGAAGCGACTTGTACTTATTTGGTAAGTTTATCAATGTTCTCCAGCTCCAGAGTTTTCATCCTTTACTAGTTGTCTCTAAAAAAACTGGCTCTGTTTTGTCTGCAGATGAATTCCAAACATCTAGAGCTCCCAATACTCGAAGGCCAGTAATAGGTAGCAATTAACTTTCAACCTCTTAATCCGTCGAATGACGAATTTCTAAAACGGTTTATGAATTACATCTATGGTTGCAAGTCTGCATACTATGAAGGACTGACCTTTGGTCTTATAACTTTATTATCCGTTTGTGACTTACCTTGGTGTTGATTTCATGATCTATAACGTTTGTTTGTGTGTGTGATTGGGTTGAGCAGAGAATTTATACGATGTGTTTGTGAACATAAGAGACGATGAAGCGGAACATTGTAAGACAATGAGAGCTTGTCAGACTCTAGGCAGTCTCCGTTCGCCTCACTCCATTTTAGAAGACGACGATGCTAAAGAAGAATCAGGCTGTGTTGTCCCTGAAGAAGCTCATTGTGAAGGAATTGTAGACTGCATCAAGAAATCCATTACGAATTAAATTAGAAAGGGAAAAAAAAGTTAATTAGAACTTTATTATGGGTTTATTATATACTTAGGAATAAAGGAAAAGCTTATGTATGTGGGAGAGAAACAAATACCATATGATGTAAAATTATAATATCATCGTTTGAGACCATTTTGTTTGATGCAAATTAGCAATTGTGGTTGTATTGTTTACTTGCACAAAGTAATGCATTATGTTATTTGAATGAAATGATAAGGCGTATTTTGACCTTAACTATAACCGAATAATAATGATTTTTCTGTCTACGATTGCTTCTAACTATTCAGAATAACTTTATGCAATGTGATTAATTTCAGAAGATTATCGTAAATGGTAAAGTACAAAATCATTGAATGCATCATTCTCTCAAAAGGTGTATTGGTATTAGCGTTAGGATCTCTCTCTTCGCTTTATTAATTGGTTTCATTGAAGAAAGAGCAAATACGACGTCGTATAAAGGGGACATCTCACGTGAGAAAAGCCTTGATTCATGCAGGACCCTCTTTAATATTCTATCTTTTATTCAAATAAAATTTCCGCCAGTTTAATAAGAAAAATATTTTCCCGCCACAAAATGTTATAACCATCCTCCGATTGTAACTACTAATTTTAATCTTTGATTATCGCTTTAATCCTAGCTTTTAGTGTCATGTTAGTTTGGAATATAAGAGCATGTACATTGGTGATCTTTTAAGGGAATCACTAGTCCATTTTGATTATTTTAATGTTTATGGGTTTCTTTGTAACCCATTTTGGATCAGAAAACTGATCCTCTATGTACAGTAAACGGGGACATATGGCGTTGTTTCATTGGACCGTGAGTCTTTGTTTTAAAAACATTTATTATTTTAATTATTTTTAATGAACTTATTGAGAATCACCAATAAACACTAAAATGTAGAAGTATCAAATTAAGTATCAACTAATACATTTAGTATTAAAGTAAGTCTAATGATTCCCTTAAAAGATCACCAATGTACCTTCGATGAATGGTTTAATTAGTCTTTAATAGGGTTTGAACTTCTATGTAGGACTTTTTCTTGGTGAAATAAATTGTGATTACACTTCGAATTTGTTTTTATTCGAGACACTAAAGTCTTTTTAAGTTTTTTCAACTAAAAAAATTGTGGAGTAAGTCGTACGGTTACAAAAAAAAACAGCATTAACTTTTTCGTAAAATAATATTCCTCAAAAAACTATAGTAGTATCTATCAGAAATTCAGAAGAACTAATATTATAGTTGAATGCGTACGGCTTTCTCAGGTAATGGTAACATCACTATCAACTGATTAGTCTTCTTACTAAAAATCTCTGTACTGTATATGCTAATTGAAAATAACGTAATAGAAAGAGCATATTGATTTGGGAATATAATCAATCAAGTTAATCTTTCAGATAATTATTCGATGATATTTTATTCTACTATTTTAGATATTTTGTTTTAGTTTAGTGGGGTAATAATTATATATCCCACTATGATACAAGAACTGGACCAACAGAATATACTCGTTTTAACTGTTACGTTTATTAAAATTGTTTAAAATAGTTCGCAGGGATTAAATATTCAGAAATAACTTTATGGAAAATATATAAAGAAATGTGAAAGAAATTTGACAAAAAAAAGCAATGGAAACCTCTGAAATCTCTTTATAACATCATCATCACTACGAAACCCAAAGATCTATACCATCTCTCTCTCTTTCTCTCTCTCGAAGCTCGCTCATGGAGGATCCGATTTCTTGATCCGATTCACAGTTTTCCGGTGATTCTGCTTTCGATATCGGATTTTTTCTTAGTTTCTGTAACCGAGTTGAAGATGAGTGAAATCGGAACGAGTCAGATACCGACGACGGAGACTCGTAGCTCGACGACGTTTCTCGATTTACTCCGACGTCAAATGAGCGGTCACGATAGCACCAGAAGAAAACGGAGTTTAAAAGAACGGTTACGATTCAAATGCATCGGATGCTGTGGGCCCACTTGGGGTCTTCGTCTAACTAACAATAGTCAAAGTCAAAGTCAAAGCTCGAGAGAAGACGAAGAAGAAACCGAAACCGAAACCGAAACCGGATCTATTCCCGGGTCGGGTACGGGTATGAATCTCGCGACGGCGTTAGAAGCGGAGAGATATAATAACGGGAGAGAATTAACGGTGACGGAAGATGACATGACGCCGACGAGGATTTCGTTGATGAGATTGTTGGAAGAGACGGCGGAGAGAGACGGTAAAGAGACGGAGATGTTAACGGCGTCTAATGGGACGTTAATGGGTAATGATTCGGTGTGTTGCGTGTGTATGGGAAGAAAGAAAGGAGCGGCTTTTATACCATGTGGACATACTTTTTGTAGAGTGTGCTCTAGAGAATTGTGGCTTAACCGTGGATCGTGTCCTCTTTGTAACCGTCCGATTTTAGAGATACTTGATATATTTTGATATGATCCAACGGCGGATAGTTCTTGATCATGGTGATTCCCTAGACCCGAGTTTTAAATGTACGTTTCTTTTGTTGTTGAAGATAGGAAGATGATGTAAATGCAAAAGAAAAATACAAAGGACATTATTTTGTTTTGTTCACAAGGCCCATTATAAATATTTAGGCCCACTCAAAGTACATTTTGTATGTTGATTTCAATCGCGCCGCTCAGAACGTTAGAAAACGCGGTTGGTGTCAAAAAGCATTCAAGATATTTATCAGAAACAGCCAAATGAGGAAGTTTCTAGCCATTTTACATTGATCATGCCATTTGCATGGCGCTTATTTCGTATAGGTAAATAAGGATACAAATTCATATAAAATTATAGTACATCCTCTGTATCTCAATAGTGATGTTTAAAGTATTTGCAGATAGATTAAAAATTCATTTAGTTTTTAATTTACAATTTTTTTTCCTCTAAAATATCATCTATTGATAAAAGAAAGAAGTACTAAATTACATGGTGATGATTTTTCGCCACATATTATTTTGAATTTTGTATAACCAAAATTAGGTGGAAATAATTGATATTTTTCCTAACTAGTAAGCAAATTGGATTTGTAGCCATAGACAAGAACCAAAACAATTCTCACCTCACACTATCAGACTACACGTACGATTATAATCTCCATTCTCGTCCGTTGATCTTACCCACACAGTCGAGAGAATGTATACGAACTAGCCAACTAGGTACGAACCGTCCGCAAAAAGTCAATACTACCCTCCTCGTTTGTTTTGATCAATTGATAAAAAGAGTATTTACGTAATTTCGCCATTTCAATTACACTGGAATATAAATTTACTGCTCCTCCTTCCTTTCTTCTTCTTCGAATTTTGTTTTAAGAAAAAAATGGCGACTGTACAATTATTCACCCAATATCCCTGCAAAATCCGAGTTTCAAGCTCAAAATCCATCCCAAAATCTCCGATTCTTGTTCCGGCGAGCTCAATCACTCACCGTCCGGTGCTCTCAACTGTTTCCCGAGCCGATTTCAGAGTCAGAGCCACTGATGCAGAAGACGAATGGGGTCCAGAGAAAGTAGAGAAAGGATCTGCTTCATTAGTTGCAGAGGAAGCAATCGAATCCGTTGAAGAAACAGAGCGGCTAAAGAAATCGCTAGCTGATTCGTTGTACGGAACAGATCGTGGTTTAAGCGCTTCGAGCGAAACTAGAGCCGAAATCGGAGATCTAATCACACAGCTCGAGTCTAAGAACCCTACTCCAGCTCCTACCGAAGCTCTCTTCCTTCTCAACGGCAAATGGATCCTCGCGTAAGTTAATCAATGTAAGCTTATAATTGTAGATCTGGTGTTGTTTCTTGATTTGGTTGAGTTTTTTTTTTTGTAGATACACATCGTTCGTTGGTTTGTTTCCATTGCTTTCACGTGGGATTGTGCCGTTAGTAAAAGTTGATGAGATTTCACAAACTATTGATTCAGAAAATTTCACTGTTCAAAACTCTGTTCGTTTCGCTGGTCCTTTAGCTACAACTTTGATTAGCACTATCGCCAAATTCGAAATCCGTAGCCCGAAACGTGTTCAGGTAATTTCACCATCTATCAACTGATATGCGATTATCAAACACCTTGAACTGAAATGATTCATTAAACCAAGAGCCAATAGCTCGATTGGTAAAGATCTTTAGGCAAAGCTTAGAGGTCACTGGTTCGAGGGACGCTTGGGACGAAACTAATATTACATGATGTGGTTTGTGGTTTCGGGCCTGGGGGATTACGAGTTTTGGCTTAGAACCTCCTGGTAATTCAAAAAAGAAAAAATATATGATTCAGTAAACGTTTTGGATTTGTTTGATTGCAGATTAAGTTTGAGCAAGGTGTGATTGGGACTCCTCAGTTAACGGATTCGATTGAGATTCCAGAGTTTGTTGAGGTTCTTGGACAAAAGATTGATCTTAACCCGATTAAAGGGTTACTTACCTCGGTACAGGATACAGCTTCGTCTGTGGCTAGAACGATATCGAGCCAACCACCGTTGAAATTCTCTTTGCCAGGGGATAATGCGCAGTCGTGGCTGCTTACGACTTATTTAGACAAAGACATTCGGATCTCTAGTGGTGATGGTGGAAGTGTCTTTGTGCTCATCAAAGAAGGAAGTCCTCTCTTAAACCCTTGAACATCACCGTAATCTCTCTGTTTATGCTAAGTAGTACAAAATAAGTGTTGTTATAGGTTAAGTGTTCAATAGTGTTGTTTTACTTGTTAACTCGATGATAAGAAATAATGTTTCAAGTGCTTTTGTAGCTTCTATGCTATGTCCATGAGAAAATGCAAATGCTTTACAATGTCTAGCTCTTTGGTTTTTGTTTGTTTGTTAACCATGTGTGATCCGAATCAGCATTAGAATGGGATCCATCACTAGAATTTGGTCCAACTTCTAGTGATTTAAGCTGTTTTACTAATCCAATTGATGGAATCTGGTCAACAAAGTTTAACCCACGAGATATTCAAATCGACCGTAAGCGAACTACTGACTGTAAATTAATGACTAGGAGATTGGAGCCGTAAGAACGATGCTTAAGTAGATCAAAAACACTTCTCTTGTGGTTACGCTGAATAGATCTAATAACCACGCCGATTATATCCAATCAGCTCCAGTACTAATAAAATTAAACCAAATCCGGTTCAACTCTAACAAATAACTATAACATAACATACCATAATCAACATTTTCTTTCTCTCCCCGAGATTACTAGCGCTATTCTCCTCTCCTCTCCTCTCCATGCGCATCTTCAACTACCCAATGCGTTCGATTCGTTGAATCCTTTTTTTGTTAAAATAAGCATTTGTTATGAAATGGTCCAAAGATTTCATGAGAAATTAAGAATGGGTCAATCACACATCTATGATCTATCCAAGTAAGTAGTAAAAGGCATCAGAATTTGAAAGACAAAGTCAATCTCTAATTACATAATTAGCGTCTAAAGTTAGCTAAAACGAAATAGTACCAAATACCACAAAACCATCCAAACCATCCACGTGTCCGCTCGCTTATCTCTCAAACCAGACCGCCTCTTAAAGGAAACCCTCAATTCCAATCTCATTCCATTTTCCTCAAAACCCTAATCGTCAACAATGATGCTCAGGCAAGCTGCGAAGAAGGCTCTAGGGCTTACGTCACGCCAATCAACCCCGTGGTCCGTCGGTATCTCTCGATTGTACCATGAGAACGTCATCGACCACTACGACAATCCCCGTAACGTCGGATCTTTCGATAAGGATGATCCTAGCATCGGTACGGGACTCGTTGGAGCTCCTGCTTGTGGTGATGTTATGAAGCTTCAGATCAAGGTTGATGAGAAGACCGGTCAAATCACAGATGCTCGTTTCAAGACGTTTGGTTGTGGCTCCGCTATCGCCTCTTCCTCTGTCGGTATGTGTTAATCCCTCTTAGTTTCTAGCGGCGAATTGGAAATATCTGGTGTAGATTTGGGAAATTAGGTCTTGGGTGATTCGTGTTCTGTTCTATTGACAAAGGAATTAGAGATTTTGAGGTACGAGTTTTAGGGATTTTCTCAAATTTGGGGAATTAGGTTTCAAATTGATGGATTCGTGTTGAGATTTGAGGTTGGTGCTGTAAGTGCCATGACCGATGATAAGATTAAGGAAATGAGACGTTTCTTGTGACTTAGTTGTTAATTTGTACTAGTCCTTGTATCTGATGCGATGTCTTTTATTGTCCTGGGCCAGTTTATGGCTTATCGTCTATACTTGAGCTATCCCGTTCTTGGTCATTTCTGATTCTGATTTTGAAGCTTAGTGCATAGTGCTTTTTCGGTTTATAGCAGAGGGATATGTGTAGCAGTTTTTTCTAATGGTGATTGATTTATGTTTTCAGCCACTGAATGGGTGAAAGGTAAAGCTATGGAGGAAGTCTTGACCATCAAGAACACGTAAGTATTTCGTTTGTTTGTCTCTTACACTTTTATGTCATATTCATACTTGCCTAGATAAGGAGGTCTTGTGTTCGTTGCTATTCATGTTTTGCAGACATTGACGTAATCTGTTATTAGTTTTGTGTTATGTGAACTTGTGGTGTCTAATTTGTTTACTCTTTGATTGTTGACATACCGGTTGCTGTATTTGAATGAAATGTTAATTTTGTTTTGAGCGACTCAGAACTTAGTCTATTGGCTATGATATTGGTTAATGGTTAGTATGGTACATAGTCGAATGTGTGCGTTGTGATTACTCTTTAACTGAGACAAAGTAAACATTGTGATTAATGTCATGGAGTTTTTCAAATATCTGAATGTGTGCTTTTTTTTCTTTGATTTTATTTTGCCAGTCAAATTGCGAAGCATCTTTCTCTCCCACCAGTGAAGCTTCATTGCAGTATGTTGGCAGAGGACGCCATCAAGGCAGCTGTGAAAAACTACAAGGAGAAGCATGTGAAAGCAAACGCTGCTGCTGTAGCCGGAGAAACCACCACACAGGCTTGATTCCTTCTACTAATGTTTATATCATAATGTTTATATGATGGTGAAAACAGGGGAGGAGTAGAAGAAGAAGATGCATACATACAACCTATATGGTTTGTAATGTAATGGTACTTTTGAATAAACCTTGTTGACAAAAACATTGCTTTTACCCTTTAGTTTTTGCTCTTCTGTACACGGGTGTGTTGTAATGATTTCTTTCTTATTTGTGAGATTTTAAACTTTGAAGGCAGGTCTACAATTTTCATTCTATGTTTGTGTTTTCACATGTTCATATGTTAATTTCCTCTCTTTTTAATCAAGGAATATGGAATATTATGCAAAAAAATATGTTTTATTTGTCCTGAAGTGAAACGGATTTTCTCATTTTCAGTCCTATCCAGTGCTCAGTTCCCCATCATCCAAGGCAACGACGGCCATGAGAAAGGACTACTTGTTTCTTTTAATCATGGTTCGACTTGTATGTTCGAAAAATAAACTGCGGATAAGAAATTACCTCAATACACAAAATTATAGATGGGTCACTTGATGTGTGTCAAATTGTATTTGTACCTAAACTTAGCTAACAACACACTCTAGTTGTTGTAGCATAGCATAGGGTCGAACCAAGGGAGATTAGAATAGCTACACTAAGAATCCAAGCAATCGAATAAGCTAAGCAATTCAAGATTTAGATTTCGATTATAAAAGTCATAATAATGCAAAACTAAGCAAAACAAGCAAATGATAATGAAAATGTCAACCAAAACGTCAATGATGTAAAAACTTGTTTAAATATGGAAATGTATGGGCTTTGGGCAAAACAATGGACTTGAGGTGACTAATAACTAACTAGTGATGCTAGGACTAACAATTCTAACTTAATTCTATAACATGAATCACTAAAATAGACTAATCCACTTCCATGATAATAATCAATTCATTAATCATTCAACTAGACCAATTTCCCAATTGCAATTAAATGACTAACAATCATTAAACTCAAGTTCATAAAGTCACAAATTACCTTAAACATCAACTTCCATTGGTTAAGAATAAAAAGCAAGATTAAGATTGGCCTAGACATTTCATCGAACACCTTCCGGGCATAAAATATCCATGATCTAGATTTAGATTGATCAAGTCTAATCTAGCATTAAACACACCTTAATCTTTAGAAACCATAAGAATCTATCCCTATACATCACTAATCATTCATTAATCACCTCTAACCTACTAAGCCCAAAAACCCATAGAAAAACTACTCACTACTCATGATACTAAACATAACCATAATCATAAATAAATGCATAATCATAAAAGTAAAGAGTAAAGATTAAGAAAACTTCACTAAAGATTCAAGATTTAATCTCAAAAGCATATGAAAAGAGTTCTTAGGCAAAAGAAAAATGTCAAATCAAACTTGGCCAAAAACTAGGTTTTTAGAGGCTCACAAAACTATTTATAATAAGTAAAATTCGAATTGGGTTGACCCGGTTTGGATCCGGGTCGGATCTTCTAATTTGGATCAAACAGGTCTGCATCGGGTACTTGAGGTCGATGCACGTGGTCGATGCACGTGGTCGATGCATTCTCTGGTGGAACACTTCTTTTCTCGCATCGGGTATCTGAGGTCGATGCACGTGGTCGATGCATTCTCTGGTGGAACACTTCTTTTCTTGCATCGACCTACACCTACCCGATGCACCTGGTCGATGTGCCTTGTCCGAATTCACCAAATTGTTTCTTCATTTCCATCATTTCCTTTGAATGTTCTTTCAACTCCATAAGGTTCCTCTCACTTCTAGCCCTCCATTGTACCTAAAAAGACTAAAAATGCTATGCATATGCATGAAATGAATCCTTAGACTCTAAGACACAAACTATTCTATATGAGACTCAAAATGATAAAAAAATATGCAAAATGTAAGTCTAATGACTACAAAATCAAAGAAAAATGTATGTTAAAGATGATAAAATATGCATGCATCAACTCCCCCGGACTTGTCTTTTGCTTGTCCGCAAGCAAACAATAAAACACAAGCCCGAGAAAGAGGTTTAAAGGCGGGAGCTCAAATCCAAAAGAGACACTAAAGAGTTCAACACGATGTCCTAAAGAGAACTAAACCGATGCACAACAAATTATACTTAAGAAAACGTTTCCATACTCATTGCAAGTCAATCTTTTACTCTTAATCCCGAAACTCAAAAGAACTCTCATCATCAACTAGCTACTCAACTCTTTAACATTCATTAATGTGTTTGGTGTGGTCTCAAAATTGGAAGTTGAATCAACACCATTTGGCTAGGTAGAAATGGCTTGAAAAATGATGTAAAGAGAAGGTTTAAAATCTTTTTGGTGGCTAACTCTCAAAATAGAAGTGTCACATTATGCAAAAGCAAGAAAGAAAAGAAGCAATTGATGCATACAAGGCTAAGAATCCAATGTTCTACCCATTAACCCCTTGTTGCACTCTCAATTTTCCCTCTTCCTCACTTCTCAAGTATAACCACTAGCCCTCTTTGGCCAAATCTTTCTATCAACCCATACTCTTTTTTTTCCTTTTTGATTCAAGACCTACGGAGTTTTCTTTTTGATACAACTAGCTCTTTCTTTCCTTTTTTTTTATAGCTTAGCATCTCTAACACATACTTTTCTTTGCTTTTGATTTAATCCAGGAGAATGCTAAGCTAACCATTTTAGTTTTAACAACTAACTAGAGCTAAAAGGTTTTTTTTTTTTTTTTTTTTTATAAATCCTCCATAGACTTGTTTTCCTTTTCATTCATTTCTTTTACACTTAACCACAAACCCCAAAGATATATCATTAAAACACTAACCATTTTGGTTTCATTCCCCACCTAAGGCTAGTCTTAAACACAAGAAACTAGCTTATTAGAAACTTTGACTTGTCGCTTCTAATGCTTGCAAGATTTTACCAATGCAACACCAAGAAAAGGCCTCACTCAAAGAACATATGCAAGGGCTTGAATGAAATGGTTCGGGTTTAAAGGTGTGGTACCATTCTCATCCAAAAGATGAACTTGGATCGGAATGGCCATTCAAATCAAGAAGAGAGTGGTAAAAATGAGGTAAACATGATTTGAATGTCAAGTGTTTATCCATAGTTATGATTCAAAATCCAAAAGTGAGAGAAATTAATTCATTTAAGTTCAAATAAATAGAGTCGAGGCTAGATCAAACAAGTTTCAATTGAGTAGGGACTTTCAAAGTGAGAGATCCAAGCATGGTTAGTTCTCTACTTCTAACATGTTAATGCATCAAAAAAAGTTCTAATAAGGGCATAATATTGAATCCTAAAATGAAACTTTACAAGGAAGAATCATCATTGCTCCCTATGAAAATGCATCCCTAAATGCTCTAGACTCAATCCTAATATGAAAAATAGAATAAAATGCCAATGCTATGTGAAACTACATGCATTTTTTGGTTTTTTTTTCGAAATATTTTGATTTTTTGGATTTTTTTTTTAATGAAAAATATGTTCAATGCAAAACTCAAGATAAATAAAAACAAAACAACTAGAATTGTCATTAGCTACTAACTTACTCCCCCGGACTTAAACTTCACCGTCTCAGTGAAATAAAAGACCCAAAAGAGTAGTCAAAATGACAAAAACGAAAGTAAAGAAATGGTATGTACAATGGTTAGAGAAGACCATACCTTGGCCCTAGTCGCGAACCTTAGGGATTGGAAGAGGTGGAGGAGTTTTAGAACTCCTTGGTGGATCCATTGAAGTAGAATGACTTTGGAGATGAGGATCAAAGCATGTTTCATTATCATGTAGCTCAAAAGTGATGACCTTATGCATTAGCTCTTCAAGACCCACTTGACCCTTTTCCTTTAACTCCGGAGTTATGAATGCTTTCACTTTACAAAAGGGCTTAGCCATACCCTTGCACTTGACTTTATACTCAATGATGTCATCAACAAACTTCATAGGATATAAGAAGAGAGTGGAAGTCTTGCTTTCTTTAGGCTTCTCCCTTATGACTTTTGGTGCTTTCACTTCCAAACTCATTTCTAAAGGTTCTTCAAAGAGTATATTCAAGCAACTTCCATCAAAGACTTCTTCATAAAATCCCTTACCATCAAGACTTAGAGACTCATTCACCACTTGAGTTGGTTCTTTCTTCACTTGAATCCTCATCGAATCATTCTCATTGGTGCAAGTGATTGTGCCACACATATGGGTAGTGATAGGAGTAATGGGGTAATATACCTTGGAGTCCACATTGAATAGTATGGCTCTCTCATTTACAAAGTCCATGCTTGCTCCCGTGGTTGCCAAGAACGGAGTTCCAAGTATGAGAGGTAGCTTCCGCGTTGTTTCCATCTCCACCACCATGAAATCCGTTGGAACCACACAATTTCCAATCTTTAGTGGGTAATCTTCAAGCATGCCAATGGGACACTTAGAAGATGCATCCGCAAACGAGAGTGGGCTATTATTTTTCTTCAACTCATTTATCCCAAGGTTCTTTACCATCTCAAGAGAAATCAAATTGACACAAGAACCCGAATCGCACAAAGCATCGTCGAATTTCAAATCACCTAGAGAGCAAGGAATTGTGAATTTACCGGGATCATTCTTCTTAAGGATTAACCTTGGCTCAAGAGGTGCCTCATGTTGTTGCTCATAGGTCTTCATCACATCCATTACCTTTGCATGATTCTCTAAGATGTCTTTGATGAACTTCACTTGGCTTGGAACTTGACTCAAATCATCATTCTTGGGCAAAGACACTCCAACATCACTCATATACTTCTTAAACTTAGAGAGGACTTTCTTTTGAGCCTTAGTGTAGACCACGGGTGGGAATGGAAGTTTTGGCACATAGAGAGGAGGCTCAATGTTAAGGGTTCCTTCCTTTTCATTCTTCTTAGGTACCATCTCTTCTCTTTTAGCTCTTTTCATAACAAACTCATCAATCTTGACAACTTGTTCATCACTGGAAAACTCAAGAAGCTTTGCTAGTTCCTCCAAGTATAATTCATCATCATCCAATTGTAGATCTTCAATGGGTCTTTGGTGAGTCTCCAAGACTTTCTTTTCACCCAATATGACCATATTACAAGAGGATTTTGAGTTTGACTCGAGCTTACCCGATTGAATACCCATAGGTTTTTTGGAACTTGAAGCGACTTGAGCTATTTGGTTGTCCAAGGTCTTCATGTAAGTAGAGAGATGTTCGATCTTAGTATTGAGGTCATTATAAGCTCCATCAACCTTGTTGTGTATCTCTACCATCTTCTTGTTTAGCTCAATAGCTCCTTTTCCTTGTCCCTCTAGAATTTGCTTAAGTAGAAGCCTTGTTTCATCATCTTTAAGTGGTGGTTGAGAGGAGCTACCTTGTCCTTGATAGTTTTGATTCCCTTGAGATTGGAAACCATGTTGGTTAGGAGCAAATGGGACTTTAGGTTGATAGTATCCTTGTTGTTGAACAAACCCTTGGCCTTGAGCTTTTTGTGGAGGATAGGTTTGGTCTTGTGGATTCTCAACATTGATACTCCTATAAGAAAGGTTTGGATGATTCCTATAATTTGGATTGAAGCCTCTTTGTTGGTTGTTGTATCCTCCTTGCATGTAGTTAACCTCTTCTTGCCCTTCTTGATAAGCTTCAACACAACCTTCTTGGTTCCCATCAAACTCACCAACATAGTTCATTCCCTTTTGTGTGGACATTAACTTGTCCAACGTAGCATTCATCTCTTTGAACCGAGCATCATCATTTTTGGGTTCTCTTATGACTCTATCATAATCTCCACCATAGCATTGGTCACTTTGAGCTAGATTCTCAATCAATTGTTCACCTTCTTCAACGGAGATGCTAGAGAAACTCCCATTGCTTGCCATGTTCAACGAGTCATAGTGCTTCTCATGCACTCCTCGATGAAATATTCCCAATAAAGCTTCCTTAGGCACTCCATGGTGTGGATATGATCTTGTATATCCCTTAAACCGTTCCCAAGCTTCATACAACGACTCATTACCTCCTTGCTTGAAAGTGGCGATGTCATTCCTTATCTTAGCCGTCTTTTGATTAGAGAAAAACTTAGCTAGGAAACGCTTCTTACATTCTTCCCAAATTGTGATCGAAGAAGTCACAACGGTCTTTTCCCATTGAGCGGCCTTATCTCCAAGTGAGAAAGGAAAGAGAGTCAACTTGAGTACATCTTCGGATACACCATTCATCTTGACCGTTCCACAAAGTCTATCAAAGTTGTCAAGATGCTCAATAAGATGCTCCATTGCTAGTCCAAAGAACCTATTGTTTTGAACCATGTTGACCAAACTTGACTTGATTTCCCAATTGTTATTTCCACAAGGTGGAGCTCTAATACCTATCCTTTCTCCATTTGTGTTTGGCTCATCATAATCACCAATCCTTCTTGGCTCTCTAACTTGATGAATGGGCACTCTAGCTCCCACATTCCCTTGTTGTCTAACCCCAAGAGCCTGTTCCTCTTGACCATTCCTTGGTTGATCCATACCCAACCTTCTCAAATGATCTTGTCGCTCTTTTTCTTTTCTCGCTTCTCTTGTCGTTTCTCTTTCCAAACGTCTAATGTCGTCTACTAAAGGTTGGAGGTTTGTTTGTCCTCTACTCCTCAAGTTCATACACCTATAAGAATCAAGAAAGACAAACACACACACAAACGAGATACAATAGTATCAAACGAAAAAAAAAAAAAAAAAACTTAGTCTTAATCAAGTACCAAATCCTAATGGCTATTGCTAAACTCCCCGGCAACGGCGCCAAATTTGATGTGTGTCAAATTGTATTTGTACCTAAACTTAGCTAACAACACACTCTAGTTGTTGTAGCATAGCATAGGGTCGAACCAAGGGAGATTAGAATAGCTACACTAAGAATCCAAGCAATCGAATAAGCTAAGCAATTCAAGATTTAGATATCGATTATAAAAGTCCTAATAATGCAAAACTAAGCAAAACAAGCAAATGATAATGGAAATGTCAACCAAAACGTCAATGATGTAAAAACTTGTTAAATATGGAAATGTATGGGCTTTGGGTAAAGCAATGGACTTGAGGTGACTAATAGCTAACTAGTGATGCTAGGACTAACAATTCTAACTTAATTCTATAACATGAATCACTAAAATAGACTAATCCACTTCCATGATAATAATCAATTCATTAATCATTCAACTAGACCAATTTCCCAATTGCAATTAAATGACTAACAATCATTAAACTCAAGTTCATAAAGTCACAAATTACCTTAAACATCAACTTCCATTGGTTAAGAATAAAAAGCAAGATTAAGATTGGCCTAGACATTTCATCGAACACCTTCCGGGCATAAAATATCCATGATCTAGATTTAGATTGATCAAGTCTAATCTAGCATTAAACACACCTTAATCTTTAGAAACCATAAGAATCTATCCCTATACATCACTAATCATTCATTAATCACCTCTAACCTACTAAGCCCAAAAACCCATAGAAAAACTACTCACTACTCATGATACTAAACATAACCATAATCATAAATAAATGCATAATCATAAAAGTAAAGAGTAAAGATTAAGAAAACTTCACTAAAGATTCAAGATTTAATCTCAAAAGCATATGAAAAGAGTTCTTAGGCAAAAGAAAAATGTCAAATCAAACTTGGCCAAAAACTAGGTTTTTAGAGGCTCACAAAACTATTTATAATAAGTAAAATTCGAATTGGGTTGACCCGGTTTGGATCCGGGTCGGATCTTCTAGTTTGGATCAAACAGGTCTGCATCGGGTACTTGAGGTCGATGCACGTGGTCGATGCATTCTCTGGTGGAACACTTCTTTTCTCGCATCGGGTATCTGAGGTCGATGCACGTGGTCGATGCATTCTCTGGTGGAACACTTCTTTTCTTGCATCGACCTACACCTACCCGATGCACCTGGTCGATGTGCCTTGTCCGAATTCACCAAATTGTTTCTTCATTTCCTTTGAATGTTCTTTCAACTCCATAAGGTTCCTCTCACTTCTAGCCCTCCATTGTACCTAAAAAGACTAAAAATGCTATGCATATGCATGAAATGAATCCTTAGACACAAACTATTCTATATGAGACTCAAAATGATAAAAAAAATATGCAAAATGTAAGTCTAATGACTACAAAATCAAAGAAAAATATATGTTAAAAATGATAAAATATGCATGCATCATCACTCACATGTTACGGGAAAACATCCAACTTTTATTTAATACTTGATCAACGCAAATCAAACAAAAGCACTCATATATAAAACTTGCAATATGCAACAAACATGCAAACAAAGTGACGTTGGGACGTTGTTTATATCCTTTGGGAATTAACCAGTGATGGTTTCTTTTCAATCTCCGATATCATCATCACGACGGCAGCACGTACAAGTTTGGACGGAACCATTGAGATATGTCGGAGGTCCGCAAATGCCCCTAACATAGCCAAAATCTGTAGGGTCTGGATCGTCAGTAGGGTCTGGAAGGCTAGGGTCTGGAAGGTCAGGGCCTCCAGCAGGGAGAGGCCCACTCGTGCACGTGATATTGCAAGTGTCCGAAGATGGGCTACATAAACCTTGTCGAACGTCACATATTTCCCCTTTCACGTCTGTCCAATCCATACAAATTAGACACATTTCGTAAATTAATCATCACTTCCGCAATGTATTTAATTAGATCATGGGAAAATATTGGACAGTTCTAAAAAATTGTCACATTTTTATGTTTTTATTCAAAAGTTACCATTATTAATTTTAGATTTCCGATATAACACAAATTTAATAGGGTAATTTCCAAAAATACCACTTTTTTAAATTTTTTTCCAAAAATACCACTTTCAAGTTTTTTTCCCCAAAAATACCACATTTTTTCCAAAGTTCCAAAAATACCACTTTTAAAAAAATTCATTTTTAACATTCAAAACTAAACCCTAAATCCCAAACCCAAACCATACCCCTAAAACTATACCATAATTTTAGAATAGTTAACCCAAACCCAAAAAATTTAAATTCTAAACCTTAAAAATCAACTTTTAAAAAAGTGGTATTTTTGGAACTTTAGAAAAAAAAGAGGTATTTTTGGAAAAATAACTTCAAGGTGGTATTTTTGGAAAAAAAACTTCAAAAGTGGTATATGAGGAAATTTCTCTAATTACTATCTGTTTTTTTCTATTATCTTAAGATCCTTTTTTATATAAATGAATAAAATATCAAAAGTTTACAAAAGTGAATGAAAATAATTTTTTTTGCAAAATGATAAAATTTTGTCAAATGAATGAAAATATTAACTTATTGCAACGTGAATAAAATAACAAAATTTGTTCCACTTCTTGATGAAGCTTTTGGTTATTAAACCAAAACATGAAATAATAATAAATGAATTTTTTTTATTTTAAATATTTATTCTTCGTTTATGTTATCATTTATATATTTTTTAAAATATTTATAAGTACTTATTATAATAACAGTAAAAGATTCTACAGATTATATTACCAAACAGTCTTTTATTAACAGTCAAAATTTCTACAACCTAAAGTCTCAACATTAACAGCCAAAATCTCTACAGCCAAAAGTCTAAAGTAAAAATCATTACGAAGCGTTAAAATATTTAATAGCAAATTGAAAACTAGTATAAGTATATTTTTTGATATTTACTGAGTTTTTTCAAAATATGTATTTACTATCTTTTATTAAATATTTTATATGTGTCATGCTTCATGCTTCATTATATATTAGGGTTCAGCGAAAAGTATTTGATATATATTTTTTACTTTTGTTTTCTTTTCCAAAATTTTCCACATTGTTTTTCATGTTTTACTTTTTTCACTTTTTTTCGTTTTTTGTTTTGCAATTTTTTTAATTGAAATGTTTTAGAATATATAGTAAGTTGAATTTCTTTTAAAAATTAAAATCTTTTGTTATAGTTTTGGATTAACTCGTATAGGAAATTGCATTTAATTTAATCTAAAAAATATGAATTTAAGATTAGTAATGTAAACATGCAAAATAAATTTTTTAAGGGATTATAAAAATCACTCATTAATTGTGAAACTTCATCAAACTTTATAGCTTTATGTATTAAAGTGTAAAACCAATCGCTAGTACTCTTGAATTCTTTCATAGTCATATATTATGCAATAACGACATTTTCTTGTGTACCATAGATAATAGAACATGAATGCTCAAAAGATACATAAATAAATATTCTAAAAATGAATATTCTAACGATCAATAGAATAAACGATCATTTTTTTTTATTTGTTTATAATCGAATATTAATTTGTTAAGTTTTGTAGAGTTTTCAGAATAGAAATCTATTTTTCTAAATTATTAAAATCTTGGTAAGTCTTATTATAAGCTTATGTGAAAATATATTTATATAAAAATTGTTTTAAAACTCTATGGTGACAAAAATTAATTTGTATACATTTTTAAGTTACAAACGAAAATATTATAAAGTATTGATTAAAATTGATTTTTATTTATTTATGTAAATAAATATAAAACTCATTATAGAAGATTTTATAAAAACAATTGATTATGATTCAAATTTGCCATGAAATGGGTTAATAAGTTAATTGTTAGGCAATAGAATTAGATTTAAGAATTACAAATGGTAAGTGTTGGTCCATGTTTTTTATTTAAGTTAATGAGGGTAAGTAGAATTAGTCAATGAATTAGTCAATGTTAAAATAAGCTTTTTTTGTCTAAATTTGAATGAGAAGATGACACATAAGCTCTTTTCACAAAATCACATTTCTAATAATATTTAGGGGATATACCGGTATAATTAATTTTAATAACCCCCTAAGATGGCATATACAATCGATGAATAGCCATCTTGGATAGTAAAGTCTTGAACAATGTAGGTTGCACAACTTTAGTGAATATGTCCGTGAGCTGAGTATTTGACTTCACATGAAGTGTCTTGAGAAATCCACTCTGCAACCTTTCACGAACCACATGGCAATCGTTTTCAATGTATTTGGTTCGTTCGTGGAAAACAAGTTTTGAAGCTATGTAAAGAGCAGATTGGTTGTCATAAAACAAGTTCGCTGAAGCCGAAGGTGCACAAGGTAGATCATGAAGAAGTGAATTCAACCAAATTAGCTCACAAGTTGCATTCGTCATAGCTCTGTACTCAGCTTCACTACTGCTCCTAGAAACAATTTGTTATTTCTTAGTTTGCCATGTAATGAGTGAATTACCAAGAAATGTACATAAACCAGTGACAAATTTCCTAAAATATGGACAAGCCGCCCAATATGCATATGAAAAAGCAGTAAGATGTATCTTGGATACAGTATAATAAAAGAGTTCTTGATCCGGAGCATTTTTGATGTATATGAGAACTCTAGTTGCAGCTTGTAGATAAGTTGGAGCAGACAAATACTGGCTCAACTAGTGCACGGCATACGTAATATCATGGCTAGTGTGAGTCAAGTACTACATCCTTCCAAAAATCCTCCTATATATTGATGAATCACTGAGTAACTCACCATATGACTCTGACATCTTTAAATTGGTTCAGTTCCATTGGAACAAAAAGAGGTTTACAACCCAAAAAACCAGCATCTTCAAGTAATTTCATAGCATATTTTCTTTGGTTGATAGAGATACCTGATGTGACGCCCGTGAACCAATTTTGAGGAAATTGGAGGGTGTGTCGATCGACACTAGTGAGGTGTATTGATCGACAGGTGATATGCTCAAATTTACCCTGAACTACTCTCTCAAATTAAGAGATCAATTATAGTAGGGGTCGAATCACTGAGAGTCAAATCAAACAATAGAATGTATGACTTCGAATTGAGCTAAGCGAATAAAGTAAAGTAAAAGCAAAAACAATTCAAAACAGAGAAAGGTTGTTGGTTTCTTAAATTCAATTAAACAAAAGCTAGGTTTTCGGGAAATTCGCAGGCAAAGATAAATTGTAGGTTTAAAAACTGTTAGGATTTTAATGAAGATTCGTTCTCGAACTTGAAACTCTAATGTAAAATTAAACGACTTCCGTTGAATTAATTATCTATGCATAAACCCTAGAAATCCAAATTCCTTTGTAAAGTCAATCAATTTATGCAAGCATTAAAGTTCAGGTTTCAATTGTTCACAAAATCCTTAAACCAAATTCCTTTGAGAAAAGGTGATTTTGCTCATCTAAGATTATGGTCAAGTTATCAATTGATGCTTCCGCTTCTAATTAATCAACCTAAGATGTCTAATTCTGGGTGATCAATCCTAAATCAGAATTAATGCAATCTAGATGAAGAACCATAAGATAATCATAACTTGAATTCAATTATAACAATTCATCTTAATTCATTTGAAAAAAGATACAGAAGGGTTCAAAGAAATCTAACAAGCAAATTACTCAGACATGGAAACAGAAATAATGATAACTGGATAATACTACATTAAATAAAGATAGAGAAAAAGATACAGAAGAGTTCGAAGAAATCTGAAACGTCTGAAAACTTGTCTCCCTAACTCTCAAAATCTCTCTGAATCTCTAAGTCTTTGAATAAAAGAAAGCCTAATGAAAACTATAAGAAAATTGAGTATTTATAGGTTAGGATTCGTGGTGGGCTTTATTTGTTAACTTCTGGAACTTCTGAGGAGAAAAGGAAATCTTCAGAATTGGAAAATCTGATTTCTTCGCGACTTAACATCTTCCGTCGTTCGACGCTAGGATTATTCCGTCGATCGACGCGCCAATCTGACGGCAATTGAAAATCCGTCTTCGCGAATTCAGCTTCTCTTTCCTTGATGCTCTAAAATGCTCCATAATCACCAATTAAGCTCCATTCATAACACAAACCTACCAAAACTCTAAAACACTAGAAAAATACTGAAAAGACTCGATAAAACCTGGTTAAATCATGGCCAAAAGATAGTAAAAACCATGATATATCAACTCCCCTAGACTTAGCTTTTGCTTTCCCTCAAGCAAACGAGAGACTAAGAATGAAGTCGAGGTTTGAAAATCGTGGGAACTCACTTATTCTTTGGAACATTGCTTTCGCTTCCTTAACTCATTCGCTGCATACAAACAAAGTACCTTTGGCGGTCACGAATCTCAACCATCATAGGTTGAGCCTCAAATCTTAACCTGCAAACCCTTCAATTTCACATTCTCCTAACTGTCACTCACTTGATCAAAGTGATGATGGAATTCTCTCTAATGATATCAACCAAGTAAAAGGCTAGGTATGATGTTAAAAGGCTTTTGGTGTTTAAGTGGAGCTAAAAGTGTTTAGGGTTACCGGATTTTATTTGGTGGATGCAGACATTATGCATAAACACAAGAGAGAGACTGGTCCAGTTGATGCCCACAGTTTCTCATTCACATTGCACTCCCTCCTCCAAAATGTTGTCAGGAACCAAACACCATCATATAATAACATGTTCCACTATCCACATCCATCTTCTCCATTCCTTTTCCCTTACTAATTTTTTTTTTTTTTTTTTTTTTTTGATAACTGAATAGGGGGAATGATCTACATAAGTGTTAGTCTCGAAAATTACCATTGTTGTGCATGAAATTCCAAGGAATGCCTAGCACTGTTGCTCATTGTAAAATTCTCCAACCAAATCCTCATCTTGTGCAATTTTGTGAATGAAAAACTGCGTCGGACCTTTTTCTCTCTGGTGTTTATACACATACCTGCACATAAAACAAAGGGAAAAAGATCGCATGAGGCTTGAACAAAAGGTTAAGGTTAGGGGTTGGGTACCAACTAAAAGTGAGCTGGCCATTCACGATCAACAAAGAGTGGTAAAGTGAATAAGGACTCCTGAATGTTGGATCTATTACTGTCGTGACATCATCTACGAGAATATAGCGAGATGGAGATCAAGTGTGGTAGTCTAGAGTTTGATCTACTTCGTTTTGCAAACCACGATAAGAGGGGAACCTGTACTATCATCTGGTTTTGAATTCGCTCCATCCAAAGGCTTTGTTGCAACAGCTAAAAGTCGCAAAAACTGAGCGTTTATTCCTAGGAAAGGTATCATCCCCTACAAGTTTTGACTCAATAAAACAATTTTTTTTTTTACTCCAAAATAGAAAACAATGTTAGCAACTACCTCCCCCAGACTTAAACAACACTGTCCCTAGTGTTAATTAAGCCTAAAATTGGTGAAAGAAAAGAAAAAGTTAAAGTTAAAAAATTGTGAAGAAAGACTCACAGGTGGGTTGCCTCCCACCAAGCGCTTGTTTTCAGTCATTAGCTTGACTATGTCGGGGCTTAGGTTGGAGGTGGATCTCTGAAGTGCACTCCCCCAGACTTGGAAAGAACAATAACTGGAAAGAGCTTCATAGTATTGTTCACCATCTCTTGGATAAAAACCTCTCCTTTCTCCATCAACTCTAAATGAATGACAATTATGAACTTGGAGAATGGTTTTGAGGGCTTTCTGCGCTTGACTTTGGGGATCTTCTTGCACTTGGGAATCGCAGGATTGTTGGCTTCATGTTGTGCAGTGGAAGGAGCCAACTTTAGGACGTTTTGAACCTTCTTCATCTCATCTCCATGGTCTAAACCCAGCGTATCTCCAACATTGACACTCATACAAGAAGTCTGTGTGATAAGAACTGCAGGATAGAAGATATTCTTGTTGATAATCGAGAAGGAGATTCGATTATTACACTACTAGAAAATAGCTTATTTATAGCAGATGAAGATAGCACAGTTTTAATAACTGCTATAGTAGATATGTTGGTGGGTTGGGGTTACCTATAATAGCATTTTTTACATGCTAAGACGAGAAAAAGATAAGCGGGAAGCTAAAATTGGGTCTTGGAGCCTAATTTTCACAAAATGTCTGATGTAGCGGCAACACTTAGAATATATTTTCGTTTTACCGCTAAAGTTGAGGCTTAAAACAATAAAACAACTTTTCATAAACTAAAAATAAACCAAAAAATCAGAAACAAAAAAATATCAATTGAGGCTTCTTCAAACCTCATCGATCTCGACGGTGACCAAAAATTCCGACGCCGGTCACAATTACCACCTCTGTTGCCGTCGATATCAATTGAGAATCTCTTCTAATCAGGTCTAGGTCATCTTCAACCTCAGTTTTGTTTGACCTAGATCTTCCATCGAACCTCCTTCTCTATCTCTTCTAATCAGATCTAGGTCATCTTCAACAACAGTGAAGGTACTCTTTTCACCCAATTGGTGTTTTAAACCCAATTGAAATTTCAATCGTGTTTATTTGTCTCATGTTTGACTTGATATGTAATAGAATCATCATGTTTACCCGTTTATTCAGGCAAGAGTAAACCAAGAGGAAGAAGAGAAGCATCTGTTTATCCGTTTATTCAGGC
Organism: Arabis alpina; assembly: GCA_900128785.1. NCBI lineage: Eukaryota > Viridiplantae > Streptophyta > Magnoliopsida > Brassicales > Brassicaceae > Arabis > Arabis alpina. The sequence goes on from LT669794.1 coordinate 43,188,088, forward strand.
AAGTTTCAATTTCTGAGTTAGGATTTGTATAGCTTCAAATCTCCTTGAAGTAAATGTTAAATTACAAATCTTCAGTTGTGTTTGCAGCTGGTAAAGGCGATTGCAACTGTGGGGAACTGAAACTTCTTTCTGCTTTAAACAAAATCATCCCATTGCAGCTTATACAAGTTAGTAACATATATCCTAAATGATATAGGTCATAAAACTCTTTAATGATTGTTGGTTTTGCTTGAGAAAATGTTCCCTTTCACTCTTTGATTTGTTGTTTGTTTGAGTTATATAGTGTCTGTTAAGTATAGATGTTATTGTGACTTTGATGATTGTTGGTTTTGCTGGAGAAAATGTCTTGTTGTTTGTTTGAGATATATAATGTTTGTTATATAATCTTTGATGTCGTATCTTGTAGATAATCTATCTTGCTGTTTGATTTGTGTGATGTGTGATAATCTAATTTGGTTTGAATTGTTGTGTTAATGAGTATTAATTAGGATTAGAACATATAATGCTGGACAAGGAATGGGTGCATCTTTCCAGGTAAGGGATTTAAATCAATGTAGGTAGGGTTTTGAATGGGGGTTAGAGACTTTTGTGATTTTTTTTTCATTTTACTTGTCATGTAACTGCACTAATGAAGAGTCGATCCTGCTCACGAGAGAGGCGCTCGTAAATTTGTACAATCTGTGATAGTAGGAGACATGGCATGATAATATGTCCATGCACTGACTGTCGCAATATAGATCGTCATTTAGGCAGTGATATAGTTGATCATGAAGACGTGAACTCAGTGGGTGGAAGCAACAAAACTCAGTGGAACAATGAGATTTTAGGATTATACCAAGCTGCTGAACGTTTTGATGAAGAGATGACTAAGAATATAGAATTAGGAGAGGCTGCGGAGTGTGAAGACAAGAAAGAAGATGAATTCCTTGAAAAGCTAGCAGATGTCGAGACACCATTATATCCAGGCTGCGCAAATCATAGCAAGTTATCATCGATTGTGTCGCTATACAAAATCAAGACACAAAACGGTTGGTCCGACAAAAGCTTTAATACTCTGCTTGAAACATTGGTAGAGATGTTACCGGAGGATAATGTACTTCACACATCCTTGTACGATGTGAAGAAATTTCTCAAGACTTTTGATATGGGTTATCAAAAGATTCATGCTTGTCTTAATGACTGCTGCCTATTCAGAAAGAAGTACAAGAAGCTTGACCATTGTCCTAAATGCAAAACCTCACGATGGAAGATAAACATTCAGACTGGTGAAGTAAAGAAGGGTGTCCCACAAAAAGTTTTACGATATTTTCCGATATTTTCCGATAATCCCACGTCTGATGCGAATGTTCAGGTCCGAGGAGATGGCAAAAGACTTAATATGGCACTTTAGTCATAAGAGCACCGATGGAAAAAGCCGCCATCCAGTGGATTCTGTCACATGGGATCAAATGAATGACAAGTATCCATCCTTTGCCAGTGAACCAAGGAACTTGAGGCTTGGACTTTCCACAGATGGATTTAATCCCTTCAACATGAAAAACAGTAAGTATAGTTGCTGGCCTGTTTTGCTAGTGAACTATAATATGCCTCCAGACTTATGTATGAAGAAGGAAAACATAATGCTTACGTTGCTGATTCCGGGTCCGCAACAACCTGGAAATAGTATAGATGTATACTTAGAACCGCTGATTGAAGATTTAAACCATCTTTGGAACAAAGGAGAGTTAGCCTTTGACGCCTTCAGTAAAACTACTTTCACTCTTAGGGCAATGTTTCTTTGGACTATAAGTGATTTTCCTGCCTATGGGAATCTTGCAGGCTGTAAAGTGAAGGGTAAAATGGCTTGCCCTGTCTGTGGGAAGAACACAAATTGTTTGTGGTTGAGTAATTGCAGAAAGCATGTTTACATGTCTCACAGAAAAGGGTTGGCACCGTCACATAGGTATAGGGAAAAAAAATCATGGTTTGATGGACAAGCTGAACATGGGAGAAAAGGAAGGATATTGACAGGACATAACATATCCCAACTTCTGAAACATTTCAAAAATGATTTTGGAAAAGCTAAAGAGAGAGGAAGGAAAAGAAAGAAGCCTGAATGTGTTGAGGTAGGCTCAGATAGCGAAGATGTAGAAAGTGAATCAGAGGAAGAGGAAGAAGTAGAATTAGATGAGGAGGAGTTATCAAGATGGAAAAAACGATCAATATTTTTCAAGCTGCCTTATTGGGAGGTATGTTTATATTGTTTACTATGGCTTTATTTTCCCAGAATTGATATATATATATATATATTAAGCTTTGTTTAACTTTGTTTCTTGTTATCTATATTTGTACTTTTCAGGAACTGCCTGTAAGGAATAATTTTGACGTCATGCATGTGGAGAAAAATGTGGCTGATAGCATCGTCTCTACGCTGTTGCATTCAGGAAAATCAAAAGACGGTCTTAAGGCTCGAAAAGATTTGCAAGCTCTTGGTATTCGAAAGGATTTGCATCCTATAACCCCAGGGAAAAGAACATACCTTCCTCCAGCACCATGGTCTTTGTCCAAGTCAGAGAAGAAAGTGTTTTGTAAGCAACTGTATGACTTCAGAGGTCCAGACGGGTACTGCTCAAATATATCTAGAGGCGTAAGTTTAGATGATTGTAAGATTACAGGCCTGAAATCACATGACTATCACGTGTTGATGCAACAACTTCTCCCTGTTGCAATTAGAGGTTTGTTACCTAAAGGTCCTAGGATTGCAATTCTACGCTTATGTGCATTCTTCAACTAGTTGTGTCAGCGAGTGATTGACACTGAACATATTTCAGTAATGGAAACTGAAGTCGTAGAAACTTTATGCATGTTTGAAAGGTTTTTCCCTCCTAGCTTCTTTGATATTATGGTGCATTTGACTGTACATCTAGGAAGGGAAGTCCGACTATGTGGGCCAGTCCATTTTAGAAGGATGTATCCATTCGAAAGGTACGCCCTCTCTTGTATATATTTTTCAAACTTTTTATCTTCAAAAACTAGGAATTATATGGTTTTAATATAGCTTAACTGTTTACGGTCTACAGGTACATGAAAGTTCTGAAAGATTTTGTACGAAACCCTGCAAGACCAGAGGGTTGCATTGCTGAGTCGTATCTTGCAGAAGAATGTATGCAGTTTTGTAGTGATTTCTTAAAGAAGACAACAAAGGTAGAAGAAAAACACGATAGGAACACTGATTATGAGAATATCTCTATATTAGAGGGTAGTCCGATTTCCGCAGGCACTCCTATCACTCTTACTAAAACAGATAAGAAAATAGCCCATCTTGCTGTAATTCAAAACATGGCTATGGTGGATCCTTATGTCGAGTAAGTTGAACTGATTTTTAATTTTGTTTTCAGTTATCATTTCTTTTACAAATTACACTCTACTGATATATGCATCTTTTTTGTTATCCCTTTACAAGCATGCACCTGCAATACCTACAAGACTCTAATGCAAGATGTAGGCGTGATGCAACCTACTTATGGAGTATGCATACTCAAAATTTCGCTACTTGGTTAAAAGAACAGGCAAGTTTTCTAACTTAATTGAATATTGCTATCTGTTGGTACTTGTTTTATAAATAAAGAATGGTATTGTCTTAACATTTTAGAGATTTGTTTGTAGATAAATACACTGACATTTTATTTACATTTACTAGATACCTCTAAATTCTGAAGAACATGGAGATACGCTTAAGTGGTTGGCATATGGTCCACGTTGTATTGCAAGGTCGTATACAGGTTATGTAGTGAACGGCCAACGATTTCAGACAATCTCAGTTAGTAGGCAAAGTCAGAATAGTGGGGTTCTTTATGAGGCAACATCGATGTGTAGAGCTAGTGCAAGAGATAGTAGACAAGTTGTTGATCTTGTATCCTACTATGGCAGAGTGATGGATATTATATTGTTGGATTACAATGTCTTCTATGTTGCTCTATTCCGCTGTCAATGGGCAGTGAGAGGTAATGGTGTTAAGGTAAAAGATGGGTTCACACTTGTTAACCTGAACCAGAGTCAAGTTTCATTCTCTAGGGATCCTTATATATTAGCCTCTCAAGCCAAACAAGTTTTTTATTCAAGAGAGGATGATTCATCAAGTTGGCATGTTGTTCTCAGAGGTCCTTCAAGAAGATACAGTGAAGAAGATATTGAAGAAGATGGTGATGTCGGTCCATTGCCATTAAATGTGAACATGGATGCCGAAGACTTAGATGATGCTGCTCGAGATACCCGAGTTGACTGTGAAGGCATATATGTGTGAAATGACAGTGTAGTCTAAATGTTTTGGGGTTCTGGGTTTTTGTAAAAGAAAAGGATATTTGTGATTGAAATGCAGCTTATATTTTGTGTTGATGAGTTTGTTAACCTTATATATAGTTTGTTGTCTATGTGTTCTGCATTTTGTTTGATTGATTATGTGAGTAAGTAGTTGTTGTTTTTATATTGATTATGTGACTAACTAGTTTTTTTTTGTATGTCAGGTACACGAAGATGGCTCGTACAAAGTTTATCAGAAAAAAGAAGCAAACAAAGAAGTTCATCGACCCAGTAGTTGAAGACATTACTTCTGAGAAGGAACTAGTAGCAGAACAGGCTTGTGGGACTGAAACAATAGAAGAGCAGGCTTCTGAGATGGAACCAGTAGCTGCACAAGGAACAGACCAAACCAAGCGCGATAGGACACCAGATCAGTCACCCACTGAATTGCTTGAAGGACAACAACCGCAACCAAATGAGATCAATGATAAAGACAGAGTAAATGATGACTTTGAATTTGACTATGAAGGATCAGCTGAACATGGAGATGACTTGGCAGATGAGAATCAATCTGATCCGGTTAGCTCAACGAAAGATAGTGCTCCAGTTGAACCTCAGCGTAAGAAGCAGCGAGGACCAACAAGGATGAAAGATATCGCTAAGGACCCAACTGCTCGTCAACAAGTTGAGTTCACTGACATGGGAGAACCTTGTGGAGAGGGCTCAATTAAGTTGTCATCATACCTCGGCCCCTTGGTAAGGGAACACGTTCCAATCACAATTGATGATTGGAGGAAGATTGGCGATGGAAAGAAAACAATTCTGTGGAAGTCTATTCAGGTGACCTTTTCTATGCTTCTACAATTATTGATATTTTGTCAAATGCAGGCCAGGTTTGAAATCATTCTTTAATGATTGATATTTTGTCAAATGCAGGCCAGGTTTGAGCTTGAGGAAGACTATCAAAAGGTTGCTGTGTTTAAGCAGATGGGGTGTTTGTGGAGAGCATCGAAATCACATCTTGTCATAGCTATTGGGAAGGCTAAGAACAACAAAGAAAGAATGGAGCTACGACCGAAGAGTATGACTGTGATGGAATGACGTAGATTTGTGAAGGAGAAAACTAGCCCAGCCTTTAAGGTATTCACTTTTAATTAACTTTCCTTGTAAGATTTTATATGTAACACATCGTTTATATGTAGGCTCTGAGTGATGAATACAAGAAAAGAAGGGCAAAACAGATTCCTCACACCTCTAGTCGAAAAGGAATGGTTAGACTAGCAGAACAAATGGTAAGGCTAGTTCTTTCTTACTCTAATCAATTATCTAAATCACTAAGTTGTACTGATATATGTTGGATTATAGAAAAAGGATAGCTCTGAGCCATCTAAGGTGACAAGGCTAAATGTTTGGGTCAAATCTCGTACCAGAAAAGATGGTACACCCGTGAATGCAATTGCAGCTGAAAAGATTGTAAGTTTTTTCTTCTGTTTTGTTGTGGTTTATGCATATGCATTTTTTTGTTTCCAACTACTTTACAATGTGGAATTATTGTTTTCAGAGGAAGGCAGATGAGGTTGATAGTGGTGATCCTTCCTCAACAACAACAAATCCAAAAGAAGACCTCCTTTCACAAATTTTAGGACCTGATAATCCTGGTCGTCTGAGGGCAATGGGTAGAGGGATGAATATGACCAAATTAGCTTGTTTTCAAGTGAAGAGCAAGTGTATGGCTGAAATGGCTGCAAGTCAGATGCACTTGAAGCAAAAGGTACACGACTTAGAAGAGCAAGTTGGTAAAATGCAAAAAGAGGTAAGCTGTTAGAAAATATTATACCTGAAACACGACTTAGGTTAATACGTTACGAAATACTAATCCGTTAAAAGTTTTAAGTGACCAAATTTGACTGTTGTTTAACAGAGACAAGTAGAACCTGAAATGGGAGAAAACTCAGCTCCAATATTAAGTAATTTAGAGCATATAAGTATAAGACTATTCTATTTTAAATTAAGAAAAGGCATAGAATTATTCTATTAATTATGAGTTCATTTCTACTGTTTTTTTTTGTAGAGTGTAAACACAAAATCACAACCTAAGTGTGTGTTGGTTGATTGGTGTGGTACTGATGATAATGTTGCTGAGGGTCGGCTTATTTCTTCTGACCCTGGTGAGTTTGTGAACAATATAACCTTAGGGCCTGACTCTGTTAAAGTTTTGGTAGAAAATGCCACCAAAGGAGATGCATTTCTTTGGAGACCTGCACCTAAAATGTCTATAGTTGAGGAAGCTGTTGGAGAAATGATTGCATGGCCTGCTGCATATTGTGTTGTTTTAGACAACGAGTTTCCTCCAGAAGATATTCCACTAAAGGTAAGTTTCTTATTCATCACCATATAAGTTAGCTTAGTGAACTCACTGGGTTAATGCGTTAGATGGTTTTTGGATCAAATATTGTAGAAAATCATGATTGTTATTATCATTTTTGGCTTAACTCTTAACTCAGCTTTTTTTATATGTATGTATGCTTAAGTTCTGGATTGTTCATGCATGTTTTTTACAGAGCCCAACAACCTTTTCAATTAACAAATGCAAACTAATGGATTGGGCTAGAAATGAGGAAGTTGTTGCTGTAGGGCGTTGGCAGACTCGCGAACCAAAAGCATTGGTTAATGGACTTAATCTGGGACCAAATGCAGTGAAAGTATTTGTGGATGAGGTAATACATCCTCATGCATTTCTATGGAGGCCAACAACAAATATGACAAACCTTGAGGATGCTTTGAATTCTTTCGTATCATGGCCTGCCAATAGAGTTGTGTTTGAAACAAACCTTGAGGATGCAGGAAGTCCAACATCTCCAGTACAGAAATCAGCAGCAACTCCACAGTCCCCTCTTGAGAGTGTTGCAGCTACACCACAAGCTCCTCAAAAGAAATCTAAAATCCTTTCACCATCTCCTCGTAGATCTCAAGTAATTTCTTACCTTTAGTTCTATGTTTTTGCTTGTTACCTGCTGCATATTGTGTTTTTTCTTGTTATTAGTGTTAAGTTTGATTATGTATACTTTAAACATTGCAGCGTCTCAGTCCAAAAAAAGTTGTGAAGGAATATCAGAAATGCAAATTGATGGATCTATCTGGAAAAAAGCGTGTCGTTGCTGAAGGACGCTGGATTTCAAACAAGCCGGACCAAGTTGTCCACTTTGTTCCATTGGGGCATAACGCAGTGAAAGTTTGGGTGGTTGTAGTGAAGGTAGAAGATGCACCTGTTTGGAGGCCTTCCACTGAAATCGAGGAGCTTAGAGATGCTTTGGGTACATTTATTGCATGGCCAGAAGACAAAGTTATAATTGAGGTAAAAAAAATTTTGGATAGGCTTAGAGATGATTTGGGTACAATTCTAAGTTATAAATTAGGTTTGGTTAAAGTGCTAATATGGCTTTCTTGCTCGCAGGAGGAGTAGTGCAAGCTTATAATTGGGATTAGATTCAACTTTGTTTCTTTTAGTAATTTATGTTCGGTGTTGTGGTGTTCTTTATGTAAGAATTGGATTACTTTCTATTTGGTATTGTGGTGTTCTTCTATGTACGAACTGAAATACTTTCTGTTTGGTGTTGTGATATTATGCAAAATGGATCCAATTTTATTGCAGCAAATTGATGAAAACATGAACAAGCTAGCTTTCATAACAACCATTCTGATATCACGCTACAACACAATATATAATAGCTTGGAGAAACAGCTACAATGAAAACGAATACAACATTTTAGAAAAGCTACAATTAAACCGAATACAACATTTTAGAAAAGCTACAACAAATGTTAATACAACGCTTCAAAAACGCTACAACTAACCAAACTACAGCATTATACAAGAGCTATAAAAATATATAATAGAGCACTCGAAAAACGCTATTGTAGAACAACCGACAATAGCGTTGGAAAAAATGCTATTGTAGAAGGGGGATCTAAGATAGCTCCGGATGTCATAGAGTTCATCAAAACGCTATGAAACCCATATGATAGCGTTATTCATGAGCTAAGAAAGCCCATATATCTTGTAGTGTTAGGAAAGTCCACAACTGCTCCCACTGTTGCAAGGAACTGTGCACCAAGAACCAATGATTTACAGCTATTATCTGTGGTCTCAATGATGTAGAAGTCCGTAGGAACAAGACAATCTTCTATTTGAATCAACACGTCAGGAATGAAGCCTTTAGAAATTGTAGAAGCCCTGTCTATAAGCTCGATATATGTCCTTGAAGGTTGTAACTCCAAAATCCCTATCTTCTTTGCCACAGCCTCACACATAACATTCACATTAGCTTCTGTGTCACAAAGAGAATCTTTCAATTCCACACTTTTGATTGAACACGGAACAACAAACATCCCCGGATTCAACAACTTTGGTTGCTTCCTCAGTGATGGTGGAGCTTGTTTTCCTCCTTCTTCATGTGCTTTGTCACTGGCATGTTTGATAGGTAAAGGATATGAGCTCCTTGAATACAGAATCTTGGGCTTGTAGACTCGTTCATTGGCGATTGCAGACTGATCCTTGGCTTCGCTAATGACAGAACAGGAACTCTGTCCGTTTTCACCTTGCGTCGATCGTTGCACAGCCTTGGCGTCGATCGTCGTTACGTCTTTTTCAATTGCCGTCAGATTGGCGCGTCGATCGTTGCAAAATTCTTTGCGTCGATCGACGCTGGGGTATGTAATCTCAAAATTCACGTTTTCTTCATGAACCACGATCAAATCCTCATCTTCACACTTCTCAATAGTTTGAATCACTTGTTCTTCACTCTTCAACGTGATTGCATTAGAGAAGTGCCTTGGGTTCATATCTTATCTCTTTACTGACTCTGAGTATCGAGCTTCTTCACATGAAGATTGAGAGCCTCAATTTTTCCATTCAAATCAGTATACACGGCATCAATCTTTCCATTGAAACTGACTGTCATCTTCTGCTGCCCTTCTAAAATCCGCTCTAGCATAGCTTTTGTATCATCCTCTGAAGATCTAGCAGGAGGAATCTGATAAGAAGAGGAACCATAGTTCCCAGTGTAGTTATTTCCATTATAGCCTCCAACCCTCTGATTTTGATAGCCATTCCCATTGATGTAGTTAACATCCTTTTGATTATTCTCCTCCTCTTGAGCAAAGTGAATTGCATTCTTTCCCACTATAAGGCTATGCATAGAATCTATCTTGACTTTCACCTCAGCAATCTCAACTCCACCTGACATACTTGCTTCTTTTCTTCTCTCCTCATCAATCTTCTTCGTGCTGTTGCTCGAAGCCACGTTTTTAATCAGTACAAGAGCATCAACTGGATATCTAGTCTTGAAATCCCCATTATTGGCGGAATCCAAAGCCATCAGATGCCTCCAATCTACACCTCTGAAGAAGATGTCCAACAGCTGAATCTCTGTAAAACCGTGGTGAGGACAATCTCTCTGATACCCCTTGAAACGTTCCCATGAAGCCTTGAATGCTTCAATAGGTCCTTGAACAAAAGAAGAGATCTTCGCTCTCAACTCATCTGAACGCGATTCATCGTAGAAATGGCCGAGGAAAGCGTTCTTTATATCGTTCCAAGTGGTCAGTGAGCCCGGCTCCAACTGCTTCAGCCAGTAAGCTGCATCCCCAGCTAGAGAGTGGGGGAACAACTTACAGAAAACGTAATCGAGAGACACCCCATTTGCCTTGATGCTAGATGCGAGGTCTTCGAACCTCTCAAGATGATCCATGGGATGTTCTGTAGGATGTCCATGGAACTGATGCTGAGCTACCAGTGAGAAGAAAGCAGGCTTCAGCTCAAAGTCCTGCCTAGCGAATCTAGGGGTTCAGATCGTTGCCCTGTTAGCATAGAACTCTTCAGGTCGGTTGTAATCACCCAAAGTGCGTCGGTTCACTACAACTTCCTGAGCTTGACGATTCGCCTGAGCCTGACGCTCTACCTCAGCTAGCTGACGTTCTACCTCAGCTAGCTGACGTTCTAACTCAGCTAGCTGACGTTCTAACTCAGCTAGCTGACGTTCTACCTCAGCTAGCTGACGTTCTAACTCAGCTCGTTGATGATCTAACTCAGCTCGTTCTCTTGCAACTGTGTCGTCAACCTCCTCTGCCACCACGAAGGCATTACCAGCTTCATCAACCCTTTCTCCCTTGTCGTTATACCTGTTTCCCTCTCTGGCAAACAGCTCACCCTGAGCATTCGGAAGAACAACCACAACACGATTCATCATCTTAACTTGCTTTCCTTTTGGTACCTGAAACACACAAAATCAAAAGAAAAACGCGTAAAAACAAAAATAAAAACTTATACTAAATTCTAAAATCAAAATCCTATAGGTTATTTTGACTTCCCGGCAACAGCGCCAAAATTTGATATGCTCAAATTTACCCTGAGCTACTCTCTCAAATTAAGAGATCAATTGTAGTAGGGGTCGAATCACAAGGAGTTAAATCAAACAATAGAATGTATGACTTCGAATTGAGCTAAGCGAATAAAGTAAAATAAAAGCAAAAACAATTCAAAACAGAGAAAGGTTGTTGGTTTCTTAAATTCAATTAAACAAAAGCTAGGTTTTCGGGAAATTCGCAGGCAAAGATAAATTGTAGGTTTATAAAACTGTCAGGATTTTAATGAAGATTCGTTCTCGAACTTGAAACTCTAATGTAAAATTAGACGACTTCCGTTGAATTAATTATCTATGCATAAACCCTAGAAATACAAATTCTTTTGTAAAGTCAATCTATTTATGCAAGCATTAAAGTTCAGGTTTCAATTGTTCACAAAATCCCTAAACCAAATTCTTTTGAGAAAATGTGATTTTGCTCATCTAAGATTATGGTCAAGTTATCAATTGATGCTTCCGCTTCTAATTAATCAACCTAAGATGTCTAATTCAGGGTGATCAATCCTAAATCATAATTAATGCAATCTAGATGAAGAACCATAAGATAACCCTAACATGAATTCAATTCTAACAATTCATCTTAATTCCTTTGAAAAACCCTAAACCTAACAAGCAAATTACTCAGACATGGAAACAGAAATCATGATAACTGAATAATACTACATTAAATAAAGATAGAGAAAAAGATACAGAAGGGTTCGAAGAAATCTGAAAACGTCTGAAAACTTGTCTCCCTAACTCTCAAAATCTCTCTGAATCTCTAAGTCTTTGAATAAAAGAAAGCCTAATGAAAACTAAAAGAAAACTGAGTATTTATAGGTTAGGACTCGTGGTGGGCTTTATTTGTTAACTTCTGGAACTTCTGAGGCGAAAAGGAAATCTTCAGAATTAGAAAATATGATTTCTTCGCGACTTAACATCTTTCGTCGATCGACGGTAGGATTCTTCCGTCGATCGACACGCCAATCTGACGGCAATTGAAAATTCGTCCTCGCGACTTCAGCTTCTCTTTCCTTGATGCTATAAAATGCTCAATAATCACCAATTAAGCTTCATTCATACACAAACCTACCAAGACTCTAAAACACTAAAAAAATACCGAAAAGACTCGATAAAACCGGGTTAAATCATGGCCAAAAGATGGTAAAAACCATGATATATCAACAGGCTGTGTTTTGAGGCTTAAGGCCGGGTTATGTGAGTGGCTGTCGATCGACACACTAGGTGTATGTCAATCAACATGGGTCTTAAGGGCTGTCGTTCGACACACGTGGTGTATGTCGATCGACAGGGCCTTAATTGGTCATTTTTTTGGTTCGATTTTTAATCGTTCGGTTGGACCGGGTCGGTTTGGAGAAACCTAAGATTTCATATTTAAGGCGTTTGGCCATATTCTGATCAAAACCAAGTCCCAAAATCAGTGGAAAAGAGTCTGAGAGGAGTTTCTCTTGTTCTTGATAGTTTTGTGAGTTAAAGTTTCGTTCTTGGTCGTTTTGGAGTGGAATTTTGTGGTGGTTGTAGCTGATTTCGTTTTTGGCCTCAATTCCATCAGTTTCTATAAAAAAATACAAGGTGAGTGCGTGACCATGACTTCTGGGTCGATGGATCATTAGGGTTGCTTGGTGATAGGTTTGAACGAGTTGATTAAGCATGTGGTGATTGATTTGAGGCTGTGAATGTTGGTTGTTGTTTTGTGCAGGTTTTCGTACTGACGCAGAGGAGGAATCGATCTGAGAGGATTATGATCGATTTCCCAGGATTCTCCCAGGGGCCTGTCGAACGACACACACGAGGTATGTCGAACGACAGACCATTACGAAGGCTGTCAAACGACACACATGAGGTGTGTCGAACGACAGCCAGTTCAGATGTTGTCGAATGACACCTAGTAGAAGTGTCGAACGACAGTCATGTTCAGAGGGTATCGATCGACACCTAGTGGTAGTGTCGATCGATAACCTGTTTGATTGGCTGTGTTGAGCCTTCGTTGTTTGTGTGCTCTGTGATTTGTTTGTTTGCCGGAGCGGTCCATCGTGCCTGAGTGAGCAGTCGTAGATGGGATGACCGTCTCACTAGGTATTTATGATAATACTCACGCATCTTTTTTTCCATGTGATGCAGGTAAAGGCAAATTGTGATCGTGGAATCATGGCTACAAAGAGGGAGATGATCTAGGGTCTCGTGTTTCGTGTTGTTTCCATTATTGTTCTAGAACCGCCATTTAGGTTGCTGGAACTTGTTGAATTGGATATTGTTGTGGAACTGATTGGTTAGTGATTTTAATGAAATTGTTTGGTTATCCGCTGTAGTGTTATCTGTGTGTTTTGTTTGGTTGTTGAGGATAACATTTATAGGAATGCTAGTCCGAGACCAAGGGTTTATTGTTAAAAAAAACGGGTTGGGTCGTTTCAATTTGGTATTAGAGCGATACGGTTTTAGGACGGGATAGAACTGCTAGGATTGTAATATTGTTAAAAATTGCAATTATGTGGGTTTGGGGGTTCTAGATCATCTTCCTTCGAGCCTTCAATGAGATTCCACGGTAAGTGTGTTGTTTGTTATGTTTTAATCTTTCTAGTGCTTAGTTGGTGTACTTGTGAGTGCAGTGAGATGGCTAGAGGTACTAGAGGGCGTGGGCGTGGAGGCCGAGGCAGAGGTCGTGGACCTGTGGACGAGCCAGTCTTGAGTGAGGCTCAGAGTTCCACGCATGGGCCTGCGACAATTCAGCAGATTTTGCATGATGGTGAGACCGCCAGTGTAACCGCCAGTGTTGGGGCTGGTTTAACCGACTCTTGGGTTATGCTGGTAGGAGTCTGGAGGATGAGCAGGCTCAGATTATGAGGTTTTAAAGGGGACTTCGACCAGACTTGAGGACTCGGTGTAGAGTCATCAGGTTCGGGTATATAGCGGAGCTGGTAGAGATGGTTGCACAGATTGAGAAGGACCTGAGGGAGCAGGCTGCGGTAGTTATCCTAGCTGTTCAGCCTAGGAGGCCTCAACAGCAGGTGCAACGGGTGGGTCCTAGCAAAGGTGGCAAGCCTGCGCAGGGACAGAAGAGGAAGTGGGAAGACACTTCGAGATCGGGTCAGAGTGGCCGAGGGTGCTATGGTTGTGGGAGTTTGGACCACAAGAGGGCGAGTTGCCCTAAGCTGAGTGAGGCTTGAGCGGCTCGGACTTGTTATCAGTGTGAAGAGCCGGGGCACTTCAGGTTGAACTGTCGTAAGTTGCAGCAGATGGCAGTGGCAGTTGTGCAGCCAGTGATGCAGTATGAGACAGTGCAGCCTGTGGATCAGATTGAGGCGATGCAGCGTCCGCTGGCTATTGCTGCGCCGGGTGAGCCGAGCTCGAGGCCGATCACAGGTAATCTAATTCAGGCTTTGTAAATTCGGTAGTGTTGAATTTTGTGTTTGTTTTGGATTGTTTACTTTGTGATGGAAAAGTTACAACATAGGGTACTAGATTCACTACGCCTTGGGAAAGGGGGTGAGTATTGAATACTCAGTAAGACGGTCTACTCCGTCTCACCACCTAACACTACCTAGCTATTCTAACCCTTATAACCCCACACAGCACCATTAGCACTACTTGCCAGGTACTGTGTCTCACGGCCAACCCTTTGGCGGTGATCCGGAACTATCTCAACCTCATGCCGGGCACGCAGGCAGCCCTTAACCTATGCCGGCGCGCTGGCGGCCCTTAACTTACACCAGCAAGCTGGTAACCTTAACCAATAAATAGGTTCGCCGGCACTCTGGCAGCCCTTAACCAATGCCGGCACGCTGGCGGCCCTTAACCTAGTCGGCCCGTCGGCGGACTTTTCAAGCTAGGCACTCACGACCCTTCTAGCGAGCAGCAGAACGCTAGGTCTTCGTGCCATCTTTCAGGCCAAACACAAACAACCGGGGGAACGCATACTCACGATGCGGTCCATGCAATATTTAGACGGTGGCGTTGTGAACCTACTATCCTACCAGTTTAACATGCTTTTGACTACTAGATTATCCTAAGGTTTACAACCAAATTATCTACTCCGGTTAATCTTAGTCCTTTATACCTCTACGTTCTCAAGCAATAGCCGAAGCAATTCAAGCAATACCTTTTGCCCCGTATGGTCGGCCCCAGGTAAGCATGGCTATCCCAATATGTTACCCATGACACATCTATGGCCATACGGTGACCATCCCTGCAGAAATACAAACATAAAACTATCCGTTAATTGTGGAAGACTCGCGATCCAGCCTTGGTCGTCCCCGGCCTAAGCGTTCCTGCAGCCTTGCCTCTAATCCTGGAGTCGTATGCGGCCGTACGAGTTTGCTAAGCCTCCTTAGCGCTTCTCTTGTTGGCATGCACCGTCTAGTAGTCTGCCGCGGCCAACAAACAAGCGAACTATCGAGTATCCTTACGGCCTTGCGGCGGTAACTCTACCATAGCTCTATTTTGCGGTTCAATGATCGGTTATTATCAGACCTTTCAGTCTGTCACGCTAATCCTCACATTTGGCCCACTAGCTCCCTTTGCAGAGTATAGTCGGCTTATGTATTTTCTACCTTCCTAAGCTACATGCGGTGCGAGTCGGAACTAGGCATGATCCTGCCATGACTAGTCTCCAGTCCGCCAAACAACGAGACACTCTTGGGCCGGTTTAGGCCGAGGTAAGTTTCCTCGAGATACAAGGCTGAGTCTCACGGCGGAACCTTCCTTCACTGTGCACCCTTACCAAGATCCATTGTGATAGCCGAGTTACTTGGCAAACTATGTTAGCCTTGCCATGCTCCTCTACTGTCTCACCTACGAGTCCATAGCCAGATCGCCATGATCTGACCGGATGCTTTGTCACTGTTGGTAAGCCAAGCACGCTTTTGCTTACCAGGCGTGATTCCGAACCGAGGTCGTATCGATCTATATAGAGGCCTTACCGATCCGCGGCACAGTGGTTGGCACTGCCCGTCTAGCTTTCTCTCCGGTCATCGATGCCTCCACCGATGATTACCGGTTTGTTCATCGCGGACGAATAAGGTATCGTACCGATACACCGAGGCCTCACGAGGCTTACCGATGCCAGCCAGCGATCTCATCGCGGACTGCCCTTGCGGACTGCTCAGTTATCCCCGATGGCCAGTGGTAGATCGATCGTAGGCCTCCCTGAGGGCCTATCGACGCGTCCCCATGGAACGACTGTGGATACTACCTGATAGCCACTATTGGCACTGCCAGATCGTCGAGTGTCTATACCGAATTCTTATCGATACGTCCATCAAGAAATGATCCGAGGCTCACTCGTCCTGATCATCGATCAGCCTTGCATCCTTACGATACCTCCTCGAGGCACGTCCTTAGGCTACCCGGGCCCTGTCAAAGCGTCATCGTGCCCTCTAGAGGCATCACTGGTACCTCGTACCAGCGCCCTTGTCGAGGCGTCTCCGATGCCCTCTTGAGGCGTCACCGAGGCCACAGCTGCTAGGCTACTCGGGCCCTGTCGAAGCGTCATCGTGCCCTCTATAGGCGTCACTAGTACCTTGTACCAGCGCCCTTGTCGAGGCGTCTCCGATGCCTTCTTGAGGCGTCACCGAGGCCTTCCATTGGCACCCTGGCGTACTGTCATCGAGGCACCCCGAGGCCGTACCGATGCCAGCACTAGGCGTGGCCAATGCTGGCAATCGTGCACGGATCACATCCGTACCCGACCACTACCAATGCTATACTACTACTCTACCCTAACCCGTACTACTAAGACTACTGTATGAAAGCTAAAAGGAAGAGAATAGAAAGGGATTATTAGGTACGAATCGCGCCTTACCTTATACAGCTGCTCCTTAGGGTGGGGTACCGAGATCCTTCTCGAGCTCCTCCTTTTCTCTTTCTCTTAAGCGTGTATCTTTGGCTCTAGAGAGAAGAAAAATGTTTTGGTGTGTAAATAATGAGCTCCCTAGCTCTCTATTTATACTACACCAAAAACCCTAAGGAGAATATCTACTTTCCTTATTTTTCTCCTCTCCTTAATTTTCTCCACCTCCTTACTACACGGGCCGAAAGCCCATTTTCTCCCCTTTTTCTCCACGCTCCTTCCTTCCTTTTGCCCTGCGTGCCTTAGTTACCAACCTTAAAGTCCGCGTCACTTGTCCGCGTCTAAGTTTTTCCCCAAGAGTCCCTTCTCCGGTTTTGGGATGTTACAGTGAATCCCACGTGTTGTTTGACTCTGGAGCATCGAATTGCTTCATTACTTCGGATCAGGCTGAGAGGAGTGGAATTCGGAGTGGTGCTGGTGAGCAGACTGGACTGGTTATGGTTGCTGGAGGGGAGTTTCTAGCTACTCATAGCCGGGCGAGAGATGTGGATATTCTGGTGGCTGGCGAGTTGATGCCAGCTGACTTGGTGATCAATCCGGTGGAGTTGTACTATGTTATCCTGGGTATGGATTGGTTGAATCGGTACATAGTTCATCTGGATTGTCACCGGGGTCGAGTGGTGTTCGAACATGATGGTGGTAGATTGGTTTATCAGGGAGTGAGACCGACTTCAGGTAGTCTCGTGATCGTACTTGTCCAGGCTGAGGCGATGATTGAGAGGGGTTGCGAGGCTTACTTGGCTACGATTGTGATGCCGAAGGCTGTTGGTGAGGTTGTTGTGAAGGATATTCGGGTTGTTTGGGATTTCGAGGATGTTTTTCAGTCGTTGCAGGGATTACCGCCGTCTCGGTCTGATCCTTTAACGATTGAGTTAGAGTCCGAAACGACGCCGTTGTCTAAGGCACCTTATCGAATGGCTCCAGCAGAGTTGGCAAATAAAGAAGCAGTTGGAGGATTTGTTGGATAAGGGTTTTATTCGACCGAGTACTTCACCGTGGAGAGCGTCGGTGTTGTTTGTGAAGAAGAATGATGGTAGTTTCCGGTTGTGCATCGATTATCGAGAGCTTAACCGAGTCACTGTGAAGAACAAGTATCCTCTTTCGAGAATTGATGAGTTGTTGGATTAGTTGAGAGGGGCTACTTGCTTCTCCAAGATTGACTTGGCATCCGGGTACCACCAGATTCCTATCGATGAGGCAGATGTCAGGAAGACGGCTTTCAGGACTCGGTATGGGCATTTTGAGTTTGTACTTATGCCATTGGGTTGACGAATGCACTGGCGGCATTTATGAGGTTGATGAACGGAGTTTTCCAGGAGTATCTGGATGAGTTCGTGATTATCTTCATCGATGACATTTTGGTGTATTCGAAGAGTCTTGAGGAGCATGAGGTACATTTGAGGAGAGTTTTTGAGAAGTTGCGGGAGCAGAATCTGTTTGCTAAGTTGAGCAAGTGTAGTTTCTGGCAAAGAGAGATGGGATTTCTGGGTTATATTGTTTCTCCAGAGGGAGTTTGTGTGGATCCTGCGAAGATTCAATCTATCCGAGATTGGCCTAAACCGAGGAATGCTACTGAGATCATGAGTTTTCTTGGGTTGGCAGGTTATTATCGGAGATTCGTCAAAGATTTTGCGAGTATGGCTCAGTCTATGACGAAGCAGATAGGGAAGGATGTTGACTAGTACACCAGTGTTGGCGTTGCCTGAGCCGGGTGAGGCTTACGTGGAGTATACAGATGCTTCGGGAGCTGGTTTGGGTTGTGTGTTGATGCAGCAAGACAAGGTGATTGCTTATGCGTTGAGGCAGTTGAGGAAGCATGAGGGCAATTATCCTGTTCATGACTTGGAGTTGGCTGCAGTGATCTTTGCGTTGAAGATTTGGAGGTCGTATTTGTATGGTGGTAGAGTTCAGGTGTTCACCGATCATCATAATCTGAAGTACATTTTTACTATGCAGAATTTGAATGTACGACAGAGGCGATGGTCGGAGTTGTTGGCCGATTATGACCTGGACATTGTTTACCATCCGGGTAAGGCTAACATTGTGGCAGATGCTCTTAGTCGGAGGCGGTATGATTCATCTCAGGAGCGGGATGTGGAGACTCTTGTGAGTATGCTTAGTACTTTGAGGTTGTGTGATACTTCAGAGGAGTCATTGGGGTTAGCGGCAGTCGATCAGGCGGATCTGTTGAGCAGGATCCGAGAAGCTCAGGAGAAGGATCAGATGTTGAGTGATCTCTCTAAGGTTGCTGGTTCTGAGTATCATGTTTATGCTAACGGGACCATCTTGGTGCATGGACGAGTCTGTGTACCTAAGGATGAGGACTTGAGGCATGAGATTTTGAGAGAGGCTCATGCGAGCAAGATTTCGATTCATCCGGGAGCGACTGAGATGTATCGTGATCTGAAATGGTATTATCATTGGGTCGGGATGAAGGGAGATGTGGCGGATTGGGTTGCAGCTTGCAACGTTTGTCAACTAGTGAAGGTTGAGCATCAGGTTCCGAGTGGTTGGTTACAGAGTTTACCCATTCCAGAGTGGAAGTGGGACATGATTACCATGGATTTCGTGGTAGGATTGCCGGTTTCTCGGACATATGATGCCGTTTGGGTGATTGTTGATCGACTGACTAAGTCAACACATTTTCTGGCCATTAAGAAGACAGATGAAGCTGAGGTCTTGGCTAAGAAGTATGTGAAGGAAATTGTGACGTTGCATGGTGTGCCAGCGAGCATTGTGTCGGATAGAGATCTGAGGTTTGCTTCAGTGTACAGCTAATCATCCTCAGATGGATGGGCAGTCTGAAAGGATGATTCAGACACTCTAGGATCTGTTGAGGATGTGTGTGCTGGATTGGGGTGGTCATTGGGCGGATCACTTGAGCTTGGTGGAGTTCGCATATAATAACAGTTTTCAGGTGAGTATCGGTATGGCTCCTTTTGAGGCGTTGTATGGGAGGTCATGTCGTACACCGCTATGTTTTACCCAAGTGGGGGAGAGGAACATTTATGGTGCTGATTTTGTTAAGGAGACGACGGAGAAGATCCGTGTTGTGAAGTTGAACATGTAGGAGGCTCAGGATCGGCAGAAGAGTTATGCCGATAAGAGGAGAACAGAGTTGGAGTTTACAGTCGGAGATCGAGTGTATCTCAAGATGGCTATGATGCGGGGTCTGAACAGGTCCATATCCGAGGATAAGCTGAGTACGAAGTACATGGGTCCATTTCGGGTTGTGGAACGTGTGGGACCAGTTACTTATCAGTTGGAGCTGCCTCCGATCATGGAGAAGTTCCATGATGTGTTTCATGTTTCGAAGCTCAGGAGATGTTTGCATGCATCTGAGGAGGTAGTAGTGACGATTCCTGCAGATCTTCAGCCTAATCTGACTGTTGGGATGAGGCCGGTTAGGATTCTTGAGAGGAGTATCAAGGTTCTCTGCCGGAAGAGAGTGTCGTTGTTGAGAGTCTTGTGGGACTGTGACGGTGTTCAGGAGGAGACTTGGGAACCAGAGGCAAAGATGAAAACGAAGTTCAAGAATTGGTTCGAGAAGCAAGCCGAAAAGTGAGTTCGTTTTTCTTTGTGGTTTCCAGTTTCAGTTTTTGTGTTGTAGTCACCGTGTGTGGTGAGGATTGTGGTTGTGGATTATATATTTTCATTTGAGTTGTAATGATTATGACATTTTCCAGTTTAATAAGATGAGTATTCTTATGTTTTTGACTTTGATAGTCATGTGTTTGTGGTTAGGGAACCTCGAAATGAAAGTGTCTAGCATGTAGAACTTGCCAGTTTCGGTGGAACTCTAACATGTTATATGTGTTGGTGTGTGAGAGAGTCTCGGAATAGAAGTTTTATTGTGGGTAGAACTGTCTAGTTCCGAAGAGACTCTGCGGGGACATCCGGGTGATGGATGGTCCAGATGATCTGTGATGATCATGTTGTGATGGTATTCTGGGTTGGGAGTATCATGTTAAGACCTTGGGAGGTAGTTCCCGTCAGAGGTGCATTATAGACGTCTAGAATTGATTTCGTTCGGGGATGTTGATCCTCGCATAGCTCAGAGAGAGACTGTGGTTCTTCCTTGGAGATTTTGATCTCTGGAAGATCTTTGAGAGATGTTTCTCTCCAGGGAGTCGTGGATTTCCTGCATACCGATCGTTCGCCAGGACTGCACGGACTGGGGACGTGAGGGTATGGAGATAGTTTTGGAGATTGTGATTTCTGGCAGATCTTTGGGAGTTGTGTCTCTCTAGGGGATGTGTGGGTTCCGTGCATACCGAGAGCTTGAGGGACTGTGTGTTCTGAAGGTTTGAGGGGTATGGAGATAGTTGGTATCAAACACCATCAGGACTGCGCGGACTGAGGTGGGTTGATACGAGGCACCGAGAGCTTAATGGGTGACGATCCCGAGAGTTAGAGGGTGTGGTTATGAGCTATGAGCAATCAATGTCTGAGACGGATCTATATGCATAGGACGGATGGGAGCCTCGAGAGGGTCTGGGAGATATAGTCTCCGGTGTTACTAGCAGGTTGGCCAGGTGGTTAGCCATGTCGGCTGTGTTTGAGGATTCGAGGACGAATCCAATTTTAGTGGGGGAGAATTGTGACGCCAGTGAACCAATTTTGAGGAAATTAGAGGGTGTGTCGATCGACACTAGTGAGGTGTGTCGATCGACAGGCTGTGTTTTGAGGCTTAAAGCCGGTTTGTGTGAATGGATGTCGATCGACACACAAGGTGTATGTCGATCGACATGGGTCTTAAGGGCTGTCGTTCCACAAACGTGTGTATGTCGATCGACAGGGCCTTAATTGGTCGGTTTTCTGGTTCGATTTTTAATCGTTCGGTTAGACCGGGGCAGTTTGGGGAAACCTAGGGTTTCATATTTAAGGCTTTTGGCCGTATTCTGATCGAAATCAAGTCCCAAAATCAGTGGAAAAGAGTCTGAGAGGAATTTCTCTTGTTCCTGATAGTTTTGTGAGTTAAGGTTTTGTTCTTGGTCGTTTTGGAATGGAATTTCGTGGTGGTTGTAGCTGATTTCGTTTCTAGCCTCAATTCCATCAGTTTCTATCCAAAAATACAAGGTGAGTGCGTGACCATGGCTTCTGAGTCGATGGATCATTAGGGTTGCTTGGTGATAGGTTTGAACGAGTTGATTAAGCATGTGGTGATTGATTTGAGGCTGTGAATGTTGGTTGTTGTTTGTGATTGTTGTTTTGTGCAGGTTTTCGTACTGACGCAGAGGAGGAATCGATCCGAGAGGATCATGATCGATTTCCCAGGATTCTGCCAGGGGCCTGTCGAACGACACACACGAGGTGTTTCGAACGACAGACCAGTACGAAGGCTGTCGAACGACACACATGAGGTGTGTCGAACGACAGCCAGTTCAGATGCTGTCGAACGACACCTAATGGTAGTGTCGAACGACAGTCATGTTCAGAGGGTGTCGATCGACACCTAGTGGTAGTGTCGATCGACAACCTGTTTGATTGACTGTGTTCTGTGTGATTTGTTTGTTTGCATGAGCTGTCCATCGTGCCTGAGTACGCAGTCGTAGATGGGATGACCGTCTCACTGGATATTTATGATAATACTCACGCATCTTTTTTTCCATGTGATGCAGGTAAAGGCAAATTGTGATCATGGAATCACGGCTACAAAGAGGGAGATGATCTAGGTTCTCGTGTTTCGTGTTGTTTCCATTATTGTTTTAGAACTGCCGTTTAGGTTGCTGGAACTTGTTGAATTGGATATTGTGTTGGAACTGATTGGTTAGTGATTATAATGAAATTGTTTGGTTATCCGCTGTAGTGTTATCTGTGTGTTTTGCTTGGTTGTTGAGGATAACATTTATGAGAATGCTAATCCGAGACCAAGGGTTTATTGTTAAAAAAAAACGGGTCGGGTCGTTTCACCTGATTTTCTTCGAGCAATTTCAAAACCAAGAAAGTATGCGGCATGACCAAGGTCTCAAAGTTTAAAAGCTGATTTCAAAATATCTTTAAACACCTCCATGGATGAATCATCACTACCCAACCATAGAATATCATCAACAAATACCAATATAACTAAGAAGACTCCATATGTATTCTTAACAAAGAGAAAATGATCATTAGGAGCCTGAGTAAAATCTTGAGATAAAATGACTTGAGTAAATTTTTGATTCCATCTGCGAGAACCTTGCTTCAATCCATACAAGGATTTATGCAATCTACAAACTGAATCTTTAGGATTAGAAACTCCAGTAAACTGAGAATAACTAGGTGGTATAGCCATATAGATTTTTTCGTCTAAATCTCCATTTATGAAAGCATTACTCACATCTAGTTGAGTTAAGGAATAGTTCTTGATTGCAGTCATAACAAGAATCAAATGAAAAGTATCCATCTTAGCAACTGGTGAGAATGTATCCAGATAATCCAACCCTTCCAATTAGGTATAATCATTGGCAACAAGTGTAGCTTTATGTTTCTCAATACTGCCATCTGAACTGTATTTCAGAGTAAATACCCACTTACAACCAATAGGTTGTTTACCTGGAGGAAGATCACAAATAGGCCAGGTTCCAATCGCTTCTAATGAATTCATTTCAGATTTTGCAGCCTCTCTCCACTCATCAGATTTGACAGCTTCTTGAAAAGTTTTAGGTAGGACAATAGTGGATATAGAGAAGGAAAAATATCTATAAGAAGGTGATACATGATCATAGGAGATAGAATCTGAAATGGGATATGAAGTGGTAAACGTAGGATGTGCTGGAAATGTAGATTAATGATGAGGAAATTTGTAACAATATTACCCAAATCTTTGTTGTTTTGAAAACTAACCCATTTTTTGAAATCTTTGAAAACTAATATTTTTCATATTTATAATATTTTAATAATAAAAACCAATAAGAACAAAGAATATAAAAATCGTCACTATTTTTAATTTTTTTTTTTTTGTCGTCAAAAATTTCATTGATTAGCAAATATTACATTGGCCACTTCACTACATAGCTTTGTGAATGTGTTCGAGCTTGTTTTGCCAAGTGATCCGCATAGTCATTTGCCGCTCGAGAGATGGACCTGAATTTGAAATTACAAAGCTTTGCTATCCTAAGAATATCACTAACTTGTATGGTGTAGGGGAGATGCCTATACTGTTGCACTTCCAACTCAGTGCTTGGTTGTTGTAACAATCCATATATTCCAATAGCCTAGCCTGTGCATTTCAATTGTAGCAATCCGCAAAGCCTCTGCTTCAGCCAACATTGAAGACTGCGTCACTATTTTTAATTAAAATCGTCTTTATTGTTAATTACCAAATTTCTTTTTTTTATATATGCGTTAAAAAAAAAGAGAAAATACTCCGTAAAATTTGATTCTTCCTATAATTAAGCTTTTCGTAAGATTTTGCAGAAGATTTGAATTCCTTTTATCTATTGTGAAAAATAAATTTATAATTCCGAAACTAAAAGATTTGATAATATTTTGTTAAGATTTGAAATTTAAAAGCCCTATATATAGGGAAATATCGTCAGCCGCTTGAACTCTTTCATTTCGTATGTATGAGGTTGATGATCATATATATAGGCTATGAATATATATGTTGAATAATAATAAGGATATAAGTAGATTTTGGTAAAATACATGTATATCTTTTTTCTTCAATAATACCTTTTCAGTATGTATATATCTAAATATTAATTAAAATCAAAGTACATCTTTTTGTTTTGTCAGTATCAGATCAAAATGTATTTTTAATTTCGAAAAAAACTTTTTTATCCTCCTTCGAGACAAGTAAAAAGTGATGACTAGACTAAAAAATGATAA
Source organism: Arabis alpina (assembly GCA_900128785.1). Classification (NCBI taxonomy): domain Eukaryota; kingdom Viridiplantae; phylum Streptophyta; class Magnoliopsida; order Brassicales; family Brassicaceae; genus Arabis; species Arabis alpina. The sequence continues at coordinate 43,212,445 of LT669794.1, forward strand.
CATGTAATGATGACATGGATTGCTAAAAATGTGACATTGCTTAATCCTCTTCAATTCATTCATTGGATAATTAAATAATTTTATTAATGAATGTCATTATTCAATTAAGAAATTATAAAATCTGTTTCGAATCTTGGCATGTTTAGTTTTTAAATTATGTTTGTTGTTTAGTTAAATTATTGCTCATAAGATTGTTGTTGGAATCACCTAAAATTCTGTTTATTGTTTATTTTTGTATATTTGATTTTTGTTTACTTGATTAATTGAATTATTAATCATTTACGAAATTATTTTAAATACTCACAAAAATTATTTTAAGTTCCGGTATTGTTTTTTTTTTTTTTACTTATTTTCTAGATTTATACTATGCATAAACTTTGGCCAAAACTAATTTACATGGTTTTCTATATTATTGTTATTTCAACAGTTTTAAATAAAATTATTTTAGTTATTTTATCCTTTATCTAAAACGACATAATAATAATACTATTAATTTAGTTATTTAAAACTGTGCAAAATGTTATGCAAATTTAGTTAGCACTAAATGGGAAATTTCAAAAATGACACACTTGAATTACCTTTTTGCAAAAATGACATTACCAATTGTTCATTTTCAAAAATGACACAAATTATATATTAAAAAAGTCATAAACCATAGAATTTTAAACTTTATAAAACTCTAAACCCTAACATAGCATAGTTAACCCAAATATAAATGATATTTTGAATAAATAATATTTCAAAATGTGTCATTTTTGCAAAAGATAATTCAAATGTGTCATTTTTGTGGTGTTTCATTTGGTTTGTGTCATTTTATAAAATTTCTCTAAATACAATTGTTTAAAATATTCCTAACAATTAAACTAAATAATGAGTGGTTGTTTAATCCAAATAGTTTAAATTGATTAAATCTTGATGCAGAAAAATATACCGAAAAGTATATATATTATGTAAAGTATATGTTTTTAGATTTTGTGTTCAGATTTATTTTGTGTGTTTTCAATATATATAATACAAACTATTGATATTGGTGAAAAAGATTTGACTATCATTGATCATATCAAATCTTTTCTTCTTCATGAGTTTTATGTTATCATTTTCTAAACCATCTCTCGACTTTTATACATTTCAAAAAAGATCAGACAATAATAGAAAAACAAGAAAGTTCATAGAAATAGGAGTGACTTAAAGAATATCCATGAATTTTGCATGGTTAGGAGCTTGGTGAATATGTAGAGTAAGTTATTGCAAAATAAAATTATTTTACTTACTACGATCTCTTAAATTAAAATTTGTGCTTGAATATTTAAAAGCAAAAGCATATAAACATATACTATTTAGGATCTACATATTAACAATTTATATTAAGCATGCATCCACTATTCCTTTATTTTTCTTTGTTATATTCCAATTTAGTGTTTGATCGATGGGATTGTGACAAAAAAAAACAACAACAATCTTTTGGAGATTTCAAGTATGCAATGAGACCTGAACTTTTTATATACATACAAACATAATAGTCAGCAAAAAGATTGGTTTGTTACCTAGACGTGTATTTTCTCATGGATAACTATATGTCGCTTTATCGAGATTAAAATCTAGGACTAGGTTGACATTCCTAATCACTGTAAATAAAAATGTAGAAGAAAACAATCAATGTTATCTATAAGAAAGTGTCATTGATTTTTAGATCTTGCTTTTGTTTGGTTTAAAAATTTTATACCATACTTTTGTTCTTCATCTTCTTTCATTATTCAACATGTTATTGAGTAATCCATATACAATAATTTTAATCTAATTTTACATGCTATGATATTTTACTTTTTCATAGTTCATAATTTATAATATCTTCGGTATTAAAATTAACAATATTACGAAATAATGTTCACACCCGCACACGGTGCGGGCAAGTCACCTAGTTTTAAATTAAAATCAAAGTTAATCTTTTTTTTTGTCATTATCGGATCAAAATATATTTTTAAATAAATTAGTTAAAATTAATTTCGAAAAAAACGTTTTTCTTTTAAATATAAAATCAGGATATATTTTTTTTCACAAAAGATTATTTTTCAAAACTTTCAAAACAAGGGTTAGTTTTCAAACTTTATAAAATTTTAAGAATATTAAACCAAATCCTCCCATTAATGATTCAGGAGATAGCATTGAAATAATTTGGTGCCTTAGTCTGCCTTTTTATTTTTGAAACCAAAAGGAACATTCTCTGATGGAACAGAAGAAGTATTACAAAAAGAATTAGAATCAACAATAGGAGAAGAAGACAAATGAGGATAAGAAATATGCAAAGAAGAAGGAAATTCAGATGTTGGTTCCTGAGAAGAAGAAGAAGAAGATTCAGAAATATGATTCATATTCTGAGTAAACAAATCTGTAGTCGATTCAAGAGCCAAGAGGTAGATCAAAAGAAGCTGGAAAAAATAGATTCAAGAGAAGGAAGAGGAAGAAGATCCTGATTAAAAATGTTAGAAACATGAAAAGATTGAGAGAATGGAAAATCAGATTCATGGAACACCACATCCTTTTAATAGACACAGTTCTTGTTTATCAAGAACTTTATATCCTTTGTATCCAGAAGGATAACAAAGAAAAACACAAGGTTTCGCCATAACGATGCAGAAAATGCCAGGAAGAAGGAGGTATGCAAGTAAATCTACAAAACAAAGCATGCTCCACAGCTCGAGATGCGAGACGACGTTAGGGTCGGAAATTCATAGCCTCCGCCTATATGTTTCACCGTCGACATGCAATAGAGATAGAGGGCACGAGAATCCGACCAGCGAGAACGCTAACGCACATCATGCCTTCAACACTTGCCGCGAGAATCAGGTTGAATCAAACCCATCAATCATCAAGTGCATGGATGGATCAAGATAGAAGAAGACACTAGCCTTCTTACGATACTGGTCGAATCCGAGAGGTGAGCAGATCGGCGGTGGTAGAGCGAACTTTTGGCAGAGATCGAGAGAAAAGTCGTCATGCGTGATATTTGCGTGCTCGACCTTGATTTTAACTTGTTGAAGATAGTGATAACATGAAGTTTTAACCATATAATACGACTGCAAATGCACAACAAGCGGTTATAGTATTTCAGGGATCGAATCACGAAGATCAAGTATTACACTTCGAAATTATAAGAACTGAAATTAAGTTAAGATGATAATATGTGGTTGTTTGCAAATGGAATAAGAAAAGCAATGTAAATGATGTAAACTTAGAAATTAAAGACGTCATGCTTTAGAGATTTTCGCGTGAAATCAGATATCATGAACTAAACAATTATTCAGGGACTTTCAAGCTCAGCCTTGAACTTTAACATGAATGTATATATAACCAATCCATTATCATGGTATTTGAGACTTTATCTAACAACCTAAGATTCTAAAATGTCATTTGAACTTAGAATTAAAGACAAGCATTAATGAACATGTTTGATATGTTTACAAATCGTCTTAGCATCAACTTTGTTGGCTGAGGATAATTTTTTCACCTATGTTCTTTCTAGCAACCTATAGCACTTTTGATGAATAGATTAAACCTTAAATCAGAGACTAACTGATCAATTTAGTCTAAGAAATGAATTCAGTGATAGATGAAAACAACAAATAAACCCTATAAATGTTTGATTCGATGATTCAATGATAATCCCTTGAACTCGTAGAACCTAATTATTCAGACATAAAGATGGATGAACGACAAAAAGATGAAGAAAAACTCGTGTATAATAAAATAGAATTCCAAGGGAGTTCAAAAATCTTCTTAAGAATCGTACAATCAAGATTTTTACGATAATTTTACCAAAGGCTTGCTAACGCTGTCTATGGAAATAATGGGAGCTGCTAGGTTCAATATATATAAGCTTCAACCAAGTAGGTAGCTAGGTAGCTGAGTGGCATGTGTCGTACTTGTAGTTGACTCATCGCATACAGTTGCGATACCTCGTATAGATTCGTCGTAGTACATCGTGCTCCTCGCTACCTCGTGCTTCCGGCTCGTCATCTTTGATTTTTGCCCGAATAATTTCTAAACATTTTCGGTCTGGCGACAAGGTTATTAAAGTAGGTACATTATGGGGAATCCGAATCTGAGAGGTGTCTCGTTCGATTTGAGGAGTCATCCATAGATGTGTCTTCGAGACTATAGCAATCGATATATCGAAGAAGAAAAGGATCATGGAGGATCGGAGTCAGAAGACTGGTACTTAATGTAGAGACCTCCTGTTTATCAAATTCTAGTGTTAGTCTCGTTCAAGACTGGTACTTACAGACACCTCTAGTGTTCATATGGCTGAAGAAAGTTATGTGTGCATGATTTTGGGATCTCTCGATACTGAAATTAAAATCCTCGACCTCGTGTTTTCTATAACAATCATTAAACCATTTGCTCACACTGGTTTTACACGGTGTGAGATTTTTGCCATTGATAATGACATTTCTTGTCATTGTCAAAATAACCTCTGATTATTATGACTACTTTGGTAGGTTCGTGGATCTTAACATAGGGAAGGACGAAAGAAGAAGACGTGAATCTTTATGGAATCTTTAAAGACATTTCACTTACAACAGAGGACAAACAGGTTGGTTGCAATGTCTTTCCATTTGCCCTGTCTTTTTTTTATACTAAAGCTAACCATGTGATTGCCTGAAAAGCCAAATCAAGAATATATGATCAATCTAGATGAATACTATACCGAAGATGACTACTCACATAGGGAAAATATAACACCTTTTTCGCCTAAAATTATGGTCCCCGGATTTTTTTTCTCTCATTGGAATCTAATTCCTTTGATCTCATTTCTTCTGCTTTACTTACCCGCTAGTCATGTTAATAAGTGCACACAACATTCTCTTGTAGAAGAATGTGGAAATGAAAGCATTTTCGATGTTTCTCTTAATCTCTTCTTCTGAATTGATTCTCAAATAGATTTTAAGGCATTTTGGGACCCTAGAAGCCACGTTTTACATAATTTATGTGACTCAACCTTCACCTATCTCTTTTATGGACCCCATCTTTCACATTTCATACCTTATCACCAAAACATTACCATATTTATTTGGTTGGATCCTTCAAAAAATAAAATTAGTGTTCCCCACAAAAGCATACCCAATTTCACTTCTAACTTAACAAGAGGACCACCACCACCACGTACGGTTTGCACCATACAAACCACAAACTCCTTCTTCACTCCAATAATTTATATCATCTACAAAACCACCATATCTCTCTTTCTCTCTCTCTCTCTCTCTCTCTCTCTCTCTCATGTTCTTGGTTTCTGTTCAGGAAAAATATAATGGAGTTCAAGTATGGAGCATCTCACTGCCACTTGTCCTCAGACATGAAACAGCGGAGTTTTCATAAGCATCGAGGAAAAGGGAGAGAAGAAGAAGAGTATGATGCTTCTTCTCTCAGCTTGAACAACCTATCAAAGCTTATTCTTCCTCCACTTGGTGTTGCAAGCTATAACCAGAATCATATCTGTTCTAGTGGATGGATTATCTCTCCCATGGACTCAAGATACAGGTACCATCATTCATGTTCCTCTTATCGATGATCTCTCTGAAAAACTCAGTCTTTGATCTGTTCTTGAGTGATGCAACATGACTAGTGAGATATGGAAGTTGATTCATGTTTTGGTAACAATCTTGTGTTCATGAAATTCTCAAAGACAAAAAAGAAAGCATTGATTAGTGATAATGCATTCACAAAGATGTATCCTTATAACGTAAGATAACGTAAAGAAGTTAAGTGGTGATTATGTGTGGTTGATTCAGGTGTTGGGAATCATTTATGGTGCTTTTGGTGGCATACTCTGCGTGGGTTTACCCCTTTGAAGTTGCATTTCTCAATTCCTCACCAAAGAGAAATCTTTGTATCGCAGATAACATCGTAGACTTGTTCTTTACTGTTGACATTGTCTTAACATTCTTCGTTGCTTACATAGACCAAAGAACACAGCTTCTTGTCCGTGAACCCAAACAGATAGCAGTGAGGTCAGTATTTGTTAGTTTGATACGATCTTTACTCCATTAAAGATATGATTTAAAAAAAAAAAAAGTGGAAGACGACAATGTTTAGGTGCCCACACCATGTGATTCTATTTTTTTCATTATCAGAATGTTAGATAAATTTCTGATTATGGAAAGAATAGAATGATTCCATTTGTAATATTAGGTGAACAGAGACTTGTTTTTAATAAATGTGTTTGGTTTTCACTAAATGCTATTTTATTTATTATTAAAGGTACCTTTCAACATGGTTCTTGATGGATGTTGCATCAACTATACCATTTGACGCAATCGGGTACTTAGTCACTGGCACATCCAAATTGAAGCTTACTTGTTCTCTCTTGGGCTTGCTCAGATTTTGGCGACTCCGACGCGTCAAGAACCTCTTCACGAGGTACACAATTCCCCTATGACTACATGCCATGTCTCTGAAGTCAATCAAACCAATATTATCGCATTTTTCATGATGTTTCAGACTCGAGAAGGACATAAGATATAGCTATTTTTGGGTTCGCTGCCTTCGACTTTTATGCGTGAGTAAAGAAATTATAAGTGAAAACAACAAACTATATCTTTAAATATTTGTAGTTGCAGAACATGATTGAGATTGAGTATTTTACAGGTGACATTGTTTCTGGTGCATTGTGCGGGATGCATTTATTACTTACTAGCAGACAGATATCCAAACCAAGGAAAGACGTGGATTGACGACATTCCTAGTATCAGAGATAAAAGTCTTTCCATAAAGTACATTGCAGCCATTTATTGGTCTATCACAACAATGACTACTGTTGGTTATGGAGATCTCCATGCAAGGAACACTATTGAGATGCTATTCATTACAGCCTACATGTTATTCAATCTCGGCCTCACCGCTTATCTTATTGGTAACATGACTAATTTGGTCGTGGAAGGGACTCGTCGTACCATGGAATTTGTGAGTCTCAAGCTCTCACTCTTTAGTTTTATTCTCTTTGTATTGTTTTACTTAGGGAAGTTTATGTTGTTGCAGAGGAATAGCATTCAAGCTGCGTCAAACTTTGTTAACAGAAACCGATTGCCTCCTAGATTGAAAGACCAGATATTGGCTTACATGTGTTTGAGGTTTAAAGCAGAGAGCTTGAATCAGCAACATCTTATTGATCAGCTTCCAAAATCTATCCACAAAAGCATTTGTCAACATCTTTTTCTTCCATCTGTAGAAAAAGTTTATCTCTTCAAAGGAATTTCAAGAGAAATACTTCTTCTGATGGTGAGTTCCTTCATTATCAATATGTCCAACCAAATCAAACCAAATGAACTAGGAATTGTTGGATGAGTTCTCTAAACAGAGTTTATGTGTTGAAATGTGTAGGTTTCAAAAATGAAGGCTGAGTATATACCACCAAGAGAGGATGTCATTATGCAAAATGAATCGCCCGATGATGTTTACATAATTGTATCAGGAGAAGTCGAGATCATCGACTCAGAGATGGAGAGAGAAAACGTGTTAGGCACTCTACGTTGTGGAGACATATTTGGAGAAGTTGGAGCACTTTGTTGCAGACCACAAAGCTACACTTTTCAAACCAAGTCTCTTTCACAGCTACTCAGGCTTAAAACATCTTATCTTATTGAGACAATGCAGATTAAACAACAAGACAATGCCACAATGCTCAAGAACTTTCTACAGCATCATAAGAAGCTGAGTGATCTAGACATTGGTGATCTAAAGACACAACAAGATGAAGAAAACAACGGCTTTGTCTCGAATCTTAACACTGTTGTGTCCACGGGGAATGCAGCTTTTCTTGATGAGCTTCTTAAGGCTAAGCTAAACCCTGACATTGCAGATTCCAAAGGAAAAACTCCATTGGTAATATTTTAATTTCACCAAAAACCATACTCATAATCATAGTCATTAATTCGCGGTCGTATATTATTATTTCAGCATATAGCAGCTTCAAGAGGATACGAAGATTGTGTATTGGTACTTCTAAAGCATGGATGCAACATCCACAAAAGAGGTAAACACATCTTACTTGAGAACCACGTTACATTTACAAACATGTTCTATGCACAATAATTGAAAACAAATCTTGCAGATGTGAATGGTAACACGGCTCTATGGGAAGCGATATCATCGAAGCACCATGAGATATTCAGGATCTTGTATCATTTCGCAGCAATATCTGATCCTCACATAGCTGGAGATCTTTTATGTGAAGCAGTGAGACAGAACAATATAGAAGTAATGAAGGATCTTTTGAAACAGGGGATTAGTGTAGACACAAAGAACCACCATGGTTTCACAGCTTTGCAGGTCGCTATGTCGGAGAATCATATGGATATGGTCAATCTCTTGATGATGAATGGTGCAGATGTTGTTGGTGTTACACCATTGGAGAAGTTGAGAGCTGTTGAAGAAGAAGATAAAGAACGAGGAAGAGTAAGTATTTTCAGAGGAAATCCATTAGAGAGAAGAGAACAAAATTGCAATGAAGCTGGGAAGGTTATTTTACTTCCTCCTACACTTGATGATCTCAAGAAAATTGCAGGTAAAGTAACCACACAACTCTTAAATTACAATTTTTGGTGAACATGAGTTTCGAACCAACCGGTTTTGTTCTTAAACCGGGATTTTTTAACTAGACCGGAGTCCAAACACTAATTTGTGGTTTAGGGTCTGGTCTTGGTTCGGTTCTGGTTTATTGTTAACTAGGTTTGGTTTTTAACATTTTTTGGTTTGTGTACATAAATAGGTGAGAAGTTTGGGTTTGATGGAAGTGAGACGATGGTGACAAATGAAGATGGAGCTGAGATTGACAGTATTGAAGTGATTAGAGATAATGACAAGCTGTACTTTGTGGAAATTAAATAATGCAACAAACCAATGAAAATAGTGGTATGAGATAAGATCGAGCGTGGTTATACATAAATGAATTAATTAAGCTTGAATAAAACCAATATTGACGTAAAACGTAAACAGAAATTGTAATTTTTGAGTGAATTTTATATGCGTCCATTTGAATGGGATGTAAAATATATACTATGGTTGAAGAAAAAGTAATCTACTAAACAAGTCCATACAAGTTGACAAAGAAAGGTCGTGAATCTGATAATAATAAATTGAAATGTCCCAAAATAATAAATTCAAATTGAGTTCGAAATTTATTAAAACCTAGCTATACTGTATCAGCTTTTGAACATGGTATAGTTTCTTCGTATATGGAAAATGTGACGTGACTGTCGTAGTATCAGTATCACATGCCTATGCTACGGTTAGAATTTAGTTGAATTATTGAGTTTTATTAATTTTGGAAACATCTTTTTGAGGTTGTACACGTTATTTTGTTTGCAAGAGAAGAAATTTATTCTTTGGTATAATGGAATAGTCGTTGAATTGAAGAGAATGTGATCACGTGATCTTCACGTGGAATCAATTTATGATATTTCTTTGTCAATGAATCGATAAAATTATGCGACTTTTTTGTGAACCACTTGAAGTTTGGACACACACTCCAAACCCTACCATACATTTTTAGTAATTCGACTTCAGTTTACCCTACATTATTTTCAAAACATATATAAATAAACAACAAAACATCAATAGTTTAATTCCCCTTAGAGTTGTCCTAGTCACGGTTCTATCGGAATTCTAATATTGCAAAACGAGCGAAGGTGGAATGAAAATCTTATATTTTAAGATGAATATTTCATAATTGTTATTTTAATATATGTAAGCTAATTTGAACGTACTAAAAATTGGAAATACGTAAATGTGTTCATTCAGCTCATTTTCTCTGAATTAAAAACAATATATGTTGTAAAATAATATAGTATTGTTCTGTGATCAGATATAAAATGGCCAATAACATAGAACCAAAATAACATTCAAGCCATATCTTTAAATTTGTGCTTAATTTGAAAAAAAATATGCAAACTCGTTGACTACAAAATTACACAAAACATCCATGAAAATGCCTAAGGACCTACAAAGGAAAAGCTCTCCTCTTAAAAATTAGAGATAATTACTAGAACAACCTTTTTAGATTTGGTGTTTACTCAAACAACCTTTAAATTTTTGAGCTCAAAAATTTGAGCTAAAAAAGGTTACAAAGACATTAAAAATACTTCAAATTCGTTTATTAACGAAAATGCCATTGAAAAAAAAAATAACATAAAACCAAAAAAAAAAAAAAAATCAGATTTCAACTCTTCATCTTCTTCTTCTTCTCTCCGGCGACTCCTCTCTCCGGCGACGAAATTCGTTGCTTTTAACGGTAAGATTCGAAACAAATCATGAGTTATCTTCCTCTCTATCATTCACGAGTGTCTTGAGTTCAGATTTATGAACTTCAATATGTTCTTCGTTAATAGGTTTCGAAATTCCGGCGAAGGAAAGTTCCGGCGAGTGTTGGGGTTTCGTTTTCGTGCGTTGTAGAGAGGTAATCTCTTGATTCTAACCGGTTTCGTTTGGGTATGTTGAACTTTTGTAAAATCACGTTTTGGTCAAAATCTGAATTTTTTCCAGATCTGGAAAAAATCCAGATCTAGATTTTTGTTTGATGGTAGACTTATTTTTTGTTTGATGGTAGACTTATTTTCTGTTTGATGGTAGACTTATTTTCTGTTTGATGGTAGACTTATTTTCTATTTGATGGTAGACTTATTTTTGTTTGATGGTAGACTTATTTTCTGTTTGATGGTAGACTTATTTTTGTTCGATTGTAGACTTATTTTCTATTTGATGGTAGACTTATTTTTGTTCGATGGTAGACTTATTTTCTGTTTGATGGTAGACTTATTTTCTGTTCGAAGGTAGACTTATTTTTGTTCGATGGTAGACTTATTTTCTGTTTGATGGTAGACTTATTTTCTGTTTGATGGTAGACTTATTTTCTGTTTGATGGTAGACTTATTTTCTGTTCGAAGGTAGACTTATTTTTGTTCGATGGTAGACTTATTTTATGTTTGATGGTAGACTTATTTTCTGTTCGATGGTAGACTTATTTTTGTTTGATGGTAGACTTATTTTCTGTTTGATGGTAGACTTATTTTTGTTTGATGGTAGACTTATTTTCTATTTGATGGTAGACTTATTTTCTGTTTGATGATAGACTTATTTTTGTTTGATGGTAGACTTATTTTCTGTTTGATGGTAGACTTATTTTCTGTTTGATGGTAGACTTATTTTCTGTTTGATGGTAGACTTATTTTTGTTTGATGGTAGACTTATTTTCTGTTTGATGGTAGACTTATTTTTGTTTGATGGTAGACTTATTTTCTGTTTGATGGTAGACTTATTTTCTGTTTGATAGTAGACTTATTTTTGTTTGATGGTAGACTTATTTTCTGTTTGATGGTAGACTTATTTTTGTTCGATAGTAGACATATTTTCTGTTTGATGGTAGACTTATTTTTGTTCGATGGTAGACTTATTTTCTGTTTGATGGTAGACTTATTTCTTTGAGATGCAGACGTTGTGGTAGACTTATTTCTATGATATGCATAGACTTTTCGACTCTGGAGCTGCTAATGAATGAAGATTGTACGTGCAATGCGTAACCGCATGAAGATTGTAAAAAACATCCAAAAGATCATGAAGATGGTCTATACACCATTGTTTCTTGTTGTATTTAGGTAGTATTTGGTTAATCTTTGTATTGTTTAACATGCAAAGAGATTTATTTTTATGAGATGTATTTTCGTTTGATGGTAGATTTATTTTTATGAGACACACACGTTCTGATTTGTAATATACGTTATGGTAGATTTATTTCTATAAAATACAATTGTTATGGTAGACTTTTTGCAAAGAGATTCAAACATTATGGTAGACATCTATGAACATTCTTTTGTAGTGTAATGAATGAATTGACAACATTTATGTATGGTTAAAACATGGCTTCTGAAATGTCTCGGTAAACATTAGAAAATCCTTAAAACACGAGTACGAGTTCAAATACGAGTACGAGTTCATACGAAAAGATAGAAAATATATAGTACATACTAAATCTACCATAAACAAGAATGATTTGTTTTGTTCCCAAGAATACCCATCAATTCTTCTCAAAACTCTAACTACCATAAACAAGAATGATTTGTTTTGTTCCCAATTTATCTCCTTTTGTTCAAACCCTAAACCCTAGTTCTTCACCATTGTTGCAGATTTTTCGTGCAAATTTGTCTATTTTTAAGGGTAAAATCGATATTTCGCATTCCTTGCAAATAACTCTACCATCTACCAAATAAGTCTACCACCACTATAGTTTCCTAAACAGGAAATAAGTCTACCACCAAGTATTATAAGTCTACCGTTATCACAATAAGTCTACGAAATGTCTAATGTGAAAATAAGTCTACCATCACTAAGTTTGATAAAAAGTCTACCATCATTAGACTTGGGTAAAAACAAATCTACCGCTTCTATCGCTAAAAACGCATAAGTGTACCACCATTGATCCTAAAAAAATAAGTCTACCAGTCAACAGTTGGTTTCGTTGACCGAAAATACGAAATAAGTCTACCGCTACCTCTAAGTCTACCGCTACCTCTAAGTCTACCACTACTACAATAAGTCTACCACAACTAAATACAAAATAAATCTACCACCACGATAAATAAGTCTACCGCAAACTATAAGTCTACCGCTAATAAAATAAGTCTACCGTCACTATAAATCTACCGTCATTGTGACTAAAAATCTACCACCAAAGGAAACAAATCTACCAGTAAAAATAAATCTACCATCGAAGAAAAATAAATCTACTGCTGAAAATAAGTCTACGGAAATAAATCTACCATTCGAAGAATAAGTCTACCGCAAAAAATAAGTCTACCGCTACGGGACAATAAGTCTACCACCAAAGGAGACAAAATAAGTCTACCGCTCAAAAATAAGTCTACCGCTCCTCAAATAAGTCTACGGACAAAAAAATAAGTCTACCAGAACTCAAATAAGTTTACCATCACATAGCGGTAGACTTATTTTTTTAGGCGGAAAATTTTCGCGCTTACGCGGCGCGTTTCATTAATGGTATTTTCGTAAATACGTTTTTTGTTATCAAATGAAAAAGGGTAAAACGGACTCGAAAATAGCCCCAGTAATTAAAATCTAAAAAAGTTGGTTGAGTAAGGCCAAAATCTAAGAAGGTTGGTTGAGTAAGACCAAAATCTAAGAAGGTTGTTCTAGTAAGTCTCTCTAAAAATTATGGACCACAAAATACAAATTACCAAAATTTAGCTCGTTTAGCATTTATCTTTTTTTTTTTTTTGAAAATTCGTTTAGCATTTATCAATCAGTAATTCATATATATAACTTAAAATGTACCATAAATCATCCGAAAATGCGTTGGCTAAGTAGCTCGAACATTTAATATGAAAACTGTTCAACTTATGGAAAGAAAATCACTTCCTAATGTTTTAAATTATTAAAAGAAAATTGTGTAGTGGAAGTTAATAAAAATTAAATAAATAAGCTCGTAAGTCGTAACATGGGGGCAGTGTACGGATAGGGAAATGGGAAAACCTCAGATACCCAAATCTATGTAATATAATCCAAGTTACGTGCAGAGAAGAAAAAGAAAGGTTTTCGAAGGGTATTTATGACATTTCGTAATCATGTGGACCCAGTCTCATTTAATGAGTGTGAGATAATGTTATCCGTCACATGGCCTTACATTATCTATGTCTGTTTCCAAACACAAACCAACCAACAAATCTCTTTGCTATTATTGTATTTTTTATGTTATTTTTATCACTTCTTTAATTTTAGTTTTTCTCTGTTCCTCTTTTTTTGTTACTTATCTTTACTACCTTCTGTGGTGATATTATGCTCTCTTTTTCTCACATTTTGTATACTTTTTTATTATCATTTTTACCTACATTTGTTACAAAAAAAATGTTCAGTTTCTGAGATATTTTAATTTTTTGATACATTTTTTTTCCTTGTTGTACTTTGTATTAAAAGAAAAAAATAAGGTAATTCGTTAAAGTAGTTAAAATTCAGAGCCACTGGTGCGCCTGTAATACTAAAGCAGAAAAAGCTAAACAATTACCAGTATGTGCAAAAAGCCTTTAATACCTGTGGGTCCAATTGAATCACGTCCATGCTTAAATTTTGTTTCCTTCTTCTTCTGGCTGCGATTTATCGATATTTTAAAAGTTAATAATCTTTTTCTTTTAAGGAAACTAAATTTAATTTAATCGTTTGGCAAGACAAAAAAAAACATAAGAGAACAAAAGAATACAAATGATTTCATATTATAAGGAAAAACATCAATATACATGAACATGATAAATTTTAGTTGTCATAAATGGTGGTAATTAGAAATCGAGTTTTTCAATTTGCGCTATATTAATCGAGTTTTTTTCCTAGATAAAACCACGTAATGGTGAAAAAAAAGAAACCGTTTGACTATTTCGTAAATTATTAAACAAAAAGCATTGATTTTGTCGTTTTTATTTTTGGAAAAGAATCGAGTGAAACTTGATAAGAAAAGAAAGGCTTGTACACACGTACGTATATTAAAATATCTATACGTCGGTGACTGTAGTGGCTGTATCTGTAATTGACAAAACTCTCAAGTAAATGCTTAGTTTATCCATTATGAAAAAACCTATTAGGTAGTACTTTTCTGGTTAAACAAAACCCTAAGTTTTTGCTAATATATTTTCCATGAAATGCGGTCGAGGAATGTGGTATGTTCCTCTAATTATTTTAGTCATAGTAGAGTAATGATTGAAAATCACATGATGGATATATGATTAAAATTTGAAAGTTGTAAAACTTTATATCACCAACATCACAAATTCACAATGATATCATATTTGAATATAAAGTACATAATTTTGTGCTGTACTCCTGCATTAAGAAAGTAACAAGTAAGCCAAAAATGTGAAATGAAATGGCTTTTGGGTTAAGGGTAATGATTATCGGGAAGATTTTCTAAACATGACAAAGTGTCAACTTCGATTTAGATCGTAATCCATCAAGTTTAACTTTCTTTAGCTATTTTCTCGGAAACATTCATTAAGAACCAGGAAAAAAAAAATATCGAGCTCCTAGGGGTCCAGGAATAAATTTTAGTGGGATTAATATTCTCTAGCTCATTTTTATGTCTTCCACTTCCACATATAGGTGTAATTGTTTAAATAATTGGGTATAAAGTATATGATTCTTAAGTAA
Organism: Arabis alpina; assembly: GCA_900128785.1. Classification (NCBI taxonomy): domain Eukaryota; kingdom Viridiplantae; phylum Streptophyta; class Magnoliopsida; order Brassicales; family Brassicaceae; genus Arabis; species Arabis alpina. The sequence continues at coordinate 43,227,634 of LT669794.1, forward strand.
ATGATAGTATTATTTTACGTATTATCTACACAAAATTGAGTGATACAATGTAACTGAAAAAAACAACCTTTTGTGGATGGTGTTTAAATTACCGTAGATTTTGAGAAAATGTGTTGTGTTAAGTAGAACCCGTCATATTTATAAATAACGTGTCGAAAAATGAACTCTTCATTTCCGGAACTTTTTAGCCACAAACTTTTCAAATAAAACCTATTTTAGCATAATTTTGCTAGAAGTGTCTTGTCATTTTAATTACGAATTCGGAACCTACAATTTGGTTAGCTTGTTGTTTAGCAAAAAGAAAATTTGGTTAGCTTGTCCCTTGAAAAATAGAAGTGATTCATATATTTGCTTCAAATCAAGTTTGGTGAGGGAAGTTAATGAGTTGGGTGGTATAGAGATGTAGAGGATACATAAAAAGCTGCAAGAGTGTTGAGGTTTCATTATTAATGGTGAATATAAAATAACGTGTTGCAAATTAAAAAACACTAGGAAAAAAGGTCATATAGCTAGCTACGAGGAACTTATTTACACTCTACTAATTCTTGCATTATGTATTTTACGTTCAATAATTATCCACGTCTATTACATAAAATGAATTTAAAAATCTTAAGTGATTGATTAGAGATATTTTCCAATTATTAACAACAAACAACAAACAACAAATCATTTTCCAATGTTAAATAACAAAACAAGCAATCAAGAAAAATAAAATAAAATAATATATTTTGGTACATAATTTTCCCGTCATTTATGTACTCTGCATATATGAGTCACACACATGCATCTACTCATCTTTCTCTCTCTATACATTCATTAATTTAACATCTCCAACCTCCCAATTCTCTCTTCTCTCTGCAACAACATGGATAGTCCAACAAGCATACGTAGTACACAACCACCGGAGATTCTTTCTCCGTCAAGTTCCCAACGACGGAGAAGCAGCTGCGACTCTAACTCACCAGAATTCGAGTTTTGGCATTTAACCAACTCTTCATTTCCTCAACCAAATTCCTCAGATCTTCTCTCCGCAGATGAGCTTTTTCACGACGGTGTTCTTCTCCCTCTTCACCTCCTCTCCATCAAACCCGAATCTCAACCCGACCCGAATGTCTCAGAATATGACCCGGATCCATCTCCTAGTTTGATCACAGAAGAAAAACCCGGTTTAGTATCTGACCCGGGTGATAGTTTAATCACAGAGGAAAAACCCGGTTTAGGATCCGAGTTAACCAGAGAACCGACGGTTTCGAAGCGGTGGAGAGATATATTCAAGAAGAGTGTGAATAAACCGGCGGTTAAGAAAGAGAAGGTTAAAGAGAGTAAGAAGAAAACCGGGTCGGGTCCGGGTACGGGTTCGGGTTCAGGAGCGGAGTTGAATATCAACATTTGGCCGTTTTCAAGAAGTAGATCCGCTGGGAATAACGTGACCCGACCCAGAATGTCATTCGGAGCTCCAACGACCCGGAAAGTAAGCAGCGCGCCGTGTTCGAGAAGTAACTCGACCGGAGAGTCTAAGTCGAGAAAGTGGCCGAGTAGTCCTGGTCGGAACGGTGTGCATCTTGGTCGGAATAGTCCGGTTTGGCAAGTCCGACGTGGAGGTGGAGCTTCGGTTGTGAAAACAGTACCCGAGACGACGGGTCGGGTTGTGGGTAAAAGAGATGTTCCCGAGGTACGTAGGGGTAAAACGGTAATTGTTGATAACAATAAAGTGAAAGTATTGAATCTGAACGTGCCGATGTGCATTGGTTATCGAAGCCGGTTAAGTTGCAGAAACGAAGAGAGTGAGAACATTGGGAGTGACAATAATATTAACAATGTTAATGTTAATTCTAATCCTAATGGTTTATTTGGGTTTCGTAATCTCTTTGTTAAGAAAGTTCATTGACTTTTTTTTTTGTTTGTATTACTATAGTAATCTTTTGGAAGTATCTATTTGTCTACCCTCTTAATAGTCTCGAGGGTCCATTTTTATATATTTTTTAATTTGCTTACTTTTGCTGTTATTACGATGTGTGGATTTGGGCAGATTTGGGATATTTGCTTATATATCAATGTAAATTAAGAATTCGATGCTTTTTGATATTAGTATGTAACTAACTACCCTTGTCATTCTTATTATGGGTTGGTTTTATGTTGAAGTAAACTAAGGTTTTTATAAATAAATCATGATGAGATGAATTGTTGTTTGAATTTGCTTCAAAAATGAAAGGTATTGAGTTTAGGTGAAAATCATTTCATCTTGGCTATGCATATAAATTTTTGAGGGTATACAACATATCTCATTTCGTAATACTTTTCTATAAAGTTGGGAGTTTTGATCAAATTAAATGGTTTTAATTGCTTTATCAAAAATAAGAAAAAGAACAAAATAGTAACTATGGAACATATTTCAAAATTGAGGGTCGTACTAGTTAGAGGTAGCACAAATTCAATGAGACGATTAGACTTGCAACAAAATTTTTTTATTTGACACCATACGTTACAACAATTAGTTTGAGTTTGACTCTTGTTTAAAGAAAAAAAAAATCTAATTTCTTGATAATTTTGGTTTAGATTACTTGGTTTTCAGGTAACTAACAAATTAAAAAACTCTTAATATTTTATAGAAATAAATATATATCTATCAATTAGCAAACAAACAACTTAAACTACCAACAATCTAACAAAACTCAACTTTTTGTTGTCATTTCAGATTTACTCAAAGATTCAAACCAATGTTAGTAAAAGCAATGTATAAAACCTAGAAAACGTATTTAAATAAATAGATTCGATTAACAGTTTTTGGCTTAACAAAATACAAACAACTTAAACTTAGCGCGAAACCTAAATAACTTGAACCATAATCTGTTGGGTTCAGTTTTTGTGCAAAAGAGTTCAAATTACATAAACACATTTTACAACTCAACCCAAAATACCTATCATGATGTCTCTATGATTTATTCTTCAAACTATTGATAGTTTTCTCATGTTTTAGTTGATCTTGACAATTACTATGAAACAAATTAACAACAAAATATCATGAGAAAAGAATGAGCACATGAATATGATCAGATTGATATACCATTCTTTTATATAGGTTGATGACCATAGATTTATATTTGTTGTCGTATGAATCTTGTCTAGGCCAATCTTGATTAGGTACCCATAGATTTAACCCTATGTATCAATAAGATTAGATATATATCGTATTTTATGTAAGTCGATGATTCTGCAGATATATATATTTGTTGTCATTGCATCCGAACCCACAAATATGAGCTAATAGTATCAAAAATTGTAATAAACGGGTTTTCGGGTGTACTAGTATCATGCTTTTTAGCACAACATGATCTTTTAAAGCGGTAAGATTGTTTAAGGTACGAGGTTTATCGTTTTGCGTCGTTCTCTTTAAGGCAATATTCATAATAGCGTTGTCGTTATCATTTGATGATATAATCATCACAATGGATAAGATAAATAACGAAATTGTTCGAAACTCCATAACATGTAAAGAACAAACCAAAAGTCGATGAAAACAAATGAAAGTTTAAGAAAATAAATGATAGCGGTGTGGAAGAAGATAAGTAGACATCATAATCTTTGAAATTAAAGATGAAGTACTTGTTGGACTACATAAAGACGGAAGTAACGGAACAAGGAAAATAAAAATCCATAAGTTGAGTTTAAAAATAAAAATATAATCCACTAAAATAATTTAGAGAGAATAGAATTAATTTGTTATGTATATGCTGATTTGAGAGCATTGTGAAATCATTGTATAGTGTCTACAAATGAGAAGACCTTGTACAGTGTTGAAAATATATAAGTAATAAAAATGTAAGTTTGAATAAGATACGCATTTTATAAGTAGAAATGTACATAATGATTGATAAAAAAAATACAAAGTCTAATAGTGGTTATAGTAAAAGTTATGATAAGAAAACGCCACCATGAAAAATAGAGATATACGTTCCAAGCCACACTTCACGCTACTTGGAGAGAATGCAACAAAAGACGGCATGGAGAGACCCCTTTCACGGCTTTGCAACTGGTCTCATTTATTGATAAACAAGTTCGTAACCGGTAAGCGACGATTCGAAGTACGGAAGATCTCTCATATGATGGAGGATTGGGAGTATAGTTTGGCTCACAATGATCTGATTTTTAATGTATGAATAGAAGTCTCTTATAAATTTTGATTGACAATGCATTTGTTGTAAAAACGTTTTTTTGTTTATTTGAATAAATTTGAAATTAAAAAAAAAACCGACGTTCAAAAAACCGATGTCTCTGATGTTCAATAATTTTGTTTGGTGCCCAAGATTTTAAGATTTTTGTTTCACATGTGCACTATGTTCTCATGGCTTTCACATTCTAGGCTTGTAGATTACATGCTATGTGGATGATTGTGTTGCTAGCTATAGAAGAAATTAAGATCATCTCAGTAGGCATTTTTCTTAGCCTACTGAAGAAATTACACAAGTGTCCAATGAAGATTAGTAAAAGCGAAATCTCAGCACAAAGCAATATCAGAAGGCATGATGAGGAACTTACTTGCGATAGTAGTAACTAGTATTTTCACCCGTGCTACATACGGTTAACATGTAAATATTTTATTTATTTCAGTTAAATTTTGATTAGTTAGAATTAATTTTCCCGTTATATATATAAATACATAAATTTATTAAATCATATATATAAAAATAACGATTTAGAACACATCTACAATTTTATTATATAATAATGTATACATATGTAGAAGTGGGTTTGAAGTTTTAAATGAAAAACAAAGTACTATATTTGTTTTCTTTTTTTAATTTGTTAATGTATACATATACACATGTAACTTTACTGTAAAATTCATATGATAGTCGGAGATATTAATGAAATAAGTAAGAAAAAAAACCTCAAATTAGATATTGAAATGTCCTAAACAATTGTTAAAAAAAGAAAGGCCCAATAGAATTGTTTAAAAAATGTGTAGGACAACAGAAAAAGCAAAGAACATACAAGTTCGGTGTCTTTCTCCACCTTGTTTCTTAGACTCTCAGTTGCTGCGTTTTTCATTGTAGCTCCTTCCAGTTAAGATCTAATTTTAATTGATACAATTTTATACCATATACCCAACACATCTCAGATTCTATGTCGATCTAAACAATCTTTGCCTTGATACTTTTCGGAAATCATAATTCCAAATCGTAAGTTCTCACTTCCATCTTCGTTCAACATATACATAATTAAAATTGATAGCGATTTTTTGGGTTACCTAAATGTTACAATTTTCGTGTTCAATCAAGATATTGGGTTTTGCAATCATGAATCTCATCTCTGATTAGTGCTTTATGAATTTTGAATTATGGTATTGTATTGGTTATTTTGATTGCAGCGGCCATATAGTTTTTGTTTCGGGAAATCTGGAAATTTTATTGGGAAAATCAAATGAGTATGTTTATATTTTGCAACGAAACTTTGCTTTATGGTATTGTTATGAATCAAGAATTTGTCTATAATGGTTATCTTTGTGCAGCTACACATTGTTCGTTGGTCTGTTTCCATCGCTCTACAATCAAACCATTAGTTAAAGTGGATGAGATCTCAGATACCATTTATTCCGACAGCTAAACCATACAAATCTCTGTTTGTTCCGCTGGTCCACTCGCCAAGACAAGTAAATGTTTCTTTCAGTTAAATTTGTGCATCTACACATTGTTCGTTGGTATGTTTCCATCGCTCCATGCAGAATCAAACCATTAGTTAAAGTGGATGAGATTTAAGATACTACAGATTCCGACAGCTAAACCATACAAATTTATGTTTGTTCAGGTGGTCCACTCGCCAAGACATCCTTAAGCACCAATGGTATGTTTGAAATCCGTAGTCAGAAATGTGTTCAGGTTAAGCATGTATCATCACCACAACCCTGATAATTTTTGCCCAAAATGATACTCTATAGTGAACCGCTCTATGGCTAAGATACTTCTTAGTCATTAACATTGTTTGTTAAAATCAGTCATTCAAGCAATGATATGTGAATTTCAAAAGTAGAATATCATGTTTGATATTACTAAGCATTACAATGGAAAGTACTGGAAAACTAAAATTGATATATTAACATAGTTATAATAAAGAAACTAAATCCAAAACACAAAGTTCTTGGAAATATCTATGAAAACACATTAAAAAATGCAGAACGCTGCAAGTTGCCTGAGAAAAGAAAGTAGGTTCCATTAGGATATATACTAATCTATTATACATGCAGAAAGGGGAATGATAAGGATACCAATGGTTTACCTGAACATGGATTTAAGCTTTCTAAATATGTATCTGAAAAAAGAATCATTCAAGTGGATTAGTAAGTGTTGAATAAATATGGATACAATATTATACATGAAAGTAATTAGTACCTCATGATGGTACTTTGATTTTTTGGAATATCTCTTTGAAAACAACATTTGTTGTTTTTGTATCCCTTTTTCCCTCCTCATTAACAATTAGAATCTTAAGATCTCTTCTACTTTTGACTCTTGACACAACAACGTACAACTGACCATGCGTAAAAACAGGTCTTGGCAAATAGATTCCAACATTAATAAACTCTGACCTTAACTCTTGTTAATTGTCATTCCAAAGCAAGGAGATATGGGAAATTGTCTGCGCTGGAATCAAAATGGCAATTTCACATCTGTAGGCGTAAACACAATTCTTGGGATAAAAATTATAGGGCAATTTCCAAAAATACCACTTTTTAAAGTTTTTTTCCAAAAATACCACCTTAAAGTTTTTTTTTCCAAAAATACCACATTTTTTCCAAAGTTCCAAAAATACAACTTCTTAAAAAAATTCATTTTTAACATTCAAAACTAAACCCTAAACCCCAACCCCAAACCCTAACCCCTTAAACTATACCCTAATTTTGGAATATTTAACCCAAACCCAAAAAATATAAATTCTAAATCTTAAAAATCAACTTTTAAAAAAGTGGTATTTTTGGAACTTAGGAAAAAATGTGGTATTTTTGGAAAAAAAACTTCAATGTGGTATTTTTGGAAAATAAACTTCAAAAGGTGGTATATGAGGGAATTCCTCAAAATTATATCACCTATCTCATCATTTTCAGTACTGATGACTCTTGCTTGAATTGTATGATCCCCCAACTGAATTACCTGTAACCTTATCCCATTACAGAGACCATTTTGTTGGTCCATGTTTCTTAAAAGCATTATAGGAACACCTTTCTTCAACTTCAGAACATGGTTGGGTAGTCCAGAACATATGATTGAATTAAGGAATTCAACAGAGACATTATCGTCTCTGCTCGGAGTGGTATCAGAATGACAGATTCTATCACTACTATAGTATATTATTGCTTCTCCTGGGAGATGATCCATTATGTGATCATTGACTTCACTGACAACATCATTAGTAGGACACGATATTGCACGATCCTTGAAGAATGAAGCATCTTCTAAATTGTGAAGAAATGATGGATAAATGGCATTGGTGATTGAAACGATATGATCTAGAGAGTCCATAAGAAGCATATCATCTGGTATATTGATCACTGCTTCACCATCATTTGGTTCTGAGAGCTTTCCATCTCCTAATTTTAAAACCCATTCTGAGAATTCTTGGATGGATTCAATCTCGGAAGGATCCGAACCAATTGTTAGCCGCATGTTTTTCGTCAAACAAAGAACCGTGCAAAAACGCCATAAAACCGAAGATGTAAGAGAAGCTTGAACAATCTTCCCCCTACTCCCTTTAGCAATCACAAGGAGCACTTGTCTAAAATCACCTCCAAAAACTATTGTCTTACCACCAAATGGTTTACCAGAATTAGTAACATTAGCTGCACGCGATTTATCTTTCAAACTTCTATCGAAAGCCTCAAAACAATGTCTATGCAACATTGGTGCTTCGTCCCAAATAATCAACTTGGCTTTCAGAATTAATCCAGCTAACTCACTACCAGGGGTAAACATACATGTAGAGCTTCCATCTAATTGTAGCGGTAATGCGAACCGTGAATGAGCAGTACGTCCTCCATCTAACAGCAAGGCTGCCATTCCACTTGAAGCAACGTTTAAGACAATTTCTCCTTTTGATCGAATGTACGTTGACAAAGTTTTCCAAAGGTAAGTCTTACCTGTACCTCCATACCCATAAACAAAAAAAGCACCACCACAATTGGACTCGACATAGGCAATTATACGATCATAAACATTCCTTTGTTCATCTGTTAGTGATGGCAGTAGTTCTTGATGCTTTTGAGTGCATTTCGCTCTGTCGTAACACAACTCTTCACCAATCAATCGGTTGATCGAAGATGGCACATTAATGTTTTCTGGGTAAGGTAGTGAAGTGAAATTCCTCAGAGTATTACCCATTGATCGTAATAGCTTTTCAATTTCAATCAACGCTTGATTCTTTAGTTGGTCTGCTGACATTTCAAGTCGTGCGATTTGTTTTAAAAAAAGTATTAATAAGATGCAATAATTAAAGCGTAAAACATTGTGATTCATCATCCTTTACCTGGTCTTTGTTGAATTCTTCTCTGCATTTCTAGAACGTCCTCTGAAAGCAAATGCCATGTTTCTGACCAAACACGTAGAGGTGTAGACAAACTTTGTGAACTTAGTAGCCACACAAACATTTTACGCAAGTAATCAGCGAATCCCCATTTGCTGGCTTCTATGATTGCATCAATATACTCTTGGTCGTCGTCAAGGAGATGTAGAGCGTAACATGCATCTTGGAATGTCGGATACAAAATTCCATCAACAGTTCGTAAATCCTCAAAGCTAGTTGGACCTTTCACCTTATTTAAAAGTACCCTCAGGTAAAACCTTTCACCACCGGATGGAGATATATAATGCATTCGCCCAACGACTGTATTTCTTTTACGCTTACTCGATACTTTTGTCCATTTGTTCCACACAAAGAATTTAGGAAATTCAATGTAAGTCAACTGCCTGGCCTCTTCTTCTTGCTTATTCATTTTCATAAACTCTAAAAGTTGTGAAGTTTGATTACACTCTTTTTTCAAAATATCATCAACATCATCATCTTCATCATATATTACACTCTGCTCCCCATGTAAATGGAAAGACAATCTTTGCACAGTGGTGCTACTGTGATGAATCTCAAAGCCACAAATTTGCCATGTTGCTTCACAAGGTGCTAAATACCAAAAATTTGCCATGTTGCTTCATAAGCTATGATTAGGAAAATAATGTATATCATTGTTGATCTCTGTCTATATCTTTATTCGCCTCTGATTAAATTTATTCTGTCTGTGCTGCTTTTGCAACACCAAGAACAAAAAGATAGCTTATGAAGGAAGTTAAATCACTAAGAGGGTGATTGACAATTTGACTGTGAAGGTTGTAAGAACTTTAGCATAAATAAAAGACTTTAAAGTCCAATGAGACTTCAATGGTTTTCAAGTTTTAAAAATCTTAAAAGTTCTCCTAAATTTTCTCACAGCCTATTTTTCTCATTTTTCTCAAGTAAATGATACTTTGTTTTAAAGCCAAAAATGATGACTTTAATTTATTTTTAAAGTTACAGCCTTATATTTAAAAATAAAGATTTTAAAGTTTTAACAACCCTTACAAAACTAAAGTCACAGCCCTAAACAATCATCCCCTAAGTTTAAAACATGAATGTTTCAATTCAATGCAGAAGAGTAAAATTACAATGGTTAATATAGCTAGACAATGATAATATCATACAGTTGCCAAGCACTTCTAGTTGTGTGATGAGAAGCTTGTTGCTAGGCTTTAATATCCTAATGTTATTAAATGCAGAAGTCACTACACCGCTCATAATGTTATTTTCTTTCTATTCTTCCTTCAACTTCCAATAACGCATTCATTTAGCCCTTGTTCTTGTAATCTGGCTGCTTCTTGTTTTGCTTGTACTCTTAATGCTTCACATTTGTATCAAACATTATAACCGTGACAATGAAATACCAAATTTCTTTTAGGGAATTCCTCTTTCTGGGCAATTTCCAAAAATACCACTTTTTAAGTTTTTTTTCCAAAAATACCACATTGAAGTTTTTTTTCCAAAAATACCACTTTGAAGTTTTTTTTCCAAAAATACCACATTTTTTCCAAAGTTCCAAAAATACCACTTTTTAAAAAATTCATTTTTATCTTTTAAAACTAAACCCTAAACCACAAACCCAAACCCTACCCCTAATTTTGGAATAGTTAACCCAAACCAAAAAAATTTAAACTCCAAACCTTAAAAATCAAATTTTTAAAAAGTGGTATTTTTGGAACTTTGGTAAAAAATGTGGTCTTTTTGGAAAAAAAACTTTAAGGTGGTATTTTTGGAAAAAAAACTTCAAAGAGTGGTATATGAGGGAATTCCTCTTTCTTTTATATGTTCTGCCGGTAAACCAACAAACAACGGTAGACCATAAAACACTTGCATATTTAATCACATAAAGAAGAAGGATTTGTCTTTAAACAATCAATCATGAGTAACATTCTAAAGCTTTATGAAACTTAGCTAAACTAAATATCTCAAAGATCCAACAATGTAAAACGCCAACGATTCAAAGTTGGTTTTAGCATGAAAAGAAAGCAAACAGAGGAAGAGTTTTAGCGAACATATTTTTTTGAATTAGTGAGAGAATTACCTGAAATTGGAACGAAACCAATGCTCATCTATGGAAGCAAACAGAGGAAGAGTTTTAGAGATATCATTTGCGTAAAAGCTTGAGAATTTATTAAGATGTAGATAAACTTCGATGCATTTAACTGTGGAAAAATTTCGCGAGTTACAAAATCCATCGATGAAACCTCGACTGTCCGTGAAACCTGGAAAAACATATTGATTGAGATGTAGTTAGTCTTGAGTGAAGGAAGTATTGCCCCTGCAATATAACTTACTTTGATTTGAAAAAGATGCAGATAGACTCGTGATTGGTCCCGCCTGTGGAAAAAAACTGGTTTGACAAATAATATAATCGATTTGATTTTATGGAAGAGAAAGAAGTCGTGGTTACAAAAATCGTGGGAGAGTGGAGCGATAGAAGGGAAAAACCGGAACTTTGTTTATTTTTCCATTTTGTTTCCTATTTTCTCTAAATTTAATTAATTCTTTAATATGTTACTCCCTCCCTTTCATGTTAGTTGTCATTCTACACTTTTTATTTTGTATCAAATTAGTTGTCGTTTTACATTTTCAATGCAAATTTATTATTGATTTTCCATTTTTATACATATTCTTTTAGCTTATTAATTACATATATCAAATGAAAAAACACATTAATTAGGGATAAAACAGATTTTTTAAATGTTTTCTTAATTGACGTGAAATCACATAGAACGACAACTAATATGCAACGGAGGGAGTATACTTTCCCCATGTCACACTTGTTGGTGAGGTGACTTGTGTTTTAGTAGTAACTAGGGTTGGACTCGCGCGTTGCGCGAGTTTGGCTTCTTTTGATATTTTTGTGTTATTTTCCTATGTTTTCTATCAATATCATGTATAGCATGAATTAGTTAGTATTTTATGTTAGTATATATATTTTACATTTAATTACACATTATCATATCATATTTTCAATTATTTATTTGTTTTTAGTTCTTTTTTTTGAAGTTCTTTCGATTTGGTATTTGATTTTAAATAAATAGCTGTTTAGTTTTTGAGAACTTATTATTTTATCTATTATTGCATAATAAATTCATCCAATATTCAAACAAATTCTAAATATAACCAATATATTTACTTTTGTCATTTTTTCACAAAACACTAATATAATTATAGAAAGTTAATTTATACATAATTGTTTTTTACGTTTTCTTAAACATTTCGAAAATAGTTTTTGTTTCTCTAGATTTTTAAAATCATTGATTCAAATATTGAATTACAGAAGATCACCGGGGAATGCCCTTTTGTAGAACTACATACATTTTTACATAAAGATCACAAATTATTCTCGATATATTTTGCTGTACAATTTATGAATAATGTGACCATTAATTTTATACTATATATATATCAAATTTAAGATTTATTTATTTATTTATTTTAAATTACGATATTACAATGTTTTCAATTTTTTTATTTTCTATTTCCAAAGATTGAAAATAAAATTTTGAATAAAATATTATATTCTAAAGTTTCACCTTATTTTCTTATTTTAGTGAAATCGTTCAATATCTTTTACTGAAATCATACATCCTCTTCTTTTTTAAAGCCTCGAGTCTCTTATTAATCGACTAAAACTCTATAACGATACTTCAATAATTAACATCATTGAATCTATTTTTTATTTGATTATTTTTTATTAACATTTCTATTCAGCGCTCTTATGTATAAATTCGTAATATTTAGATTATTTTCTAATGACCATATAAATAAAAGTAATTCATTATTGTAGTTTTTAATTCAAAAACAAATACTTAAATAATCCTAAAATATAGTTCGTATGATGCATTTATTAAAGTTAACGATAAAAATTTGATTTAACTATTTACAATTTTATGTTACTTTGTTTACTTTTTTTAGTAGAACATAACTCAAGCAATGCGTGATTTTTTTGTTTTACACCAATTTATACCTTATATCTTTAAAAGAATAGTATTATAACACTTTCATATTTTTCTTTCATACTTCCATAAAATTATATAACATTATAAATAAAATCGTATATCCTAAATTTTTCATCTTATTATCTCATCTTTAATTAGATGGTTCAATATCCTTTTAGTGAAATAATATATATTCTTTATCTTTAGATCAACAACCTCTTATATTAACACGTTCATCCCTCATTGGTTCAAATATGCTCATGTATTTCTTTAACTAATAGGTGTAAGTGCGTTGATGACAAAAAAAAAACCAATAACCTCTTAACAATTTTCTGACACTCAAGATTCTTTTTCTTTGAATATTTGATGTCGGTAATATCTTTATTCACTTTTATATTCATTTTACATATTTCCAATTTTTGAAATTGAATATATAAACTTTTATCGTTATCATAAATTCATAGTAAATACTCAAATATTAATTTCTACTTTTCGTAATTTATTGACTTATTTTTCGTTTTTTAATTTAATTAAAAAATTAGTAGTTATAAGTAACAATAAATGTACATAAACATGAACTAAATGAACTTAAAACTAAAATTAATTGTTAAAATTTTTGTTTGCCTATGTGGACACCTTAGATGGAGAGAGGACTCCCTAATTATATATATGAATTTTTCGTTTTTGAATTTAATTAAAAAATTAGTAGTTATAAGTAACAATAAATATACATAAACATGAACTAAATGAACTTAAAACTAAAATTAATTGTTAATTTTTTTTTTTGCTTATGTAGACACCTTAAATGGAGAGAGGACTCCCTAATTATATATATGATTCGTTTTAGTAGTAATTGATTTCACTTTCGTTCATCTATAAATAGGCTATAATCAATGCACTCGTTGGGGTGGTAGGCTATAGAGACTGGGCCGAGAAAGCCCATAGACAAAGACGGAACACGTCATTACAACTGACCATAGAAAATTACGGAATTATTACCAATGCATTCCTCGTTTAGGTTGGAGTTAGACTGATGTGGTTATCAATAAGATACGAAATTTATGTGTTGATAAGTTGATAACAACACAATTGTCTCGATTTAATTTTTTTATAAAATCTTTTTGATCTATCTCTATCGATTTGCCATGGAGATGGTGGAGAACCATAACCTTAATTCTCACGAGCAAGTACGACACGATACATGGTCTGAGCTTCCACTTGATCTCTTGAGTTTGGTGTTTGAACGTCTTGGCTTTGCTGATTTTCAACGAGGTAAGTCGGTGTGTTCGTCTTGGAACTCTGCTTCGAGACAATCCGTGCCGAAAAATCAGATCCCTTGGCTGATTCTCTTCCCCGACCAAAACAACAACAACAATTGTTGCATGTTGTTTAATCCCGAGGAAAAAGACAAACTATACAAAACACATGATCTAGGTTTGGAGTTTTCAAAAAGTGTTTGCCTAGCAACCTATGGAAGTTGGCTCTTAATGCGAGATCCTCTGTTTAATCTCTATATTTTGAATCTGCTTTCGCACGAGATGATTGATCTACCTCCTGTGCAGTTACTACTTGGTAATAGAAAGTCGTCCGATGGTATTGGTGTACGACACCCTGTGTTTTGGACTGACGAGAAAACCAAAGATTATGTTGTTACATGGGGATTTGAAAGAGGTTGTGTGGTTTACTCCAAGAAAGGAGATAACATGTGGAAGCAAATCCCCGAAACTTCACATTGTATTGACTTTGTTTACAAGGATCACAAGCTTTATTTCCTAAGCTACTCTGGTTGTGTCAAAATCTTTGATTTTTCTGGAGAGATTCCACTAGAAACATTTCAATTTGGTGTTCGTATGAATAGATGTGAGCCAGTTCATCTTCTTCGTCCTCAGCTAACCGTATGGTACGTTTCTGCAACAAAACTTGTACTCACAGTAATTGGAGATGTTCTCAAGGTTGAAAAATTGATAAGACCTAGGACTAGAAAATGGTCTTTCCGCATCTACAAGGTTTATTCATCAGGTTTGTACAAGAAACCTCAGGAACTTCTCTTTGGGCGACCAGGCATTGCTTTTTGATATAGGCATCACTGTGCTTGTCAATGGTTTGGAGGGAGTGAAGAGAAATTCAATCTATTTCAATAAGAGTCATGAAAATAACCCAAATGAAATCTCTCTCTTCAATCTCGAGACACAAAAGTTGGAGCAACTACATGCATTTGATTGTTCGTCCATTCAACTCTCTACATCTCGATTGTTTTTACCAAGTTTCAGCAGACAATTGATTGATCTCAAATCTATGTTTTCCTTTCCAATATGTTTTTTCCCCAGTTTTCAGTTGTGTAAACTACTTCCTCCGTTTCATATTAGTTGCCATTCTAGGTTTTTTATTTTGTATCAATATGATTGATTTTACATTTTTATTCATATTATTTTAGTTCATTAATTACATATATTAAATAAAAAACACATTAATTAGGGGTAAAACATAAGTTTTAAATATTTTCTTAATTGACGTGAAATCACTTAGAACGACAACTAAAATGAAACGGAGGGAGTAGAAGCTAAACCTTTTAAATAACACTACCAACTAAACTAATGGTAACCCGATCCCTTTACATTAATATCCACTAAAGATGGAGGTGCATGAATGTTATGTAGACTTATCTTGCTAATGTTTTATTGGATCGATGGAGCAGGTAGAGAGCCTTAGTGAGTACGTCCGAAGATGATGATCACTATGAACATACATTATATTAAGAAGACTATCTTCAGTTGTCTCTCTCACCTTGTGATAATCCAACTCAATGTATTTTGTACATGAAACACTTGATTGCCAGCTATATTGAAAGCAACACATAAGCAGGGGAGAGAAAGGAACCTTACGATCTGTCAATTATCTAGTAGGTAGAAACATAGCTCTATACTCAGCCTCAACAGAACTTACTAGGCTGTTTCTAGATTTCTATGGTATGAGAATCTCCAATGAACATGTCATAACAAGTGACAAAACTGCGTGTATCAGGGCAAGCTTTCCAATATGAATCAGGATATCTTTGAATACCTACTCACGTAGTACCTTTCAAGTATCTAAGAACCTTATGAATTGCCTTCAAATGAGGATCTAAAGAACATTGAGCAAGCATGGAAACACCAAAAGAAATGTTTGGCCTTGTCTTTATATGAATTACCAATACAAAGTTGTAAGCTTATGAAAATATAAACTCAACATTTTTGAATTAAGACAAAATAACAACACAGGAGACTAGATTTTTTATTATGTTATAAAATATAGTTTTAAGTAACTACCACTTTAGCGAACCCGATTCCTAATGCTCCATAATTGAAAATTGTATGGTAAACTCTCATGAAGACCTCCCCGAAGATCTTGCATTCGTATAGCTCAAAACAATCAGCAATTCAATATTCAATTATGACTTACAAATTACTGAATCAGAATTAAATTTAATACCATTGATTAATATCAATTTGATAATCATCATTATCTATCTATCATCATCGTCGTAATAGCGAGAGAGAACAAATGATGTACATTCATTGGAACAAATGCTGCGTTACGTGTGTGTTTTCCAATGAAATGTTCCTTGTCAAAACCACCAAAAATCATCACTCCATTTTCTTTATCTTGTGGGTTATAATACTTTAGCCAAATGGGAAAACTTTTTGTTCGACAAGATTTTGATTTATCATATTTTCCTTGTATGCTATAACATGTACAAAAATTCAATGTTATCAACATAATTTGTTTTCGAGATAATTGATATAACTAAAACAAAAACATTACCTAACATGCAGTGAAAGTTTCACAGAATTCTCTCAGAATCCCAATCCAAGAATAGCATCAAAATGTACAAAGTTAAGTCTTTTTTTCTTCTTCTTCATCTTACTTAGTAGCCTCTATGGATTCTTGAAGATAGAAATGCATAAATTTCTTTGATAAAATCAATTAAAATAGTGAAATAAATTTATTCATGATGTTCAAAATTACACTTAATTTTTTTTCACGACCTTGTGACCGATTGTCACAACATTTATCATAACCTTCGATAGTACTATCATCATAGGGGAGTGTTAGTTTTTACATGTAAGATTTATAGTTAGATTATAATGATGAAACCAAAACAATGATAACATGAATAGGACCTGATATACCATTTTTTTAATGGTTGATGATTTGGTAGATTTATTGTTTTGGTATATCTAATCCTATGATTATTTCATTATCATGATGCAACGGATGAGAAAGATTTAAGCGTCCTCTTCCATTCCCGTCATTGGGTTATCTAATCTAAAACCCTATATTGCTTGAGGCCACATTAATATATTAGTATCAGATAGGGTAACCGCTTGTGACGTCTATGATGTTCAATGAGCTTTTCTTCTGCACAATGTTTTTGGATTCATCTTTATGCTATGTTCTGATGGGTTTCACCTTGTAGAGACTAGAGACCCTTTAGATCCTATGTGAATGGTTGCATTGCTGGCTACTGAAGAAAGGATCATCTTAATATGCATATTTTTACCCATAAATGGAAGCACTTCAAGTGTTACCAATGAAGATACTTAAGAGAGTCATTGATGCCTCATATAAAGATCTAGATCTGATACGGTAGGTTGGCAACATACTAATTCCGGATGATATACGGTGAAGTCGAGTTACCAGATAGAGAACAAGAATATGAATCACGATCATCGTCTTAGTAAGAGCGTTGCAAGCGCAATCATGGAATATTAAATGTCCACTAAAATTAAGACATTATGTGGCAAGTCATCAATTGTTGTATTTCAGGCAGTGCACATTTGAACAGTAGAGGAATCATGTGTCATATCCAATGCGCCCACTATAGAATGGAAGAGACAATCAACCATGCTCTTTTTAGTATCCTCCATCATTTTATACATGGGCTCTTTCGACAATTTCTACATCGTATGGTACTTTCCCAATATCATGTATCATCAGTTTTTACAAATATAAATTTTCTGTTCAGGCGTATGCCCCCCAAACATCATGATTACCGATTTCATGGATTATATGGTATATTTCGAAAGCATAAAATAATAAGATTTTCAGAGAAAGAGATGTATTCAAGTTATTATTCTAATTAGTGCAGACGCGTAGTCAAAGGTATAAGAGTAGACTTGCTATGAGGTTACACCCCAACATACAGTTGTTTGGAATCTCAAATAGGCCCACCAATTTTTACGGGGTTGAAATGCTACACAAATAGATCATGGAAAGACATATATCCTTATTCCGGGTTAGAATTATGCTTTTGAGATTGAAGACATTGCATTTATGATGGGTGCTTGTAATAGAAGATGAAGTATATCTCCACTACATTTAGAGGTAGATGCGTTGTTGTGGCAATGTTGTGTATGGTGCATATGTCGAAGATGAAAGTTGTTTTCACTACAAACTATTCTGATTTGGCTTTTGGAGTACAACTCGAAGTGTTGACGAATCTAATGGAGAATTTCACTTACTTCTCACTATCACTCCTCCTGGACACATGCCGATAGACTAGCGAGTGGTGCACACATTCTTAATTATGATTCTTCTATTGTAAGTTCGTCACCACCAATTTGAGTAACCAATTAGTCGTAAAGTAGTTTCATATGTAGTTTCATAGATTTAACTATATACCAGTTAAGCAAATTTAGAATAAGAAATACATTATTTACAAAGTTCTAAATTAAATCAACGAAATTCTTTTTCTTGACCAAAAATTTAATTTCTGTTTGTTATATTTGAAAAAAATCAACTATTGCTAATTTGTTTTCCATAAACTAGGTTTTGGCAATACATATTAAGTCAATAACGTATTTTGTAACGGAAGAAAGATAATTTTCTTAGTCAAACATCGTAAAATCTAAACTATTTCCATAAAATTTTCGAACCTTTTTTTATATATAATCACATATCAGAATCTAACTAAATCAGAATCTATTTCAAGAAAAATTTCTTCTCTAAAAAAGCTTTAAAAAAATTTACAATACCTTTGAAAAAGAAGAAAATAACAAAAAAAGTAAGTCATTCTTATTAGTTTTAGTAAATTTTATATGAGCCAAATCTAAGCGGAAAGATTTGGAACAAAAATTTAAGTTATTTTGCCGATGATTTCATGTATTTGTTTATCTAGTGTTCTTTTTGTTTCAAGCATAAAAATATCATCTTTATATCTATATTGTATTTCAACCTATCAATGATTCCACTATCTAGAACTAAATTTCAAATGTTCTGTTTTTAAATTGGATTTTGGACCGAATTTCTAATCTTACATTTATTTCCCTATCCACTTTGTATAAAATATCAGTTAAAAATCACAATTTTGTTTTTCATGTCTGGTTCATAGAAAAAAATACACAAAATTTGTTTCTACTTAATAGATAATGAAAATAAAATGTTTTCATCCGAAAAAATTAGCATTTTTGTTATCTTGTTGACATGGTTGCAATTAGCAGAGTTGCAAAGATTTCATGTTCTGCAAGACGTTCATTGGAATTTAGTTATGAACCTGAGCTTGGTTAATGCACCATGTTTCTCTTTGTAACAAATATTTGTATTCCTGTTTTTTTTTTCTAGGTCAATTTGACTATCATCTTCAAGTTTGAGTGGAGTCGAAATGGCATCGTTACCAGTTAATGTCCAATCAACTGTTGAGCCTCGAGGTTTGTTTCTTATAGATATTCAAATGATTGTTTACTCTTTAATTTGCATCTCGTAACTTATTTCTTTGTGTTATGTATTTGCTTACAGAGGCTACGAGTGAAGCTATGTTTACAGGGCTATGGAATGCTTGTGCTGGACCTACTGTAACTCTACCCCGCAAAGGAGAGCGAGTTTATTACTTTCCAGAAGGTCACATCGAGCAGGTAGGTTGATTGCTACTTTAAATTTGATGATGTGTAATATCTTGCATCATTTTTTAATTGTATTGCTTGTTGTGATCTAAATGATCAATTGTTATACTACTTTTATTATATGTCGTTATCAATTTTTATTATGGATTTGACAATGCAGCTTGAGGCATCAATAAACCAGCCCTTGGAGCAGCAAATGCCTTCTTTCAACCTACCATCTAAGATTCTCTGTGAAGTGGTTAATGTTGAGCGCAAAGTAGGTTAATTTTCATTATATGATATGATTTACTTTTACCATATGGAAGTTGATATGTGACACATTGTGATCCCCCTTTCCATTTTCAGGCACAAGCTGAAACTGACGAAGTGTTTGCGCAGGTTACCTTGTCGCCGCTGGTGGATGTAAGTTATCATTTCTTATCAACTAATTTTTTTATAGCTATGTGCATCATGAATGTGCATCATTATATAACAATTGTTTGGCTAATTCTTGTTCAACTATTGTGCTTTTTTGTTATTAGCAAATTGAACTCATCATATCAGATGTTCCTGTCCCAGAGCCAGAACAATGCAACATTCAATTGTTTTGTAAGACACTGACTGCTTCGGACACCAGTAGGCACGGGGGTTTCTCTGTGCCACGGAAGCATGCAGAAAAATGTTTTCCACCTTTGGTCTGAATTGATCTTGTCTTTGAAACTACGTAGAAAACTATTTCAATGTTTGTTTCTATAATACGTTGACTTCTCTTATCTAGGATATGACCAAGGAAACACCATCACAAGAACTCGTTGCAACTGATTTACATAATAATGAATGGCGTTTTAGGCACATTTACAGAGGTTAGCACAAATGCTATTTATCAGACTCATCATTTGCTTCTGGTCATTTAGTTTTTGTTCAACTACCCTAAAGCTAGTGGAACTTTACAGTATTATGCATTAGTGTTATTATTAATCATGGTAAAAAAACATCAATGATGCTGACATGCAGGGGGTCCAAAACGTCATTTGCTGACTATTGGTTGGAGTGCATTTGCTAGCTCGAGAAAGCTAAGAAGTGGTGATATTTTAATATTTGTGAGGTAAGTTCTTTTTGTGAATTTTTCTTAATCGTATATGTTTCAACAATTAATATAATTGGATTTCCTCAGGGATGAAATTGGAAATCTTCGAATCGGTTTCAGGAGGGTCATGACACAACATGCCAATATGCCATCGTTTGTGATTTCTACTGAAAGCATGCATTTTGGGCTCCTTGCTATTGCTGCTCACTCAATTACGACAAGATCCATGTTTAATGTGTTTAAAAAACCTAGGTTGATCTCAGATTCTTTTACACACATAAGCCACATTTAATTTTTTTTATCTTGTGTCTTGGTAGACATTGTTGGATGCATATGCTTTGATCGATAACCGTTTGGCTGTCTTTCTATGAGTCAGGACAAGTAGGTCAGATTTTATCGTGAGCGTTAATAGGTATATTAATTCTAAGAACGAAAACCTCACTATAGGGATGCGTTTCAAGATGAGATTCGAGGACGAGGATACTCAAGAGAAAATGTATCATTTCCTTTACCAATTTTTTTTCTTTCCCTTAGTTGGTTGTAAGTTTTAAGTTCTTGAAATGTATGCTCTAACATTACAGGTTTACTGGTACAATAGTTGGTATCCAGGAAAATACATCTCAGGTTTGGTTTGATTCGGAATGGAGAGCACTAAAGGTTAGTGTATACTAAGTGCAAAACATTGTGTTTGGATCACACCAAAATTGATAATCATAAATGCTTCAGGTTCACTGGGATGAGCCTTCTTCTATCTTAAGGCCGGAAAGAGTCTGCCATTGGGAGATTGAGCTCCTAGTTGCAAATAATAATACCCCCTCCCCACAATCTCAGCCTCCGCAGAGGAACAAAAGATCAAGAACTCTTGGTGTGCCATCCCCAACCACTAGTCCATCTGCTTCTGGTACTTCAAATTATTTTCTTGTTCTGAACTATTCATCTTGCGTTGTAATCTTTATTGATCTCCTCTCTATTTACCTCAGAATTGAAGAAACCCCTAGCAAAATACCCTTCTTCAATGCCCTTGTTTCCCCCTCCTGCACTATCGACAACTTTTGGTCATGGTAGCTCGAGCCTTTGGCCAAACCGTGTGGATAATGAAGTTAAACACTTTCCTTCAGCATTTGTTAAATATTCAACTGTAAAGAAGCAGGCTCATGGAAATGGCTGCAGGCCTTTTGGGATTGAGGTAGTTGGAAACAACAATACTCCCGAGCGTTTCCATCCTGTCACTGTGTCTAGAGCTGGTGGAGTAGATCAACTTCTTGTTTCTAAAGAGATTGACTTTAACCACCAAATTGAGCCTATGATCAACCAATCCGATATTCCTTTGGAGATTGTTGATCTAGAGAATTCCTCTCCACTGCTTCCTCAAGCCTCCCAAAGTCGACGAATTCGAAGCTATACAAAGGTGACTTTATCTCTTAATTTTCATCATTTTCAGTTGTGCTTGTTAGCCGTTGGACCAATAGGGGTTCACGATATTCATGTATCGTAAAATGTGTGTTTGTCTTGTTAATTAGGTGCACATGCAAGGCAATAACATTGGTAGAGCCATTGATTTAAGTCGATTAACTTGTTACACAACCCTGCTTGAGAAGTTGGAAAGTATGTTTGACATAAAAGGTGAACTCTTACATTCTAGCAACCAATGGCAAGTTGCTTACACTGATGATGAGGGTGAAATGATGATGGTTGGTGATGACCCTTGGCGGTAAGTTAACTTCTTTTGTTTAAAGTTTATCAACGTTTCTTTCCTCTTGTGTTGTTGATGAAACATTTTGGTTTTCTGTTTATCATGAAGTGAATTTTGTGGAATGGTGAGGAAGATATTCATCTCTACACATGAAAAAGTGAACAAACTATCGGTTGGGGTCAAGTTTCCTATTAGGGAAGGGACAACTTCGAAAATTGATACAAATGAAGATATGAACACAAAGATGAGTATGATGAAACACAACAACATCTGAAGAAAGGATTGGAGAAAGAAAAGGAAAAAGAAAAAACAAGCTAAAGTCTATTTCATAATAATAATAATAATAATAATAATAATAAAGAATTAATGTCTAAACTCTAGAGTTTGTGTCAGTTTAAATATATGTTGGGTCTAACTCTTTTTAGTTATTAATTTCTTGTTCTGAGAGACCTTGAGATTCTTGTTTTGTTATTAAATCAGTGAATAAAAATGTCTCGTTTGCTTTCAATTTATTGTTTAGCTTATAAGTATTCAACAAATCCTAACCATGAACTTATTAGAGAAGCAAAAGATTCACATAAATGAATTAGATCAAAATAGAGATTATGCAGTAACTCTTATATGAAACAATCTATTGTAATTCCCACATTATAGTTAGAGTAATTAGCATGTATATTTAATGTAGATACAAATAATTAATTATTGAACACTCTAAAAATCATAATTCATTAACTAACATACAATTCCGAAATTACCTTATGCTATTACTCTAAAAATAACATACATTTTTACCATAATTTCAATCACATAAAAAATTGGTGGATCAAAAACCTCTTTCCAACGTCGGACTCGAAAGCGTGTTTACCGATACTAGCCTTCTATACCGGAGGCGCGTGTACTTAGGCGCGTGCATAGAGTTGAAACTATTTTCCGGTTAGAATTTCCGGCGATACTTGTGTATGTAGTCAACGGTGGAATGAATATATCAGCTCGAATCTTTGCCGGACGTGTAGGAGGTCAAGAACTCGCCGCCGCAACCGTTGGGAACAGCTGCTTCATACGTTTTGAGTTACCATGCACATGTGTGGAGACACGGTAATTACAATTAAGGGTGATTTTCAAAAATATCACACTTTTAATCTATGTTTTATAAAATATTAGATTAGGACCCGCATGATATGCGGATTTTAGATATTAAAACTGATAATTTGTGTAGTTATATCCGTATAGTTATATTTTAAATTAAAACCACGTTAATATAGTCATAAATTACGTTTTGTTAATCGTGAGTAAGATAATCAATAATGAGTTTTTTTTTTCTCGAATCAATAATGAGTTTAAATCTTCAAAACAAATATAAAAATAATTCATCTAAATGAATGATAAAGTTTTAAATCATATTTGAAATCTTATATACTTTTAAACTGAATCTATTCTATAAATAAATATCAATTATTTTTAAAAATGTAATTCTTTAAATGAATTTCCTTACATATTTGATAATTTTTAAATAAAAATCTAGTTACGAAAATTTAAACTTGAATCTTTACATTACAACATGAATTTAAGAAAATACAGTTACATACACTTACAAAATATTCTGAAAATAATTTCCAGCCTCACACTTTCGAAGAATACATGCAATAGTTTGACAGAACACGTGCAAAGAAAATTAAAATATTTGGGGTGTACGTTAAATTGTGGGAGGTGTGTGTTATTATATAGTTTTTGGATTTGCTTTTTCTGAAGTAATAACATTTTTAGAAGGTTGAATGTATGTTTACTTTTCCTTTTTAAATAATTTATGGTTTAACATTATAAGGTTGAACATTTGTTTACCTTTCCTTTAAAATAATTAATGGCTTAACATTTTTTTTTTATATATAAAGTTTCATTTTTGTGATGTAACATTTATTTTGTTTAACATAATGGTATTTATATTTTATTTTGTTTTTTTTAACGATCTATATAAGATTTGGTTTGACTTTTAGTAATATGTCAATGAAATAATAAAAGAAATGTTAATGTGTCTTCATTTTATTGGTTTAACATAATGATATTTTATTTTTCTAATTGCTTAATTTTAAATAAAATATTTTAACACATGTCATCCTCTCTATCGATAATAGACACATGTCGCGATCACGTGAGTTACAATTTCGACAAACTCTCCTTTATATAATAAAATTGTCATTTCTTAAATATTCCAAAGATACCACAAAACTAAATTAATTTTCAATATTAAAACTAAACTATATATAAACCCTAAACTCAAACTCTACATCCTAAAAACTATATGATTTTATAATAATTAACCCAAACCTAAAAATTAAATTATAACCCTTTAAAAATCAATTTTTACATCCTAAAAACTATATGATTTTATAATAATTAACCCAAACCTAAAAATTAAATTATAACCCTTTAAAAATCAATTTTTATCTTTGTAATATTTTTGGTACATTTAACAAATGGTAGTATTTTTTTTCTGAAACAAAAACTTTAAAAGTGTGGTATTTTAAAGAATTCCTCTAAAATAAATTGCTTTTATTTTATTTTGCATTTGATCATTTATGATTTACACGATCTAGCATTTTTTTGGTTTGATAGTTACGGTTATGTCATAATGCTGAATAATTCCTTGTGTGAATATATATATAATAAGTGTGCATAAGAATTGTTCATAACACACAAAGACTTGTTTAGCATTATTGGTAGTTGTTTGGTTAGGATTTCAAATAACACAAAGAATTGTTCAGATTATGACAAAAGCATAGGTACGGTATAATAACCATAAAGAAATGTGAGATCGTGCAAAACATAAAGATCAAATGCAAAATAAAACAAAAAATAATAATATTACCGTCTCTCTCCAGTCATGTGCAAGGTCACAATATCCCATCGTTAGATATTACGATAACATCTGTTATGTATCATATCGGATATTGTTTTTAACTTCATCTTATGAAAATTCTAGCTCCTATGCTTCGGACAGAAGTGAAAAATTAGTGATGCTTCTCTTTGTATTTATTATTCAATAGTTTTTGAGAGATCTCAACGAATTCAAGAAAGTTTAGTTTATTCGAAGATTCTCAAACTAACCAAATATCTTTGCATCTATCTAGTTTCCGCTCAGTTATGCCACCTCAGTTTGATTCCTAGGAACACGAGACTTGCTATTAACAAACAAGCCTTTTACATTTTTGACCGAATTCTTCTTTCATATAGTGAAAACTTAATGGAATATAAGAGAACTTTGAGTTTATATTGGATAGAACAATATAAATGAAAAGACTTTTCCATTAGAAGTTCGATGTTACTTCTGTGTTTTTATGTTTTGTCTCGTTGGACCACTGGTTTTTTGGTGGATTTGGATTCGATTTGTATTTTCATATTTCCATGAATAAGATTCAGACTTTAAAAAAAAAAATTCTAAAAACACAACCTGTAATTCTAAAATTATTCATTAGAGAACTTGGAAGAAAAGAGTAAATTAAAACAACTATTATTATACAAAACAATGCTAAAAATAAAATCGTAAACCTTCTTTCTTGATCTGTAAACTCCATTACAAACTTCTGCTAGCATCGATTAAGCAAACTCCACATTATGATCTAGTCATTAATTAAAGTAAAACAAGATATTTGATTAAAACAGAGTTGAGATTGTTATAACGGAGGTGAGAAGAATATAAACAGTAAAGAAAGACATAGAGATTTAACGTGGTTCGCCAACAATGTGTTGAGCTACGTCCACGGGTAAAAGGAGTCTGATTTACTAATGAGGGCTGATTTTCACAGTTTCAGAATACACAAGAGATTAGGGTATAAAGAGGAATTCGAGTAACCCTAATTTCGTCTTGGGCCAACTTTTATTGAGGCTCAAATAGATTTCTGAAGGCCCACCAAGTGACTGAGGCCCAACAGCCCATCAGAAGCCCGAACAGATTCAAGGCATATTTTAACAAATCTCCACCTTGACTTGAATCCTCCAAAAATATGTACTCAATTGACTTTCAAGGCATATTTTATAAATCTCCACCTTGATTCAAAATCTCCACACAGATGTACCAGATGCACAATAGTTATGCCAAATGTACCAGGTGTCTCCTTTTGCCTCAGATGTCCTTTCAGACCAAATGCTTCACTAAGCCAGATGCTCTGCCAAAAGCCTGATGCTCTACCCGAAGCCTGATGCTATACATATTTTATGACTAAGAGAAATTCATTCATTGGATAGGAATTTCAAGACCAAGGAAGAATTTGGGTGAACCAAGATCGGTTAATTTGAAATGAGGATCCAGTTCTTCAATTCCTTGACAACCTCATCATTGGTACTAGCAATTAAAATTTCATCCACATATACCAGCATGACCTAAAATTCCCATCAAACTCCCTAAATATGCTAGTTAGACTCTCACACAACTTGATGTGTCTAATGCCTTTTTCAATGGTGATCTCCATGAAAAAATATTGTGTATGAAACTTCCACCTCGTTGTTATGATATTCAAGGAGATCTTTCACATACTGCTATTTGTAGGTTTCATAAATACATTTCTTAGGAAATGGTTTCTAGCTCAAATTCTAAGTACTTTCTTTATTTTGGGATTTGAGAAATGCCATTGTGATCATACGGTTTGGAAGTTGACCTACTACTGCACAAATAATCTAAAAAACTCTCCAAAACAATTATATTATGAAATGGAGGAAGTAACCTTTTCTTTTGTCAAAATCGCAAAACAAATGTTTTCTTACCAAAACCGCAAAATAACATTATTCCCCAAAATCATATAGTACTATTTTCAGTATAAATCATGAAATAATGTTCTTAAAAAACGTTTTTTCACCAAATCCGCAAAATAGTGGTTTTCCGTCAAGCCCCCCACAATAAGATTTTAATTAATATATAAATTATATGTTGAGAAAAAAACCCGACTTTAGTTGTGTTGTGGTTGCATTAGAATTTTGAGTTACAAGTGCTGTTGAAAAGATTAATTCAGTGTTCAACATCATTACAAATGCCATGTACTAGAGTTGAACGAGTGTTTTTAAAACTCAAATGGTGTTGTTGGTTGATTCCAAATGTCATTTGAGACTTATTTTTTGTTCCAATATAATTTTCACACTTACACTAATTCCCATTTTACATAGTCAAATTTGATATATTTGAATTAAATTCATAAACTTTTAGTATTAAATAGGGTCAATTTTTGTTTTGTTGTCTTTATATGAATTACCAATACAAAGTTGTAAGCTTATGAAAATATGAACTCAACATTTTCGAATTAAGACAAAATAACAACACAGGAGACTAGATTTTTTATTATGTTATAAAATATAGTTTTAAGTAACGACTGTTTTAGAGAACCCGATTCCTAATGCTCCATAATCGAAAATTGTATGGTAAACTCTTATGAATGATAGAATATAGGGATATTCGATTATATTAGTTTAGATATTCTGTTTATAAGTTGTTGATATTGCTGATTATGTGTAACAACTTAGGCTATATAAAGCCTCGTATATAGAAGTATCTCCTCGAGGAGTTCATCATCTTTCATGGTATCACAGCGAGCTCGCTCCTGACCTTATCTCTCCCTCTTTCTTTCTGTTTTTTTTTCTCTCTTCCTTCTTTATCAATTGTTTTAATGGCTGCTCCTGCTCCTCCGGCACTTGAACGAGCATTTGGTGTTACAAACATCAAATCTCACATACCCCTCATTCTTGATTTTGACGATCACAATTATGATGCTTGGCGAGAATTGTTCATGACTCATTGTCTCACGTTTGATGTCCTTGGCCATCTTGATGGCACGCTTCTTCCTGCCAATGCTAACGACGCTGCCTGGCACAAACGTGATGGGCTTGCTAAGCTTTGGATCTATGGAACCCTTACTCCGCCTCTGTTCCGTTCATCATTCCAACACGGAGGCACCGCTCGTGATGTCTGGATCCGAATCGAGAACCAATTTTGCAACAACAAAGAGGCTCGTGCGATTCAACTTGACAATGAACTTCGCACAACCGTGATTGGAGATCGAACAATTCAAGAGTATAGTCAAAAGATAAAATCACTTGCTGATTTGCTTACAAATGTTGATGCGCCTGTAACGGAGAGAAACCTCGTCATGTACCTTCTCAATGGGCTTAACGAGAAATATGATAACATCATCAACGTCATCCAACACAAAGAGCCCTTTCCAAGCTTCGATAAGGCCAAAAACATGCTGGAGATGGAAGAATCTCGCATTAAGAAGTCTCACACTGCCTCTGCAACTCACGCTAATCACTCGTCTTCATCAACAGCTCTTATTGTCTCTAGCACGCCGCAGCCGCCGCCAAAGATTGAGCAATCTCAACCACCGAATCAAACGCAGAAATGCAACAACAACAATCGTGAAAACCGTAAACAAGACAACCGGTCAAGGGGCAAACACAATTTCCAATCTAGGCAGAACTTACCGTATTGGGCTCCTCCAAACATGTGGCCAGGCCCATTTCCACAATGGCCCAACCAATTTCCTAATTGGAATCCCTACTCTCAGATGCCCCCTTACCGTGTTCCTACTTCTTCTCGACCGGTCAATCAATCTGCTCAAGCCCATTTGACGAAGATTCAACCACCAGCTGGATTCGCTCAAGCGTACTCAACTGAAACTTTGATCGATCCAAATTGGTACATGGATTCAGGCGCTACGGCTCATCTATCAGCTTCTGCAGGTACGTTCCTTTCTAATCTTAATCATAATATCAATCAGTCAGTCATCATTGGTAATGGTTCAAAAATTCCAGTCACTTCTATTGGCTCATCTTCTCTTCAAACCAATTCTCGTCCTCTTACTTTGCAAAATGTTCTTGTTGCTCCCCAAATAGTCAAAAATCTTATCTCTGTTCGTAAATTTACGAGAGATAATTAGTGTTGTGTTGAATTTGATCCTTTTGGATTTTCTGTGAAGGATCTTCCAACTCGGAAAACTCTACTCCGATGTGAAAGCTCCGGTGATCTATATCCACTTCCTGCGTCTTTCAATAAGCCACCTTCTTCTTCTTCCTCCACAACGCTACTGGCTTCGTCTCCAATGCTTTGGCACAAGAGACTTGGCCATACAAATAACGCTGCTCTTCGTTCAATTATTTCTTTGAATTCGATTTTTTGTAATAAGGACAAATTTCCTTTGTCGTGTGAGCCATGTCTTTTGGGAAAGCAAATAAAACTTCCTTTTGATCGTTCACAGTCTGAACCTCGTTCTAATTTACTGTGAACGATCAAAAGGAATTGAGGACACGCAGACAATGGCGACACGCAGTAAATCTGGAATCCGCAAACCAAAAAAATTGTCTCTCTTCTCACCACCACTCAATCACCTCTTCCTAAAAGCTACATTCAAGCTCTTTCTGATCCTAATTGGACCCCAACGATGACTGATGAGGTTGAGCTATGATTACGACTAAGAGTTGGAGCTTAGTACCACGACCTCCAAAGGTCAATATTGTGCGATCGATATGGTTGTTCAAACATAAATTTAATGCAGATGGGGTTCTTAATCGTCATAAAGCGCGTTTGGTAGCAAATGGCAAATCACAAGAAGCTGGTGTTGACTTTACAGAGACATTTAGTCCAGTTGTGAAGCCTGCGACTATCCGTACAGTTCTCAATATTGGACTGGCGTTGGACTGGCCTATACATCAATTAGATGTAAAGAATGCGTTTTTGCAGGGAGATCTTGAAGAAACGGTTTATATGCATCAACCTCCAGGGTTTGTTGACAAAAACTACCCTGATCATGTGTGTAAACTTAACAAAGCTATTTATGGCCTAAAACAAGCACCTCGGGCTTGGAATTCGAGATTTTTGAAATTCATTACTCACCTCGGCTTTGTTACGAGCAAAGCAGATACTTCTCTTTTTATTTTCAGGATAGGTGGAGATCTTGCATACCTACTGCTCTATGTGGATGATATATTATTAACCGCATCCTCAATGACTCTACTGCATCACATCATCGATTCACTTAAAGCAGAATTCCCAATGACTGACTTGGGAAAACTCCATCACTTTCTTGGAATAAAAGCAAATTACAACGACAAGGGGTTGTTCTTGAGTCAAACTGCATATGCCAAAGAGATCATTGTACGTACTGGTATGGTTGATTGCAAGCCGTGTGCAACACCTGTCGACATGAAATCAAAGCTTTCTGCAGATTTTGGAGACCCGGTTTCAGACCCGACCATGTATAGAAGTTTTGCAGGAGCTCTTCAGTACTTAACGTTTACGCGCCCGGATATCTCTTATGCAGTCCATCAAATTTGCTTATACATGCACAACCCTCGTCATCTACACTTGCAGGCTCTAAGGAGAATAATTCGATACATTCAAGGAATGTTGTCTCATGGGCTTCAAATGGTAAAGGGTCAAATCGATTGTCTAACTGCATACTCGGATGCGGACTGGGCGGGCTGCCCCGACACGAGACAATCAACCTCTGGTTATTGTGTCTTTCTCGGTCCAAACCTGGTTTCATGGTCCGCAAAGCGCCAACAAACAGTCTCAAGATCAAGCTCGGAGGCAGAGTACAAGGGCGTAGCGAACGCCATTGCTGAGCTATCTTGGCTGTGAAATCTTATGCTCGAGCTTCATCTTAAGATCAATAAGGCGTCAGTGGTGTATTGTGACAACATCAACTCAGTTTACCTAGCTACGAATCCGGTAAAACATCAGCGTACAAAGCATATAGAACTCGACATTCACTTTGTTCGAGAAAAGGTAGCAATTGGAGAAGTCAAAGTCATCCATGTACCCTCATCTCTTCAATATGCAGATATATTCACTAAGGGCTTACCGACAACACTATTTCAAGAGTTTCGATCCAGTTTAACTGTGACGCTCGTGAACCATTTTTGAGAAAATGGAGCGGCTGCCGATCGACAAGGCTCTTTAGGGTTGTCGATCGACAGGGCTATTAAGGGCTGTCGATCGACAGGATCCTTAAGGGCTGTCGATCGACAGGTACCCTAATTGGCTGGTTTTCTGGTTCGAGTTAAGTCGTTCAATTGGACCGGTCCGGTTTGGGGAAACCCTAGGGCTTCGTATTTAAGGGTTTTTGGCCGCATTTGAGCGAACCAAGCCTAAAAAATCAGCAGAGAAAGAGTTGAGAGGAGTTCTCTTGTTTCTGTTAGGGTTTTTGAGTTAGGGTTTTGTTTCTTGACAGATTTGGAGGAGATTTATTGTGGAGATTGTTGTGGATTCGTGTCTAACCTCAATTCTATCAGATTCTATCCAAAAATCTAAGGTGAGTGCGTGACCATGGCTTTTAGGCCGGTGGATTCGTTAGGGTTGTGTGGTGGTAGGTTGAGAATTGATTGATTGGATCTTGTTGTGTTGAATCTGTATGTGATTTGTGTGTGGATTGTTTGGATTGTGATTTTTGTGCAGGTTTCGTGTCAACACAGAGGAGGAAATCGATCCGAGAGGATAATGATCGATTTTCCATGAATCAGCGATGACCTGTCGATCGACAACCACTAGGTCTGTCGATCGATAGGACAACACGAGAGCTGTTGATCGACACCTAGAGGTTGTGTCGATCGACAGGTGGTTGAGGATCTGTCGATCAACACCTAGAGGTTGTGTCGATCGACAGGGTCTGGTGGAGCTGTCGATCGACAGACACCGTGGGTGTGTCGATCGACAGGTGTGCACAGGGGTGTCGATCGACACCTAGTGGTAGTGTCGATCGACAGGCCGCTTGTCTACGCTGTGGTTGAGGCGTTGTTGTGATTGTGTGATTGTTTGATGCATGTTTGCCTGAGCGGATCCATCGCGCCTGAGTGCGCAGTCGTAGATGGGATGACCGTCTCACTGGGTATTTGTGATAATACTCACGCATCTCGTTTTACCATGTGATGCAGGTAAAGGCAAGTTGTGATCGTGGAATCATGGCTAAGAATGGGGAGATGATCTAGGGTCTCGGTTTTCGTGCTGTGTGTTTATTCCTATTATCGTTTTAGAACGGCTGCTAGGTTGCTGGTTTTGTGGAACCTCTTGATTTGGAATTTGTTGTTGAACCGGGTTAGTTATTTTTAATGGAATTGATTTATGGTTTAATTTTATGTGTTATCCGCTGGTTGTCTGTGTATGATTGCTTGGTTGTTGAGGATAGCATTTATGGGAATGCTAGTCCGAGACCAAGGGTTTCTTGTTAAAAAAAAAACCAGGTCGGGTCGTTTCAGTTTGGTATCAGACCGATACGGTTTTAGGACGGGCTAGAACTGCAAGGATTGAATTTGGTAAAATTACAATTATGTGAGTTTGGGGGTTCTAGATCATCTTCCTTCGAGCCTTCAAAGAGATTCCACGGTAAGTGTTGATTGTTGTGTTTGAGTCTTTCTAGTGCTTAGCTGGTCCGCTTGTGAGTGCAGTGTGATGGTTAGAGCAGCTAGAGGGCGTGGTAGTGGGGCCGAGGAGGCCGAGGCAGAGGTCGTAGACTCGGGGGTGAGCCAGTCTTGAGTGAGGCTCAGAGTTCCGCACATGGGCCTGGGGCGGGTCAGCAGTCGTTGCATGAGGGTCAGACCGCCGGTTTGGGTCCTGTTGGGGCCGGTGTGGGTCCTGTAGGGGCTGGTTTGGGTCCCGTTGAGGCTGGTGGTGCTGGTGGTGTTGGCGCAGCTGGGGTCCGATCGCGGCCGCAGGGGTAGCCCAGGCTGGAGATGATCGGTTGGCTGATCTGCTGAGACAGTTGTTGGAGCGGTTACCGGGTGCGGTGCCAGTGCAGGCTCCAGTGTTGCCACGAGTGGCAGAGGTGCAGCCGAGGGCTGCGGTTGCTGATGAGGTTCCGTCATACATCCGTATGATGGAGCAGATGCAGAGGATCGGTACGGGTTCTTTTACGGGAGGTGTGAAGCCTGAGGAGGCGGATGAGTGGAGGATGAGGTTGGAGCAGAACTTCCGCTCGATTAGGTGTCCCGAGGGATACAAGGTTGACTTGGCGGTCCATTATTTGGACGGTGATTCACACCTCTGGTGGAGGAGTGTGGCAGCTAGGTGGGCTGGGACTGCAATGTCGTGGTCAGATTTTGTGACAGAGTTTAACTCCAAGTTCTTCCCTCAGGAGGCGTTAGATCGTTTGGAGGCGAGGTTCTTGGCCTTGACTCAGGGAGCGAGGTCGGTGCGAGAGTATGACGTGGAGTTTAACAAACTCCTGGGTTATGCTGGTAGGAGCTTGGAAGATGAGCAGGCTCAGGTTCGGAGGTTCTTGCGGGGACTTCGACAAGATTTGCGAACTCGGTGCAGAGGCATCAGGTTCGGGTGTAGAGTGGAGTTGGTAGAGGTAGCTGCACAGATCGAGGAGGATGCTTCGGGAGTATGCTGCGGTTGTAGTTCCAGCTGCTCAGCCTCGGAGGCCTCAGCAGCAAGTGCAGCAGGCGGGTCCTGGCAAGGGCGGCAAGCCTGCGCAGGGACAGAAGAGGAAGTGGGATGGTGCTTCAGGATCGGCTCTGAGTGGCCGAGGATGTTATGCTTGTGGTAGTTTAGACCACAAGAGGGCGAGTTGCCCGAAGCAGAGTGAGGTTCGAGCGGCTCGGACTTGCTATCAGTGTGGAGAGTCGGGGCACATCCGGCCTAACTGTCCGAGGTTGCAGCCGTTGGCAGTGGCGGTGGTCCAGCCAGTAGCTCAGTATGGGCTGGTGCAGCCTTTGGACCAGATCGCGGTGATGGAGCTTCTGCCTGCTATTGCAGCGCCGGGAGAGCCGAGCTCGAGGCCGATCACAGGTAACTTTCTAATTCAGACTTTGTAAATTCAGTAGTGTAGAATTTCTTGGTGCTTGTTTTAGAGTGTTTACCTGTGATAGAAAGTTAGGTTGCTTAGCACATGGGAATTGTGTAGGGACCTTGTTTGTAGGTGGGTGTGAGTCCCACGTGTTGTTTGATTCTGGAGCATCAAATTGCTTTATTACTCTGGATCATGCTGAGTGAAGTGGTATCTGGAGTGACACTGGTGAGCGGACTGGACCGGTTATGGTTGCTGGAGGAGAATTTCTAGCTAGGCATGGCCGGGCGAAGGAGGTGGATGTTTTGATAGCGGGAGAGTTGATGCCAGCTGACTTAGTGATTAGTCCGGTGGAGCTGTACGATGTTATCCTTGGTATGGATTGGTTGAATCGGTACATAGTCCATCTGGACTGTCATCGGGGTCGAGTGGTATTCGAATGTGAAAGTGTTAGGTTGGTTTATCAAGGAGTGAGACCGACTTCAGGTAGTCTTGTGATCTCCCTTGTCCAAGCTGAGGCGATGATTGAGAGGGGTTGCGAGGCTTACTTGGCCACGATTATAATGCCGGAGGCTGTTGGTGGGGTTGCTGTGAGAGACATTCGGGTTGTTCGGGATTTCGAGGATGTCTTTCAGCCGTTGTAAGGATTACCACCGTCTCGGTCGGATCCTTTCACGATTGAGTTAAAACCCAGAACGACGCCGTTGTCTAAGGCACCCTATCGAATGGCTTCAGTAGAGTTGGCAGAACTGAAGAAGCAGTTGGAGGATTTGTTGGAGAAGGGGTTTATTTGACCAAGTACTTCATCGTGGGGAGCACCGGTGTTGTTCGTGAAAAAGAAAGATGGTAGTTTCTGGTTGTGCATCGATTATCGAGGGCTTAACCGAGTCACTGTGAAGAACAAGTATTGTCTTCCGAGAATTGATGAGTTGTTGGATCAGTTGAGAGGGGCTACTTGGTTCTCCAAGATTGACTTGGCATCCGGTTACTACCATATTCCGATCGACGAAGCAGATGTTCGGAAGACGGCTTTCAGGACCCGGTATGAGCATTTTGAGTTTGTAGTTATGCCATTCGGGTTAACGAATGCACCTGCGACATTTATGAGGTTGATGAACGGAGTTTTCCAGGAGTATCTGGATGAGTTCGTAATCATCTTCATCGATGATATTCTGGTGTATTCGAAGAGTCTGGAGGAACATGAGGTTCATTTGAGGAGGGTTCTGGAGAAGTTGCGGGAACAGAAGCTGTTCGCGAAGTTGAGTAAGTGCAGTTTCTGGCAGAGAGAGATGGGATTTTTGGGTCACATCGTTTCTGCAGAAGGAGTTTCTGTGGATCCGACGGAGATTGAGTCTATCCGAGATTGGCCTAGACCGAGGAATGCGACTGAGATCAGGAGTTTTCTTGGGTTGGCAGGCAATTATCGGAGATTCGTCAAAGTTTTTGCGAGTATGGCTCAGTCCATAACGAAGCTGACGGGGAAGGATGTTCCTTTTGTGTGGTCGGCGGATTGTGAGCTGAGTTTCGCGAAACTGAAGACGATGTTGACTAGTACACCAGTATTGGCGTTGCCTGAACCGGGTGAGCCTTATGTGGTGTATACAGATGCTTCGGGAGTTGGCTTGGGTTGTGTGCTGATGCAACAGGGTAAAGTGATTGCGTATGCTTCGAGGCAGTTGAGGAAGCACGAAGGCAATTATCATGTTCATGACTTAGAGTTGGCTGCAGTGATCTTCGCGTTGAAAATCTGGAGGTCTTACTTGTATGGTGGCAGGGTTCAGGTGTTCACTGATCATCATAATCTGAAGTACATTTTTACTCAGCAGAATTTAAATGTACGATAGAGGCGATGGTCATATTTATTGGCTGATTATGACCTGGACATTGTCTACCATCCTGGTAAGGCTAACACTGTAGCTGATGCTCTTAGTCGAAGGAGGTATGATTCATCTCACGAGCGGGATGTGGAGAAGTTGGTGAGTATGCTTAGTACTTTGAGGTTGTGTGTTACTTCAGAGGAACCGTTGGGGTTAGCGGGGGCGGATCAGGCGGATCTATTGAGCAGGATCCGAGTAGCTCAGGAGAAGGATCCGGTATTGTTAGATATCTCCAAGGCTGTTGGTTCCGAATATCAGATTTCTGCTAATGGGACTATCTTAATGCATGGACGAGTCTGTGTTCCTAAGGATGAGGACTTGAGGCAGGAAATTCTGAGAGAAGCTCATGCGAGTAAGTTTTCGATTCATCCGGGAGCGACTAAGATGTATAGGGATCTGAAGAGATACTATCATTGGGTCGGGATGAAGAGTGATGTGGCAGATTGGGTTGCAGCTTGCAATTTTTGTCAGTTGGTGAAGGCTGAGCATCAGGTTCCTAATGGCTTATTGCAGAGTCTACCCATTCCAGAGTGGAAGTGGGACATGATTACCATGGATTTCGTAGTAGGGTTGCCGGTTTCTCGGACCTATGACGCGATTTGGGTGATTGTGGATCGACTGACTAAGTCCAAACATTTTCTGGCCATAAAGAAGACAGATGGAGCTGAGGTCTTGGCTAAGAAGTATGTGAAGAAAATTGTAAGGTTGCATGGTGTGCCAGCGAGTATTGTGTCGGATAGAGATCCGAGGTTTGCTTCAGTGTTCTGGAGGGCTTTTCAGGCTGAGATGGGCACTAAGGTGCACATGAGTACAACTAATTATCCGCAGACGGATGGGCAGTCCGAAAGGACGATTCAGACACTGGAAGATTTGTTGAGGATGTACGTGCTAGATTGGGGTGGTCACTGGGCGGATCACTTGAGTTTAGTGGAGTTCGCATATAACAACAGTTTTCAGTCGAGTATTGGATTGGCTCCTTTTGAGGCGTTGTATGGGAGGCCATGTCGTACTCCGCTGTGTTTTACCCAAGTGGGGGAGAGGAGCATCTTTGGGGCTGATTTTGTTCAAGAGACGACGTAGAAGATCCGTGTGGTGAAGCTGAACATGAAAGAGGCTCAGGATCGGCATCAGAGTTATGCCGATAGGAGAAGGAAAGAGTTAGAGTTTGCAGTCGGAGATCGAGTGTATCTCAAGATGGCGATGATGCGGGGTCTGAACAGGTCCATATCCGAGGATAAGTTGAGTACGAGGTACGTGGGTCCGTTCCAGGTTGTGGAACGTGTGGGACCAGTTGCTTATCGGTTGGAGCTGCCTCCGATTATGGAAAAATTCCATGATGTGTTTCATGTTTCGAAACTCAGGAGATGCTTGCATGCTTCTGAGGAGGTAACAGTGACGATTCCTGCGGATCTTCAGCCAAATCTGACTGTTGGGATGAGGCCGGTTAGGATTCTTGAGAGAAGTATCAAGGTTCTGCGCCGGAAGAGAGTGCCGTTGTTGAGAGTTTTGTGGGACTGTGACGGTATTCAGGAGGAAACTTGGGAACCAGAGGCAAAGATGAAAACGAAGTTCAGGAAGTGGTTCGAGAAGCAAGCCGAGGAGTGAATTCGTTTTTCTTTGTGGTTTTCCAGTTTCGGTTTTGTGTTGTGATCACCGGGTGTGGTGAGGTTTTTGGTTGTGGATTTTGTATTTTCATTAAAGTTGTAATGATTATGACATTTTCTAGTGAATAAGAAAGTGTTTTGACTTTGAGAGTCATGTGTTGTGGTTAGAGAACCTTGAAATAAAAGTTTTATTGTGAATAGAATTTGCCAGTTTCGGAGGGGGCTCTAACGGTTTGTGTGGGTATATGTGAGAGAGTCTCGGAATAGAAGTTTTATGGTGGTTAGAACTGTCTAGTTCCGGAGAGACTCTGAGTGGACATCCGGGGTGAGGGATGGTCCGGGTGATCTATGAGGATCACGATTGTGATGGTATTCCGGATGGGGAATATCATGTGAGACCTTAGGAGGTGGTTCAGAGGTGCATTATAGACGTTAGGAATTGATTGCGTAGCTTAGAGATAGACATTGGTTCTTTCTTGGAGATGAGTCTCTGGCAGATCTTGAGAGATGCGTCTCTCCGGGGGACAGTGGGTTCCCTGCATACCGATCGT
The DNA here is from genome assembly GCA_900128785.1 of Arabis alpina. Taxonomy (NCBI): domain Eukaryota; kingdom Viridiplantae; phylum Streptophyta; class Magnoliopsida; order Brassicales; family Brassicaceae; genus Arabis; species Arabis alpina. The sequence goes on from LT669794.1 coordinate 43,265,601, forward strand.
TCGTCAGGTCTGCGAGGACTGAGAGAGTGAGAGTATGGGGATAGTTTGGGAGGTTGCGACCTCTGGCAGATCTTTGCATACCGAGAGCTTGATAGACTGTGTGTCTTGATGGGTTGAGGTGTGGAGATGGTTGAGTATTAAACACCGTCAAGACTGCGCGGACTGAGGTGGGTTGATACTAGACACCTAGAGCTGAGGGGTGACGATCCCGGGAGCTAGATGGTGGTTATGAGTTATGAGCTATGGGCAATCATTGTCTGAGACGGGTCTATAAGCATAGGACGGATGTGAGCCTCGAGAGGGTCTGGGAGATGTAGTCTCCGGTGTTACTGGCGGGTTAGGCCAGGGGTAGCTTGGTGGGTAGTGTTTGAGGATTCGAGGGAGAATCCAGTTTTAGTGGGGGAGAATTGTGACGCCCGTGAACCATTTTTGAGAAAATGGAGCGGCTGTCGATCGACAGGGCTCTTTAGGGCTGTCGATCGACAGGGCTATTAAGGGCTGTCGATCGACAGGGTCCTTAAGGGCTGTTGATCGACAGGGTCTTTAAGGGCTGTCGATCGACAGGTACCCGAATTGGTTGGTTTTCTGGTTCGATTTAAGTCGTTCAATTGGACCGGGCCGGTTTGGGGAAACCCTAGAGCTTCGTATTTAAGGGTTTTTGGCCGCATTTGAGCGAACCAAGCCTCAAAAATCAGCAGAGAAAGAGTTGAGAGGAGTTCTCTTGTTTCTGTTAGGGTTTTTGAGTTATGGTTTCGTTTCTTGAGAGATTTGGAGGAGATTTCTTGTGGAGATTGTTGTGGATTCGTGTCTAGCCTCAATTCTATCAGATTCTATCCAAAAATCTAAGGTGAGTGCGTGACCATGGCTTCTAGGCCGGTGGATTCGTTAGGGTTGTGTGGTGGTAGGTTGAGAATTGATTGATTGGATCTTGTTGTGTTGAATCTGTCTGTGATTTGTGTGTGGATTTTTTGGATTGTGATTTTCGTGCAGGTTTCGTGTCAACACAGAGGAGGAAATCGATCCGAGAGGATAATGATCGATTTTCCATGAATCTGCGACGACCTGTCGATCGACAACCACTGGGTATTTGTGATATTACTCACGCATCTCGTTTTTCCATGTGATGCAGGTAAAGGCAAGTTGTGATCGTGGAATCATGGCTAAGAATGGGGAGATGATCTAGGGTATCGGTTTTCGTGCTGTGTGTTTAGTGCTATTATCGTTTTAGAACGGCTGCTAGGTTGCTGGTTTTGTGGAACCTCTTGATTTGGAATTTGTTGTTGAACCGGGTTAGTTATTTTTAATGGAATTGATTTCTGGTTTAATTGTATGTGTTATCCGTGTCGGATCGTTTCATTAACCGTGTGTAAACCCGACGCTTCAACTGAGGGAGGGTGATAGAATATAGAGATATTCGATTATATTAGTTTAGATATTATGTTTATAAGTTGTTGATATTGCTGATTATGTGTAACAACTTAGGCTATATAAAGCCTCGTATATAGAAGTATCTCCTCGAGGAGGCATCATCTTTCAATGAAGACCTCCCCGAAGATCTTGCATTCGTATAGCTCAAAACAATCAACAATTCAATATTCAATTATTATTGTACTAACTAAAAGCGACAGTTTGAGCACTCTGAGGCTAGCCACGCCAGCCAAAAATTTCATTCCCTAAGGATGCCACGTGGCAATTTAAATAGGATTAGCTTAGCTCTCGGATCACTCGGATTACAAAATGAAAGCAAATCATTTAGTTGGACCTGCTTAATAATAACAAATCCAAGAAAGCCCACTAAGAGACCTAGGTATTAGAACGATTCCCCTTCCCAAGCATACAAAACCCAGCTAGAAACCGTAACCAAAACAGCGTTTATGATTTCATGCGTTATCCTCTCTTCCAAAGGCGAGAAACCTCTCTGTATTCTCAATTCTTCAACTGTTGAATTGAATTCCTCTTATATTATACATATAATCTCCTCCTTCCTTACCTCCTTGAATTTTTATTCTATACGTAACTTTCGATCCACTCCCCCTTTCTGTGTTCGCATGCGATCTCAGACTAAAACCTATATCTGTCGCTACTCACATCGCCTGCCATCAAGCCCGGTCTCTCAACTCATGTTGGATTCTCAGGTTACGGCGATGCCGAGAAGGTAAATATGTTAGCATTACAGATTCATATTTTCTATCCATTTTCCCGTATTCACTTTTTCGTGGTTTCTTTGTTCTTTCTCCGCAAACAACGAGATTAGTAACCGAAACGACTAATCGTACGGTTAGAAATTATCTATGAAAATTCTAATTTCTGTATTGTGGTTAATAGTTGTTCTCCTTTATCAAGAGTTGTCTCATTTAGTATGATTTCATTTCGTTAGATATAGTGCAGCTTTATCTGTCACAAAGACCTGTTACTAAAGAAATCTGACCATCAAATTGAAAAATTAAACAGATGCACAGCTGAAAAACGTAGTTACCGTACACTATATCCCCACTCCACGGGGATGGAGCCAAGACATCTGTACAAATTCTGCCACAATGATGATGAATGCTGGAGCCATGTGAATTAAATAACGAGGTCATTCTTTATATTTTACTATAACAAGGTTTGCGGTACAAGCCTATGCATGATTAACCAACATTTTCATCAACTGCTATCTCCAGGATCTTAAAAGTGAAAAGAGTACCAGCTCAAAGTGGGTAGAATGCATGCACAATGAATTCAAACGAGTTCAGAGGAGATGAGGATTGGTTTTCTTCCAACTCTCAAGGTAAATAAAGTCTCGCATGATTGATTCCTTTCAAGGTTTAATCATTTTATTTTTCTTTTAGATCCTTTCAGTTAACTTCGAGGTTGTATTGTTATGCATTGGAATTATTTTATGTAGGGGGGATCAATCCAAATACAAGACATAAGGAGCAGTTTCTTTAGATAGAACATTTTGAAAATTCATTTACAGATTAAGACCATAAAGAGTAGTTTCTTTTAGATTTTTGTAAGCATTGATCATCAGTTTACCTTTTTGTGGCCATGTTTTAGGGAGGGAGGATGGATCATGAATCGTGTTCTTGAAGAGTGTTCTTGAAGAGAATAATTCGACGGGCACAGTTTGATGACATTTATTTCTCGGTATAGTTATATTTGACTATTTTCTAATCGTTTATATAGGCTAAGATTTAGGTAGAATCGGTAGTCATGATGTTTTCGAATTTGTAGAAGTTCTTGATAGATATAGAGGACTAAGAAAACAATCATAACTACAAGACCAAGTATCAAATCTCTTTTGGTCAAAGTAGAACAAAAAAAGGCTGATTATTTGTTTTAGTAATTAAATTTCTATAACAGGTAGATATAGATGTTGCTCAAAATATCATACAAAGAAATTATTACATCTCTCCACCAGTTGCTTAAAGCAACCATCGGGATAGCGAAGGTCCCAACCTTCTTATATGTGAGAGGCTGAGGATCCACCAAGTGATGTGTGAGATAGATATTCAACGTTTAATTTGCTGATTTATTATGGATTTTTGTTGGTTTTTCTTGCTTCATCATGTAGAACTCTAGAGTTTGTGAGTTTTGTGAACTGCTAAGTATTTTAAAAAAATGGTCTAACTAGTGTCTATGAAATTAGGGATCGCAATGAAGGCGGAGATGTGTCCTTCAGATGTGATACTCATGGAAGAGCTAGCATACATTAAAAGGCGAAAGAGGAGTGAAGAAGAAAAGTGCATGTGAAGCTCACATGAGGAATGCAGATAGTTGATTTCTTAAGAGATCGTTCTTATGTATGTGGGAACAAACATGTGTTTCTTATGAACAAACATCTTGCTAATGTTTTATTGGATCGATGGAGCAGGTAGAGAGCCTTAGTGAGTACGTCCGAAGATGATGATCACTATGAACATACATTATATTAAGAAGACTATCTTCAGTTGTCTCTCTCACCTTGTGATAATCCAACTCAATGTATTTTGTACATGAAACACTTGATTGCCAGCTATATTGAAAGCAACACATAAGCAGGGGAGAGAAAGGAACCTTACGATCTGTCAATTATCTAGTAGGTAGAAACATAGCTCTATACTCAGCCTCAACAGAACTTACTAGGCTGTTTCTAGATTTCTATGGTATGAGAATCTCCAATGAACATGTCATAACAAGTGACAAAACTGCGTGTATCAGGGCAAGCTTTCCAATATGAATCAGGATATCTTTGAATACCTACTCACGTAGTACCTTTCAAGTATCTAAGAACCTTATGAATTGCCTTCAAATGAGGATCTAAAGAACATTGAGCAAGCATGGAAACACCAAAAGAAATGTTTGGCCTTGTCTTTATATGAATTACCAATACAAAGTTGTAAGCTTATGAAAATATAAACTCAACATTTTTGAATTAAGACAAAATAACAACACAGGAGACTAGATTTTTTATTATGTTATAAAATATAGTTTTAAGTAACTACCACTTTAGCGAACCCGATTCCTAATGCTCCATAATTGAAAATTGTATGGTAAACTCTCATGAAGACCTCCCCGAAGATCTTGCATTCGTATAGCTCACAACAATCAGCAATTCAATATTCAATTATGACTTACAAATTACTGAATCAGAATTAAATTTAATACCATTGATTAATATCAATTTGATAATCATCATTATCTATCTATCATCATCGTCGTAATAGCGAGAGAGAACAAATGATGTACATTCATTGGAACAAATGCTGCGTTACGTGTGTGTTTTCCAATGAAATGTTCCTTGTCAAAACCACCAAAAATCATCACTCCATTTTCTTTATCTTGTGGATACTTTAGCCAAATGGGGAAACTTTTTGTTCGACAAGATTTTGATTCATCATATTTTCCTTGTATGCTATAATATATACAAAAATTCAATGTTATCAATAGAATTTGTTTTTGAAATAATTGATATAACCAAAACAAAAACATTACCTAACATGCAGTGAAAGTTTCACAGAATTCTCTCAGAATCCCAATCCGAGAATACCATCAAAATGTACAAACTTAAGTCTTTTTTTTTCCCTTCTTCATCTTACTTAGTAGCCTCTATGAATTCTTGAAGATAGAAATGCATAAAATTCTTTGATAAAAAAAATGTATAAAATCAATTAAAATAGTGAAATCAATTTATTCATGATGTTCAAAATTACACTGAATTTTTTTTCACGACCTTGTGACCGATTGTCACAACATTTATCATAACCTTCGATAGTACTATCATCATAGGGGAGTGTTAGTTTTTACATGTAAGATTTATAGTTAGATTATAATGATGAAACCAAAACAATGATAACATGAATAGGCCCTGATATACCATTTTTTTAATGGTTGATGATTTGGTAGATTTATTTGTTTTGGTATATCTAATCCTATGATTATTTCATTATCATGATGCAACGAATGAGATAGATTTATGAGTCCTCTTCCATTCCCGTCATTGGGTTATCTAATCTAAAACCCTATATTGCTTGAGGCCACAATAATATATTAGTATCAGGTAGGGTGACCACTTGTGACGTCTATGATGTTCAGTGAGCTTTTCTTCTGCCCAATGTTTTTGGATTCATCTTTATGCTATAATCTGATGGGTTTCACCTTGAAGAGACTAGAGACCCTTTAGATCCTATGTGAATGGTTGCATTGCTAGCTACTGAAGAAAGAATCATCTTAATATGCATAATCTTACCCATAAATGGAAGCCCTTGAAGTGTTACCAATGAAGATACTTAAGAGAGTCATTGATGCATCATATAATTTTTTTTTTTTGTCATCAAAGAATCTGTTAAAAAAAAAGATAAATTGAGCAGAGTAACAGCCATAAGAAAACAGTGTATTAACCAAAAATTATGAAAAACAAAAGCTTAAACCAAAAGCTCCAAACAGACCCATCTTCCACCGTTGTTCCAAATGCCATTAATTTCCTTTAACTAGTATAATTTCTATTAATTTGTATTTTAATTATATTTATATTTAATAAATTTTTTTAGGGTTTATGTTAAGCTGGAAAAGGATCAAGATGATTCGATGATCGTAGTGAGCAATAAGATCCTTAGTGTTATACAACAAAGAGAAGAAAGACAACAAAGAGAAGCTGAGAAAAGAGAGGAAAAGCTAAAACGTGAGGCTGAAGAAAAAGAAGCTGAGAGGAAAAAAGATAATATATGGGAAGCCATGAAGAATCATACCTTTGAATGAAAAATGTCTTCAGAGCAATGTTGGCTCTATAAGATTACTTTAATGGTCTTTGAATGTTTTTGGGTTTTTTTCTTTTCTGTTTTTCACTGAATGGTTGAGATTTATTATAATTTGTATTACCAACATGTCAAAACAGAGTCATACCCCAAAAACAGAGCATTACACTCCAAACTAAAACATGAAACACACCAAGACCCTCGTGAAAGTGGTGAGATAACAAGATCTTATAGTGGCCAAGACTACTACACAATTGTTCTCTCATCTTCAAACAAACCTTTAAGCCACTGTGGTGCTCCTGCCGCAACATATGAATGAAGTCGGAGATCGGAAGTCACACTCTTGGCTATCTCTGTCGCTGCTCTATTACCCTTAGCTTCTTCAAAATAAATATCCCATCCCACTTGTTTTTGGGTTTTTAAAAGCTTTTTTTTTTTTAATTTCGTGTTTGGTGAGACTATATTTTTCTGATTAGCTTATTAATAAATATTTGCTTTTGAATGAGTTCTGCTTCATACAAGTAGTGTAGTCTTTGATAATCACATGTCGAATTGTTCGTTTTTTTCTTTAGTGAATTTTTGTATGAATTTTCTTCTCACGTTTGATTCAAATTTTACTCTTTCTTGTTTTCATGTATATTTTAATTGTGGTTCAGTACTACGTTTTATTATTTTTATGTTTATTGCATATTTGTGAGTATGTGATGGTTTTCATAGTTCCCATTTATTCGATTATATTCTTTTTATAGGGAGTTATTTCTTCATCATGGAGCCCATTTTTGAGGGAGATGAAGATTGAAGACATTGCGTTTATGATGGATGCTTGTAATAGAAGACGAAGTATATCTCCACTACATTTAGAGGTAGATTTGAGTAACCAATTAGTCGTAAAGTAGTTTCATAGATTTAACTATATACCAGTCAAGCGAATTTAGAATGAGAAATACATTTTTTACAAAACTTTTAAATTAAATCAACGAAATTCTTTTTCTTGACCAAAAATTTAATTCTGTTTATTATATTTGAAAAAATCAACTATTGCTAATTTGTTTTCCATAAACTAGGTTTTGGCAATACATATTAAGTCAGGGAAAATTCCTAAAAAATACCCGAACTTATTTTAATTTGCTTAAAAAATACACGAACTATTATGGCTACCCGAATAATTCGTGTATTTTTTAAGTTAATAATTCATGTATTATTCGGGTAGCCAAAATAGTTCGTGTATTTTTTAAGCAAATTAAATTAAGTTCATGTATTTTTCAGAAATTTTCCCTATTAAGTCAATCATGTATTTCGTAACGGAAGAAAGATAATTTTCTTAGTCAAACATCGTAAAATCTAAACTATTTCCATAAAATTTTAAAACTTTTTTTTATATATATAATCACATATCAGAATCTAACAAAATCATAATCTATTTCAAGAAAAATTTCTTCTCTAAAAAAAGCTTTAAAAAAATTACAATACGTTTGAAAAAGAAGAAAATAACAAAAAAAAGTAAGTCATTTTTATTAGTTTTAGTAAATTTTATATGAGCCAAATCTAAGCGGAAAGATTTGGAACAAAACTTTATGTTATTTTGCCGATGATTTCATGTATTTGTTTATCTAGTGTTCTTTTTGTTTCAATCATAAAAATATCATCTTTATATCTATATTGTATTTCAACCTATCAATGATTCCACTATCTAGAATTAAATCCTGGATTTTGGACCGAATTTTTAATCTTACATTTTTTCCCTATCCACTTTGTATAAAATATCAGTTAAAAATCACAATTTTGTTTTTCATGTCTGGGCAATAGAAACAAATACACAAAATTTGTGTCTAATTAATAGATAACGAAAATAAAATGTTTTCATCCAAAAAAATTAGCATTTTTGTTATCTTGTTGACATGGTTGCAATTAGCAGAGTTGCAAAGGTTTCATGTTCTGCCAGACGTTCATTGAAATTCAGTTATGAACTTGAGCTTGGTTAATGCACCACGTTTCTCTTTCTAACAAATATTTGTCTTCCTGTTTTTTTTTTCTAGGTCAATTTGACCATCATCTTCAAGTTTGAGTGGACTCGAAATGGCATCGTTACCAGTTAATGTCCAACCAACTGTTGAGCCTCGAGGTTTGTTTCTTATAGATATTCAAATGATTGTTTACTCTTTCATTTGCATCTCGTAACTTATTTCTTTGTGTTATGTATTTGCTTACAGAGGCTACGAGTGAAGCTATGTTTACAGGGCTATGGAAGGCTTGTGCTGGACCTACTGTAACTCTACCCCGCAAAGGAGAGCGAGTTTATTACTTCCCAGAAGGTCAGATCGAGCAGATAGGTTGATTGCTACTTTAAATCTGATGATGTGTAATATCTTGCATCATTTTTTAATTGTATTGCTTGTTGTGATCTATATGATCAATTGTTATACTACTTTTATTATATGTCGTTATCAATTTTTATTATGGATTTGACAATGCAGTTTGAGGCATCAATAAACCAGCCCTTGGAGCAGCAAATGCCTTCCTTCAATCTACCATCTAAGATTCTTTGTGAAGTGGTTAATGTTGAGCGCAAAGTAGGTTAATTTTCATTATATGATATGATTTACTTTTACCATATGGAAGTTGATGTGTGACACATTGTGCTCCCCCTTTCCATTCTCAGGTACAAGCTGAAATTGATGAAGTACTGTTTGCGCAGGTTACCTTGTCGCCGCTAGTGGATGTAAGTTATCATTTCTTATCAACTAATTGTTTTATAGCTATGTGCCACATGAATGTGCATCATTATATAACAATTATTTGGTTAATTCTTGTTCAACTATTGTGCTTTTTTGTTATTAGCAAATTGAACTCATCATATAAGATATTCCTGTCCCAGAGCGAGAACAATGCAACATTCAGTTGTTTTGTAAGACACTGACTGCTTCAGACACCAGTAAGCACGGGGGTTTCTCTGTGCCACGGAGACATGTAGAAACATGTTTTCCACCTTTGGTCTGAATTGATCTTGTCTTTGAAACTACGTAGAAAACTATTTCAATGATTGTTTTTATAATACACTGACTTCTCTTATCTAGGATATGACCAAGGAAACACCATCACAGGAACTCGTCGCAACTGATTTACATAATAATGAATGGCATTTTAGGCACATTTACAGAGGTTAGCACAAATGCTATTTATCAGACTCGTCATTTGCTTTTGGTCATATAGTTTTGGTTCGACTACCCTAAAGCTAGTGGAACTTTACAGTATTATGCATTAGTGTTATTATTATTCATGATGAAATAACATCAATGATGCTGCCATGCATGCAGTGCAAAGCGTCATTTGCTGACTACTTGCTGGAGTGCATTTGCTAGTTCGAGAAAGCTAAGGGGTGGCGATATTTTGATATTTGTGAGGTAAGTTCTTTTTATGATTTTTTTTTTATCATATATGTATATGTTTCAATAGTTAATATAATTGCATTTCCTCAGGGATGAAATTGGAAACCTTCGAATCGGTGTCAGGAGGGTCATGAGACAACATGCCAATATGCCATCCTTTGTGATTTCTACTGAAAGCATGCATTTTGGGCTCCTTGCTATTGCTGCTCACTTAATTATGACAAGATCCATATTTAATGTCTTTAAAAAACCTAGGTTGATCTCACACTCTTTTACACAAATAAGCCACATTTTCAAAAAATTTATCTTATGTCTTGGTAGACATTGTTGGATGCATATGCTTTGATCGATAACCGTTTGGCTGTCTTTCTATGAGCGTTAATAGGTATATTAATTCTAAGAACGAGAACCTCACTATAGGGATGCGTTTCAAGATGAGATTCGAGGATGAGGATACTCAAGAGAAAATGTATCATTTCCGTTACCAAATTTTTTTCTTTCCCTTAGCTGGATGTAAGTTTTAAGTTCTTGAATTGTATGCTCTAACATTACAAGTTTACTGGTACAATAGTTGGTATCCAGGAAAATACATCTCAGGCTTGGTTCGATTCTGAATGGAGAGCACTAAAGGTTAGTATATACTAAGTGCAAAACATTGTGTTTGGATCACACCAAAATTGATAATCATAAATGCTTCAGGTTCACTGGGATGAGTCTTCTTCTATTTTAAGGCCGGAAAGAGTTTCCCATTGGGAGATTGAGCTCCTAGTTGGATATAATAATACCCCTTCCCCACAATCTCAGCCTCCGCAGAGGAACAAAAGATCACGAACTCTTGGTGTGCCATCCCCAACCACTGGTCCATCTGCTTCTGGTACTTCAAATTATTTTCTTGTTTTGAACTATTCATCTTGCGTTGTAATCTTTATTGATCTCCTCTCTATTTACCTCAAACTTGAAGAAATCCCTAGCAAAATACCCTTCTTCAATACCCTTGTTTCCCCATCCTGCACTAACTGCAACTTTTGGTCATGGTAGCTCGAGCCTTTGGCCAAACCGTGTAGATAATGAAGTTAAACATTTTCCTTCAGCCTTTGTGAAATATTTAACTGTAAAGAAGCAGGCTCATGGAAATGGCTGCATGCATTTTGGGATTGAGTTAGTTGGAAACAACAATACTCCTGAGCGTTTCCATCCTGTCACTGTCACTACAAGAAAACAGGTAATTAGTGACTACTGTTTGTGACTGATTTTTCTGTCACTAATTTTGCGACTGATTAATGACTATTTTGTGACGCTTTGACGACAAAATAAAAACAGTCGCAAATTCGTCACCTATTTGTGACGTTATATATCCGTCCTTAAATCGTCGCTAAATAGCGACTAAACAGAGACTAATAACGCGACGTCACAAATTAGCGACGACGTTGTGACGACTGTCGTAGTGACTAACCGTAGTCACAATTTAGTCACAAATTAGCGACACTTTTGTGACTATTTGGAGACGTCTCGGTAGTGTCACAAATCAGTCACAAATATTAATGTCGATAGCTATGTCGGTAAGCATGTCGGCACTGACGCAAGTGGGTGGACACGTGTTAAATGGGGTTGGTTGGTAAGTTACCTAATTTTTGTGACGCCTTGAAGTATTCACTAAATCGTCACAAATGCGTCGCTAGGTAGTCATATATGTGTCACAAATTTGTGACTTAAATATTGGAGTCATAAAGTAGTGACTAATTTACCCTATATAAGAGACAACGCTCCTCTCTTTCTCCATTCACAACAACATCTCTCATCTTTCATTCACAACCAAAAAAATATTATTCCTACAAAAAAAAATCAGAGAAACGAAAAACCAAAAAAAGAAAAAAACATCAAAGAGAAAAAAAAAACCAAAAGAAAAAAATATCAAAAAAACCAATAAATTATGTTCAATTCTAATAGAGAGTGGATGTACAACCGGATTGATCCTCGCACAAATAATCTGGCAGATGAATTTTTGGTGGGAGTACAACATTTCTTGGAGTTCACAACTATGCAGGGTTTGGCACTTAGTAGTGGAGGTATGTTATACTGCCCTTGTGCGAAGTGTAAAAATGATAAAGGTTTTAAAGCAGCTACAACTATTCGGTACCATTTACATAGTAGAGGTTTCATGGAAAATTATTATGTTTGGACGGCCCACGGTGAAGATTACAATGTAGTTGGGGCAGGGGTAGGAAGTAGTAACTATAATTATGGAAATGTTGATTTTGGTAGTGGTAACCAAGAAATAAATTACGATGGCGGAGGAACCAGTAGTTATTATGAGAATGATGATTTTAGTGGCGGTAATCAAGAGTTTAATAATGATGGCGCAAATGTTTATAGTGAAATGGTTCATGATGCATTTCGTGGTTCTGTGCCAATTAATGATTATCAACATGAACATGATCAAAGTGGAAATGATCATGTTTATGAAGAACCTACTCATGACGCCAAACAGTTCTATGACATGTTAGCTGCAGCAAATACGCCGTTGTATGATGGTTGTCGTGATGGTCTCTCGCGGTTATCGCTAGCAGCTCGGCAAATGAATATCAAGGCGGATCACAATGTCGCCGAAGTTTGCATGGATTCAGTCGCGGAAATGATGACGGAGTTTTTGCCTGAACCTAATAATGCAACTGGTTCTTACTATGAGACAGAAACATTGATGCGAAAGTTAGGACTGCCGTACCATACATATGATGTATGTGTAGATAATTGTATGCTCTTCTGGAAAGAAGACGCGCTGTTGGAGCATTGTAGGTTTTGTGAAAAACCGAGATACAAGGCTAGTGGGGGGCGTACTAAAATACCGTTCAGCAAGATGTGGTATCTACCTATCAGTGACAGATTAAAGAGGATGTACCAATCCGAGAGGACTGCAGCTGCGATGAGGTGGCATGCTGAGCACCAGACAGAAGACGGAATAATGGTTCATCCATCTGATGCGGCAGAGTGGAAAAATTTCAATCAAATACATCCACGATTTGCGGAGGAAACGCGAAACGTGTATTTGGGATTATGTACCGACGGTTTTAATCCTTTCGGTATGTCAAAAAACCATTCATTGTGGCCTGTGATCATGACACCCTACAACTTGCCCCCAAACATGGCGATGAGAAGGGAGTATTTGTTTCTAACAATTTTGAATTCGGGACCAAATCATCCACGAGGCAGTCTTGATGTTTTTCTCCAACCATTGATCGAGGAGTTAAAGGACTTATGGAATCATGGAGTGGAGGCGTATGATGTGTCATTAAATCAAAACTTCAACCTTAAGGTTGTTCTCCTCTGGACGATAAGTGATTTTCCGGCGTATGGGATGTTATCGGGATGGACAACACATGGAAATTTAGCATGTCCAATTTGTATGAGTGATACAAATGCTTTTTACTTACCGGCTAGTAGGAAGACATGTTGGTTCGACAACCATAGAAGATTTCTACCAGAGAATCATCCGTTACAAAAGAATAGAGTTAATTTTCTAAAGGGAAAAAACGCCGTAAACGATAGTCCGCCAGATACGTGGACGGGTGAACAAATTTACCAGCGTATACTAAATACCGGGGCGCAAAAAACATCACAATGCGGTGGAAATGGACATGAGACTAAACCTGGTGGTTATGGGAATTGGCATAATTGGCATAAAGAAAGCATCTTTTGGGAGCTTCCATACTGGGTTGATCTGAATCTACGAAATTGTCTGGATATGATGCATGTCGAGAAGAATATCCATGATAACATCGTGTATACTTCTATGAATGTCAAAGACAGATCGAAAGACAATATCAAGTCAAGAGTAGATGTCGCAACGTTTTGTGCTCGAAAGGAACTTCATCTCAACGCAAGTGGCGAAGCCCCATTTCCTATTTGGAGATTAACACCAAAAGCAAAAGCTACCTTACTAGAGTTGGTGAAAAATGAAGTTAAATTTCGAGATGGCTATGTATCAGATTTAGCAAACTGTGTAGACATCAAAGGTGGCAAGTTTTCAGGAATGAAAAGTCATGACGCCCATGTTTTTATGGAGCGTTTGCTTCCCTTCATATTTGCAGAACTTCTCCCACGTAATGTTCACCAAGCAATATCAGGTATATTTACATTACAATCATCCCTATGTTCGTATGAGATAAAGATTTCAATGTTGGGCTTATGTAAAAAAATTTAATTGCAGAACTCGTAGCATTTTTCCGTGATCTTAGCAGTAGATCATTGGATCAAAGCCGCCTCCTAGTTTTGAAGGAGAACATAGTGATGATTATATGTAATCTGGAAAAAATATTTCCACCGTCTTTCATTGATGTAATGGAGCATCTTCCTATCCACCTACCATACGAAGCAGAGCTTAGCGGTCCAGTGCAATACAGATGGATGTATCCATTTGAAAGGTTCTTTGGACACTTGAAAGGGCTAGCGAAGAATAAAAGATATCCTGCGGCGTCCATTGTGCATGCGTACATGAAGGAGGAAATATGTTACTTTTCAGAACACTACTTTCCGCCACACATTTCCACAGCTAGAAGAAGAAGGTAATTAATAATTTACCTTACTATGTTTGTTAATTATGCTCCTCTTCCAATCATATCAATATCATGTTCATGTTTTCAGGAACTCTCGGTATGACGAAGGTGAAGTGCCCATATACGATGTAGATGTATCAGATATATTCAAAGAAGTGGGTCGTCTAAGTGGCCAAAGTAGTAATCACTGGATCAAAGATAAGGAATATCAGAGCGCTCACTCATATGTTTTGCGTAATTGTGAGTATTTTCGGCCGTTTGAGAGGTAAATATAATTCATCCAATGGAAACGTATAACATATTTATTTCATTTTCCATCCTTATATTATAATCATATTTTGGCAACACAGAATGGTGGACACACAAATTTGATTGGAAAATCCTAACCTAACTGATGAGGAGGTCACAGCAAAAAAAGATGATGAATTTCACACATGGATCTACCAATATGTAAGTATTTTCTATGAATTAATTATTTAATCGTTCTTCTGCATCAAACATTGGATAACGTAACCATAATATGCAGGTGAATGCAACAAGAAGTCAACAGGATTTTCCATTGTGGGTTTACGATATAATCGAAGGTCCGCTAAACATGGCAACATCGTGGCCTATGTATTTTACAAGGGGGTATATGTTTCACACCGAAGAACACGGAAAACACAGGAAAACAATGAATTATGGGGTATGTGTGAAAGGGCAAAATTATTCTGACGCGTCTCAGGAAGATGATTTTTATGGAAAAGTTCATAATATTATCGAGCTCACATATCCCGGATCTTTGAATTTGAAAATTGTCCTTTTCAGTTGCAAATGGTATGATCCTACTCCATGCATTGGGACAAGAAAGAGCTCGGCAGGCGTTGTCGACGTCCTTAAAACAGGGAAATATCCAAACTACGAGCCATTCATACTAGGTATATTTTTCATGATCCCAATTAATTTATCTATAGATATATATTTATTAATCACAAAATTATTTAATGTCAGGGTCTCAAGCCGATCAGGTTTGTTATCTTACATACCCAAATACTAAACGACCTCGGAAAGTATGGCTATCTGTATTGAAAGTAAATCCAAGAAATCGTGTTCAAGGAAAGTATAAAGAGAAAGAGGTCGTCATTTTGCAACAAACTTCTGATGAGGGATTGACGTCGTCTACGGTAGGGGAAATCAATGTCGATTCTTTAGTTGATCGAGCACAACCAATGGAAAACATCGATTATGAGATTGGAGACGATGATCCAGAAGATGACTTTCAATGTAATTTATCATCTTCGGATGCGGAAGGTGATAGTTGAACCTTATTTCCAAATTATGTGAAATATTTCGTGAGATTGTATTTGTTTTTGATTTTGTAATTTTAATTATATTTTTGGTTTTATAATATAAATTTGATGATATTTCGTTGGTATTTTTGGGTTTTGTATTATAAATTTGATGTTATTTCGTTGGTATTTTTGGTTTTGTATTATAAATTTGAGACATTTATTTTTGTGTCTGTTATTGATTGAGTTATATAGGTGCTAATGGTATACAGTACCGACTAAACACAATAGCTCAATGGTACACTGGAACAATCTAAACGTTACTACACACTTAGAGGTGGCGTGTTCGAACCGTAGGAAAAACATTTATTTTTGAAATATTTGTGGCTGATTTATATAAGTGCTAATGGTATACAATATCGATTAAACACAATAGCTCAATGGTACACTGGAACAATCTAAACGTTACCACCCACTTAGAGGTGGCGTGTTCGAACCGTAGGAAAAACATTTATTTTTGAAATATTTGTGGCTGATTTATATAAGTGCTAATGGTATACACTACCGATTAAACACAATAGCTCAATGGTACACTGGAACAATCTAAACGTTACCACTCACTTAGAGGTAGCGTTTTCGAACCGTAGGAAAAACATTTATTTTTGGAAATATTTGTGACTAATCTGCGACTCTTTAGAGACGATTTGGGGTTTCCGTATATGTTTTAGTGTTTAGGGTTTTTTTTTTTGCGACTACGAAAGCTGCGTCACAAAATCGTCATAACTTACCAACTTATTAGTGACGCTTATGCGACGATCAAGTTATTTGCGACCACTTTGTGACGTATTCCCTACTCCGTGTTTCATCTTTTGCAAAGTAAACACCATATAATGTTAGTGTATATTACTTTTTTCGTAAATACAAGGTACTTAGCTCTAATGTATAACTACTGAGAATATTTAGGAGTGAAAAAATTTGAACTAAGTTTTTCAATTATCTTTGTTTCCACAATTGATTTTGTTTGTATAAAGACATGGTTGTTTAATGTAACATTTACTAGATGTGATGTTTTAGTACAAAACTCAACAAATCTATTACTCTGCTTCATATAAGCAAACAATCAGTCACAAAATGCATTTGGAAATGTTTGGAAATATAATTGGGCTAATTTTTGGTACAAATTGTTTAGGGTATAGGGTTTGGATTTGTCACTACCAGATTGGTGTCACAAATTAGTCATAAATTAGCCACTACTTTGCTACTAATTTTCATTTTGTTTTGTAGTGAATTCTGTGTGGGCCTACCCATAAAGTAAATGGGCGGGTTATATTCCCTCCAAAACAATGTTTTTGCGACGCTTTTGTGACTGATTAGCGACGAATTTGTTTAATAACGAAACAACTTGTGATTCCCAAATTCATTTCGTACAGAAACCTTAATTCCCAAATTTCTCTCTCGAGCGACGGCGATTCCATGCCATAGCTTCTAATCTTCCGTTTTCTCTTCGTATACCATCAAATTTCATCCAATCTCTCTTTGATTTCTCTTCCATCCTTCTGCGTTCGATATTCGATCTCTCTTTCAATCGAATCATCTCTTTCATTCGACTGAGCAAAACCCTAAACCTACGATATGCCTACAACTAGAGGAGGAGGTTCACGTGGTCGTGGCGGTGCCGGTAGAAGTAGCCGTGGCCGTGGAATCGCCAAGACCGGTGTTTCTAAGCGACCGTCGGTGGTTAACAGAGATGAATCAGGCGGTGCTTCTCAGAACGTCTCAAAGGCTCAACGGAGGGTTCCTACTTCTGTCGGTCGTTCTCAGAACCTTTCAAAGCCTCAACGGAAGGTTCCTGCTTCAGGCGATGGTAACCACGCACTCTCAAAGGCTCAGGGGAAGCTTCCTGCTTCAGGCGATGGTAACCACACACTCTCAAAGGCTCAGGGGAAGCTTCCTGCTTCATGCGGTGCTGCTCTCAGACTCTCAAAGGCTCCAGCGAAGCCTTCTACTGCAAGCGATGGTTCTCTCAGACTCTCACCTGCTCAAGCGAATCCCTCTGCTTCTGCGGCCAGTTCACAGACACTCTCGAAGTCTTTTGGTAAGAGAGTAGCAGGTGGTGAAGATGTTTCAATCAGAGAGCAGAACCAACACCAAATAGGTTCACCAACCGGTGGAGGTAAGTCAACCGGCGGTCAGACTTCTTCTATTAATTCCAACCGTAATACACCTCCTTCTCAGCGTACACCGGAGTCTCAAGCAAATGTATCAGGTTCTCGAACCACGAGTATTCCCCTTCAGTACCCTCCTACAGCAAACCGGTCTTCATCTCAGAGAGTCGCGTCTCCTACTCTACTGGCTAATCCATCTCCGAACCTCAATCTAAACCTCCAACCAAATCATGAAGACTTACAGATGGAATATGATGATGATGATGAAGATGAAGATGAGGATGAGGAAGATGTTGAAGGTGATGATCAGCAGGTTGAACCCGTTCCTGGTGCCTACGAAGGTGTTGGTGATCAGGAAGCAGAAGAGGAAGACTACCAGCAGCTTCTGGATAATATTTTGGCTCTTCCAGGTCGCCAGAATCTGCCTCTCCTAAGTGAAGTACCCACAGTGAGAAAGAGTTTGTGGTATGTTAATTCTTGTCTCATCTTTGTGTTTTATATATATAATTTTCTGATTTCTGTTAGATGTTCATCGCTGTCTAATTTCTGTTAGCTAAGTTGTTTAATCATTGTTCTCTTTGGATCAATGTGTGTTCATGGTTATTTTCAGTAGATTCTTTAATCTCTGTTTATTTTTATTTGATAGGTTTACTCGAGACAAAGGCAAACTGACCCGTGTCATTGCTGGAATATTTCGTCACAAATTCGATGGTCCTTTTTATAGTTGGGCTGTGACGCCTATCAACAAGCAGGAAAGATACTTCAGAACATTTGTGGTAATGTTTCATGCTTCATGCTTATTATTTACAATTTTTGTTCCATTACACTGATATACATGCTTAACTCTCTATTTTCTTGTGTAGAGCATGTACAATTGGGATATAGGGATCACTCAGCTGGTTAGGTTTCATTTCAACGCGATTGCTACAAAGCGGATGAGGGGAATTGTGAGTCAAGCTAAGACCAAAGGGGTGAGGCCAATCTGGATCGGTGGAAAACTTTGGGATCATATGTGCCTCCATTGGGACAATCCAGAGGTTCAGGCTAAGAGCATTACTGCTGTAAACTCTCGTATGTCGCATCGTAACGGCCTAGGAGCTCACAAGCATAGATCAGGCCAATCATCGTACTTGACCATTCAACAAGACATGGTAATACATTTTTTCATTTTTCTCTGTTACAAACTTTATCAGCCTAATCAATCTTCTCTACTGGTGCAGGAGGAGGAACTAGGCCGTCCTGTCTCATGGGGAGAAGTGTTTGTGAGGACTCATACAAATAAAGATGGATCCTTCATTGATCAAAAAGCTAAGGAAGTCGCACACACTTATGAGACCGCACTGCAAGAGGTTATGGATTAGGACGCAGATGCACCAGAAAACTCAGATGCTTCTGAGAATTCTACTCACCGCAATCTCACTGTGGCTCAGAAGAACGAAATCTTCCTTAAGGTAATCTTCTCTCCTAATTTAAGTTTGATTTTTTATCCTTTCTCTTGCTCTCTGTTTTTGTTTTGTATGTGTTTTATGCTTCAAAATGATTGTCTCTACCATTGAATTCATTGTTTATTACTATTTCTCACTAAGGTTATTTGTTCCTCAAATATATTGGTGTTGAACTTGATTTAGGTCTATGATTAGAAGTGAACTTGTTATAGCTTGGATTTGACCTTTTGAATATATTATATTTGTGTATGTTGCAGTGTACTAGGTTCGATCCCAAGGGTAACCCTTATGGAATGGGTCAACTGACATATCAGCTTGAGAAAGGGAATGGGAAAAGGAAAACCAGCTACGTTGAATCATCTACGTCATCGCTGTTCGAGATCCAGGACGACCTTAAGAAGGCTCGTCAAAAGATTGCTGAACAAGATGAAGATAACCAGCGTCGAGACGCAGAAAATCTGCGTCTTTCGAATGAGTTAAAGGACAGTCTGTCTCGAATTGCTCAACTGGAGAAGATGGTTAATACATTGATGCAGAACAACGACCACTCAATCGACTCCACTGCTCTGGAACCTGCTGCAGAACCCACAAGGAACCCTGTCTAATGTGATACTCGATTAGAAAGATATGGAACCTAACTCTCTCGCTCTATCTAAAAAAACTCTCTTATGCATCTAAGTTTATGTTTTTGGTACTCTAAAACTCTTTTTCTGTATATTAAACCTTCTTTTGTGAAGCTTAATGCTTCAAAACTTAACTTACATATAATTGTAAGATGTTTATCTTTCATTTTGTTTTTGATTTTTGCATTTGAAAACACTCAAATCTAAATTATTTCCGTTTCAAATTAGTAACTAATTAAAACTGCTAATTGATTATATATACATTCGGCGTCACTAATTAGTCACTAATTTGTGACACTTTTAAGACTAACTTGTGACTAAGAACGACTTTGATCCATCACCAAGACTGTCTTTAATCTGTCGCTAATTAACGACTACCTAGATCATCACAAATTAGTCTTAATTTCACCACTACAAAAACCGTCACAAATTAGTCGTTTATTTCCCACCCCACACACTGTCACTAATATGCGACGTTTGTCATATTGTCACTAATTAGTCGCTAATATGCGACGTTTCTGTCATCGTCATTAATTCGTCGCTGATATGCGACGTTTGTTTAAATGTCACCAATTCGTCGTTAATATGCACGTTTATATAAATGTCACTAATTCGTCGCTTATTTGTGACGACCAAAAATATGTAACTGTTGCGTCGCTATTTTGTGACTGAATTGCGACTGCAGAAATTAGCGACGATGAATTTGCGATGCCCGTTTAACGTCACTAAATCGTCGCTAATGGACCATTTGTGACGATTTAGTGACGAATATGGGTGTCACTAATTACATGTTTTCTTGTAGTGTGTGTCTAGAGCTGGTGGAGTAGATCAACTTGTTGTTTCTAAAGAGATTGACTTTAACCACCAAATTGAGCCTAGGATCAACCAATCCGATATTCCTTTGGAGATTGTTGATCTAGAGAATTCCTCTTCGCTGCTTCCTCAAGCCTCGCAAATTCGACGGATTCGAAGCTACACAAAGGTGACTATATCTCTGAATTTTTATCATTTTCAGTTGTGCTTGTTAGCCGTTGGACCAATATGGGTTCACAATATTCATGTATCTTGAAATGTGTGTTTGTCTTGTTAATTAGGTGCACATGCAAGGCAATAACATTGGTAGAGCCATTGATTTAAGTCGATTAACTTGTTACACAACCCTATTTGAGAAGCTGGAAAGTATGTTTGACATAAAAGGTGAACTCTTGCATTCTAGCAACAAATGGCAAGTTGTTTACACTGATGATGAGGGTGAAATAATGATGTTTGTGATGACCCTTGGCGGTAAGTTAACTTCTTTTGTTTAAAGTTTATCAACGTTTCTTTCCTCTTGTGTTGTTGATGAAACATTTTTGTTTTCTGTTTATCATGAAGTGAATTTTGTGGAATGGTGAGGAAGATATTCATCTCTACACATGAAAAAGTGAACAAACTATCTGTTGGGGTCAAGTTTCCTATTTGGGAAGGGACAACTTCGGAAACTGATACAAATGAAGATATGAACACAAAGATGACGATGATGAAACACAACAACAACTGAAGAAAGGATTGGAGAAAGAAAAGGAAAAAGAAAAAACTAGCATGTCTAAACTCAACAAGATGAAGTCGATTTCGAAATAATAATAACAATAATAATAATAATAATAAAGAATTAATGTCTAAACTCTAGAGTTTGTGTCAGTTTAAGTATGTGTTGGGTCTAACTCTTTTTAGTTATTGATTTCTTGTTCTTAGAGAGCTTGAGATTCTTGTTTTGTTATTAAATCAGTGAATAAAAATGTCTCGTTTGCTTTCAATTTATTGTTTTGCTTATAAGTATTCAACAGATCCCAACGATGAACTTACTTAGAGAAGCAAAAGATTCACATAAGTGAATTAGATCAAAATAGAGATTATGCAGTAACTCTTATATGAAACAATCTATTGTAATTCCCACATTATAGTTATCAATATTGCTTAATAAAACTGCTTTCTAAAAAATGTAAATATCTAATATATTAAATATGAAACAAATTTATATACAACATACGCACTTTGTGCAGGTCAAAATTTAGTTTTCATTATAAAAAAAAAAGAAAAGAACAGACCTTTTCTATCAATACATATTTTATTACATCTCCAACCCCTACTTATTGCATAAAAATCTAGTTACGAAAATTTAAACTTGAATCTTTACATTACAACATGATTTTTAGAAAATACAGTTACATACACTAAAAAATATTCTGAAAATAATTTCTAGCCTCCCACTTTCGAAGAATACATGCAATAGTTCGACAATGTGCAAAGAAAATTAAAGAGTTGGGGTATACGTTAAATTGTGGGAGATGTGTGTTGTTTTTAGATTTGTTTTTTCTGAAGTAATAAATTTTTTGGAAGGTTGAATGTATGTTTGCTTGTCCTTTTAAATAATTTATGGTTTAACATTATAAGGTTGAACGTATGTTTACTTTTACTTTTAAAATAATTAATGGTTTAACTTTTTTTGTTTTATATATAAAGCTTCATTTTTGTGATGTAACATTTATTTTGTTTAACATAATGGTATTTATATTTTGTTTTTTTTTAACGATCTACATAAGATTTGGTTTGACTTTTAGTAATATGTTAGTGAAACAATTAGAAAAATGTTAATGTGTTTTTATTTTATTGGTTTAACATAATGATATATTAATTTTCTAATTGCTTCATTTTGAATAAAATATTTTAACACGTGTCATCATCTCAATCGATAGTAAACATATGTCGCGATCACGTGAGTTACAATTTTGACAAACTCTATTTTATATAATAAGATTGTCATTTCTTAAATATTCCAAAGATACCACAAAACTAAACTAATTTTCAACATTAAAACTAAACTATCTATAAACCCTAAACTCAAACTCTACATCCTAGAAACTATACATATATGATTCTATAATAATTAACCCAAACCCAAAAATTAAATTATAAACCTTTAAAAATCAATTTTTATCTTTGTAATATTTTTGGAATATTTAACAAAAGTGTAGTATTTAAAGAATTCCTTTAAAATAAATTGCTTTTATTTTATTTTGCATTTGATCATTTATTATTTACACGATTTTGGGTTGAGAGCATCATTATTCGTGATACTATTTTGAGTATCACTAACATTATTTAGTATTAATTCTGTTAGTTGAGATTCAATATGATACTTCTATTTTTAAGTGTTTATTGATGATACTTAAAGTTCATAAGAAAAAAAAACTAATTTATGTTTACAAATTAAAAAAAAACTAAAGTCAAAGAATAATCAAATTACTATAGATAAATATAAAAGATTTTATAAAAACAAATTTATTATGGTTCATAACCTCGTAAATGTGAATTATGAATCGTAAAAACAAATTAAAACAGAAAATCGCATATAGTAAAATACAAAAAAGGTAAAAATAAAACATATAAAAAGATGATGATCAAACTTCATAACTCGGTCTATTCTCTAGCTCTGCTAAATGTTTGTCAAATATGCTCGACCAAATCAGCTTTCAATTGTAGATGCATTTTTTCTCACGAATCCGACCTCGATTCCCCAACATATTATTCGCAATTGTGGATTTTGTTCTAGCAAACGCGTAGTTCAATCCTGAAGTCGAGTTTCTTTCTTCTCGTGTGAATTCTATGTGGAATATCGCGCTAAGCGTGAGTCGTGCGCTCGGTGCGGGCCTGGCGATTTTTTCATTACTCGGATATAAATCGGGGAGTAGTTTTTTTATACAATTTAATAGTTTGTTAAGCATTTTAATACATAAAACATCATAATTGCAAATTTGGTACATTACATCCGAAGGTTGACCACCACTTTCCTATGATTAAGCAAGTGCAAATTTTATATAATATGAGAAGGTTTTTCTTAACTCTTCTTCAGAAGCTGACGTTTGCCACCTTAAGAGTGTGACATGTGTCCTCCTTGACACTAAAATTACGGCAACTCTCTAAATAAATGTATAGAACAACACTAAATTCTAAGCTTGGAGAATTATGATTTTATCTCTGCCGACATTTAATGATTAAATCTGTCACGACATTTTCTGCCCTACCCTCCGAAATGAGCTTTCGTTTAAGAAGAGAGGATTAGATACTGGTCACAGAGGCAATTGACTCTTCACTTTTTTTGCCGGAAACGACCTATGATCAGCATCGGAGTTCTGATCCGATGATGGTGGAGCGTTTTCCTTGACGGATCTAAGTTTCTGTGGAGGCTTCGATTTCACATACTAGGTTTTGGCGAGTGCGGCTCTCCATCATCTCGCAAAATTGCATTCAGTTTATGAGATAATATCTCCCACCGATTTCGTAAACCGCCACACACATCATAACCACAAATCCATCAATGAAAAAGCTAACGCTAGCGACCAAAGCCTCTCTCTCTGTCTCTAACGCACTCTCATTCCTATTAAGTTTGTTATCTTCTCAAATACCCGTTCTATTGTTGTCTACGTTTTTATTACAGATTCGTCGAAGTAGCGAAAGCAGTCGAAATAGCGAAAGCAGTACAACTTCAAATTAAACGGTATGAAGGTAAGCATTCTGATTCGAATTTTCTATGGGCATGTGTTCAATCTCTTTCACTCACGGACAAAGAATAATGTTAAAATCCTAACTTTTTTTTTTCAAAAAAATCCGTACTTTTGGCTAAACTCAGAACTTGAATTTCCCATGATTGTAGTAGTCATGCATGCAACAAGTAAAAAGATTGGTCACTCCAACATTTTCAGTTAAGTTTTTATTTGTGTGGCTATTTGTTTACTTCTTCTAAATCAAGCAAATAAACATTGATTTTCACGTAAATTTAGCCCGTGACAGACCTATCAAAACGGTTTCTATCAGAAATATGATTGAGAAGTTAATGTTTGTATCAAAGGTATCATCAAGGAATTCAATGTTAGTACAAACGGTTAGTGATATAATTACACAAATGCATCAGTTACTATTAAAAGTCGTTTCTAATAAATCTTTTTTTTTGAAAAAGAAAGAACGTTTCTACTAAATTACACGAACAAATTTGTATTAATTGAAAAAATAGAGTACCTTCAATAGAAGGGAATGGATATCACAATAATTAAAAATATGATAATTTGGCTTTTTGGCTGATGACCAAAAAACACATTTGTAATTATGTTATCTTCTCTAATACCCGTTCTATTGGTGTCTACGTTCTATTACAGATTCGTCAAAGTAAAGCTGTGCAACTTCATACCGCCCGAAGGTAAGAATTTTGATTTGAATTTTCTATCGGCATGTGTTCAATCTCTTTCATTCATTGACAAATAATTATGTTCTCCACCAGCACATGTTTTTTTTTTCTAAAAAGACCAGCACATGTTCACACTAAAATTCCTCACTTTTTTTGCTAAAATAATTTGTACTTTTGCTATTCAAAACTTGAATTTCCCATTATTGTAGTAGTCATGCAACAAGTAAAAAGGTTGGTTACTTTTAAGTCGGATTATTTCCATGGTTAGATATTCAAAATTTCAATATATCTATGTTTAAAATTCAGATGTTCTTCTTTGATTTCATTCCTTGGTTTCTAGGTACTATTACAAGCATTGAATATACAGGTTTCAACAAAAATATGCATGCTGAATTTATTTAGAGGTACTGTTTTTACATTTTGTTGGTTTAATTTCTTGAGCCTGTTAAGAATTGAAAGGACTCGAATGAATCAATTGGTTTTTTCATCTTAAGCAAGAAAGTTGTCATCGTTTAGGCTCTAAATCCACCCAAATGAGGTGAGGTGACCCAAACTACTTTAGTTTGCATGGAGTGACGATAAAGATCTTTTTAGAAGTTATATATTAGAGAAGTTTTATATGAAAGGTTTATATAATTTACAACTAATTAAATAAAATAATGATAAATTTTATGAAAATCTGTTAAAGGACGACGGTAGTAGAGAAATAGAAAACAATAATAAATTTTCACTCATAATATTCTTCTTTACAATGTTTAAGATCTACACTACACAAAAATTAAATACATTCAAAAAAAAGTTGTGAGTGCTTTTAGGAAAGCTAAACCTTGATTGGTTAAATTATAGAGATGTAGGTTATTTTTTTACTGTAAAATGTTTCTACAGCTGTACCATCCCACACATGATATATGGATTGTAATGCTTTATCACTTATATTCTATTTATGTAAACGTTACAATTTAAATAGGCGAACCAAATCTTTTGTTTAGATAAAATTATGTTTGATTTTACCCTCAAAAAAGGATTTTGTTTAAATCAGTGGGTCTTAATGGAAGATTAACGTTATTTGGAAGAGTCCTTATTAGCTTGAAGTCGTATATGCAGATAATAGAATGATTGATACAAAAGTGAAGAGTGGATCTAGGGTGTTTTTCATGACTTTTGAATATGGGGATCCTGTAAGGCACAATAAGAGGCTGGTATGGGATAAATTATAGAGCATTTGTGTGTCGAGAAAGATGATGTTTTTTTAGTAGAAGATTTCACTAAGATTAGATTATGTGTCGAGAAGCAGAGGATGTATTTTGAGTAGGAGATTTCATTGAGATTATGAAATATAGAAACAAAAATTTGGAGGATCAATGTGATCTTTCTATCATTTTCGCTGACCAGTTTGAGATTGTCGAATAAAAGAGATATGTAGCTTTGGAAACATTTTCTCTTGGGCTGGAAGAAGAATACTTAATGAATGGGAAGGGAGAACTCTATGGATTCAATGTAGGTTGGATCGTGCTTTTGAAAATGCTGATTTTTTTTGGCTATTTCCTAGGCTGCAATCAGAATACCTTGCACGCTATGGGTCTGATCACATACATATAGTCACTCGGTTAGTGTATGGAAATCATAAATATAGGTTAAGGACAAAATGTGGTACCAAAACACATAGGTGATAGAGGTGAATATGAGGGGTTAAGGATTGCAGCACATTTCAGAATTATTTTTGGAAAAGGGCCTCCAATTGTAACTCCAAACAACAGCTGCATAGACTTAGACAAGAGGTGGATTGTGCCATCCAATAGATTTCCGGATTTACTCAGGCTATAGCTCAATTGAAAATGGATGTAGAGAAAGCTGATCGGTAAGAAGAAAAGTTTTGGAAAGAGAAAATAAATAAAAGGTGGCTCTGGTGACAAAAACACCCATTCCTTTCACGGTAGTGTTCAGAATTGGGAAATGAAGAATCATGTGCCTTCAATAATAATGGCATTGATATATCATGGTTTTTACCATCTTTTGGCCATGATTTAACCCGGTTTTATCGAGTCTTTTTAGTATTTTTCTAGTGTTTTAGAGTCTTGGCAGGTTCGTGGATGAATGGAGCTTAATTGGTGATTATGGAGCATTTTGGAGCATCAAGGAAAGAGCAGTCGAAGTCGCATGCTTGATGCAGAAAATGCAGATTTTTAACTTCTCCGTCGATCGACGGAGTCACTTGTGCGTCGATCGACGGAGGCACCTGTTTCGCGAAGAAAGAGGATTTTTCCAATTCTGAAGATTTCCTTTTTACCCCAGAAGTTCCAGAAGTTAACAAATAAAGCTCAGCCCGAATCCTAGCCTATAAATACCTAGTTTTCTTTTAGTTTTCATTAAGTTTTCTTTTATCAAATACCTAGAGATTCAGAGAGATTTTGAGAGTTAGGGAGACAGGTTTTCAGACAATTCAGATTTCTTCGAACCCTTCTGTAATTCTTTCTTACTCTATTTTTATGCAGTATTATTCAGTTATCATGTTATTCGTTTCCATGTCTGAGTAATCTACTTGTTAGGTTTAGGGTTTTTCAAAGGAATTAAGATGGATTGTTAGAATTGAATTCATGTTAGGATTATCTATTGGTTCTTCATCTAGATTGTTATAACCCTGATTTAGGATTGATCACTCTAAATTAGACATCTTAGGTTAATTAATTAGAAGCGGAAGCATCAATTGATAACCTGACCATAATCTTAGATGAGCAAAATCACCTATTCTCAAAGGAATTTGGTTTAGGGATTTTGTGAACAATTGAAACCTGAACTTTAATGCTTGCATAAATTGATTGATTTTACAAAGGAATTTGGATTTCTAGGGTTTATGCATAGATAATTAATTCAACGGAAGTCGTTTAATTTTACATTAGAGTTTCAAGTTCGAGAACGAATCTTCATTAAAATCCTAATAGTTTCTTAATTCTGCAATTTATCTATTTCTGCGAATTTCCCGAAAACCTAGCTTTTGTTTAATTGAATTCTTAAAACCAAAAATCTCTTTTTGCTCTGAATTGTTTCTTGTTTTTATTTTACTTTATTTTACTTAGCTGAATTTAAAATCACAAATCATATCGTTAGATTTTACTCCCAGTGATTCGACCCCTAAGTACTACAATTGATCTCTTAATTTGAGAGAGTAGCTCAGGGTAAATTTGAGCATATCAAATTTTGGCGCCGTTGCCGGGGAGTCAAAATCTTCCATAGGATTTTGATTCTAGAATTCTGACTAAGTTTTCTTTTTATTTTTGATTTCGTTTTTTATTTTTGGTGTTTCAGGTTTATGCCTTGTAGCAGAACCAGAAGCAACAAAGATCAAAAGTTAGCAGATTTTGTTCCGGAGTTAGGTGTTTTGGAACGAGAAAACAGACGACAAACAAAGCAAGTTAAGATGGCTAATCGAGCTGTGGTAACTTTTCGGAATGATGAAGGGGAGAATGTTGACAGACATGGTAATCGGTACAATGATCTGGGTGATCCCATTGATGAAGCTGGTAACATCATTGAGGTTATGGATCCAGTTGCAGCAGAGCGTGCTGAGCTAGATCGCGAAAGAGTTGAGTTGGAGCGCCAGCGCGCTGAGATTGAGCATCTGGCTCAGGCTAATCGTGTACCACGGGGAGCGGTAGTTAACCAACGCACTTTGGGAGACTACTACCGTCCTGAAGAGCACTATGCCAACAGGGCAGCGATTCGACCCCCTAGATTTGATCGTAGGGATTTTGAGTTGAAGCCTGCGTACTTCTCTTTAGTGGCTCAACATCGTTCCATGGGCACCCATCAGAGCACACCATGGATCATCTTGAGATGTTTGAGGATCTTGCGTCTAGCATTAAGGCTAACAACGTGTCTGAGGATTACATCATGTGCAAGCTATTTCCGTTTTCTCTTGCTGGAGAGGCAGCCTCATGGCTGAAGCAGTTGGAGCCAGGCTCACTGACTAACTGGAGAGATACTAAGAGTGCTTTCTTGAGTCATTTCTATGATGAGTCTCGCTCAGAGGACCTACGAGCTAAGATCTCAACATTTGCTCAGAATCAGAAAGAATCTTTCAAAGCTGCGTGGGAAAGGTTCAAGGGATATCAGAGAGACTGTCCTCATCACGGGTTTACAGAGGTTCAGTTGCTGGGTATTTTCTACGGGGGTTTGGATTTGAGACATCAGGTCACTCTAGATGCTTCGAGCAATGGGAATTTCAAAACCAGATTTCCAGCTGATTGCTTTGAACTCATCAAGAACGTGTCTGCTAGCAATAGTACAAAGAAGATCGATGAGGAAAGGAGAAGGGAAGCTGATAGAACAGGTGGAGCTGAGATAGCTGAGGTTAAAGCTAAGATATATTCTGTGCATAACCTTCTGGTGAACAAGAAATCGGTTCATTTTTCACAGGAAGTTGATACCTTCTATCAAGATGAAGATAGAGAGCAAGAAGATGTTAACTACATCAACCAGAATGGCTACGCGATATGGAAATCAGTCAGAGAATAAGGGCTACAACAATTACAATCAGAGGAGCTCATTCTATGGGACTCCTGGTTCTCCAAGCTATGCTCAGAAATCACAGTTTCAGAAACCCTTTGGTAGCAACAACAACCAAAGGACTTATGGATCATCTTCTTACCAACCAATTCCCTCTAAACCTTCAGAAAATGACTCGAAGAGTACACTCGAACAGATTCTTGAAGGCCAACAAAGTCTAGCAGTAAATGTCAATGGGAAGATTGACGGGCTTTACACTACTCTCAATGGAAAAATGGATGGGTTCTACACTGATCTCAATGGGAAGATTGAAGCTCTCAGTATTCACATGAAAAAATTGGATACTCAGGTAGCTCAAACCGCAGAGAATGTGAAAAGACAAGAGGGTTTTCTTCCAGCTAGAACAGATGCAAACCCGAGACAGCATGGTATTGCCGCAATTACAACTAGAAGTGGCAAGGTCGTGAAGCCAAACTTGCAGAAAAACCCCTCAGATCAGCTGATTCACGAGCTTGAAGATGAAGAAAATGCAGAGATTTTCGCACAGGACCCACCGTCGATCGACGCTCAGGAGGAGCAACGATCGACGGGTGAGAAAATTCCCGAATCTATCCGGACGCTACCTCGACGAAACATCGACGAAGGATTGACGATAATTGCTCACGTCGATCGACGCAAAGACACTACCGTCGATCGACGGGATACGCAGGAAACTGAAACGCTGCAGACTCCTACTGATGTTGTTGAGAGGATTTATCAACCTAAGATTCCTTACCCCATAACCCAGAAGAGGTCTAAACAGGAGCTAGAAGAGCTTAGATGCAAGGCTATCATGGATAAGCTACGCATTGAGATTCCATTCTTAGATGCAATGAAGCTTTCTCCTGTAATTAGAAGGTATGTGAAGAGGATGGTTACTAAGAGTTTATGTGTTGAGGAAGGAGTTGCTATGATCTCTGAACAGGTTAGTGCGATAATTCTGAACAAGATTCCAGAGAAACTCACGGATCCAGGAAGTTTTGTGTTGGATTGTTTGATCTTCACAGACAGGTTTCCAAGGTCTCTTTGTGATTTGGGTTCATGCATCAACTTGATGCCACTCTCAGTTGCTATCAGCCTGGGTATGACTGATTTCCAGCCAACAAGGATCTCACTTATCCTTACAGATAGATCAGTAAGGATCCCAGAGGGAATTTTGGAAGATGTTCCAATCAAGGTCGGAGATTGTTTGATCCCTACGGACTTTGTGGTTTTACAATATCATGAAGAACCCAAAGATCCTCTTATCTTGGGAAGACCATTCTTGGCTACAGCTGGAGCAATGATCGATGTCAAAGGGAGAAGGATTACTCTAAGTGTGGGTGATTTGGAGATGAAGTTTGACATGGATCAGCTAGTAAAGAAGCCTACGATAGATGGTCAGACCTACTATGTGGATACACTCACAGACATCGCTCAAGAAGTTTTCAACGAGACACAGCCTACTGATGCATTGGAGAGGACTCTGATTCGATCTATCGCTGAAACCGAGGAGTTAGATGAAGCTGCGATGGGCTATGCAAGGCTAATGGATAGCAATGAGAGAGTAACAAAGATGGTTGCCAATATGGAATTGTGTGAAGTTTCTGAGAAGATTGCAAAGGATGACGACTGGAGTGAGGAGAATGCTCCAAAAGTCGAACTCAAACAACTTCCAGCAGGATTAAGGTACGCTTTCATTGGCCCCAATTCTACTTATCCTGTCATTGTTAGTGCATCTTTGAACAACGCAGAGCTCACGTTACTGCTAAGCAAGCTGCGCAAATTTCGCAAGGCTCTTGGCTATTCTCTTGATGATATTGCAGGAATATCCCCAGATTTGTGCATGCACAGGATTCATCTCGAAGACGACGCGAAATCTTCGATCGAGCATCAGAGGAGATTGAATCCAAACTTACAGGAAGTTGTCAAGAAAGAGATCATGAAACTTATGGCAGCAGGAATCATTTATCCAATTTCAGACAGTCCTTGGATTAGTCCAGTTCACGTTGTACCAAAGAAAGGAGGGGTTACTGTTGTGAAAAACGAGAAGAATGAGTTGATCCATACAAGGACTGTAACTGGTCACAGGATGTGCATTGATTACAGGAAGCTCAACGTAGCAACAAGGAAAGACCACTTCCCTTTGCCTTTCATTGATCAAATGCTGGAACGATTAGCGAATCACCCCTATTACTGTTTCCTTGATGGTTATTCTGGATTCTTCCAAATCCCTATCCATCCAGACGATCAGGAGAAGACTACATTTACTTGTCCTTATGGCACTTTTGCATATCGCAGAATGCCATTTGGACTTTGTAATGCTCCTGCGACTTTTCAGCGGTGTATGATGTCTATCTTTACAGACATGATAGAAGATTACATGGAGGTCTTTATGGATGATTTCTCTGTCTTTGGAGACTCTTTTAAAGGTTGTTTAGATAACCTAGAGAAGGTGCTTGGTAGATGTGTGGAGAAACACTTGGTTCTTAATTGGGAGAAGTGTCACTTCATGGTCAAAGATGGCATTGTGCTGGGACATAAAGTTTCTGAAGCTGGGATTGAAGTGGATCGTGCTAAGATCGAGGTTATGACAAGTCTACAACCACCAGAAAACGTAAAAGCAGTTAGAAGTTTCCTTGGTCACGCTGGTTTCTACAGAAGATTCATCAAAGACTTCTCCAAAATCGCCCGTCCACTCACCTCCCTACTCTGTAAGGAAGTTAAATTTGCTTTTGATACTGATTGTCTATCTTCTTTTGAGCAGATTAAACAGGCTTTAGTGAGTGCCCCCGTTGTCCAACCTCCGGATTGGGATTTACCTTTCGAAGTAATGTGTGATGCTAGTGACTTTGCTGTTGGAGCTGTTTTGGGACAGAAAAAGGATAAGAAACTACATGCTATCTATTATGCGAGCCGAACTCTTGATGAAGCACAACGAAATTATGCTACTACAGAGAAAGAGTTGTTGGCAGTGGTATTTGCTTTTGAGAAGTTTCGTCCTTACTTGATTGGATCCAAGGTAATAGTGCACACAGACCATTCGGCACTGAAGTACTTAATGCAGAAAAAGGATGCTAAACCAAGGTTATTAAGGTGGATTCTTCTTCTCCAAGAGTTTGACATTGAAGTCAAAGATAAAAAGGGGATTGAGAATGGAGTAGCAGATCATCTTTCGCGCATTCGGGTTGAGGACGATGTCCCTATAGATGATTTCTTCCCTGAAGAAGGTGTGAACTTCATTGAAAGTGAGTTGCAGGAAGAAATTCTTCAAAATTCTCGGGTTGCAGGACTTCCGTCGATCGACGTGGACTCAGTACATCGATCGACGCTATCAAATTCACGTCGAGGAGACGTCGACATCTCGTCGAGCACTCAATCAAGTCTTCCGTCGATCGACGCATACCCTTGCACCGATCGACGAGATTTCCAGAAATCCGAGTTTGACTTCTCCAGAATCCTCAACGACGTGTTCAGTAGTCCAATTTTTGCTGTTTCTACATCCTCACGACCATGGTATGCAGATATTGCCAATTACCTTGCTGCAGATGATCCTCCTACAGATTTAAAAGGGTATGAAAAGAAGAAGTTCATGCGGGAAATTAGAAGATACTATTGGGATGAACCTTATCTCTATAAGTTCTGTTCAGATGGTATATACATAAGATGCATAGCTGAAGAGGAGACTCGGCGAGTGTTATATCATTGTCATGGTTCTGAATATGCTGGACACTTTGCTACTTTCAAGACTGCTTCTAAAGTTCTTCAAGCTGGGTTCTGGTGGCCCACACTGTTCAAGGATGCTCACAGTTTCGTGTCAGAGTGCGATGCTTGTCAGAGAAGAGGCAAAATCAGCAGGCGACACGAGATGCCACAAAACTTCATCCTTGAGGTGGAGTTAGTCGACAGTTGGGGTATTGATTTCATGGGTCCTTTCCCATCATCTTATGGGAACAACTACATACTGGTTGCTGTGGATTATGTCTCCAAGTGGGTAGAAGCAATCGCGAGCCCTAAGAACAATGCTGGAGTGGTTATTAAGCTATTCAAGACCATCATTTTCCCTCGTTTTGGAGTTCCTCGCGTGGTTATTAGTGATGGTGGAACACACTTTGTCAACAAAGTGTTTGATCGATTGCTTGCTAAGTATGGAGTTCATCATCGTGTGGCCAGCCCCTACCATCCTCAAACAAGTGGGCAGGTGGAAGTTTCTAATAGACAGATCAAGGAAATTCTAGAGAAGGCGGTTAATTCTACAAGGAAAGATTGGTCTACTAAGCTAGATGATGCGCTTTGGGCATACAGAACATCATTCAAAACGCCATTGGGAACTACGCCGTTTCATCTTCTTTATGGGAAAGCATGCCATCTTCCAGTGGAACTTGAGCACAAAGCAGCTTGGGCAGTGAAGAAGTACAACTTTGATATCAAACCAGCTGCAGAAAGGCGTAAGATACAGCTTAACGAGTTGGATGAAATCAGATTCCATGCATATGAGAACTCTAAGCTGTACAAAGAAAGGACAAAGGCTTATCATGATAAGCGTATCATCTCCAGGACATTCGAGCCAAACGATCAGGTACTTCTTTACAACTCTCGTTTGTCTCTTTTTCCAGGTAAGTTACGGTCTCGATGGTCCGGATCTTTCACTATCAAAGAGGTCCGACCACATGGTGCTGTAGTCCTCCTTCCTCCAGATGGCAGCAGAGAATTCGTAGTCAATGGACAACGAATCAAGCATTATTGGGCAAGTGCTGAGATTCCGGATGGGCACATCGTGTCCTTACCAATTGCGCCCAACGCCTAGATTTCTGACAAAGTCGAGCTAACGACTGAAAACAAGCGCTTAGTGGGAGGTAACCCACTTGTAAGTGTATATTTTGAGTCATTTTTTTTTATGTCTTTCATTGAGTCAGTTTTTGTTACAGTTTCCAAAGATTGTGCCTTTAGTTGGATGTTCTAACATTGGTGCTATTAATCTAGTTCATTCTTAGTGTTTTTGCAGTTTCTACTATTCAAATTAGTGGTCAACAGCAGCTCCTAAATACAGAACCAAATTGCTCGTTGCATACAGGTCCGTCGATCGACGCAGATCCGTGCACCGATCGACGTATCACTACCGTCGATCGACGAAGGGTTTTAGCATCGATCGACGCAGAGGCATACCGAAGGTCCAATTTTTATGCACAATTTTCTAACTTTTATTTTTCTTTTTTCTCACCAATTTCAGGCTTAATTAACACTGGGGACAGTGTTGTTTAAGTCTGGGGGAGGTAGTTGCTAACATTGTTTTTTATTTTGGAGTCAAAAAAAAAAAAAAAAAAAAAAAAAAAGGTCGTTTTATTGAGTCAAAACTTGTTGGGGATGATGACCTTTCCTAGGAACAAACGCTCAGTTTTTGCGATTTTTAGTTTTTGCGACGAAGCCTTTGGATGGAGCGAATTCGAAACCAGATGATAGTACAGGTTCCCCTCTTATCGCGACTTGCAGAACGAAGTAGATCAAACTCCATACTAGTACACTTGATCTCCATCTCGCTATATTCTCTTTGATGATATCACGGCAGTAATCGATCCAACATTCAGGACTTCTTATTCACTTTACCACTCTTTGTTGATCCTGAATGGCCAGCTCATTTTTAGTTGGTACCCCACCCCTAACCTTAACCATTGTTCAAGCCTCATGCGATCTTTTTCCTTTTGTTTTATGTGCAGGTATGTGTATAAACTCCGGAGAGAAAGAGGTCCGACGCAGTTTTTCATTCACAAAATTGCACAAGATGAGGATGTGGTTGGAGTACTTAGTAAAGAGTAGCAATGCTAAGCATTCCTTGGGATTTTACGCATAATAATGGTAATTTTCGAGACTAACACTTTTGTAGGATCATTCCCCCTTTAGTATTCAGTTATAAAAGAAAAAAAAAAAAAAAAAATCGAAAATATAGTAAGGGAAAGGGGAATGATCATCTTTATAAGTCTCTAACTTCAACAAAAGCCCCAAGGAATGGAGAAGATGGATGTGGATAGAGGAAAATGTTATTGAATGGAGATGTGTGATTCCTGATTATGATTTGGAGGGGAGAGAGTGCAATGTGAATGAGAAACTGTGGGCATCAACTGGACCCGTCTCTCTCTTGTGATTATGCATAATGTCTGCATCCACCAAATAAAATATGGTAACCCTAAACACTTTAGCTCCACTTAAACACAAAAGCCTTTAACATCACACCTATCCCTTTTACTTGGTTGATATCATTAGAGAGAATTCCATCATCACTTCGATCAAGTGTGCGACAGTTAGGAGGATGTGAAACTGATGGATTTGCAGGTTAAGATTTGAGGCCCAACCTATGATGGTTGAGATTCGTGACCGCCAAAGGTACTTTGTTTATATGCAGCGAAGGAGTCAAAGAAACGAAAGCAATGTTCCGAAGGATAAGTGAGTTCTCGTGATTTTCAAACCTCGACTTCATTCTTAGTCTCTAGTTTGCTTGAGGGCAAGCAAAAGCTAAGTCTGGGGGAGTTGATATATCATGGTTTCTACCATCTTTTGGCCATGATTTAACCCGGTTTTATCGAGTCTTTTTAGTATTTTTCTAGTGTTTTAGAGTCTTGGCAGGTTTGTGGATGAATGGAGCTTAATTGGTGATTATGGAGCATTTTGGAGCATCAAGGAAAGAGCAGTCGAAGTCGCATGCTTGATGCAGAAAATGCAGATTTTTAACTTCTCCGTCGATCGACGGAGTCACTTGTGCGTCGATCGACGGAGGCACCTGTTTCGCGAAGAAAGAGGATTTTTCCAATTCTGAAGATTTCCTTTTTACCCCAGAAGTTCCAGAAGTTAACAAATAAAGCTCAGCCCGAATCCTAGCCTATAAATACCTAGTTTTCTTTTAGTTTTCATTAAGTTTTCTTTTATCAAATACCTAGAGATTCAGAGAGATTTTGAGAGTTAGGGAGACAAGTTTTCAGACAATTCAGATTTCTTCGAACCCTTCTGTAATTCTTTCTTACTCTATTTTTATGCAGTATTATTCAGTTATCATGTTATTCGTTTCCATGTCTGAGTAATCTACTTGTTAGGTTTAGGGTTTTTCAAAGGAATTAAGATGGATTGTTAGAATTGAATTCATGTTAGGATTATCTATTGGTTCTTCATCTAGATTGTTATAACCCTGATTTAGGATTTATCACTCTAAATTAGACATCTTAGGTTAATTAATTAGAAGCGGAAGCATCAATTGATAACCTGACCATAATCTTAGATGAGCAAAATCACCTATTCTCAAAGGAATTTGGTTTAGGGATTTTGTGAACAATTGAAACCTGAACTTTAATGCTTGCATAAATTGATTGATTTTACAAAGGAATTTGGATTTCTAGGGTTTATGCATAGATAATTAATTCAACGGAAGTCGTTTAATTTTACATTAGAGTTTTCGAGAACGAATCTTCATTAAAATCCTAATAGTTTCTTAATTCTGCAATTTATCTATTTCTGCGAATTTCCCGAAAACCTAGCTTTTGTTTAATTGAATTCTTAAAACCAAAAATCTCTTTTTGCTCTGAATTGTTTCTTGTTTTTATTTTACTTTATTTTACTTAGCTGAATTTAAAATCACAAATCCTATCGTTAGATTTTACTCCCAGTGATTCGACCCCTAAGTACTACAATTGATCTCTTAATTTGAGAGAGTAGCTCAGGGTAAATTTGAGCATATCAGGCATCGAGCATTTCTCTACGGTGGCTAAAGGAGACATTGATGTAGTCTTATTTTGAAGATTTATTCAAAACTTCGAATCCAGCATCGTTGACGGAGTTGTTAGATGGCTTTGATGTTAAGGCAATAGCAAGAATGAACTGAGAACTTGTCAAACCAGTTTCTGGTGCTGAAGTTAAAAGAGTCGTTAAAGCTATCAATACACGAGGTGCAGATGGAATGTCCAAGAGTTTTTTCCAATATTTTTGGTCTATTACGGATCAACAAGTTACGAAAGAAGTTAAGTTATTCTTTGAAACTAGAAATCTATTAGATGATTGGAATTTTACACAACTCTGACAACAAGTAAAAGACAGACATATATGATAACGACATGATTCTTGTACTATCGGCAATTATTGATCTCAAGTGTAAAGAATGAAAGATCAATCATTGAAGTCCCAAGATTATTCAAACATTCCTCTAAATTACCATTCATTTGCTGGCGTCTTGTATTGGATTTTGATTCACAACACCGTTTGTATACATAACACACAAATATAAGAAGTTATTCTTTAGTTGACCTTTGACTTTCAGGTCAATGAGTTCCAGAAGATCAGATTAAGTTGGAGTAAGCTCAAGAAAGCTAAATCCATGTCCCTGAATCAATTACAAAACTTTTTTTGTATATGATATGCTAAGCTTGTATTTATAGACATTAACACACAAAAATCATATATGAATACATCGTAAAGATTACTAATAATTTATACAGTTATTACTCCTACGCAGAAGATACACATTACTACTAATTGATTAACAAGTTGAATATGACCACACACACATTCATCTACAAACAGACACACACACACACATTCATATATGAACATAGACACAAGCAAAGACACATTGATAGAACAAATGCATCAATCTCAATACAGAATGGGAGAGTAGAAACTGACCAGATACATCATGCTTCTGGCTTTTCATCAATTTTGGTTCCTTCTCAGATGTTGCATGTTGAAAGCATCTGAATAGTAAGTAAGAATGCATTGCTAATCAGAAAACTTGTAAATGTGGAGAATGAGTTTATACTAAAACCGTGAAGTAATTGTTCTTTAACAGTACAAAACTCACCGTTATTAACTTGATCTTCTCTCTGACATGAGAAGTGATCCTAGCAAAACAGCAAATCTTCTTTCCTACATATAACCAACAAACATGATAAGTAGTGAAACAAGAAAAACCCATCTCTCCGTTCTCAAGCATAACTTGATCTTATCAACATGTAAATTTTCTAAGCTATTCACTAACAATAAGCACCCATCAAAATTTACCAAAGACTTGAGGAAGATCAAGCTTACTGAATAGGCAGGAATGTGAAGATTGAGAAGATTCAATATTCTTTTTGAAAGCAAATTCTTCTATATCAGGTGCTATTAGAGTGGAAGAAGAAAAGTAGAGGAAGAGGCTGAAGAGGCCGATCACCACTAAGACCACAAAGAAGAAGAAGAGGAGACTCAAGGCCGAAGTTATAAAGACAAGGCTGAAGATCATCTCAAGAACTTCTAAAGGGAGAAGAAGGTGGTGATTATTGATCAAAGATGTGCATTTCCGGGTTGTGTACTGACTGTATGGATATGTACGGACTTGTACGGACAAGTACATAAGGACAGTCCGGAGTATGAGATAAGTTGTGCATTTCCCGGCTTGTGTACGGACTGTACGGATTGTACGACCAAGTACACATCCGTACAGAAGGTACAAGGAGCCGTTGGAAACTTGTGTTTGAATAAAGAAGATTCAAAGGACCATATGACCGTTAGGATTAGATTTGGAGAAAGAAAGAAGACAATGGACCACTTGATACAAAAAGGACCACTTGGTACAACCTTATCTTCAAGGCATCTTTCCAAATGTGTTTGAAAAGTAACAGCCATATTGTGCAATGACTATATGCCTTTATTTCTCTGTAAAAACACTTGTAATGTCCATTTGAAAAGAACAACAAATTAATAAGAAGTGATCTTTCCTCTCTTTGTAGTTTTACTTAATCTTTCAATGTAGTCTTAGAAGTTTGCGTTTAGTAGAGAGGCTGCCCTTAAGGTAGCCTTATCACTTCTCAAACACTTCACTAAACTCTTCTTAATCTCTTATTTACTTGTTTAATCTCTAGTTAATTGATTCATAGATCCGTTCTTTACATAGCACACAAACCAAACATACTTGTTAGAATCGGTTTACTCACTAGTATTTATGGTCCTGTCAAGATCCAATGAGTGAATTCCATCACAAGTTGATGGTCTCCTCTTAACATTGAGAATGAGTCATTTACGTGGACTTGAGAGGATCCAATCACAAGTTGATTTTGTCTCCTCTCCTCATGAGCTTAGACTCATGAATTCTAACATGGTATCAGAGTAAGATTCTCTTGGTTCCACCTAAAGCTCAATTCTCATTTCTGTTTTTGTTCCATTCTCTTCCATTTGTTGTGCAAGTTTGGATTCATTTGTTTTGATCTTTATTGGAGATCCTTGACCAAGCTTGAGGGAGGAAATAGATCTAAAAGTCCAAAGTCTTCAACCTTAGCTTTATCAAATGAATAATAACTTTTACATGGTGAAGATCTTTGGTCTAGTTTTCTTTTCTTTGAAACCATGAAAAACACTAAAATTTGTGTTATTTCGTGGCCCTAGTTGATTAAAGCTCATGGGAAACAACTTGTTCATGTGTTATTCCGTGAGTACTTGTGTTAAATCGGTGGGGAAATCAATTTTTCATCGGTTCCATTTTGTTGCAGCCATTAAAACATCATAGTCTTGTGATTATTGGTGTTCTTGGCTGCCATTTGCTTCCGCTAAACTCAAGAAAACAGAGACAAAAACTCTGTCCATAAGAACTCTTGAGCAATACTCTATAGTTTCTATTATATTCTCATCCAAAGCAATGTTGTGCAAGCTTAGTTTCTGGTCTTGTTAGCTTCATACTAGAGTAAATATACTTGTTAGGATCGGTTTACTCACTAGTATTTATGGTCCTATCAAGATCCAATGAGTGAATTTCATCATAAGTTGATGGCCTCCTCTTAACATTGAGAATGAGTCATTTATGTGGACTTGAGAGGATCCAATCACAAGTTGATTGTGTCTCCTCTCCTCATGTGCTTAGACTCATGAATTCTAACAGGTGCTGCATCATTAAATACAAAATTATCAAATCAACTCTAAATAACAACACAAAGTACCATATGAGAACACTAATAATCAAATGTATCTCTCATTTGCTAAACCATAGTGACAGCAAAAACGAAGACAGCAAAATCACAAACACTCCAATCACTAACTTCAAACTTATAATGTTGGATCAGATTAACTTCTAGACGTACCAAGTAAAAGCTCACTGTCACGAAATTACATCTATTGTCACGAAACAATAGATCAAAGCAGATGGCTTCTTAGAACATTAAAAACATCTATTGCAGTATAGAGTAAAGAAGATGATTGAAAACATCCAAATATTTTGCAAAATAGGAATCGAGAGATGGAGACTTATTTGTTAGGGTTTGAAGAGAAGACGGATCGAGAGATGTAGACTTCTGAGGTGGAGGAGACAGATCGAAGCAGAGATGAATCGACATGGAACTTTCGATTCGCCACATGCCTTCTCAGATGCGAGAGATCATATAGAAGAGAAGAGAGTGAAAGATGAAACAAGCTAATCGAAGAGGATCGAAGATGAAACAAGATAATCGAAGAGGATCAAGCAGAAGAGAAGGATTCTCTGTAGAATCGGCGAACAGAGTCACCAATTGCGTCGCCGATTGCAATCGCCGTCGAGAGAGATAGAAGAAGTTTCGAGACTTGAAATCGCAAAATGAAAATTATTTTCTCGTTTCCTTCCAAACCTAAATTTTTCCAACCAATCCCACGCCGACACGTGTTCATTTTATTGTACAACGAATATCAAAAAACTGATACGATATGGGCTT
Organism: Arabis alpina; assembly: GCA_900128785.1. Taxonomy (NCBI): domain Eukaryota; kingdom Viridiplantae; phylum Streptophyta; class Magnoliopsida; order Brassicales; family Brassicaceae; genus Arabis; species Arabis alpina. The sequence goes on from LT669794.1 coordinate 43,306,682, forward strand.
AAACTGAAACCTAGCAATTATTGTTTAATCCAATTAGCCCACTGATACTCTCCCAATATCACCTATAATGATGTTCTGATAGTTACGATTATGTCATAATGCTGAATAATTCCTTGTGTTAATATATATACAATAAGTGTGCATAAGAATTGTTCATAACACACAAAGACTTGTTTAGCATTATTGGTAGTTGTTTGGTTAGGATTTCATATAACACAAAGAATTGTTCAGATTATGACAAAAGGATAGGTACAGTATGCTAACCATAAAGAAATGTGAGATCGTGCAAATCATAAAGATCAAATGCAAAATAAAACAAAAAATAATAATATTACCGTCTCTCTCCAGTCATGTGCAAGGTCACAATATCCCATCGTTAGATATTACGATAATATCTGTTCTGTATCATATCGGTTATTGTATTAACTTCATCTTATGAAAATTCTAGCTCCTATGCTTCGGACAGAAGTGAAAAATTAGTGATGCTTCTCTTTGTAATTTATTATTCAATAGTTTTTGAGAGATCTCAACGAATTCAAGAAAGTTGAGTTTATTCGAAGATTCTCAAACTAACCGAATATCTTTGCATCTATCTAGTTTCCGCTCAGTTATGCCACCTCAGTTTGATTCATAGGAACACGAGACTTGCTATTAACAAACAAGCCTTTTACATTTTTGACAGAATTCTTCTTTCATACAGTGAAAACTTAACGGAATATAAGAGAACTTTGAGTTTATATTGGATAGAACAATATAAATGAAAAGACTTTTCCATTAGAAGTTCAATGTTACTTCTGTGTTTTTATGTTTTGTTTCGTTGGACCACTGGTTTTTTGGTGGATTTGGATTTGATTTGTATTTTCATATTTCGATGAATAAGATTCAGACGTTAATTTTTTTTTAAAAAAAAACACAACCTGTAATTCTAAAATTATTCATTAGAGAACTTGGAAGAAAAGAGTAAATTAAAACAACTATTATTATCGTACAAAACATTGCTAAAAATAACATCGTAAACCTTCTTTGTTGATCTGTAAACTCCACTACAAATTTCTGCTAACATCGATTAAGCAAACTCCACATTATGATCTAGTCATTAATTAATGTAAAACAAGATATTTGATTAAAACAGAGTTGATATTGTTATAACAAAGAAAGACACATAGATTTAACGTGGTTCGCCAACAATGTGTTGAGCTATGTCCACGGGCAAAAGGAGACTGATTTACTAATGGGGGCTGATTTTCACAGTTTCAGAGTACACAAGAGATTAGGCTATAAAGAGGAATCCGAGTAACCGTAATTTCGTCTTGGGCTGACTTTTATTGAGGCTCAAACAGATTTCTAAAGGCCCAACAGCCCATCAGAAGCCCGAACAGGTGACTAAGACCCAACAGCCCATCAGAAGCCCGAACAGATTCAAGGCATATTTTAACAAATCTTCACATTGACTTGAATCCTCCAAACATATGTACTCAATTGACTTTCAAGGCATATTTTATAAATCTCCACCGTGATTCGAAATCTCCACACAGATGTACTAGATGCACAATAGTTATGCCAGACGTACCAGATGTCTCATTTTGCCTCAGATGACCTTTCGGACCAGATGCTTCACTAAGCCAGATGCTCTGCCAAGAGCCTGATGCTCCACCCGAAGCCTGATTCTCTATCAAGAGTTTGTTGCTCCAACTGAAGCTTGTTTCTCTACAAAGAGTCTGATGCTCCACCTAGAGCCTGATGCTCCACCCGGAAGCCTGATGCCTTCATTAGGCCAGAATGTCCTCACTAGACCAGATGCTCTCACACGAGCCTGTTGCCTCCACAGAGGCATGATGCCAAAACGTTCCAGATGCCCTCAAACAGGCCATAATGACTTAACTAGGCCAGATGCCTCACCGGACCAGGTGCTCTACCGAGTCAGATGCCTTCACAAAGGCATGATGCCCTCACAAGGGTCGATGCTCTAACATGGCTTGATGCTCCATCAGAAGCCTGATGCTCCATCAGAAGCCTGATGCCCTAACATGGCCTGATGCTCCATCTGGAGCCCGATGCTCTACCGCGAGCCAAGTGCCGTCAGCAAGCCAGATACTCAACTGAGTTAGATGCTCCACCATAAGCCAAATGCTTGACCGAACCAGATGCTCTACCAGGAGCTAAATGCTTCACTAAGCCAGATGCCCACCAACAGGGGTCAGATGCTTTACGAGAGTCTGATGCTCCACCTAGAGCCAAATGCTCCACCAGAAGCCTGATGCTCAACCCAGAGCATGATGCTCTATCAAGAGCCTAATGCTCTACCTGAAGGGTGATGCTTTGCGAAGAGCCTGATGTTCACCCGGAGCCTGATACTCTACCAAGAGCATGATGCCTTCAATAAGCCAGAATGTCCTCATCTGAGCCTGATGCCTCCACAGAGACTTAATTCTCCCATAGGAGCCGAATACCTCCACAAGGGTTTGATGCTCTCACATGAGCCGAATACCTCCACAGAGGTCTGATGTCCTCACACGAGCTATATATCTTCACGGAGCCGCATGTCTATATGCCTTCACTGGCCAGATGCTCCAATTGATCAGATGTCCCTTCAGGACCAAATGTCTTCACAAGACCGGATGTCCCTACAGGACCAGATGTCGTCACAAGACCAGATGCCTTCATAGGCCTGATGCCCCATCAGGAGCCCGAATGCCCATACCAGGAACTTGATGCCCCTACCAGGAGCCTGAATGCCTATCATGGGCCTGATGCCCCTATCGGGGGCCTGAATGCCCATCATGGGCCTGATGCCCCCACCAGCGGCCTGAATACCCTCACAAGGCTAGATGCCCCACCAGGGGCGTGAATTCCCTTACAGGGCGAGATGGCTGTGATTGTCCATAGCAAATAGAGGAGTGTTTTCTTCAGACTCCGTGTCAGCTTCTGCTGTTGTTGCCACGACAGCAGATCCAGATTGCATCTTCCTCTTACGACAATCAACTTTCCAGTGACGTCTTTCCTTACAATAGTTACAAACATCACTTGGCTTAGGACCCATTGTAAACAGCTTTCTGTTGCTGTTTCCAAATCCCTTACCGCTGCTGACATATCGCCCAGCAGCCTGATTTTCTGTCCATGTACCAGAGGTCTGATGACGCAACTGCCTGCTGTGAAGCGACGATCTGACTTCCTCCAATGAAACTGAATCCTTACCAACTATAAAGGATTGCACAAAGTTCTCATACGATTGTGGTAGAGAAACCAATAGGAGTAAAGCCGCATCTTCATCTTCAACCTTAACATCAATATTACGCAATTCTAGTAATAACGTGTTCAGCCGATCTAAATGATCTCTGAGTTGCATATCTTCTTGGATTCTTAATGCAAACAGACGTTGTTTCAACACCAGCTTTTTGGTTAGAGACTTTGTCATGTACAGAGTCTCCAACTTCCCCCAAAGACCAGCGGTAGTTGTTTCGTTCGAAACCTCGATGATGATCTCAACTGCAAGACAAAGCATAATCGTTGAGTGTGCCTTTTCTTCCAAACATACCATCTCAGCAGCGCCACCCTTGTTGTTCTTCAACAACGACGCCCACAAGCCTTGTTGCTTCAGCAACCCTTGCATCTTGATATGCTAGAGACTGAAACTGTTTCTCCCTGTAAACTTGTCAATTGAAACGTTTATACTAGACATTTTCTCTTCAGACTGTTGTTACGGAAATTCCAGAATCTAGTGCTTGAACTCTGATACTAGTTTGTGATAACGGAGGTGAGAAGATGACTATAAGCAGTAAAGAAAGATACAGAGATTTAACGTGGTTCGCCAACAATGTGTTGAGCTACGTCCATGGGCAAAAGGAGACTGATTTATTAATGGGGGCTAAGTTTCACAGTTTCAGAATACACAAAAGATTAGGGTAACACAAGTATATAAAGAGGAATCCGAGTAACTCTAATTTCGTCTTGGGCCGAATTTTATTGAGGCCCAAATAGAATTTTGAAGGTCCACCAGGTTACTGAGGCCCAACAGCCCATCAAAAGCCCGAACAGGTGACTGAGACCCAACATTCTATCAAAAGCCCGAACAGATTCGAAGAGATTCAAAGCATATTTTAACAGAGATATTGAAGAGGAAAAACATGGTTGCAAGATTAATCATGTATGCGGCACGAAACTTGGTAAGAACCATCGAGCACAAGAGAATTGAATGGAGGAATAATCTAATTTGTGTAGTTGCTCTATGTTCTTTGTCTTGAGATTGAAAAAAGAGAACTTTGTGGTTTCTCCAATTATCACTCTAGAGAAAGCGTTCCTTCTATGTGAAGAGAAAAAGTTCGTTGCACGCCTACCATCAAAATAGATGTAATTTCTACTGAATCCGTCAATGTCATTGGCGAGCACAGTGATGCCTTGATCAAAAAGTATTGCCTCGTCACTCAAAGAATCCACTTGTTCACATTTCGTCAACAACCTTGATGAATAAATCTTGTAGATGCGGAAGGATTGTGTTCTATACCATATTGACCCAACTTTAAATATTTCATCAACCATGAGGACATCTCCTATTACTGTGACTACAAGTTTTGTCTTAAAAACACGCCATGAATTACTTAGTGGAGGACGGGTACCTAACACACCACATTGAAAGGTTTCTTGTGCATTCTCACTAGAAAAATCAAAGATTTTCAAATTACTCCGTCGGCTTAGGAAGTAAAGCTTGTGATCCTTGTAAACCATGTCATAAAAATAAAAAAAATTCCGGAATTTGATTCTTGAAGGTATCTCCTTTCTTGGAATTAACCACACATGAATTTTTAAGTACCCATAAAACAACATAATTTTTGTTTTCTCGTCAATACAAAACACATGGCATCGTATAGCAATACCACTACAAGAAAACAGGCAATTTGCGACTCCCAAAAGAGTCACAAATCCGTCGCAATATGACCATTTGCGACAGTTGTGTGACGGAAAAAGTGTCGCGAAACTTTCTCCGCAAATTAACAGAGTGGCAAATCCGTTGCACATTTGTGACGGAATTGTATCGAACGTTAGCTATCGCAAATTTGTGACAAATTTGTGTCGGTTTAATGTTGTCATAAACTAGCGACGAAAGTGCGACGACAAAACATTTGCGACTGATTTGCTACATAATATATTAGTCGTACATGCGACGGAATTGTGACGATACTTGTAGTCGTAAAAGTGTGACGGGGTTGTGACAAAATGTTGTGTGGCAATTTAGTCGGAATAGAGTCACACACATAAATAAATAGATGTAGCAGTTCCGTCACAAACGTGTGACGACTTTGTGACAAAAAGTTTCTTTCATTAAAGCTGATTTCAATTGATTTTTAGTTTATATTGTTGATTCAAATCATCAATTCAGAAGTTCCTAATGTATAAACAGAAACATAAGTTTATAGATACCAAAAAGTTAATTAGAGTACAAAAATTTAAATAACTAGAAACGGAACATTTATGTTATAACAAAGTTTTTTAAACCATGAAACTAATATGGCTATGGTGGGGTTTGAGGATTGTTGCCATCAGCTTGAAGTCGAGGTAATTATGGGTCAAAGGTCGTACGGTTGGCCTGGGAAGTATCGGTGACTGCCTATTTCAGCCATGTGAGCTGCGATGCGGGGATCAGAATTCTTCAAGTAATCGAGAAGCTTCACCACTTCAGCGTGTTCTTTGTTCCGCATCGAGTCGAGCATTTTCCAAATCGCGCCGAGCATTTTCCTCGTCCTGTTGAACAATCTTCCGATTAGCTGGGTCAAGCTGTTGGAGGATCTCTGTTAGGCCTGTCATAGAAGAGCTTCCATAGCTTTTATCACGCTTTCGTTTCTTATACGAGCCACGCAGTTGGCCAAGTCCAAATGGGATACCCTTGGAATCTCTCATTGTACACTGATACAAAAGAAAAATGTGCAAGTAAGAACAAGGATATCTATTATAATTATCCAAAAACACAGATAGAAGTATTCAATTCTCTAAAACCAGTATATTCAGATCAATAACAAAGAGGTTCAGAAGAAGAAGTTGTATAATGTAATGTCTGTCCATAAGCAGTGTAATGTCAGTCCATAAGCAGTATAATGCAGAGTGAATAAAACAGTTTATAAGCATTAACATAAAGCATGAGCACAGACCAAACTGAATAGAATAAAATTTGTTAGAAAGTAGAGGGGATAGCAGAATACCTTGAGAAAGATAGCATTCTGTTGATCGACTGTAAGTGTGCGTTGAGTAGAGTGTTCAGAAGACCCTTATGGGCCATTTTGATCCTCCTCAGACGTAAGTTGTGCAAGTTCTTTGTCATACACCTAAACAACTTCTTTTGCCTTGTAATCAACAAAGGTACCGTCTTGCTTTGTGTGTGTCCTCAGAAACACTTCACCTCATGTCACATGACGAGTATATTCCTTCTCCTGTAGTGATACAAAGAAGTGTTAGTGAACAATTGCAGATTAAAAAATCAGAGGAAGTGTTGAGGAATTGCCAATTCGTGTTGTCGTCTCAAGAATGATTTCTGACCAGAGGTGTGCTTCGAGATGCCTAGACCTCCACGATCAGACTTTTGGTAGTCTGAAGTAGTATTGCTTTTCTCTTGTGCCTCAGGAGTTTCACAATATTGGTTCATTGTACCCCAAAGTTCACGACGGATCCAGGTTGGCCTCTTACCACCCCTCCTACATCGGCTTACGATCCCTCTCAATCTTTTTTTTGCAATCTCATTAAAATGCCACTTCACAGTTGAAGTAATCCCTAATCCCAAGTTCCCAGTTGTACATCCTCTACACAAGGTGTGTCTGTTAGTAGTGATTTACAAAAAACACTTACAACTTAAATAGAAAAGAGGCGTTAACGTCGAATCCTTACTGCAAAAGTTCTGAACAAGCGCTCTCAGACATGTATAGGAGTAAACTTCCAACTGTAGTAATCTTTATCAAACTTACTACGGAAAATCTCCCCAGTGACTTGAGACAATTCTCCATCGTCCCGATCAAACATTGGAAAAAATTATGAAAACATTGTTAAAATATGAACAGATGCTAAAGAAACAGTTAAATTATTAGCATGTATTAACACACAAATACAAGTACTATGATGAAGTATGAATAAACTCACAGCTGCTTATGATTATGTACAAAAACATGGTTAAGAAAATAAAGTGAATTGAGTAAAAGAACGTACCATATAGACTGTAAGGGTGGGATTGGATGCTGAGATAACTGCATCAACTGTTCTTGGCCAGGAAGCCGTATAAGGTTATCTAGGAGCTCGTCGAAGTCTTGATCCTCTTGATCCTCTTGATTGGGAGCATCAACTTCATCTCCATCCTCCATATCGATACCCATGTTGTAATCTTCCTCTTCCTCTTCCTCGAGACCCCGAAAGTAATCAGGTTCCACAAGAGGAGTAGCCTCATTGTTGATAACCGGAAGCTTCTGTGTGTGAAGAGGAAACTGAGGGGGGTAGCTTGTTCTCGACAATGAGCTGTAGATTGTTTGTTCAGAGGAACGAGCTTCCCTTGCTCGAGTTCCACTGTTCCCTCCCACCTCAGATTCAACACCTTCGGCTGCTTGTGTCCCTTCTCTGACTGCTTTCTCAGACACTGGTCTGCGTCTAGGTCCAGATTCACCACCACCGGCTCCTGGTAAAACGGCTTTGCGGTTGGACCCATTACCACCACCACCGGCTGCGGGTAATATAGGTTGGCGTCACGAGGCAGCTTCACCACCACTGCCCTCAGGTAAAGAATCTTGGCGTTTCGAGGCAGCTTGACCACCACCGACTTTTGATGTACCAGCTCCGTTATCGACTTCTAGGTTGGCTCGACGACGAGGAAGAGCTTTTTCTCGACCACCGACGATACCCTTTCCTCGACCACCGACAATACCCTTTCCTCGACCACCGATGATACCCTTTCCTCGATTACCAGAGGCGGCGTTTCCTCTACCTCCGGTAACATTTCGGAACGGAGGTTTACTCTAGGGGTTTTGAACGTTCTGAGGCATCACTGAATAGAGGCAGAAGTTTCGTGTTTGGAGAAGAAAAGGTTTCGAAGCGAAAGAGAGAAATGAAATTAGGATTTTTGATTATTGTGTTAGTGAAAGATAGAGATTTGAGCGAACCTAAATGAAGAAAGAAACAAAATCGGAAGAGAATCGATCGGAAAATTGATTGTTCTTTCTCTGAATCCCATTCGATTTGAGAGAGAAAGTGAAATTAGGGTTTGATGACAAAAATGATTTGGGGATCTCTGTTTTAGGTTTCTTAACATAAAACGTCACAGTTTCGTGACATGTCCGTCACAAAGCCAAAACAATTGGGCCCAAATTCAGTTAATTGGGCCACAATGTCGAAATGAATTTGAAACCCATTAAGTAAAGGTCACAGGTTCGCCCCAAATCCATCACAAGTTGTGACGGATTTGTTATGCTTTGTTTTATTAAAAAATTGAAACATATACCCTAAACATTTAGACACATGGTTGTGTACCATTAGGCATGACTACGGTTACAGTTATTGCGGCTATGGTTTATTTACCATCGTTTACGGTAATCAATTTCTTTTAACCTTAACCTTAACCATTTAATATACGGTTAAAACGGTTACGGTTATATACGGTACGGTTACGGTTAGATACGGTTAATATTTAGGTTATAATTATATAACTATGTAACTTTTTAAAAAAAAAATATAATTTAATATATTTTAAAAAGTCATGGTCGTACGATCGTGGGAAATGGTACTAAAATTCTAAAACAAACGGCAACTAATTTATCTTAACAAAGTCAATTAAACAAAATCATTTATATTGTGTAACGTAAATGACCATATTTTATTTCAAACTTAAGTAAATCTTTGAATTTAACTAAAATATAACATAATTCACAATATTCTCATCAAATTAGTTAGATGCCATGTTTATAGGCATAACTTTATTACCACGATTTTTTTGTTGTTACAATTAATAGTTTTTCTAATCTTATTTATTTTTATTGTACATTTAATGTGTTTCAATATTATATATACTAGTTAGAAAATAATCAATTTAGCACATTCAGTTTTAATATTTAGTTATTATTGATTTAATTTTTTTCTAATTAAATATTATAAAATTAGACTCGATAAATATTGATTACACATAATTTTACTATGTCATATTTGTCATACAAAATTAATTATACATAAATTATTTTTATTTTAAAATGGTTACAGTTAAAATTTGAACCTTACGGTTAACCGACGGTTTTAATATGGTTACGGTTAAATAACGGTTACGGTTAACGATTATGGTTTAACCATAACTAATCAACTTTTACGGTTACGGTTACGGTTTTTCAACCGTTTAATACGGTTACGGTTTGGTTACGGTTTAAAACGATATGGTTACGGTCCGAAATACGGTTACGGTTAGATTTTGGTCATGCCTATGTACCATACACCTTTCCAATCCCCAATATATATAATTTGAACTAATACCATCATTTTATCTTAAAAATTCAAACCTTAAAACAAAAATTCAAGAATTTGGAATGTAAGAATGAAATGATATATGAGTTTATAATAAACGTTCATAAAGTAATGTTTGGTGGTTGGTAAATTTAAATTTTGTTAAAATTTCGAATGTTTACTAGGTATATAAAATCTAACTACGCTGATATAATGTGGCACATACCAAATAAGATACATTTGAACCATAAGATATACAATAAATGTCCAAAAAGTCGCATGGGGTCACAGATTCGCCCCTAATCCGTCACAATTGGTGACCGATTTGTCACGGATTTGTTATGCTTTTTTATTCAAAAATTGAAATCTTACACCCTAAAACATTTAGACACATGGTTGTGTACCATACACCTTTCCAATCCCAAATATATATAATTTGAACTAATATCGTCATTTTATCTTAAAAATTCAAACCTTAAAACAAAAATTCAATAATTTGGAATGTTAGAATGAAATGATATAGGATTTTGTAATAAAAATTCATAAAGTAATGTTTGGTGGTTGGTAAATTTAAAATTTCTTAAAATTTTGAATGTTTACTAGGTATATAGCATCTAACTACTCTAATATAATGTGGCACATACCAATTAAGATGCATTTGAACCATAATATATACAATAAATGTCCAAAAAATTGCATGGGATCACAGATTAACCCCAAATCCGTCACAATTTGTGACGGATTTGTTATGCTTTGTTTTATTCAAAAATTGAAACCCTATACCCTAAAACATTTACACACATGGTTGTGTACCATACACCTTTCCAATCCCAAATATATATAATTTGAATTAATACAATCATTTTATCTTAAAACTTCAAACCTTAAAACAAAAATTCAAGAATTTGGAATGCTAGAATGAAATGATATAGGAGTTTATAATAAAAGTTCATAAAGTAATGTTTGGTGGTTGGTAAATTTAAATTTTTTTAAAATTTTGAATGTTTACTAGGTATATAGCATCTAACTACTCTAATATAATGATGTACATACCAAATAAGATGCATTTGAACCCTAATATATACAATAAATGTCCAAAAAATCGCATGGGGTCGCAGGTTCGCACAAAACCGTCACAATTGGTGACCGATTTGTGACGGATTTGTTATACTTTGTTTTATTCAAAAATTAAAACCCTGTACCCTAAAACATTTAGACACATGGTTGTGTACCATACACCTTTCCAATCCCAAATATATATAATTTGAACTAATACCATCATTTTATCTTAAAAATTCAAACCTTATAACAAACGTAACTGACTTAATTAATGTATTAATTAAATCTCATACAGACGAAGGAAAACATATTTTACGATCAATCGGTCATAAAACCAGTACATTATTTTCATGGTTTCCTACTAGCCGGCAATCGGAAAGAGTTTGTATCACTCATACAAACTAGACAAGATAGATTTCCATGTGTAGTCCATCCCGACAACATACCATACGCAGGAAAATCCCTTATGGTCCACAGAAGAACCGCTTTGAGGTTGAAGTTTTGCTGTAAGGAAATATCATACGCTACTCTGTTATTCCATCAATCTTTAAGCTCCTCGATCAGTGGTTGGAGGAATACATCAAGACTGGCACGCGGGTGATTTGGTCCTGAATTCAAAATCGTGAGAAACAAATACTCACTCTTCATGGCCATGTCCGGAGGTAAGTTGTACAGTGTCATGATCACAGGCCACAATGAATGGTTTTTGGACATCCTAAATGGATTATAACCCGTATGTACACAATCCTAGATAAACGTTTCGCGTTTCCTCCGCAAAACTCAGATACATTTCATTGAAAATTTTCCACTCTGCAGCGTCAGATGGATGGCACATAACTCCGTCTTCTGACTCGTGCTCAGCATGCCATCTCATCGCTGCTGCAGTCTTCTCTGATTGGTACATCCTCTTCAATCGGTCACCAATAGGTAAATACCACATACGACTAAACGGTATTTTCGTTCGTCCCCGACTTTCCTTATATCTTGGTTTTCTGTAAAACCTACATTCCTCCAACTCCTCATCTTCTCTCCAAAAGAGCATATAGTTATCAATACATACATCATACGTATGATATGGCAATCCTAGCTTTCGCATCAAAGTTTATGTTTCGTAGTATGATATGGCAATCCTAGCTTTCGCATCAAAGTTTATGTTTCGTAGTATGAACCACTGGCCGGATTAGGCTGTGGTAAATACTCCGAAAACATTTCCGCCCAATCATCCATGCAATTTTCAGACTGATTATGGGTTGTCTTGTTGCTCATGAACCGCGCAGCTAACGATAATTATGAGTAACCTTCCTGGCAACCATCATACAATGGCCTATTTGCAGCTTCTAACAACTCATAGAATTTTTTCGCCTCATGGGTTGGTTCTTCATAAACATGATCATTGCCAGTTTGACCACGTTCATGATCATGATGATAATCATTTAATGGTGTAGAACCATGAAACACATCATTTACCATCCTAGCGTAAACATTCCCCCCATCATTTTCCATCCCAGCATAAACATTCCCCCCACCATCATTTCCCATCCCATCATAAAACTCCCCTCCCCCATAATTTCTCATCCCAGCATAAACATTCCCCCATCATTTCCCATTCCAGCATGAACATCCCCCCATCATAATTAAATTCTTAATTATTAGTACTAAAATCTATATTTCCGTAATGGCTACTAGATCCTGCCCCAGTAACATTATAATCCTCCCCATGGTTATATCATACATGATACCCGAGCATAAACCCTTCACTAAGCAAATGGTCTGACATAGTTCGAGCTGGTCTTATCCTAGTAGAGTTTTTACATTTACTACATAGGCAAAGCATCTTACAGTCACTATTCAAAGCCATGTCCAGGTTGCTTGCGAATGCGATGAATTGTCGGTCTCCTTCCATAAACTCGGCTGATAGATTATTAGTGCGCGGATCGATCTGGTTGTACATCCATTTTCGATATGAATTCCACTTTTTTTTTAACAAAATAAATTTTTACCAAAAAAAGATTTGAACACAAAAAATTTTAAACCTTTTTTTCCCTCTGATTTTCGGAAATGGGAGAATATGATTTGTGAAAATGGGAGAACAAGTCTCATTCTATATATATACGCATTTTTCACGCTTTTGCGACGTCCCAAATTCCGTCACAAAAGTGTGACGGAATTACGACGCAAGTATGACTTCCTCCAAATGTTAGGTGGAAGTTAGGTGACAGTTTGGTGGATGTTAGGTGAGAGTTTGGTGAGTTTTCAAGACGAAATTTATCACGTTTGCTTGTTGCCGACATGAATTGTGTTACGCATTTGCTACGGAATGTTTTCGTCGCTATTTGTAACAGAATTGTGACGAAATGTACATCTTTGTTCTGACTAAATATGTCGTCGCAAAGCGGTCACAATTTGTAACGCTTTTGCCACGGTCTTTGTGGGGGCGTGAACCTGCACAGTTAAATTTCTCAAGGGTTGTTGAAGAGGCGGAGATCCCTAGTAAGCGGAATCACCTAGAACACAACAGATTGTAAAGAAAATTCTCTGAAAACACTTAGCACAAGACAAATGTATAAAAAGAGTTCTCTTTATTGCTGTTATGGCTTAAGCGTTATTACAAGAAAGTTTCTCTGATAAAAGTTGTGATCCCTTTTCTGGGTGAATACAATGAATTATATATAGTCTTCCTAAGTAACCTAGGTCAACTACTAGAATGGGCTAGACCCGTTAAGCAATATATTAAATTTAGGCTCATATTCTTATTAAGCCCATTTTACATATGGGTTTAATGTCATTTTGGGCCTAGATTTCAACTGGGTCTTTGTAGGCTCGCTTCGATTCTGTCGCTTTGAAGTTGAATTGATCTTGTAGTTATATCGATCTCATAGGGGTGAAATCCGGCCCCTAGAGTTAGCCCCCCGGCTTGGTAGTATCGAGTGATGATTATGCCAAGGTAGTCGCTGTTGAAGACTGAGATTGATATGATGGACTGCGCATTTGCTAGGAGTGAACGTTTTGTCACCACACTCGGCAAGTTTTAGTTATTCCATGTCGAGCTAATGTCACCGCGTTTTCCTGGACTTGTGTGTGTGTTATTCTTTTATGTTTCTTTTCACTCAATGGACTCTGATGGAGTTGATGGCTCTCTTTGGTTAATAGGCTTGAGGCCTGCTAAGAAGTTTTTTGAACTTTTCCTAAACACCTGTTTAGCTTTTGGAACTTTTCCCAAACACATGTTTAGTTTTTGGAACTTTTCTTAAACACCTGTTTGATTTTAGGAAATCCTCCGGGTATAAATAAGCTGCTTCTTTCCCATTGATTTTCACCCATTCACATCTCTTTCCCAAAGCAAAAGGTAAAAATTATGCTCTCTCTTTTCTCTCTCCAACGTTTTTTTTTTTTCTCTTCTTCTTCTTCACCGATCAACCATCACCGTACCGCCGTCGTTGCTCCGATTCCGTCGCTCCTACTGATCGATCGTCGCCTCCTCCATCTCCGTTCCGCCAGCCGTCGTCCAACTCCGATCAACACCGTCGTCTCTTCCATCTCCGATCAATCAATCGCTCTCCTCCTCCACCATTCCCAGTATCTGTTCGTGCGAAGCTACCAGAGAAGAGGGATCGGGAACAGACCGCAAACCGGAAGATCAGAGCTGGATCGGAAACGTCGGAGCTCGGATCGAGAAGAAACGAGTTGAACCGAGTCAACTCGGTCAACTCGGATCTGATCGGTTTAGCTCGGTTTACCCGGTTTGACTTGGTCTGATCTGGTTTGTCTAGTCTGATTCGGTTTGTCTGGTCTGATCTGGTTTGACCGGTCTGATCTGGTTTGACCGGTCTGATCTGGTTTGACTGTCCTGGCCGGTTTGACCAGATTTGACTAGTTTGACCGGGTTTGACTAGTTTGACAAGCGGAGTTGACTGGAACTGAATTTGACCACGAGTTTGACTAAGTCTTGAATTCTCATCGCAGCGGAGAAAGTGAATCAAAGAGGATGTCTTCTAACTCCATGGATTCCTGGCCCGATCGCAAGCAAGACGAGGATGGTTCAGAAACTGTTTCGGACTTAGACGAATTCCGGAGATATGTCTGCATGCCCTTTTCTTCTCAACAGGAGAATTGTTATTTCTTCAGAGTCTGACACTAGCAGTTCGATTAGATCAGCTCCTTGCAGTGCTCTGGATGTAACCAACGAAGCCGAGGTTGTGGTCCTGCAGGCTGTTAAGAAGAAGAGATCGTTGCTAAAGAAACCTGATCCGCCAGGATCTACTCTCTCAGATCGCAAATCTTTAGATGGTCTCATTGCTCAATTTCATGTTCCTGAAGGAGTAGAATCTATCGTTCCTAATCCAAACCAGCGCGCAGACCATCCTCCGGAAGGGTTCTTCACGTTATACGAAGCATATCTCAGGAGAAGTCTTCTCTGATTCCCGATTCTTTCAGTGATTCTCGAGTTTTTATGGAAGAGTCACACTGCTATTGCTCAAATTACCCCTCTCGGAATGCGTCATCTACTTGGGATTATGGTGCGCGGTTATGAGTGCGGTCGCGAGGTTGGAGTAGACCATTTACTATTTAAAGATTACGAGGACTGGTGGCAAAGGACGTCCCTTCTACTATTTGAGTGGCATGCCGAAATTCCAGATAATCAAGGATTTGCCTGAAAATGATAGATCTTGGCAGGATAAATTCTTTTTCGTGAGAATCAATGACGATTCTGTAGGATGTCGTTATCTTCAAAAGATTCAGACGGAATGGGGATTTTGTGGTAGCTGGCTTAGTCGTGCTCCTATTTTAGAATTACCAGTTTTGACTTGTGCAACTTTGCTCGTTTTGTTTTCAGGCTCTGGAAATTCTAACTCTTTGTAATGTTCGTATTTTGCAGCTCCGACCCGAACCGAGAAATTGCCGCCAGACTTGTTTGATCTTTGTGTTGAACTTGCCGTCGAGAAGTGTAGCTGGTAGAACGATTTTTCTCTACCTAGAGTCAGAGAATCGCTCGCTCGTTGCCCCGGAAATACTCCATCAGATTCGTTACCGAAAATGTCGAACAACGGAAAAGAACTATCCGCTTGTGAGAAGAGAGCTATTGAGGCTACGACAGGATCCAATATGAGAGTGTCTCAGCGAGCCGGATTGTCGACGCCGACCCTTGAAGTTGGTGATGCTGCTCCCAGGTCGCGTCGTCCAGATCTAGAGGGAAACGTCGTTGTTGCTACTGATAATTAGCCCAAGCCATTGGAGAAGCGTCATGACGAGAATCAGAAAAAGACAATTGTGTGGAAAAAGGCCGCAAACATTCTCGAGAAGGTGCAAAGGGAAACGTCACTGCTGGAGACGATACGGTCATACAAAGGCGTCCTAAATCTCCTCTGCGTGATGGTACGTCGAGACCTTCGACCACTAATCTCAATTCAAAGGACTCTTTTAGTGATGCTAAGTTGGCGGCGGCGCGTCTGTCCCTAATTGTTTCTGAAACGACCCGACCCGTTTTTTTTTTTTTAAACAAGAAACCCTCGGTGTCGGACTAGCATTCCCATAAATACTATCCTCAACAACCAAGTAAACCAGACAAACACATAACAGTGGATAACTCAATAAGAAAATTCATTAAAATACTAAACTAATCCAAATCCAAGACAATTCCAATTCAACAGATTCCATCAAACCAACAACCTAACCAAGTTCTAAAACAGAAAAGGAAATCACAACAACACCCAACGCGAGACCCTAGATCATCTCCCTCTTCTTAGCCATGATTCCACGATCACAATTTGCCTTTACCTGCATCACATGGAAAAAAGAGATGCGTGAGTATTATCACAAATACCCAGGGAGACGGTCATCCCATCTACGACTGCGTACTCAAAAGCGATGGATCCGCTCAGGCAAACACGCATCAAACAACCACACAATCACAACAATGGCTCAACCACAGCCCAGACAGGCGGCCTGTCGATCGACACTACCACTAGGTGTCGATCGACACCCCTATGCACAACTGTCAATCGACACACCCACAGTGTCTGTCGATCGACACAACCTCTAGGTGTCGATCGACTTGTGTCGATCGACAGATCCTCAACCACTTGTCGATCCACACAACCTTTAGGTGTCGATCGACAGCTCTTGTGTTGTCCTGTCGATCGACATACCTAGTGGTTTTTGATCGACAGGCCGTCGCAGATTCATGGGAAATCGATCATTATCCTCTTGGATCGATTTCCTCCCCTGTGATGACACAAAACCTGCACGAAAATCACAATCCACACAGTCCAAACACAAATCACAGTCTCAAACAATCCACACAAGATCCAATCCATCAATTCATAACCTAACACCACACAACCCTAACGAATCCACATGGGGTCACGCACTCACCTTAGATTTTTGAATAGAATCTGATAGAATTGAAGCTAGACACGAAATCCAGGACAATCCCCACGAAATTCCTCTCCAAAACGATCAAGAACGAAACCCTAATAGAAACAAGAGAACTCCTCTCAGCTCTTTCTGCTGATTTTTGAGGCTTGGTTCGCTCAAATGCGGCCAAAAAGACTTAAATACGAAGCCCTAGAGTTTCCTTAAACCGGCCCGGTCCAATTGAACGACTTAAATCGAACCAGAAAACCGACCAATTCGGGTACTTGTCGATCGACAGACCACAGGTTTGTCGATCGACAGCCCTTAAGAACCCTGTCGATCGACAGCCCTTAAGTGCCCTGTCGATCGACAGCCCCTCCATTTTCTCAAAAATGGTTCACGGGCGTCACAGTTTCTACGGACGTTCACTTCCCTTTGCCAGAGCAAATGGCACAGAAGGACGCTTATTCTGATATGGCTCTTCGATGTATGACGGTATGGCTTTTCTACGACTTCTTTCTGATAATCATCTCTATCGTTCTTCTTGGTCTTCTAAACTTTTCCCTTAAACTTTTGTTTTGTTGTTCCTTTCATCGCTTAACCAACTTGCTAGAGGTTACGAGTTGGTTGCCCGCTCGCAGACTCGTAAACTCGCCGCTGCTGAGAAGGGTCGTGATGATTACATGGGGCAGAAAAAAGACTTGGAGAAACAAGTTGCCACGCTTCAGGAGGTTGTGAAGACAACCAACGACAAATGTTGCAAGATAAACGAGACGTTCACAAAGTCCGAGTCTGAGAGGAAGTGCTTGCAACAGGAAGTTGCTGACCTTAAGAATCGCCTAGGTCTTCGGGATGCGGGTGTGCAACAAGCCGTCGAGAAGGCGAAACGTGATATGGCGATAAAATACGAAGATAGGATTGGCCGGGCTAACAGAAAGATCAAACTGATTAATAGCACATTGAGGGTTAACATAGTTCTCCTTGCTGAAGTCCGGAGTAATATCGAGCTCATCGGTTTGCTTAAGAAGGGAGAGGTGCCTGATCTTAACGCCGAGCTGGTTACCCTCAAGAAGCAAGAGGCAGGCTTATTGTCCGCGACCGATGAGTTCGCCTTTCACATGGGCAAGCTCGAAGATATTCTTAAGGACTTGTCAGCGGGTGGAACTGAAAGTCGGGTTGTTGATGCTGAAGCTGATGCGGTGCCTGCTTCGAGCTCTTCCGGTCCATCGGGCGATGAGGATTCGAATTCTACGACTGGAGGTCCACTTTAGTGAGTTGCTGAGGTTAATCAGGATGTTGAGGAGATCACATCTTAGTTTGTTGTTTTCTTTTGGTTTTCTTCTGGATGTTTCACCTTTTTGTTGCTCCTTTGATTTTCTTTTTCGCATTTGATTCTGCTTGGATGGTGTTTTATCCTTTTGTTTAGACTTTTCCCTTTTTTTTTTTACATTGCCGTAAGATAGATTTAATGAATGGAGCGTTTAAGATCTTTGTCTTCGTCTTTCAAACAAACTACTTTAGTTTTGAGTCCTTTAACTTTATCGATGTGCCGATGAACTTGCACATTTGCCGATGAGTTTGGTGACTTGTTTGCGTTTACAAAGTTTTGACATGTTTGAAGCTTTTAAGATAGCCTCTGGTGGGAGCCCCTGCTTCAACTGCAAAACTGCTCTAAAACTTTTCAATTTGCCAAGTACATTATCTTTGCCATCAGTGTCGAGTTAATTGGGTTTTCTGATGATCCCCTTGGTTTACAGGCGAGTCCGTGTTGCCAAGAGTGAACATGTCGAGTTGTTTGAGACCAGTGTTGAGTTAACTGGGTTTTTTTATGATCATCTTGGTTTACGGATAAGTCTTTGTCGACGTGCCCGCTCCAATAATGACCACGTTATCGCGTGATGACCAACGATTAAGTGTAGTTGGGTTTTTTTAGTGAACATTTCGGTTTACGGCTTTGTATTCAATAACGCAGCCGCTCCTATAATGAACACTTTGCGATGGTACCAGTGTTGTAGTTAACTGGGTTTAGAATGATCATTTCGGATGACGCAGGCATTACTCCTTTAACACCTCCGCTCGACAATGATCATTCTTTTATTTGTATAGCGCGCTGTTTACCGTAGTGGGTGTAATAGTCATATTTGATTTCGTCACTGTGGCCAGCAGTGACGTCAAGTCTTTTTTGTTTTTGTTTTTTGACTTGACTAATCCGTGAAGGATGTAAGAGAAATGTGATCAAATATTTGATCTTAATTAATCGTAGAGTTTGCTACAAAAAATGGGAGTATATGAGTATACGTACCCACTCCCCCTCCTTTTTACGGAGGGGGGGAAACTGAACTCATCCAGAGATGAGCTGCCTACGTACCCTTTGCAGGGATCAAGTCGCCCCGTAGTTTGTTGAAGCATTGACTCCCCCCCTGTGTTTAGGAAGGGGGGCAACTGAACCCGTCCGAAGACGAGCGCCTACGTACCCTTTTGTAGGGATCAAGTCGCCTCGTAGTTCGTTGCAAGTGCCTTGACGGCACTTAGTGGTAATACTTCTTGAGGTGTCGTGCGTTCCATGATCGTTTTATCGAGACACCTTCCATGCTGGCGATTTTGTAGACGCCCGGACGGACGACTCTAGTAATTTTGTAAGGTCTTTCCAAGCGCACTCCAAGTTTGCCAGCGTTCAGCTCTGCTGTGTTTTGAAAAACTTCACGGAGAACTAAGTCTCCTTCGTGGAATCGCCGTATTCGAACTTTAGAGTTGTAGTATCTGGCTGCAGCTTGCTGGTAGTTGGTTATGCGGACCAAGGCCTGATCGCGCCGTTCGTTGACAAGGTCAAGCTCGTCTATCAGCATGATGTCGTTGAGTTCTTCATATTCTGGTAGAAGCTGACGACGAATTCCTGGATAGTGCACTTCATACGGGATGACGCACTCCATGCCGTAAAACAAGGCAAATGGTGTTTCGCCAGTTGCTCTTCGCGGGGTAGTGCGGTGAGACCATAACACACCATCAAGCTCGTCTGCCCATCTGACTTTTTTAGCGTCTAGTCGCGTTTTAAGGCTGGCGAGGATTGTTTTGTGGTGGATTATGCCAGGCCGTTCCCTTGTGTTCATCGTGGAGTTGACGTGTTAAGTCTGATTTTCCACTTTTCGCAAAAGTGCGAGATAAATTGTGAGTCGTTGTCAGCGATGATTTCGTAAGGGACTCCGTGTCTGCAGATAATGTTTCGCCATACAAATTGTTCGACTTGGGCGTCCTTGATGCTGGCATAGGCTTCTGCCTCGACTCACTTAGAGAAGTAATCTGTTAAGACGAGTAGGAAGCGTTTCTGTTTTCACGGATGCAATGGACCAACGATGTCCATCCCCCATCGCATGAATGGATATGGCGATGTCACGGAAGAGAGTAGCTCGGTGGGTTAATGGATTTTTGGAGCGTGACGTTGACATTTCTCGCACCTAGCCGAAAACTTCTCGCAGTCTTTGATCATTGTTGGCCAAAAATATCCATGTCTTTTGATTCGAATGGCTAATGCTCTTCCGCCAGAATGATTACCGCATGATCCACTGTGTACTTATTTCATGATTGATCTGGCGGTTCTTCCTTCGACGCAGTTTAAGAGAGGTCCCGGAAGTTGCCATTTAAAGATTTTTCCATCCAGGATCGTATAGCGGGCGGCTAGAGCTTTCAGTTTCCGAGCTTCCCATTTATCGTGCGAAATATCATCGTTGCTGATGTAGTTTCTAATGGCGTCAATCCATTTCTTGTCACAACCATACTCTGTTTCTGGGGGGTCTTTGTCCGTGTTAGTCTTGTCACCCTCGTTTTGAAGATTGCATATTGGTTGCATATTCGCCGCTGAATTGGTTGACCACAAGTTGGGAGTCGCAGAAAGTTTGGACTCGTTCAATATTAAGCGCCCAGGCGAGTTTCATGCCAGCGATGAGGGCTTCGTATTCTGCCTCATTGTTGGATGCTCGAAAGCCCAAGCGAAACGATTGTTCGAGTACTTCGCCTGTTACTGATGTTAAGCGCACGCCGATCCCCGACCCGTTTTTGGAGGACGACCCATCCACGTGGAGTGGCCAGATAGCCTCGAGGTGTGTCTTTACGGCGGTGTCTTCCGGTAGCTCGATTAGAAAATCGGCAAGTACCTGAGACTTAGCACAAGTGCGTCCCCGATATTCGATGTCATATTCGCTTAATTCGATAGCCCACTTTGCTAGTCTGCTCGATTGACTTGGACTGTGTAGGACGGAACGTAGCGGGAAGGTACTTTGCACGATGATGGAGTGCGATTGGAAGTAAGGCCTTAGCTTTTGGGAAGACATGATTACAGACAATGCCAGATTCTCCATTTGAGGATACCTTGATTCTGCATCAGTAAAAGTCTTGCTGACGTAAAAGATTGGTTTCTGATCCCCTCGTTCTTCTCGAATTAGCACGCCACTTACGGCCGTAGTAGAGACTGCTATGTATAGGAATAACGGTTATCCCTCGACCGGTTTAGCGTGGATTGGGGGAGTAGCGAGGTATTGCTTCAATTGTTGGAAGGCTGCTTCACTTGTCTCTGTCCACTCAAATTTTTTGTTGCCATGCAAGACGTCATAGAAGGGCAAACATTTGTTGGTAGATCGTGAGATGAATCTGTTAAGAGCGACGACTCGTCCTGTTAATCGTTGGACTTCCCGCTTATTTTTTGGTGATGCCATCTGGATTAGAGCATCAATCTATTTAGGGTTTGCTTCAATGCCGCGGTGGGTAACGAGATAACCAAGAAACTCGCCGGAGGTAACACCGAAGCAACACTTAGTAAGATTGAGTTTCATGTTATGAATATTAAGCTGTTCGAAACATTCCTCCAGATGTGCGATGTGGTCCTTCTCTTCTAGCAATTTCACCAGCATGTCATCGATGTAAACTTCCATGGTCTTACCAAGTTGATTAGCGAACATGCGGTTTACTAGGCGTTGGTAAGTTGCTCCCGTATTTTTTAGACCGAAAGGCATCACCTTATAACAATCGATTCCACTATCAGTGATGAAAGCCGTCTTCTCACGATCGTTGGGGTTCATCAAAAGCTGGCTGTATCCTGAGAATGCGTCCATGAATGTTAGGAGTTGATTTCCAGATGTTGCCTCGACTAGACGATATATATCTGGAAGTGGAAAGCTATCTTTGGGACAAGCTTTATTTAGATCAGTGAAGTCCACACACACACGCCACTTGCCGTTTTTCTTTTTGACGACGACAGGGTTAGCTAGCCAGTCGGCATATTTGACTTCAGTTATAGAGCCGACTCGTAAAAGTCTTTCTACTTCATCGTTGACTGCTTTTGCCCTTTCTGGTCTAAGTTTGCGTCGTTTTTGCTTGACTGGTTTGAAGGTTGGATCGACGTTTAGCTCGTGACGGGTGACGCTGATGTCAATTCCTGGCATATCTTCCGCCGCTCATGAAAATGTGTCAACGTTCTTCCTAAGAAAAGAGATAAGTTTTCCTTTGATTTCATCGTTAAGTTTGGCTCCGATCTCTACACAGCGTTCAGGATGGTCATCGTCGATGCACACAGATACGACGGGCTCGCAAGTGGGCCGCTCCTCTTTAGCGCGGCTGTCATGGATCTGTAAGTTCTATAAGAAATTAGCAACTTTTTTTCTTTGTTCTCGGTTGGTTTTCATCTTTTTTCTCCCACTTTTGGAAGTGGTTTCATCTTCCTTGTCTGGATTACGAAGTTTATGCTAGCCATAAAACACATCCGAGAGTCCTTTTGGTTTCCCCATATTGTCTTCACACTAAGCGATGTTGGGAACTTCAGGCACAGATGATATGTTGATTCAAGGCGTCCCCATAATCATGTTATAGATCGCGGGATTGTCTGCTACTAAGAACTCTACTATTTTTTTTACGTTGCCGGCCTGGACTGGTAATTCTATTGTCCCTATCGTCATTGTTGTATCACCAGAAAATCCCGTTATTGGTTTGGGATGACGCCTGATTCCAGCTAAGTCTATCTTCATTCTTTCTAAGGTATCTTGGAAAATGTCGTCGACATAGCTTCCTGTATCGATGAGCACTCGAGCGACGTTATAGTCGCTAACAGTTAGGTTGATCACGAGGGGGTCATTGTGTGGCCGATCAATGCCTTCGGTGTCCTTCTCTTCAAAGGTGATAGGATCACAGGAGAGCTTAACTGGCTCATCCAGGGTGACACTGGCGTCGGCACGTCGCTGATAGGCCTTGATTGCAGAGACTGTGTCTGCGCAATACTGCGATCCTCCCATTATCATGTAGAGATTTTGGCGAGCACCGCCTTCGCCTGGCTCGTTGTTTCGGCGCATACGTTTTGGGTTTTCCTCCTGTGGTTTCCCGACGGGGGCTTTATCTTCGTCCAACTCAAAGTCTTTGATGTGGATGTCTCCTTTGAGATTTCTGGCAGCTAGTCTGGCAGTGAGTCGTTGTCCCAGGATGCGACACTTCGCGGTGGAGTGTCCAGCTATGTTGTGGAAATTACAGTATAATTTCTCATCATATTCTTCTTGGTTTCTGGTCCAAGTGTTATTCCAAGATCCTCTACCGCGTCCTCGACCTCGGCCCCGACCACGACCGTAGCCTGGTGAATCTACTTGGTAGGTGTGAGCTCCTCTGAATCCTCCTTCGTGCTGGACATAGCCGGAGCCGGTACTACCCCGTTTTGAAGTATGGGGGTTTGTGGTCTGTGGTGGGTCACTTGTCGGCTTGGATTTTACCCTTTTTTGCGATGCTCGTATCTCGTCCTCGCTCTTGGAAAAGTCGGTAGAGCGATGAAGAGCATCTTGGATGGTTGATGGGGCGTTCACGGCCATCTCTTGTCGAAAGGGAGAGGGGCATAACAAAGCTCTTCTCAAAGCATCCAATGCGGAGGCGTTGCTAATTCCTTATACCTTGGAAAGTACTGTTTTGAATTTTTCCATGAAGGTTCGCAGACTCTCGTTTTCTTCCTGTCGAATATTCCATAGATCTCCGTCGAAGATCTTTCGCTCCAAGAATATTCCTTAGTGTTGCACAAACATCCCGGAGAGCTGTCTGAAGTTATCAATTGAGTTCTTTTCTAATCTGTAAAACCATTGGGGGCAGGTCCCTTGATGTGTTCGACAAACAACTTACAGTATTCGGCCTCTCTTTCTTCTTCTTTGAAGTTAGCTCTGTCTAACGCTACTTTGAATGACAGGAGGTGATCCTTTGGGTCAGTTTTTCCTTCGTAAGGCTGGATCTTGATCCTTCGAGGGTCAGTCAATTTTGTCTTAGAGATCCGTTCAGTAAAGGGAGTGTTCTGCGCCTCTTCGAGCACACGTTCAATTTGTGGAGCCCTGCTCGTGACGCGGTGTTCTTGGGATTGCACCATTTTCAAGTCAGAGGCGGCTCGTTCCATCTGTGCTCGCAGCTTTGTCATCTCTTCCTGTTGAGCTTTGTGTTGCGCTCTACGCTCCTGCTCGAGTTTGTCATGCTCGATCCAATAAGGATCTTCTTCTTCGTTGGCGAAGTCGTGTGTATGTCTCACATCTTCGCCGCTTCGCTGAGTCTGTGTACGGCTCCTACCTGTAGGTAGGTTGCGGTTTTCAGTGCGAGTCCCGCGGAGGTTGACATGCTCCTGAAGCTGGTGGATTGACATGCGTTGCATCGTCAACTTGTTCTCGAGCAGCATCCATTGTCTGCGGAGGTGGTGGTAGGTCATTTCTAACTCTTCGTACTGTGCGCGGTGTCGAGAAGCTGAGGTCTTGTGGCTTGAACCGTCCGATCGATCCTCGTGGTCCTCCCTTCTTGCGTGCCGCCGTGAGAACCTTTAGCTTGCCCTTGAAGGTAGTTTTCAGCTTGTTCTGCTTTGCAGTCTTCTCGAGGAGCGTCTTCAGCATGTTCTTCACCTTGGCCATGTCTGTTGAAGCTGTTGCGACGGTGTCCATATCAGGGTGCGATGCTGAGGAGCTCTTGTTGCTGCTAGTCATTGCGTTGGGTCTGATGCGTGTAGTGATTCCTAAGTGTCAGAGAATTCTCCTTCCCCTTGGTCGGCGCCAAACTGTGGGGGCGTGAACCTGCACAGTTAAATTTGTCAAGGGTTGTTGAAGAGGCAGAGATCTCTAGTAAGCGGAGTCACCTAGAACACAACAGATTGTAAAGAAAGTTCTCCGAAAACACTTAGCACAAGACAGATGTATAAAAAGAGTTCTCTTTCTTGCTGTTATGGCTTAAGCGTTATTACAAGAGAGTTTCTCTGATAAAAGTTGTGATCCCTTTTCTGGATGAATACAATGAACTATATAGTCTTCCTAAGTAACCTAGGTCAACTAATAGAATGGATCAGGCCCGTTAAGCAATATATTAAATTTAGGCCCATATTCTTATTAAGCTCATTTTACATATGGGATTAATGTCATTTTGGGCCTAGATTTCAACTGGGTCTTTGTAGGCTCGCTTCGATTCTGTCGCTTTGAAGTTGAATTGATCTTATCGTTATATCGATCTCATAGGGGTGAAATCCGACCCCTACAGTCTTTTATCTATCATAATTGCGTCATAATTCCGTCGCAAAGTTGTGACGCTTTTATGACCTATTCGTTCCATCGCAAGTGTGTGACGCTTTCGCCTCAGTCCTTAGTTCCGTCGCAAAACCGTAGCAATACCGTTACATTAGAGTCATAGATATTCGTGACGGAAAAAAGCATTACAAATGGTAGTCACAAATTGACTATTTTCTTGTAACGTGAGCCAGACGCTCAAACCTCTCGGTCTCTCACACTACAATTCTACAAACAACAATATATTCCATGTGGAAAGAGATAAACGATATAGTTTACAAAATAGTTTCAACCTCACATATCGTAATTTTCATGCATCAGTACTGAATCATCAATGATTCCTTCTTGCTCAGATCCAATAGAAGAAATCGAGGAATTTGTTTGACCATGGATTCGCTTACGATTAGTTGAATCAAATCATGGACTTGTCTCAAATAAGTGTTTTTTGGACTTTTGTAACATTTTAAATCCGTTGAGTTACAGCTCAAAACCCTTTTCTCTTGATAATTATAAGTCGCACTTTATATTTTACAATAGCAATTAGGTTAAGTTTTCTTTTCGATTATATGTTTACATTGAACAGTTTTAATTTTTTGGTCGGAGGATTTGAACAGTTTTATATGGTCAAAGAAAACATAACAAAATTAATTAATAACACTCATTTTTAAAGTGGATAGGAAGCCCCACAATATTATGTCGCCAGCATTATAAGTTCCAAGTCTTCGTTTGCTGCTATACAATATTACAAATTTCTTGTAGTCAATTGTAAGCTTAGCTATCTAACAATATTACAATATTTTGTTTGCTACTTTAATTTTAGTTCTTAATATGAGAAGTTTAGGAGGTGATTGGATGATACATTTAAAACTATTTTTACTGTTTGATTTGTTAGCTTCCTTGAAATGGCAAAAAACTGTCTCGGTTTCAGGAAGAACTGATAGCGTAAGATCAATACTAAATCGATCACCGTAAACCCTATCAAAAAATATTTCGGATTTTATTCTTCTATGCTCATACAAAAATCATAGGTCAAGACTTCAAAGTCATATGTCGAACTGGAATAATTAACTGTATTGTCCCCGTCAACTTTTGATCATTGACACACAATATTTTAAAATCAATATATACTTCAATATAAAATATCCAAAACAGAAAAAAACAACTCATAAAAAGTGTAAAATAGCAAAATATTGTTGGGGGCGGATTTCACCCGCTAAGTTTCAGTGTTCAAAATTATGATTGACAACAAATACACTTCGATCCGCATAGACTATATGGCCCCTAAGTCAGTTTGGTACAAGAAATGACTAAGTCTTTTCTCCTTTCCTAAGTCCTTTCCATTATCAGTAGCCATGGATGCAGTGTCATAAAGATCACAAAGCCAGCAGAAGGCGCTATGAAGATCACAGAGCCAACATAAGGCGTTGTGAAGACCACATAACAGTGACATCGATGTGTCTGGACACTTCGTTGTCTGCCAGAATGCCACCGATGTCCAGGCACTTTGGTGTCCGTCAGAGTAACGACGAAGGCTCCGGAAGCTTTCCTGCGCTAAGGCCCAGTCCAGCTGCGAAGCCCACATAGGCGCGATTGACATAGGCGTAACCGACGTAAGGAAAAGGCAATCTGCGAAGGTTTAGGAAAGTTGACATTATCTTTTAGGAAAAGGCTTACCCTACTTAGGAGGCTATATATCAATGTATAAGCCCTTGTAAAAGGCATTCACAATCTTTATCACAAAAACAATACACAGCAATAACAAACCCTTTTTTCCCTTTGCTCATCATTGTTCTTCGTAGCTTATCTTCACAAATCTCTGCTTCCTTTACGAAACCCTTACAAATCTAATTGTGCGAATATTGGCTCCCACAATTTGGGGCTTACTATGGGGAACTAGAGAGTTTATTACACAAAAAAGCTATGTCACACATCAGATATAAGAAGATGGCGAAGGGAACAAGTCAAGCGAAGAAGCCTTGTCTTGCAGAGTCAACCATGAGAAGAAACCCTCCGTCGAAGCTCCTGCTACCGACGTCGCTGCTAAAGGGGACATGGCCGAGGTCAAGAAGATGCTAGAGACTCTCCTCAAGGAGAAGAATATTGGCCCCACAATTTGGCGCCGACTAAGGGGAATTAGAGAATTTCTTACACAAAAAAGCTATGCACACATCAGATATAAGAAGATGGCTGGCGAAGAGAACAAGTCAGGCAAAGAAGCCTTGTCTCGTAGAGTCAACCATGAGAAGAAACCCTCCGTCGAAGCTCCTGCTCGGACGTCGCTGCTGAAGGGGACATGACCGAGGTCAAGAAGATTCTAGAGACCCTCCTCAAGGAGAAGAAGAAGCAAACTAGGATCAACGAGGCAACCTCTAAGGAGCTGAAAACCCTTTTGCGAAGAAAGCGCGGAAGACCCGGCACAACAAGACTTAAGACGCGCTTCGACCCTCAACCCCTCAACTTCTCGGCACCTCAGACTGCTCGAAGAAACCCAGATGACCTACCACCACCACCACCGCGTCGAGAATCAGACAAGTCTCCTGAACGCATCGTGGACATCTCAAACGAAGATCAACCAGCTCTCCTCAAGTGTGCACGAACAGAATGTGCAAATGGTAACCGACAAGAACCACGTGCCCCCGACATTGAAAGCCCGTCGGGCTCTTCTAAGACACAGAGTATGCAAGACCCCTTGGCATACACCGAGTACTCCAGTAAAGACAAGTACATGAAGGAGTAAGAGCGTAGAGCACGTAAACGACCTTACACTACAGAAGTCGCTGAGATGAAGGCTCAGATGGAGCGAGTAGCCTCTGACCTAAAGCGTATCCAGTCACAAATACACCTTAAAACTGGGGAGGCTCCTGCCATCGCAGAGGTACTGGAAAAGGCAAAGAACACGCCTTTCAACGAACAGATCGCGAGAAGTAAATTCTCCGACCTTGGAAGACTCAAGTTACCAATTTATGAAGGAACTGCAGACCTCTCGGACCACCTAATGGAGTTCGAAGTGGCATTGGGGAGAGCAAACTTCAAGGAAGCCGAAAAGAACATCGTCTACTACAAGTTATTAGTGGAAAGCCTCAAGGGGCCTGCCCTTCAATGGTTCTACAAACTAGAGAAGAATTCGATTCACACCTTCCTCCAGCTTTCCGTGCAGCATTACAACATCTTCATGGAACAGAAAATCTACGATTCCGAGTTATGGAATAATCGTCAAGACGAGAATTAGAGTCTATGATCATTCATGAAAAAATTCAAAAACACGCTGTCAAAGGTTGAAGGTATTAGTAATAAGTCTACGCTAGAAGCCTTACGGGGAGCACTTTGGTGTCCGTCTCCGTTATGGCAAGAAATGAGTCTCAACACGCCAACAACTATCCAAGATGCTCTCCACCATGCTGCTGACTTTGCTTGAACAGAAGAGGAAATCCGTGCCACGAAAGATGGAAAGGCTAAACAAGCAAGCGAACCAGCCCATGTCGCTGCACCGAAGAAAAGCAATCATGCCTACGTGCAATACGAAGGACGATCCGGAGGGGCTTACAACTATCAAGTGGAGTTATCGGGTCGCGGACGTGGTAGAGGTTTCCTGCGAGGTCATGGCAGATGAACCTGGAACAACACTTGGACCAGAGAGTCGAAAGAGTACGACGAGAACCTGTACTGCGACTTCCACAAGGCAAGTGGACACTCGGCTGCAAGGTGTCGCAAGTTCGGGCAACAACTCATAGCCAAACTAACTAAGGGCACTTTGAAAGGCAACATGAACTTGTTAGACTTCAAACCCGAAGAGAAAGCTCTTACTGCCACTGAACAGCATGCGGACATTCCCAGACGCCAACGTCGCGATGATGGTATCGAAAATGGAGACCCGCATGAGAGTGTCAACATGTTAATGGGAGGATCACATTACTGTGCTGACAACGTCACTGTGATCGAAGCATACCAACGATGCGTTGACGTCTGCACGAATATATCAGCACCAGCAAAGCCAAGGCTTTCTAGCGACCCTATCACCTTTGACGAGCAAGATATCGAGGGTCTCGATCAACCACACAACGATCCTCTGGTAATCAACCTGACTGTTTATAACTTCAATGTCGCTCGCGTTCTCATTGATACAGGAAGCTCGGTGGATGTCATCTTCAAGAATACTCTGGAACGGATGAAGATTAATCTATCCACAATCAAAGGGTGACTTAAACCTATAACAGGTTTTTCCAGAGAAGATCAGAACGATTCGCCTGCCAGTCCAAGGTGGCAACGTTAAGAAAATGGTTGACGTCACTATTTCCGATCATCCAGCCATCTACAACATGATCATGGGAACTCCCTGGCTCAATCAAATGCGAGTTGTGCCTTCAACATACCACTTGTGCCTCAAGTTTCCAACAACTATTGGCGTGAAAACAATATGGAGAAATCAGAAGGACTCTCGTATGTGTTTCTTGGTTCAGCACAAGCTGTGAAACATCGAAAATAAGAAGGAGGACTCTGAATCTCAAGAATCAAGAAAGAGAGCAAGGACCAGCTCCGAACAGGTTAAAAACCTGACCGGCCTCTTATAGAAATTACATATTGAAGAAGGTCGTGTAGAAGAAGAGCGACCTATCTGCGAGCCTGTAGTTTCTATATGCATTGACGAACATTACCCTGAAAGATGTGTCGAGAGCGGAGTCGCACTCGACAAAGCCCTTAAGAAGGAACTAGTGGCTTTCCTTCAGAAAGAGGTTAAAACTTTTCCTCGGGCAGCAGAACACATGCCTGGGATAGATATCAACATCGCCACCCACGAGCTCAATTGCCATCCAACATTCAAGTGAAGCAAAAAAGGAGGAAGCTCGGTCCCGAAAGAGCAAAAGCAATAAACAACGAAGTCGAAATACTTCTACGCGTTGGGTCAATCACCGAAGTCAAGTACTCCGATTGGCTCGCCAACCCAATCGTGGTAAAGAAGAAGAACATGATGTGGCATGTCTAAGTGGACTTCACGGATCTGAACAAAGCATGTCCAAAGGACAGCTTCACTCTACCACACATCGATCGCTTAGTAGAAGCAACGGCAGGAAATAAGCTCTTGACATTCATGGATGACTTCTCAGGCTACAACCAAATTCTGATGCACCCTGAAGATAGAGAGAAGACCGCCTTCATCACGGACCGTGAAATCTACTGTTACTAGGTGATACCCTTCGGCCTGAAAAACGCTGGTGCAACCTATCAAAGACTCGTGAACAAGATGTTCCAAGATTAGCTAGGCAAGACGATGGAGGTTTATATTGACGACATGCTCGTGAAATCTCTTGAGGAGAAAGACCACATCTCTCACCTATAAGAATGCCTCAACCAGCTCAATCGTCACAGCATGAAGCTGAATCCAACAAAATGCATATTCGCGGTGACTTCCGGAGAATTCATGGGATACTTGGTCACCCATCGTGGTTTCAAAGCTAACCCGAAGCAGATTGACGCGCTGATCCATATGGCGTCTCCAAGAAACAAGCGTGAGGTACAGAGATTGACTAGGCGAGTGGCTGCTCAACTGGTTTATCTCGCGATCTACTGACAAGTGCCTACCTTTCTACAACACGCTGCGAGGAAACAAACAGTTCGAATGGTCAAAAAAGTGTGAAGATGCTTTGAAACAGCTCAATGATTACTTGGCAACGCCGCCTATCCTTGTTAAACCAGTGACTAGAGAACCTCTCTTTCTCTACATTGATGTTTCTTAAACAGTTATCAGTGATGTGTTAGTACGCGAAGAATGAGGCGAACAAAAGCATATCTTCTATGTTAGCAAGACCCTCACCGATGCTAAAACAAGATACCCTTAGCTGGAGAAGGTAGCACTATCCGTCTTCATGGCATCACGAAAGCTAAGGCTTTACTTCCAATCTCATTCCATTATGATTCTCAGCACCTTCTCTTTGCGTTCGGTCTTGCATAGTCCAAGTCAATCTGGCAGGTTGGCCAAGTGTGCTGTAGAACTCAGCGAGTATGACATCGTGTATAAAGGGCGAACGTGCAACAAGTCACAAGTGTTGGTAGACTTCCTCATCAAACTCCCAGAAACCAAAACTCGAAGGAGGTACAACCAGGGATTTGGGAAATGCACGTCGACGGCTCATCTTCAAACAACGGATCTGGAGTTGGAATACGCTTAGCTTCACCAACAGGCGTGATTCTCGAACAGTAATTATATCTAGGATTCAAAGCTTCCAATAATGAAGCTATTATCGCTGGCATGCGACTCTCTCAAGGACTTAACATCGAGCATGATCACACATTTTGTGATTCATAGCTAGTTAATAGCCAGTTTAGCAGCGAGTATGCGACGAACGACGATCGTATGGAAGCCTATTTGAAGATAGTGAAGAATCTTGCCTCGACATTTAAAGAGTTTACACTTACAGGAATTCCCCGAGGGAAAAGCGTTGACGCCGCTGCTTTAGCAAACCTTACCTCCGCTTCAGCTCTCCCTTCAGATCCAGCTTTGAAGCGAGTTATCCTCATGGAGTTCATCGAATTTCCAAGCATTCAACAAGATATGACGCTCAGGAGGCAAAGCCTTGGAAATCAAGATCAAATGACATATGGCCATTTTTGGCCTATTATTGTAAACGACTGCGTGAAGTTTTCAGCCAAGTGCGAAAGGTGTCAACAACATGCCCCGAAGATTCATCAGCCAACGGAGAGGCTTTCCTCTGTCATTTCTTCTTATCCATTCATGAGATGGGCCATGTACATCGTTGGACCATTGCACTGCTCAAAGCAGAAGCGCTTTGTTGTTGTTGTTCCTTTCTAGTACCTTTCTCATGTGTTGTTGTTCCAATAGTTTCTCAACTGAGTGAACTATTTACTACACTAATTAATATATAATACTACGAATTTGCTATAAAAAATATATTTTTATTCGCAACTGAAATTATTAGGTAAATAACCTCCTACCACTATTCAAAACTTAGAAGACAAATGTATAAAAGAGCGGTTGGACTGAGCTTGCTTTCAGAATTAGCTCAATGAATCAGAAAAGTCTTCATTTTTTTTGTTTAGAAGTCAATAGTACATACTTCATCAATCATGTCAAAAGTCCAAGTCCATCGATGTCAAAAGTCAGAATTATAAGGAAGGTTTATGATAAGAAATACCCATAACTTTACCAGATTTTTAAAGACATTTAGGTCATTTTACTTTACATGGACATGTGTCAATTATCATCAAAGCAATATGGTCTAACTGTTTGCTATAAAAAAAGATCTGTAACGATTCTTAATTATATGTCTCTCGATTTTATCATATTTCGGACCTATGGTAGTATGTACTAATGTATCTTGGATATCAAGAAAAAAATCTCATATATAAATATGTAATTATGCATACACAATATAATTAGATTATCATTTTGTACTTACAAACTCATGATTTTCTCATCTTTCGTAACCAGTACTCCCATATGTAGCAAAAGCATGCACCAGATCAAAACATATAGATAATCGACATAAACTAAGTAAACCAAAAAACCTACTAAACCAGAAATTAGATCCATCTCGTGAACAAAGTATGTATACACTCATATGACATTTGTTTTTTGGTGTTTGCGTTTAGCTCTTATACTAATAACAAGGGCCATTGCGGTTGCAGTTAAGAGGACCAGCGTCTGCGGTTAGAGAAGGAACCATGTTTCCCGCAGTGTGAATCTATTGGCTTCTGGTTTAATCCAAACCGGGTCAATCTCATACCAATCCAGATCAGTTAACATTGGGCTGATTTTGGGCTTCTATAGGTTTATCAGAATACAACAAGGAAGATAATGTTTTGGGCCAAGGTGCACTAAAGCCCATTACGTTGAGCTGAAGAAACGTGGGGTTAACACCAAATTAGGTTTCTTCTATATAAGCTTATTGTTATAGCTTATTCCTTGTATCGCTTCTTTAACCTAGAAAGAGAGCTAAACCTGTAGAGAGAAAGAGACATTGATTAGTGCTTGTAATACCTTTTCGATCTAGTGAAGTTGAGAGGCAAGAGTTCCTCTCCCCAGACGTACCGAAAGGGAACTGGGTAAACAAATTGCTTGTGTCTTATTTACTTGTTTTGCTTAAAGATCAATCGATATCCCTCACAATTGGTATCAAGAGCTACTGGAGCAAACAAGTAACACAAGCAATTCTCTCAGGAAGACAGGAAGATCAAAGAGCAGAATTCTACAGAAAGATAACAAGGAAAAAGGTATCGATACTTATATGTTCTGGTTGTTGGAATTCTGGTTTCTCTTTGATATTTGGATAGTTCTCTAGACTAGTTAGACATGGAACCTACTTCAGGCAGATTTGAGGTAGAGAAATTTGACGGCAAAGGTGACTTTGGCCTATGGAAATTTAAGGTGCTGTGTCAACTCGAAATTCTAGGGTTAGCTTCAGTTTTGGAAGATCAGGCTGAATCTTCTACAATGGTTCCTTTGAAAAAGGATGGTGAAGCTGTAACAGACCCTAAAGCTGCAGCAGACCCAAAGGCTGCAGCAGATGCAAAGACTAAGGCAGATCAGAAGAAGGAAGAAAAGGAGAAGCGAGTTAAGAACCTGATTTGTATGAGTCTTGGTGATCTGATTTTGAGGAAAGTAATGAAGGAACCTACAGCTTTAGGGGTTTGGAGAGCTCTTGAACGTGACTACCAGACAAAGACTCTACCAAACAGGATTTACCTGAAGCAAAGGTTTGCTGGATTCAGAATGGAGAACAAGAGTATTGAGGAGAACCTGAACGTGTTCCTCAAGTTGATTGCTGATCTTGAGAGCCTAAACATCCATGTCTCGGATGAAGATCAAGCAATCCAGATTCTGACCAGCCTGCCACAAAAGTATGAAGCATTAGTACATACTCTTAAGTATGGAAGTGGTAAAGATACGTTAACTGTGAGTGAAGTTATTACTTCAGCTTATGCTAAGGAAGTTGAACTCAAAGAAACTGGTTTGTTGAATAAACAAAGATCAAGTTCAGAAGGTTTATTCGTTGGTCCTAGAGGAAGATCTGAGAAGAGAGGACCTAGAAATCAGTGGAAAGGGAGATCAAAAAGCAGAGGTAGATCGCAAGTTAAGGTGAAGACCAAAGGCTGCTTTGTATGTGGTAAAGAGGGACACTGGAAACGGGAGTGTCCGGACAGAGGCTACAAGAAACCTGATAACTCGGCTAATATCGTTATAGAGGTTAAGGAGCCTTTGATTCTTGCTGAAACGGAGACAACGGAGGTTACGGTTGGAGTGGCTCTCATGGGCAGCCTATATGGCGCAAAGGATGATTGGATTTTGGATTCTGGATGCACCTTTCACATGACTCCTAACAAAGATGTATTGTTTGAGTTAGAGGAATGTGAAGGAGGTAGAGTGTTGATGGGAAATAACACTCATTGTGATGTTAAAGGCATGGGAAAAACCAGAATAATTAATCCAGATGGTTCTACGATGATTCTCACACAAGTAAGATACATTCCTACAATGGGAAGAAATCTGATTTCCTATGGTTGTTTGGACAGAGCTGGTTGTCGTTATGAAGGAGAAGACGGTAGGATACAATTTTACAAAGATAAGCAAAAGGTGTTTGCTGGAATCTTGAGAGACGGGCTGTATCACTTAGAAGGAGTTGTTACTAAAGATGAGGCTTTGGTAACAAAGGCTGTAGCAGATATGACGAGCATATGGCACTCAAGGCTGGGACATATGAGTGTTAAATGCATGGACGTACTAGTGAAGGAGGGATATCTAACAAGCAAGGAAGTTAAGGTGCTTAAGTTCTGTGAAAACTGTGTGTTAGGAAAAGCACACAAGCTGAGTTATCAAAGATCTAAGCATACAACTAAGGAGGTCCTTGAGTACGTACATTCTGATTTATGGGGTTCTCCATCAATCACGAAGAGTCTATCTGATTGCCAATACTTCATAACCTTCATAGATGATTTCTCAAGGAAGGTATGGATCTATTTTCTGAAAACTAAGGGAGAAGCCTTTGAGAAATTCAGAGAATGGAAGGTTAGTGTTGAGAACCAAACAGAGAAGAAGATCAAATGTTTGAGGACAGATAACGGGCTGGAATTCTGTAACAATCAGTTTGATTCACTGTGCAAGTCATCGGGTATTAAGAGACACAGAACTTGCACTTATACTCCACAACAAAATGGAGTATCAGAACGGATGAATAGGACGATTATGGACAAGGTTAGATGCATGTTGTCAGAGAGTGGTTTAGAGGAGAAGTTCTGGGCTGAAGCTGCTTCAACCGCAGTTTACTTGATCAATAGATCTCCAAATTCGTCTATTGGATTCAAGTTACCAGAAGAAATTTGGAGCAAGACTAAACCAGATTTGGGACAGCTAAGAAGCTTCGGTTGCTCTGCATATGTCCATGTTTCTCAAGGAAAGACTAGTCCAAGATCTGTTAAAGGTGTGTTTATAGGTTATCCTCAAGGCACGAAGGGTTACAGAATATGGATTGAAAAGGATGAGAAGCTTGAAACAGAAGATAGGATTGTCATCAGTAGAGATGTAATCTTCAATGAATCAGAGATGTATAAGGATACATTAAAGCTAGCAAAGATAGAGAGTTCAGATCAGAATGAAAAGGGAAGGTTAGTGAAGGTAACCAAAAAGAAAGTTTCATTTGATCCGAATCTGATTCAGGGTCCTTCAAGCAGTGCAAAAAGTCCAGAAAAATCAGTTCAAGGTGGAGCTGATCCAGTTCAAGGTGGAGTAGTTTCAGAACCAGCTTCAGCAGAAATTGAACCAACTGCTACAGAGACTGACTCAGGGAATAATTCAGGAGGTGAAGATGGTAATGATGAGGATAATTACCAAAGAAATATGGGTAACAAGCGGGCCAGAGATCAAAACAAAAGGCAAGTTAAGTTTCCTTCCAAGTATGATGACTATGATGTTACAGCTTTTGCACTAGTTAGTGCAGCTGAGATTATGCTAGATGAACCAAAGTCTTGGTCTGAAGCAGTAAGAAGCAAAGATTGGAAGAAGTGGAACTTAGCTGCTGGAGATGAAATGGATTCCATACACAGGAGTGAGACATGGGATTTAGTGAAAAGACCAGAGAAGCAGAAAGTTATAGGCTGCAAATGGGTCTTTAAATGGAAATCTGGAATTCCAGGAGTTGAGGAACCAAGGTACAAAGCAAGGCTAGTAGCACAAGGTTTCTCACAGGTTGAAGGAGTAGACTACACGGAAGTCTTTGCTCCTGTGGTCAAGCATGTCTCTATCAGACTTATGCTTTCACTAGTGGTTAACCAAGACTATGAGTTGGAGCAGCTAGATGTAAAAACGGCCTTCTTGAATGGCTCGTTGGATGAGGAAATTTACATGGCTCAACCAGAGGGATTTGTGGTGAAAGGAAAAGAGGATATGGTGTGTAAGTTGAAGAAGTCCTTGTATGGACTAAAACAATCTCCAAGGCAATGGAACAAGAGGTTTGATAGCTTTATGAAAGCTCAAGGATATAGGAGAAGCTTATTTGATCCATGTGTTTACATTTTTGGATCAGAACCACATAATTCAGTTTACCTCCTGCTATATGTGGACGATATGCTTATAGCATCAAAGAATTCAGCTGGGATTCTTAAGCTAAAAGAAGGTTTAATGAAGGAATTCGAAATGAAAGACCTAGGACCTGCAACTAGGATTCTTGGAATGGATATTTCAAGAGACAGAGAAAAAGGAATTCTAAAGCTATCACAAGAAAAATACATTGAGCAGGTATTATCAACTTTCAATATGAGTGAATCTAAACCAGTAACTACACCATTGGTTCCACAGTTCAAGCTAAGAAGTATATCAGAAGACGAGCTACGAACAGAGAGAACTTTGATGAGTGAAGTACCTTATGCTGGCGCAGTAGGGTCGCTAATGTATGCCATGGTAGGTTCCAGACCTGACTTGGCACATGCTGTTGGTGTGGTGAGCAGATTCATGGGAAACACTGGAAGACAACATTGGGAAGCTGTCAAGTGGATATTAAGATACTTAAGAGGAACATCAGATTTGTGTCTAACATTCACTAAGGGTTCAAGTTTTAAGGTTGAAGGATTTTCAGACGCTGATTATGCTGCTGATCTAGACAGAAGAAGATCAGTGACAGGTTATGTATTTCAGGTTGGAGGGAATACGGTTAGTTGGAGATCAGGACTACAACACATAGTGGCTTTATCTACTACAGAATCAGAATATATGGCTTTGACAGAAGCATTCAAAGAAGCACTATGGTTGAAGAGAATGGTTACAGATTTGGGTTTTAATCAAGATGATGTGAAGGTATTCTCAGACTCTCAAAGTGCTATTCACTTAGCTAAGAATGGAGGATTCCATGAGAGGACTAAGCGCATTGATAACAGGTTATATTTCATCAGAGATGTAATCGAGGATGGTGATGTTGCTCTACACAAGATTCACACGTCTAAAAATCCAGCTGATTTCTTAACTAAGAGCTTACCAGGTAACAAGTTCCGGGAATGCCTGGAGCATCTTAAAGTCGTCTGAAGCAGATTGGAAACTGCTGCGAAGTTCTTATTGACGTTTTCAGAACCTCGCAGTAATAGAGAAAAAGAAAGGAAAGCGTCAGATCAGTATAGATTGGTCAGAAAATAAGTCAGAATCAGCTAAAGAAAATTTGGAATTTTCTTGGTTACCTTGAATGTGTTCGGTCAGCGGAAACAAGCTTTTGATTCTAGAAGTTTTGGCTGAGCAGGAAATGAATACATAGACAAGAAGCAGAACACAAAGGGTTTAGTATTCAAGACATAATAAAAATTCAGTTTTGAAGACTAGAGAGTTTTGGTTTACCTTGGAAGTGGTTTCACAGCGGGAACATACTATTGATTCTGTTAGTATGGCTGAGAAGAACAACACAAAGGCAAAGAAAGAACATTTGAGATTAATGTTCGTGAAATGCAGGGAGTTTATAAGAGAAGAAGAGAGTCTTGGTCAAAGACAATACCTTTTCTGGTTTTGGTTTTATGAGAAGACCAAACATGAATTCTCTGCAACAAAGGAAGAGAAAAACAAATGGGTTAGTAATTTTGTTTTGGATTTTCTCTAAAATCAACAAAAAGCTAACATGAGATGTAAGCAAGAAAAGTCAAAGACAAAATCAGAAAGAGAAGTCACGAAGGTTTAGTGATTTACTTGGTTATGTTAAAGACTTGATTAAGCTTGCGGTTAAGATCGGTTCTTGGAGAAGCTTGCAAAGATGAAGAACGTTACTTTAATGGTGGTGTTTTAAAATTGATGTGAAGAAGAAAGCTTAATCCTTATAACAAAATCTGGAAAAGGAGAAAGCTTGAGTAATCACCATGGCTAATGAAGAACTTCACTTCAATGGTGGTGTTCGTAATTGTCGTGAAAAGGGAAAAACTTGGGTCTTCGATAAAATCTGGAAAAAGGAAGAATCTAAGATGGTGATTTCTTCATAGAATAATAGAAGAGAACTTTGAGGTTAGGAGATGAAGCGAGAGCTAAGAGTCTTACCAAAGTATCTCGAGCAGAGCTGGTCGGCGAATCAATGCCGGAGCCAAAGGAGAAGACTCGTGACGGAGATATCTACGAAGTCTCTAAAATCGTTGTTGAAGAACACGGCTACAACGATGATGACGATTCGGGTTTGAATCAATTTGAGAGGAACTTGATTCTTTGGTGAAATGAAAAGAAGAATCACATATGTTATAAACTTCACAAGTACAAATGAGAATTTCGAAGAAGAAGATGAAGCTATAAAGCATCGGAACAGAGATGCAGGGGCTAAGAGTCTTACCGGAATTTTCAGAGGAAGCGACCGGTGAGGTTGTCATCGGAGCTGACGGAGAAGTCGGAGATGGACAGTCGGAGTCGCAGAAGATCGAAGAAAGGAAAAGCAAAGTAACGTGTTAGGGATTTTGACCAGAAGTCAAAGGTGGAGAATGTGAATCTATTGGCTTCTGGTTTAATCCAAACCGGGTCAATCTCATACCAATCCAGATCAGTTAACATTGGGCTGATTTTGGGCTTCTACAGGTTTATCAGAATACAACAAGGAAGATAATGTTTTGGGCCAAGGTGCACTAAAGCCCATTACGTTGAGCTGAAGAAACGTGGGGTTAACACCAAATTAGGTTTCTTCTATATAAGCTTATTGTTATAGCTTATTCCTTGTATCGCTTCTTTAACCTAGAAAGAGAGCTAAACCTGTAGAGAGAAAGAGACATTGATTAGTGCTTGTAATACCTTTTCGATCTAGTGAAGTTGAGAGGCAAGAGTTCCTCTCCCCAGACGTACCGAAAGGGAACTGGGTAAACAAATTGCTTGTGTCTTATTTACTTGTTTTGCTTAAAGATCAATCGATATCCCTCACACGCAGCGACCGGGAAACGCTGATCAGAATTATAAGGCAGCGTAATGCTACCGTAACCGGAAGGTACAAAGTAAGCTCCGTTCTTGAAAACGTCTTTCGAAGTTCTCCATCTCCAATTGTTCCACCCTCCTTTAACTTCTCTCTTTGTCACCTGTTTATTTTATTCATTATGCTTAGAATTTGTTCTCCACATTAATCATAGTGAAATATATCTTAATGATCTTTAGCCATTAATCATTTTACATAACTAAAACAGATGTGTAGACAATTAGTCAACCGTGTAAACATTCGATGGTAAGTTGGGTGGTCAACCAATTGTTCAATCCTAAGAAAGCGATATAGAATTAAAATTAAATTAAATTAAAGATTGGTAATTAGTAATAGGTTTTCATAGTGTCGAGAATATTAAATATATATATATGGGAAAATTAAGAAAATAAGTTAAAAAACTTTTAAAATTAAGGAAATACACCATGTTTTTTAAAATTAAGAAAATACTCTACAGTGGATATTTTTATCCCTCCTTTAATTAAAGAAAACAATTCATAATTTTATCTATAAAATATTTGGTAATAACAAATATATAAAGGAATAAAAAAATCAAAAGTCTCGATACAATTATTTTTCGCTCAAGCAAAGAAACCATTGATTTTTCTTCTTCGATTCTCAATCTAAGATGAGCGATTTTCGTTTTCTAGGTTTTTTATGGGTCTTTTTGTCTTTATTGCATCTCAATTTCAAGTTTATGGTTGAGATCCTCTAATTGTAGAAAATTGATCTTGTAAAACGAATTTGCTACAAGAGAAAGAAAGGGAAGGAGGATGTGACGGAGGAGAGCTGGAGAGGTACGATCTCCAAAAAACCGAATTTGCTTTAGCCAATTATCATCAAAGTATAAATCAAGAGATACCCTTATGGCTAAGTGTTGGCTATATTTCATTAACCCAATGAGCTTATAGCCTGAAAAAAGACGCATCTTCATATTTACGGTCATGTGGTTGGTATGATAAATTACACATCTCCATGCGTGCTAAGAAGAGATTGCATACAGAGCAATCAGGAGAAAATGGTCAAGATGGTAACGACTTAGAGTAAGTGATTTTTACCTCTTTTAGCTTTGTGCTTCATTAGAAAAATCGTGTGATTTTAATTTCTTTCGTGGATTAATATGATGTGCAGGAGGAGGTTGATTGAAGATGTTAAATCAAGTTTAAAATCCTAGATTTCAGAAGAAGTGAAAGCAGATCTCGTAAACCGTATCGGGGAAATTAGCAAGAAGTACTGAAACCGTTTCTTTCTTTATTTTTGGAAGAGAGTGGCAAGGGAAAGGCAAAAACCCAGAAAACGAAAAGTTGAATCTACGATTGAGAATCGAAGAGGGAAGATTAATGTTTCTTACTTTCTTTGCTTGAGAGAAAGAATTAAAATCAAAATAATTGTATCGAGACTTCTGATTTCTTTTTTCCCTTTATGTATTCATTATTATTAAATATTTTATATATAAAATTATGAAATTTTTTTCTTTAATTAAAAGAGGGACAAGAATGTCCACGGTAGAGTATTTTCTTAATTTTAAAAAACATGGTGTATTTCCTTAATTTTAAAAGTTTTTAAACCTATTTTCTTAATTTTCCCATATATATATATATGTCAATCGGTCCAACTCAACCTAATTCAGACTATAATAGTTTACTTACTTCTCTTTGTTTTTCAAAATTAAAACTAGCGTAGATATTTTTTTAACACCAATGTATAATAAGAAAACTATAATATGATCTTAGGTCCAGCGGACCAAAATGTCCAAAAATACTTTAGGCTAAAACAAATGCCCATCTGTCTCTTTCCATTGGTCAAATAGTATTGATAGTCGAATTTCGCTCCTAATTAATATCGACATATGTACGATAAAAACTCCGTAAAGTTATATTCGATAAAGTAATAAACTCGATAAAATAATAATTTTTCAAAATCCCAAATATATGGTCTCATTTATATCATAAAATAATAATTACTATATATTTTTTTTATATTAAGTGATGTTTTAGAATAAACTAATTGTTTCAAAATATATTGTATTTTCAATTTTTAGTAGAGAATTAATTAAGTTTTTTATTATTTTTAACCATTTATATTTCGTAAATTGTTTTATTAGTGGTTAAATTGTGTTTTATTATGAATTTATCAATTAATGTTCTTTTAAAAATTTATTTTAGGTATTATTTATAAAGTAATAACTTTATAAAGTAATAAATTTTGGAGGTCCCAACATTATTACTTTATAGAGTTTTTACTGTATATATAATATTGAATAAGGAGGATAAAATTAAAATACCTCTTTGCTGTTAGATTTATCAGAAGCAATGAAGTAGTTGCCTTCACTGAAAATGGTTGGATCGGCACTACCACCAATTACATACATTATCCATTTATCGTATCTATTGTTTGCAACATGAGCATACCCTCGTCTTACCCTGCACACACAACACTTTTTTACATTATTACATTTCTAA
Organism: Arabis alpina; assembly: GCA_900128785.1. Classification (NCBI taxonomy): domain Eukaryota; kingdom Viridiplantae; phylum Streptophyta; class Magnoliopsida; order Brassicales; family Brassicaceae; genus Arabis; species Arabis alpina. The sequence continues at coordinate 43,348,967 of LT669794.1, forward strand.
TTCCGCATTAAAATTACCTATATAAAAATTAACAATTTTAGATGGATGGCACATAACTCCGTCTTCTGACTCGTACTCAGCATGCCATCTCATCGCTGCTGCAGTCTTCTCGGATTGGTACATTCTCTCCAATGTATCACCGATAGTTAAATACCACATACGACTAAATGGTATTTTCGTTCGCCCCCGACTATCCTTATATCTTGGTTTTCCGCAAAATCTACATTGCTCCAACTCCTCATCTTCTCTCCAGAAGAGCATACAATTATCTATACATACATCATATGTATGATACATCAATCCTAGCTTTCGCATCAACGTTTTTGTCTTATAGTATGAACCAGTGGCCTGATTAGGCTGTGGTAAATACTCTGAAAACGTTTCCGCCCAATCATCCATGCAATTTTCAAATTGATTATGGTCTGTCTCGTGGGTCATGAACCGCGCAGCTAATGATAACTGCGAATGACCTTCCTGACAACCATCATACAATGGCGTATTTGCAGCTTCTAACAAGTCATAGATTTGTTCGCCTCATGGGTTGGTTCTTCATAAACATGATCATTACCACTTTGACCATGTTCATTATTATGATGATAATCATTAATATTGTAGAACCATGAAACGCATCATTTACCATCCCAACATAGACATCCCCCCATCATTTCCCATACCAGCATACAAATTCCCCCCCATCATTTCCCATCCCAGCATACAAATTCCCCCCATCATTTCTCATTCCACTATAAACATCCCCCCCCCCATCATAATTACATTTTTGATTATCAGTAGTAAAATCTAAATCTACATTCCCGTGATGGCTACTAAATCATGCCCCAACTACATTATAATCTTCTCCATGTTGATACCATACATGATAGTCGGGCATAAACCCTCTACTATGCAAATGGTCAGACACAGTTCGAGCTGGTCTTATCCTAGTAGAGTTTTTACATTTACTACAGGGGCAAAGCATTTTACCTCTATTACTCCGAGGTAAGTCTTGGATGCTCGCGAAATCGATGAATTGTTAGACTCCATCCAGAAACTCGGTTGATAGATTATTGGTGACCGGATCGATTCGGTTGTACATCCATTCTCTATATGAATTTCACATTTTGTTTCTCTATAATTTTTTTTATTATTAGTAAATTTGATTTGTGAAAATGGAAGAAGAATGCTCATTGTATATATTGGCATATTAAGTTGTCACGCATTTGCGACGAACAAAAATATGTCACAAATTTGTGACGGAACTGTGACGCACCTATGACGAACGTCGATTATTAGGTGAAATTTAGGTGGTAGTTAGGTGGGAAGTCTGTGCGAATTAGGTGAGTTGCCGACATGGTATTTATCACGTTTTCAAGAGCTTTTGTTGTTGCCGACATGAATTTTGTCACTGAATTATGACGATGTTGCTCCTGATTGTTTCCGTCGCAAATTC